>CM063519.1:44550977-45750977 GCA_032199755.1 Ambrosia artemisiifolia | reverse complement strand
GTGAATGGCCGATTGTACATGATCAAGGGTCGTAGGGTCGGGGAACATAATAGGGCCGATACACAAAGGTTTTGGGAGTGAAATGACATACCTAGGAATGGTTCATGATGGTGTGACTCCTAGAGGTCTCGTGACTCTTTTCCTTTGGCTTGGATGCCTTGAGTGACTCTTGGTTGCTTGATTATTGTTCGGCTTGGGATTAGGGACTGACCGAGTGGTTGTGAGGAGTATAAGTTTTGTGTGTGGTATTTGGAGGTGATCTCTAGCTCCCTTTATATAGTGGTTCGAATGGGGTAGTGGATAAAACAAATATGGTAGGCTTATCTTCATGTTATGGATCGAACAAGATGATTAGGTATCAAATGGATGTTTAATGTTGACAACACATCATTCCTTGTCCCATTCCTCATTTTCGGCCGATATGTAGGAGTCACAAAAAGGTATAGATCCTTCCTTCGGAAGTGGTGTGTTATCTTTGTCTTATAACTAGTTCCATATAAGTTTGTGTCATGCATTCCCTTCACCTTGGCCGATTTTTGTTAAAAGGTTATTAGTAGTATGGTGGTCTTGCATGGGAAGGTGGGTAATCTTGGCTCCATGCCTAATTGGGTGTAAAGCTTTGCATTATCATAGTTCTTGTAGGTTTACATCACTATGGCTGATTTCTTAGAGTATTTAGGATGTTAAGTATTTGTCAAAGGATTTAGATAGGGATCGGTTGATTAAAGGTGGTGGTGTAAGAATGATAATGACCCTTCCTTGGTTTACCATTTTTTCATCATCAGTGATGTTGATAGTTCCATGATTTATGTGACAACTATATGAAAGGGACCTGAGATGTGAGGTACCCTTCGACCGAGATCAAGAAAAGAGAGGATCTTTGCAAATTGAGGTTAACATCATAATACAACGGTGGAAGGTGTTTCTTGCCTCATTAGTGTAAGTTTTGACAACCAAGAAAGAGACAAGAGTGTGTTTGGTCCCTTGGGGTTTCGACCGAGAAGAAATAAAGGAAGGAGAGTTCAATTTTGAGTTAACCTTTCACATAGGGAGGTGTAGTGTTAATGTTGAAGGTCTTACTTGTGTGTAAGTGGAAGACAAGACAGGACAACAAGGTGAGTATATATGTGTGTGTAGTGTCGTGTGCGAGTATATATACATGTGTGTCCATTATATTGACTTATCTTATAATATGCTTTATTGATTATATAGGTCGTTCAACTTAACATGTGTTTGTTTATAGACTTCGGTAGCTATGTGCACATATACGTGTATCCTTGATCATACGGATCGGTTATGTTAGATAGGTAGTCGAGTAATTTTGTACGACATGTGTATGTATGTTTTGATGACGATATTAACATGTATAAATTTCCATTAGTTGTGAACATATGGTATTAGATGTTAACACATGATAACATTTGCGTTCAAGCGAAAGTGTATACATATGTTAGCAAGGAGCTATCATGTGTTAGGGAGTGTTAACATCAGATGATAACATAATTTTGCTCTATAGGAGTGTTTTGTGATTGATGGGGATGGTAACCTTATTAAAACACTTTGTAGTTGTTCGGGTTTGAGTTGATTGTGTAACTTTCCACTTGGGTATTGTCACGTGTAGGGCTATTTTGTAAATGTGTAGGGTTCGGGTATCTGGTTGCTCTCTATTGAGCGTGTGATTGGCTTGACTGTTCAACGCCAATTGTTTTGTATAGTCCGAGTGTTGTATGCATAAACAGGTGATCTGTCGAGTTTTCTGAATAACTCATGCTTTACCAGACTGTGGGGGGCGGGGGGTATAGTGTGTGCAAAATGTCTAATTATGCACATGAAATGACAATAATAAATAGAATGCATACGGATGTTGACCTGGATTGTTGACTAATGTCACAAGTAGATCTTGATTGACTTAACTTGTAGTGTCATTTGAGGTTGTTGGTGCTTGAGCATCCAATAGTACTTGGTTTTTAACTTTTTCATTAGAATCTGACATGGTGGACTCTGAATCAATTGAGGTTTCCCATTCTCTAGATGAATAAAACTCCAAATCATTTTGTGAATCATCATTGCATGATGTTGACGGAGTAAACTCTGGAATTTCTCCAGTTAAGAACTTTCCAAACCTATTCTTTTCAAAAGCGGGAACAAAAACAGGACAAACAGTTTTATCATCACAAAATGCAGATTTTAAATCAACACATTCATGCACAATATCATCATGACAAACATCAGAACGTAAGATATATATCACAAATATTCACCACACCATTTGAATCAAGATTAGCTCTAGGTCTAGTACAGTTATCAAAATTTTAAACATTGTTTGTTTTATCGTTGTTCCAAATAAACCAATTAACACTAGAATAACTGGAACCTTGACATCCTAACCCCAAACTTTTACCACCATAACTTCGATCATCCTTAACCACTTCCGCCTCAAGTGTTACATCTGCATTGCTTTTGACATTATAATTAGTAGCATATTCAGGCTCAACATATTCATCGTTAAACAAGTCATTTTTCGGATGAGGTTTAGGAATTGGTATATATGTTGACTAGGTGGTAAAAATATAGGTCTTTCAAAGCCAGTGTTATCTTTATATCCAATTTTGTCTTTAATAAATGACTGTCTTTGGCAATCCACTATGTCAGTATGTGCCTTTTTGCTTAAATTCCATTTGTCAACAATTATTTGAAGATGATTTGTTTCATTTATAGAAATTTTCAATTTTGATGTAAGATCATTTATTAAAATTTCTTTTCTATGAACAAATTCTTTGAGAGTTTGCATTTCAATGAGAGTTACATTTAACTTTCGCTGATATGCTAACTCATTTTCCTTCATTTCATTGTTGGTTTTTTGAATATCATCTCTTTTTCTTAAAACCTTTCAATTATGAGACAGACAATAAGCAACTGCTGTTACACATCATTTTCCTTCATTTCATTGTTAATTTTTTGAATATCATCTCCTTTTCTTAAAACCTTTCGATTGTGAGATAGACAGTAAGCAACTGCTGTTACACAGTGTTAGTGAAGGATTTTGTCTAAAACAGGATTAATTTGATCATACAAGTCACAAAACCAGGTGCGGAAACCCTAGCTTTGAACAAACAGATAAAACTCAAATCAAAACACAATCAACATCATTTTCAAAGCTTTTCATAGATTAACTTTT
Source organism: Ambrosia artemisiifolia (assembly GCA_032199755.1). Taxonomy (NCBI): domain Eukaryota; kingdom Viridiplantae; phylum Streptophyta; class Magnoliopsida; order Asterales; family Asteraceae; genus Ambrosia; species Ambrosia artemisiifolia. The sequence continues at coordinate 45,747,799 of CM063519.1, read as the reverse complement.
TCAAATACTCAATTACAATCACACTTTAGTTAATCTAGAACACATAAACACTTTCTCAAAATCTCCTGGAACCTAACCTGAACACACACACAACTGAAATCTCTCCATACATCACAAATACACAAAATCTATTTATAATAACTGCACGTTCGCCCAGTTGATGTGGTCGAATGTGGAATTCTTCCACATTCGCCCACTCAATGGTACGAATGTGTAACTTGATCAGGTTCCAATCTTCATTCGCCCAGAAGCTTTCTACCTTCGCCCATTCCATTCCACATTCGCCCGGCTCAGTTTCACTTTCAATCCATCAGCAACCTTGCTAACATATGTTAACTTTGTAGATCCAATCACTAGTCGCATTTCGTGCATCTACAAACTCCCCCTCGACTATTGATTGGATCGTCTTCTGTCTTCGTCCATTGCTTTGTTCAACAAGTAAATTCTGAGCTGTTTCTTTTGCTCTTTGGTCATTTCAGGCTCCAACTTTCTCTTCACCGGTTTCGATACATTCGCCATCTTCACCATTTTGCCAAGTTTATTATCCAAGTTACTCCCCGAGTTTATATCGTATGCAAAACAAACTCCTACCACCTGAGTATACTTCTTAGCTTGATCAGCATCGTTCGGCTCATGATGAATCGGATTATAGAAAAGCATGATGATGTCTTCGAAAGTACAGTTTATCAACCACATAGGATCAAATACATGAACATGCTTGTATTTGTCCTTCCCATCTCTCAAAACTATCACCGCTTCAGTCTTCCTCCAATCATAATACCAGAATATAAAGTCTGCACTGAAATGTTGTGGCATGGGCATCAAAGGTATTTTTCTCATCACTTCAGGTGCTTTGTAAATCAAAGTAACCCTTTTCAGCTTGGTTTTAGGATCAATATCCCTATGAACTTTCCTTCTAGGATATTGAGGCTTGAATCTATTCCACTTCGTTCTACTTTCCCAAACCAGCTTATCTGCACACCAACCGACATGTGTATTGTTTACTGAAGCTCCAGACATAGTGAATCTGCATAGATCTCTGACCGCCCAGTACGGTAGAGTTAGCAAATCAATGAATCTGTAGATATACAGAATTCCTGATTCCTATTTAGCAGCTAGACACTTCAGCCTGCCCAAATATGTCCACCCGAGAGCTCTGCCTTTAAACTTAGCATTAGGGAATCTATAGAAACTTCCTTGAGCTTCAGGCTTCGGTCGGTTTTCATCCATTTCTCTCAACTTCTTCAAGTATGTCTTCAACTCATCAGATCGACTTGAAGATTGTTGCATATCAGCTCCAAACACCTTCTCAACAAACTCTGCACTCCTTTTCTTTGCCTTCTTCTTTGCTGAAGTGTTTGGAATTTCAGTGAAATCAGGAAATATCACATCTTCATCAGTCTGTCTGAAGTACTGTGGATATTCCTCATGTATTATATCTTCAATCTCCACTTCATCAAATTCTGGAGTATTCTTATCATCTGAGTGATTTCCAATATCCTTTTCAGGAATATTTGGAATCGACTCATCCACTACAAACTCCTCAAATGTTTTCCCTACTCTCTGTGCAAGGCCATCAAGAATTTCTTTCGCCACAGAAGCAGGTACTTCACCTTCTTCTAAATCAGGATCGTTATATTCCAATTCGTATCTCATATCATCAGTTTGGAATATTTCAACAAAACGTCCTGTGAACTCGACAGTCCATTCTCTTTTCTCCAACATGTCTCTGTAGACTTTCTTCGCGTCATCATCAAGAGATCTCACCTTCTCATTCCAAAAGATACTCTCATCAGAGTCTACGTTTTCACCTTTCTTCTTCTTAGAACTTGATTCTCCAGCATCTTTCTTTTGTGGTCTCTTCTCAAAAGTAAACTTAGACGTGTCATCTCCTCCTTCATCATCATCACTATCACTGCTACTATCATCTTCTTTCTGACTCCCAGACCCTTCTGCATCATCATCATCATCTTTCTTATTATCCTCATCAACACTTTTCTCTGACTCCTCATCTTCCTCATCATCATCCTTTTCTTTATCCGATTCAGAAGGCTCAAAGTCAACTTGCTCTTCTTCTTTCTCCTTATCTTCTTCACCATCTTTCAACTTGGGTGCTACATTATACAAATCATCTATCAAATCACTAAGGCGTTTGTTCTCAGCCTTAAGCTCTTTGTTATCCTCCTTGATTGCTTTTATCCTGTTCTTGTTCCTTGAACATTTTCCTTCAAGCTTCTTATTCTTAGCTTCAAGCTTCTTAACCTTCTCATCAATCTCATCTTGATTTGACTTTGAAGCAACCACAATTTGAAGCATTTTCTCCTCGTTTTGCTTAAACTTGGCAATCTCAGCTTGTTGAGCAACTATCATCTTCATCATCTCATCCATTTTCTTATTCACTTGCTTCATCACGTCATCAGCAACAGTGACTTTCTTGGATTTGGATGGCTCAACTTCCTTAGCTTTCTCTTTCTGAGGCTTCTTAAACATGTCTAAAACATTGTCAAGTGCAGCATTGAATTCATCAACTGGTAATGCTTCTGCCTCTTTTGACTTTTTCTGCTTTTTAGTAACTGGTGAAGACAGCTTTGATGATGTACCAGCATCGGGTACTCTTTTTCCTTTCATAAGCTGGGCAATCTCCTTTTCCCTCAACTGCTTAGTGCTTGTCTTCTTTGCCATTGTCTTATGCTTAGGTTTTGGCAAGTTCACTACAACAGTTTCACCTGTTTCCAATTCATCCAGGTTTATGCTCAATCCTCCTTCTTTAGTATCAACAGACTTCTTCTTTTGTTGAACTTCCTCAATGGTAAGATTTAGAGATTCAGAGTCACCAACCATAGTGGCCTTACGTTTGGTGGCTCTCACATTTTCTGCATCCGAATCCCACTGTTCCTCTTCCTCAGTCTCCTCCGAATCAACAGATTCTTCATCAACCAAACCTTTACCCTTCTTCGCAGTTGTTTTCTTTCTCACCACCTGTTGCTTTGAACTTCCTTGGTCTGCCTTTCCCTTACCCTTCCCTTTGGCTCCGGGATTGACAACCTGTCTCTTCCTCTTAGTATTAGCATCTGCATATACTAATGGATCGTCATTATCAGAATCGCTCTCAGTATGCCTAGCCTTGTTCTTTCCAGGATCAGTGTAATCCTGTTTCGCTAAAGCTCCAAATAATCTTCTGAATGGTGGTCTTTCATTGTCTGGCACACCCTTATATCCTTTCATCCTCACTAAAGTTCGAATATTCATATGATCTTGACCAATAATCTGTGTAGGATCCTTCTTCAAATTAGGATACTTGTGGTCAAAAATCATCATCAGGAATCTTAGGTATAACATGAATTGCTTTTTCTTCAAACCCTTTAACATCTCCAGCATATGATCCAGTATCATCCCAGACACGTTGAATGGTTTGTTGAGAGTCAACGCAACCATTAACGAGCTTAGACTTCTCCTCATAACGTCATATCCATCGCTTACACATCCAAACACGTGGATTATAACATGTGCAAAGTATTTGAACTGTACGCTCAGTTTCCCCTTATGCATAGAACCATCAGTAATCGGTCCTTTATACTTCATCCTCAGGAAACATGCCTTCTGTTCAGTCCACGATAGTTCTCTGGGATCTTCGCTTACTTCAAACTTAATCTGAAGTGCTTCTCTAATATCATCCTCTGTCAAAAACATATCCATCCCCTGTATCTTGCTTCTGATTATCGTCTGACTCTCCCAGAAATCATACTTAGCATTCTTATAGAAGTCTTCAACAATGTCTTTGTAAATGATAGTCGGAGTTGCTAAAGCATGCACAACTCTGCTTCTCTTCAGAAACTCAATAATCCCGGTAAACTCAATGTTTTTCTCCACATCACCGAGATAGGCACAGCAGTTATGAGCTCTTTCGAACGGCCAACTGCTTGCACCTGATGATTCAGCCTCTTGAACATTCTCTGGAACTGGATCAGTAATAACATTCTCTGCCTGGGTCTCAATATTCTCAATTTGCTCAGCCATCTGTACATCAAAATCAACAAAATACGTTAAAATGCGAAAACGACAAAAATTCAAAAATTTTAAGATTTTGACAAATTCCACATTCGCCCATTTTAATAGGTCGAATGTAGGTTTGTATGGTACGAATGTGAACAAAACAGCACGAATGTGGAAATATTTATGTTATCAGACACATTCGCCCGGTTTATTGTTACTTTCGACCATTATTTTCCACCTTCGCCCAATATGGTGACCCGAAGGTGAAACCTGTAAACCCTAAATTTTTAAAAATTTTCTAAGTTTGTTTTTAACACTTGATTTTGATTGAAATGTATCCTAACATGGCCGAATAAGACTCGTGAATCATCAATTGTTTCCAATTTTCAATTTATATCAGTTTTTAAAAGAAAATTAGGGTTTATTATACCAATCAATCGATCAATCCTTCAAACGATGTTATAACCCTAATTGATTAATCCTTCTCCCCCTAAAACTGATATGGATTGAAAAGCAATTAAAATTAAGCATCCACAAACACCCTAAGACCCTAGAATGTAAAACCCTAAGTCCGGTCACACAAACAACGATTCTGGACTCAATATTGCTCCATTACCTGTGAAATTAGTCTTAAAAGAATCAGTAATTAGCAAGGAATCAAATGCACAAGAAAACGGAAGCAAAGCAGCAAGTTCTTGGATCGAAGGAAAAATTTTGAAAAATTGTTAATGAGGTTCGAACCTGGACAAGGCTTATATATAAAACCCACCTTCGCCCGTTGAAGTGGTCGAATGTGGGTGAGTTCCACATTCGGTCCAAGTTAATGGCCCGAAAGTGAAAAGGTTCACCCGAAGGTGAAATTGTGTGACAAAATCCCACATTCGTCCAATTTTTATAGCTCGAAGGTGAAGATTTTTCCACATTCGACCCAATTAAGGGGCGAATGTGAAATGGAAAAATCTGAAAATTTTGCCAAATCACGAATTCGAATCCCGTTCAACATTTTTCAATCTGTTAAACTTCCAAAACTCATATATTCACTTTTTGAATGATACAAAGCCCAGATGGTGTTATCAAATCTCAGAAATTGACCATCAAGCATCCCCGGTTATCAAAAATAAAGCAGAAATGCAAAAATTTTGGGTTTTCTGAAATTTTATCAAAACACACCTAAAATCTTTTTGGATTTTGTATCTTTTTTGACAATAAAAGTAAAATGCATCAAAGTAAATGAAAGCAGTAAACATTTTGTGATGTTCGGTAAGAGGATCATATCAGTTTTCTGAGAAATCTGATCACAGCATTGATCTGTGTGTTTAGTATTATCATTAGAAACAGTATGTGACACGGCAATTGCTGATATTGTGATCCACGTAAGCTCACATGCAGACAATTACGCAATGCTTTATAATGATACGAGTTAGGTGTATTAGACTAACACATTGTGGTGCCCACACACACGACATACTCCCGTATCAAGTAATTGCACAAAGCTTCGTCGTAACGCGTGATTATGCCAGAGTTATCCGTAAAAGTTACAAAGTATATAGCACAGAGGTGTACAGGTCAGCAAAGGAATGCAGCAGAGTAACATGTGCATATACACTAGGTTGAGGCTGATATTAACCACTGATTTGCATCAGTAGATCAATACGATGTAATAATGATCTTTGATCAATTAAAACATAAAGTTCCTCAATTCGGTAACTTCCGGTTTTGGCAATTAAGCTCTTTTAGCAAATATTCTGATAAAACTAGGTCCGTAAATCAATACGACAAAAGTTTAATCAGAATACCCCGGATAACCATAACATAACGACCCGAAACCTCAGATTTTGGCAATCCTATCAAACGAAATTACGGTACTAAGACCATATGCCCATGAGGTGTTCAGCCACGAACGCGTAGTTCGTTATGTTTGTATCACTAATGCACGCAATATTTAGTCTATGAAGCCTATCAGCATATCACACGTAGTCAACACACGCCTCATATTTCTATACAATTCTTTAGCCTGTGTCAGATCCCTACTGATGTACTATCATTTCCTCTTTTTATCCAGGAAATCATTTTGGATTTTCTAATTTTTAGGTCTTTTTGAATTTTTCAATGTTTTTGGATTTTCTGATAAAATGACTCCCCCTAAAATAAATAACATATTTTTGGGTTTTCAATTTTTCTGAAAAACAATAAAAAGAAAATTTGAAAGAAACAATCCACTCGAAAGCATCAACTTCTTTGAGGATTAAACAATCCCCTCGAAAGCATCAACTTCTTTGAGGATTACGATAGTAAAGAGAAATTCCCAATTAGCAAAGAGAAATTCCCAATTAGCAAAAAGAAAATTAAAACTAAAATTAAAAAAAAAACGATAAACCGAGGTGCCGATTAGTCATGTTTTTCCTTTATGTTGTTTACTTTTAAAAGATAGTCAAAGCGGGATCTGTCGAAAGCTTTTGTAAACAAATCTGCACGTTGGTAGTCAGTATGAATTTTGATCATATCTATCAATTCTTTAGCGTAACAATCACGGATAAAATGATATTTGATCCGGATATGTTTAGCTTTAGAATGATTTTCAGTATTTTTAGTTAATGCGATAGCGGCTTCGTTGTCACAGTATATAGGGGTTTTAAGAAACTGCAAACCGTAATCCACCATCTGCTGTTGGATCCAGAGCACTTGCGAACAGCAACTCGAGGCTGCAATGTACTCGGCTTCACAGGTAGATAGCGTCACGGAAGTCTGGTTCTTGCATTGCCAGGTGACTAACCTGCTCCCTAAAAACTGGCAACCAGCTGTAGTAGATTTGCTATCTTTGTCACAGCCGCCCCAATCTGCATCACTAAAAGCAATAAAATCAAAATCATCATCATTAGGGTACCAAAGTCCTTTTGAGGGACAACCCTTCAGATATCTAAGGATACGCTTGACCGCCGTCAGATGACTTTGTTTCGGCTTCGATTGATAGCGGGCACAGAGACACGTTGCGTACATAATATCTGGTCGAGACGGCGTCAAATACATCAGAGATCCGATGATTGCTCTGTATGTAAATGGGTCCGTCAGCTCCCCCTTAGCGTCCACTCCAATCCCGTGATTGGGTTGAATCGGGGTATCCATCGGCTTGGAATCCTCCATCTGGAACCGGATCAAGATATCGGATACATATTTCGTCTGGTGAATAAAGATCCCGTCGGGTCTTTGGTCCACCTGCAAGCCTAGGAAAAACTGCATCTCCCCCATTGCGCTCATTTCGAACTTTTCCTGCATGACAGTTTCGAACTCCCTGCATAAAAGCTCGTTAGTTGAACCAAATATTATATCATCAACGTAAATCTGCACTAGAAGCAAATCATCCCCTGATTTCCTCGTGAATAGGGTGCAGTCGACGAGTCCGCGCTTAAATCCTTTGGTGATGAGGTATGTACTTAGCTCTTCGTACCACTGTCTCGGAGCCTGGTGCAAGCCATATAAAGCTTTGTTAAGCACGTAGACCTTATCCCGGTGGATTGGGTCCTCAAAGCCTGGTGGCTGTCCGACATAAACCTCTTCCTTGACTTTCCCGTACAGAAATGCGCTCTTAACGTCCATTTGATAAACTTTGAATTTCTTATAGGAAGCAAACGCAAGGAACATCCGAATAGCTTCAATGCATGCTACCGGTGCATAGATTTCGTTATAATCAATCCTTTCGATTTGATGGAAACCCTGCACGACCAATCTGGCTTTGTTACGAACAATAACCCCACGATCATCCTTCTTGCACTTAAACACCCATTTAGTGCCAATCTTCTTTCTCCCCGGCGGCAAATCCGTGAGCGTCCAAACTCCCAATTTCTGGAATTGTAATAACTCCTCCTGCATAGCTTCAACCCAGGCGTCCTCCTTCAAAGCGTCCTTGTATGTCCTTGGCTCTACCTGCGACACATAACACGCAAACGACCAATCATTTTGACTACCAGATTGTTGAATTTTAGCATATAACGCTAAAGCACCAAAACTTTCTGGCGAGTTAACACTTCTCAGCTGCCCTCTGGTCATCACACTGCTTCCAGGATCACCGATAACTTGCTCCAGCGGGTGAATACGATGAATCCGAGATTCCGGATATTCAGGTACAGTAACTCCCGTCTGAACAATCAAGTTCTCTATAGCATCTAGATCATGACCCGTGTTAGACGATGAAGCAACATCTGGAGTTGGAGTTGGGTTCACTGGCGATGCCTCTGGTTCTTCTACATTTTCAAGAATGACTTCTTCAAATTGTTCATCTTCAGATTCTGAAGAGTCTAATGAAGTAGAAGCCTCCTGAAACACTTCTTCCTCTTGTATAGGAACATTGGTATCATTAGAAGCTGGTAGAGGGTTCACGGTGATCGGACGCACCAACGGTGAAGTTGCCGCGTTTTCACACTCGTAAAGTAATCTGATAACAGCTTCTTCAACCAAGCTATCTAGATTGAATGATTTAAAGAAGTCTTTGTAATCAAACATCCAATCAGGACCCGTGCCTTGCAAATTTTGAGTATATCGTTGAACTTCCACGTTAGCCCAATCCTCCACCCGTCGAGTTCGCTTGTTGTATACCCGTTTGAGCGGGGTTGCATATCCAACAAAGTATCCCTCCTCGGCTTTAGGACTAAACTTTTCTCTTGGATTCAACATCGTGCATGGTGCCCCAAAAGGTTCTAGATACTCTAAGTTCGGCTTTCGTCGGTGTAACAGTTCATAAGATGTTTTACCAAACTTCTTCACTGTTAGAACCCGATTGAGTGTATAATTTGCTGCATAAATCGCCTCATTCCAGAACATTACCGGAAGATTTGAATCAGCAAGCATTGTTCTAGCCGCTTCAATTAGAGTCCTGTTCTTTCGTTTAGCAACACCGTTCTGTTGTGGGGTGTACGGAGCCGAATATTCATGATGTATCCCTTTGCTTTCACAAAGTTCATCCATCTTGGCGTTTTTGAACTCCGTCCCATTATCACTTCGAATTCTCTTTATCTTAACATTGTAGAGATTCTCCAATCGAGTGAACAGAACTTTTAAGTTGTTAAAGGTGTCACTTTTGTTCTGCAAACACATCACCCATGAAAATCTTGAGTAGTCGTCAGTGACAACTAAACAATATAGCTCCCCAAGATGACTTTTGCGCTTGACCGGTCCAAATAGATCCATGTGCAATCGCTCAAGTGACATCTCAACAGAGTTGACTTTCTTCACTTTGTGGGACTGTTTGTGTTGCTTCCCCTTCTTACAACTAACACACTTGTCATTCAGATGGAAATGTTTTACGTTTACTCCATCGACAAGCCCATTTCTCACAAGTTGGTTCATTTTTCTCAGATGAATGTGCCCCATTCTTCGGTGCCACATTATTGATTCTTTCTCGGTCGCCTTGGATAGAAAACATGTTATTTGCCCCTGTGATGTCATCGCCTTGGACATATCAAGAATATAGAGATTGTTGACGCGAGGAGCCTTCAACATTATCCACTCTTTTGGAATTTGGAAGCCCGTTGGAGAATATAGCAGGATTTGTCATCAAAATGCACAGTGAATTGTTTATCACATATCTGACTGACACTCAACAGATTATAATCAATCTGCTTCACATATGATATTCTCTCAAAGCTCACTATTCCATTACTCACGCTCCCCTCCATAGTAATATATCCTCCTTTATTTCCCGCGAACGCGACATATCCACCATTAATGTTCTTCACATCGAACAATAATGCGAGATCCCCTGTCATGTGGCCTGAAGCTCCACTATCAACAATCCAAAGACTGCTAATAGGGCCAGTTGAAGCTCCCTGCACACAAAAAGTAAATCATTTAGTTCTTTCGGGGGACCCAAGCCTGAGTCTTGGGTCTTTGAACATCGGCATTCACAGAAACATTCTCAGAAACATTTTCAACAACTTTTTGTTTTGGATCAATTTTTTTAGGATTATTCAAAACAGTTTCCTTTTTCTCAGTTGGCTTTGAAGTAGAGGCTCCTGGAGAACCATTGGGTGTCCAAGATTGTTCAGATCTTTTCAATATGCGAATCTGAGATTTTGGGTTCTCAGTCGGCTTCTGAACATTGTTTGCAAATGAAACTTTCTTGGTTACCTTGTCTGATTTAACAGACTTAGGTCCAACATTTGACTTGACAATCGGTTTAGGTGGAACCTTTTGCCTATCATTTGTTGTGTTCACCACTGGCTTTCTCCATGATTGTTCCATAGCAATCCGATTTCTTCGATCATATTGAATTGGACGATTGTTCCTCTTTTGATAAAAATTGTTTTGATTGTAAAACTGTTGTTGTTGAGGAACAACTCGTCTATGTGGTGGAACATAATGATCAATCGGTTTTCTCATGGAATTCCTTACTTCAACTTCGTGCCTTTTATGTCTTACATATGGACACTGAGCAAGTAAATGCCCTCGTTCTTCACATTTAAAACATGCACGGTATTCTTCAAAAACATTTGGAGCATTTGGTTGAGCAAATGATCTAACAGGATATTGATCATTATACTGTTGATTCCTCAAACTCTCAGGGAGTGGCCCTTTTGAGTAAGCAGGCTCATGAAAACCATTAGCTCTGTTTTTGGGTCTAATGAACTCTGTGACATGTACCTTTGGTTCTTGAGGAACATCCAAAAATAATTTCTTTAAAATAGCAAGTGGGATGTCATTTGTCCTTTCATGTTTTGGGAACCAAATGGTGCTTTCTTGCCAGATTTTATCTATTTTAGCATAGTTAGCATTTTTTATTGGAAATTCCTCATCAGAGATGATCTTATCGGATCCTTCCATCCGATAAAACACCTTGACAGGTTTGTCACTCAGTTCATTCTTAACATCCTTTTTCTCAAATTCTTTCTTAATCACATTCTTTTCAGACTTTTTCTCACGATGAGCATTTGCCATCGGAATCACAATCTGAGATGGTGAAACTGGTTCATTAGTAATGATGTGATTTTCTTTTGGAATTTCACATGCATTAACAGTTTGAACATTACCAGAGTCATCACTCTCAGAGTCTGAATCAACACTTTCAGCAGTAACACCCTCATCATTGAAACCTAAAATCGGCCTCACATCGGAATGTGGATCACCAATACTCGAGGTATTAGATTCAGTTTCCGACGATGAGTCTGATTTTACCGAGCTCTCCGGTGTCACTTGATGACAATTATGGTTTTCAAAAAGTACCGGAGATGGCACAGACTTGTAATTAGTGGTTTGATCATCAATGATGTGGTCTACCACGTAAGCAATGTGCTTATAGCTTTCCAATTTTTTGTTTACTTTCTCAGCAAAGCATTTGATGGCGGCCATTTCCAACTTGGTATTTTCAATTTCATTTATGTAGTTATTAATTGCCAATTGTTTTAATGATAAAGTGTTTTTCAAGTCGGAAATGTCCTTTTTATAGCCATCTAGTACCTTGTTGAAAGCATTTAACTCTTTGCGAGTAGATTGACTGTTCATGATAGCACTATCACGTTGAACATGGAGTTGTTTGTTCTCCTCAGTCAATCTATCACAGGTACCACAATACTTATCACTAGTAACATCAGTGCTACACTCAGAACTTACAGATTTTGGCGGATCAGTCATGGCCATCAAAGCGAAATGAGCTTCCTTTCCAGCGAAAAATTTGGAATAGTCAATCCTTGTGAAAGCATCATCAGCAATGCACGACTTCCTCGTCTTCAGAAAATCAGCTTCTGCTAGCAACTGATCAATATCATCATCTAGTGATGTAACACTTGTTTCTGTATCTGATTCACTGTCTGAATCTGAATAAACCGATTCACACTCCTCAGGAACATCAGAAACAGTATCAATCACTATTCCAGAATTAGCATCCTCAGCCTTAACCTCAACAGATTCATTCTCCACTTCCACTTCAGCTTCAGACATATCAACTTCAACCTCAGTTTCCTTCTTCTCATCAACTGTCAATGACTCTTCAATATCAATCTGACAAGCAACACAAGCCACATTGCCACCCGTTGTAATCTCCTCAACCCCTATTTGCATACCCGACCAGTCAAACCTTTCATCCTGTTGAATCATCAATGCTTGATTCTGATTGATGTTCTGTTGTATCTCATTAGGTGTAGTAATCGGTATGACTGTTCGGTTAGTGTTGTTAGGTGATTGGTTTTGAGTTTGATTTGGTGTGTTTGGTTGTCTGTTTTGATTATTGTTAGAGTTGTTCTGTCGGTTTTGGTAGTTGTTGTTATTTTGGTATGAAACTTGGTTTTGGTTTTGTTGTTGACGATTCTGGTAGCTTGCATTGAATGGGTTTCTATTTCCTTGTTTTGGTGGCTGGGTACATTCTCGTTTAAAGTGACCTTTCCCTCCACAGTTAAAACAAGTAACTTTCTCCTTGTTGAACCCGTAGGTTGTGTTAGGAGAAGTTCCCAAATCAGTCCTACCCGTCTTCTCAATAAATTCTGTTGCTCTTCTCATTATGCTTGCAAAAGCCCACTGAATATCAATCAGTTCCATCTCTTCTTTATCAATCTGTGCATAGTCTTCATTGGTTAAGTTATTGTTCCCAATTTGACTAGCAACCAACCCGTTGTAAGATGAAACCATTGCAGAGACTAGTGCAATGTGTTGCTGAGCAACTTCAACCGTCACATTTCCCAAGTTAGAAGTCTCCAAACCCACTGGTTGTTGATTAGGTTGAGTACTTTGGTTCATTGAGTGAGGTGATTGTTGAGATTGGCTATCAGTAAAGAAGGCTGCTTGTTGCATTGGTGAGAATGGTGAAATGTAGGAATTGTTATATTGTAGTTGTGATGGTGGTTGTGGGTTTGATGGTTGCGAGTAGGATGATGTTTGTTGATGGTAGTTGATGGTAGGTTTTGGTGATTCCATAACATTGGAAATGCACGCAACATGTGGTGCCACTAATCCTCCTGAACTTGAGTTACTAACTGGAACTGAAGTGCCTCCAAAATATAAGCTAGGATTCTGAGGAATCTGTGATCTTCTAGCTTTCCTCTTCTCTTCCATCTCTTTGTTTTCCAGCTTCTCTATAAACTCTTGAATAGTCCAGAATTGGTATGCATCCTTCTCCCTAAGAACTTCCACATGCTGATCCCAGTGTGGTGGTAGAGCATCTGCAAACTTATCCACCTGCTTTGTCATAGGAATCTGTATACCATAACTTGACAATTCAGTCAGCAAATGACTATATCTAGGAGTTAATTCTTTTAAGGTTTCATTGCCAATATAAGAAAAATTCTCAAACTCCTTTCGTAATTCTTCCATCCTTAAACTTCTAGTCTTCTCATTCCCATCATGCCTCCTTTTAAGCATATCCCATAGTTGCTTAGATGTGGTGCATGTCCCAAACTGATGCAACAGATCGTTTGTGATTGCCTGAGTCAACTGGGAAAAGGCTTTCTTCTCTACTGCAAACTTCTTTTTCTCCTCCTCAGACATACTCTCCAATGGAACTGGTTCGCCTGTATTCTCTAAAACTGGTGCTGTGTAACCTCTAGCAATCATGTTCCATGCCTCTGCACCCTCCACTCCCATGCCTTCCAAGTGTATCTTGAACTTGTTCTGCCACTGATTATATTCTTGTATCTCCATGAGCTTCAGTGGCCGATTCCCGCTACCTGAAGATAAGTCATTTATTAGTGTGGAAATAGCATTTGTGGTTTGAGCGTTTACCACTGCTGCTGCTACTCCCCAGTAGTCAGGTTGTGGTGCTGGAGGTGCCACACTTTGAGGCATTGAATTAGTCATCGCCATGTAATTAATCGGTTGCGAAGACTGTGTGCTCGTCTTTTGTGCTGCCACCGTCCATGGGTCCATCACTTGCTGTTGTGGTTGTGTCGTTGCTGGTCTCGGGGTAGTCGGAAAATTCCACTATCCAACACTTAGAAAATTTTCCAAAACTTTGTTCTAGGTTCGCCCCCTTTTTCTTTACTTTCGTCCCTTTTAATCTACGTTCGCCCAAACAGAAATCACCCGAATGTAGATACACAACAGAAAGTAAAATATTCTAACACACTTTCCACTTTCGCCCAGAATATCCTAGGTTCGACCAGTAAGTTTCCACGTTCGCCCGCCCGATCAATCGAATGTGGAAAATGTGACCCGAAAGTGAAAAATTCAACTAAGAAATTCCAGGTTCGCCCAGAAACAACTCAGGTTCGACTAAAAACGACTCAGATTCGCCCAAAACAAGTCAGGTTCGCCCACTAAGATCCAGGTTCGCCCATTTCAGGTTTGAAAAACGGTTACACTTTGAAAAACGGTTATTTTGATCTCTGATTTTCAAAAGTTTGTGGATTTGAATGATCTTAATCAGGTTTTGATTCGGAATTGATTTGGAACAAGTTTAATTCTTGGAATTTTAGATTTTAACCACAAAATCAACTTCAAATCTTTCAAAAACACTCAAAAACCATTTTCATTCAAAAACAGATGTATTTTGATCAATATTAGGTCCAAATCAGCTCTGAGTTTATCAAATTTGTTGTTGTATGATCGGTATGGCTCTGATACCACTTTGTTAGTGAAGGATTTTGTCTAAAACAGGATTAATTTGATCATACAAGTCACAAAACCAGGTGCGGAAACCCTAGCTTTGAACAAACAGATAAAACTCAAATCAAAACACAATCAACATCATTTTCAAAGCTTTTCATAGATTAACTTTTTCAAATACTCAATTACAATCACACTTTAGTTAATCTAGAACACATAAACACTTTCTCAAAATCTCCTGGAACCTAACCTGAACACACACACAACTGAAATCTCTCCATACATCACAAATACACAAAATCTATTTATAATAACTGCACGTTCGCCCAGTTGATGTGGTCGAATGTGTAACTTGATCAGGTTCCAATCTTCATTCGCCCAGAAGCTTTCTACCTTCGCCCATTCCATTCCACATTCGCCCGGCTCAGTTTCACTTTCAATCCATCAGCAACCTTGCTAACATATGTTAACTTTGTAGATCCAATCACTAGTCGCATTTCGTGCATCTACACACAGCTAGGTGTACAGTTTTGTTTTAATTTCAAGAGGAATATTTACCATATCGTTTTCAACTATTTTGGTACTCGACTCCTGCATCTCTGCTTCAGCTTTGTTGTCTTTAGTCTTCCACAACTTCAGCTTTGTTGTCTTTAGTCTTCTCAGCAATACATGTTGCTTCCACATCGTCCTTCTTACCTTTGTTGTCTTTAGTCTTCTCAACAATCAATGCTTATCGATATATGTACTTTATTTGTGATATTTAATTTAAATTGTTCAGCTTGAGAAAATGGACTAATTAAAGATATGTGACCTATCAAGAACCATTCAAATTATAATAAGATTTACAGTATATACACAAAACTTCTCATCAAATGTGTGTTAACTAAGCATATACTTAAACTTCTAATTTCTCAACAAGATATTATTCCTAAATCTTCATTGCATCATGGATGGCAATTCTACTAATTACATTCTCTTGTTTAGAGTTGTAGCAAGTTTCGATCCTAAGCTTGTTTTCCAAACTTATTGAGCTTAATGGTGGAGCAACACTGCAAGGAAGGAGGTTTTTAGCGGCAACAAGTCGCCGGTAATAGTAACGCCGGTATTGATACGTTGGTAAAGCCCCATGTCGCCGGTAATGCTAATTTTCACGTGGCATTAATTTTGAATTTTTTTCCACATGGTGCTTCCATATGCAACCTGGGCTTTAGCATTAGCGGCAACATGTCGCTGCTAAAACCCTTTTTATTGTTTTCCATCTGCCAAATATGTTTAAAAGGTTTTATATGTTAAAGGATTGGGTAAAGTTTATAAACCACGACACCAACAATAGCAACAAATTAATGATTATTAAATGGACGTTAACTAATAGTTTGATACATCCTTAAATCTTCTTCGTATTCACTTCGAAGAAAATCAAATTAAAGGGTTCAACAAGTAAAAGGAGTGAGTTATGTAGGCAAAGCTTATCTTATCATCGACAATAGATAGGTTTCTTTTCATAGAATCCCTTAACTCAGAAAGAATAATGTTCTTTAAATATCAAATATATATATTCCTTAAATCGAGACAGAAAAAATATCATAGCTTCAAGTGTAACAGAAAGACATTGTATCGATACTACATTATAAATGAGGAGGTATGAGCAAATATGTCCAAATTGTCTAATGTTAAAATGGCATATCAAGGGTTTCCTTACAATTTCTTAAATTTTATCACTTTTCTTCCCTAAATGCCCCTATTAGATAATCAACTTTGGGTGAGGCTTATAAAGCTTCTTAACGTAAGAAGCGTAAGAAGCAATCTCAGCCATTAGATTAATAATATTTCTGGATGCAGATTAAAAACCCTAACCATACTTGGGTTAAAACTAACCAAGCGTAAAATAGGAAAAAACCTTCTAACCGACCGTCTAATTTTTTTTTTTTCAAATTGTAACAACAGAACTAATTTGAACCCTAATTTTTCGTCGTTTTCAGATCGATTCATGTTCAGAATGATTACACAAATTAAAAAAAACGATAACAAAAAAAAAACAGAGGATTAAACTAATCATATGAACAATTATGAATTGTAATAGTTGTCGAATGCTCTGGATTTTGTTTCATTAAGGATGATTAAAACATAAAAATTAGGTTAAAAAAAGTTGCAGAGGAAGAAGATGAAGTTGGTGAAAAACAGACGCACTCATCAAATTTTCAGACGCACTCATCAAAAAATTCCAGACGCACTCATTAAAATTCAGTCGCACTCATCAAAATTTCAGACGCACTCATTGAAAGTTTGGAAGCACTCATTGAAAATTTTGGACGCACTCATCAAAACCCAACAAAAAAACAAACACACCTTTATAAAAAAAAACAAACGCACCTTGTTAAAATATCAAACCAAACTTCAATTAAACAAACGCACTTTAAAATCTTCTACTTTTCACCTTTCTCTTCTTCACTCATGTTGATAACTATTCAAATAATACAAGTTCCTCAAACAAATGCAGACAACTTTTCTCAGGTCACCTTAATAAACTTCCACATGCCACTGCTTGTTCTTCTTGAGTTGTGACAGTTTTTTGTCCCAGCTCTCTCCCCTTTCAACTGCAACCCTCTTGCATCTTTGCTGGTATGTTTCTAATCTCGACGTTGACTATATTTATTTCCCCTGTGATCTTTCGCTCATCCTCTTCCTAGTAATCTGGGGTCGTTGAAAACATCAACAACAAGAATACTTGCTATGGGTCCTGACTTATTGGGAGACTTTGGAGCCAGAGACCCTTTTCGAGCGGAGATAGAAATTGAAATGGTAATTCCTTCATTCCTCATCCTTTACAAAACCCTTCTCTTTCATCTTTTTCTTCATTAGGTTTAGCTTTTCTTCTTCACTCAGATCCAGAGAAAAACCCTCCCCTCTGTTATTAAGTTTAATCAGCTCCGGGCAGGTTGATCTGGGTACAGACGACGGCGATTGACGGCGCGGTGGTGGTGGTGGTGATGGTGCTGGTGGTGCTTGTGGTGGTGATGGTGCTGGTGGCGATCGGTTTGTTTCAAAATGAGATGGGTTAGGTCTAGAACAGGAAGGATTTTTATTGTGTTTAACTGTGGTTAGGTTAGATTGACAGGTGTCAATCTCTGGTGGCTTCTTAGGCTTCTTATTTTAAGGGGCTTTATACCATATACTTTCTCATCAACTTTTGTATGAAAAATGGAACTCACCCAAACTAAATAAACACATGGGATAACAATATTTTTGAACAAATTTCATATAATGGCAATGAAAAAGATAATAATTTATGTTACCACAATAAATAATTTTATCTCAGCTAAACTTGTATGAGTTTTAAACTTTGACATAATAATACTTATAATATAAACTCTTCTCATAAATATGTGTCTACCCAACGGCAAAGTGGACGGGATGGTTCGGCTCACTGCTGCATTGGGCAATTTTTTAGCAGCATGGTCAGGTTGGGAAAGTCTATTACAAACTTACAAATCACAACTTTTAATTTCTAAATAGACAGTGACCTTTATATGATAGTGTATACAATATCATATTATTACTACATGCTTTTGTCATGTAAATGAACTTTATCATTTAGCAATGTGTCTTCAATGACACGGTTATGTAGATATGCAATGATCGGACAGCTTACACAAGAATGATGTTTATGTTTATATTGGTCTGTTACCGTAACATACTTTTGGTTATTAAGATTTGTTCAATAATGAGTACATGGTTTTTGTGGTGAACTGCAATCAGTTGTAAGTGGCAGTGCACATTTCTTTTCTTTTCTTTCTACGAATACTTGTTAAAACATAGTGTGGTCATGTATATTCTTTTTGCGTAACTTGTGACAAAAAACCTAAGTATCATAATGTTGTATTGTAACCCATTTGTGAATCCTGCTGCAACGCGCGAGTAAACCCACTAGTTTACTGTTAAATTTGAATGTGGTGTTGTCAATGGGGTTTTAGGTGATGTCAAATGGCGTTTTATCTGTCATAAAATGTTGTTGTCAAATGGTGTCTTAATTGCCAAACTATAAAATGGTAATTGAAAGATAACCTCAATAATTTAGACTGAATTCTTATTATTGGAAGTATTTTTCGTTCATATATTTTTTTTTTTGGCATTTCCCGTTAAGCCATTGTTGAGTTGCAAAATGCCATAAAACTCCTTAGAGCATTCATATTAGCTCCTCTATAATGGTGTGACTGTAATCTCTATATTATATAGAATCGGTATAAGTGGTTGTGAGTAGATGAGAGAGAAAAAATATTTAGAGGAGACACTGTTCATCAGTAAATTTAGAGGAGACACTGTTCATCCTTTATAATTTTTTAATATTTTAAAAGTGGTTGTAAGTAGAGAAAAGAGAAAAGGTAATGATAAAAATATAGATTAAATATTATTATATGGAAAAGAGGGAAAGAAGGGTAGTGATTTTTAATGTAATTATAAAGATAAAGATAGAGTAACGAATGTGAATACTCTTAGTGGATGACTAAAAAATATGATGAGAAAGATGAATTTTTATATATTAAAAGATAATATTGTAATGTATAGCCTTCATCATGTGTTAAAATTGTCTTGATTTATTCAAATTCTTTGACTCATTGTATAACATTACTACTAATTTTAGATGCCATGCCACAGCATCGCGCAGTCATCCTACTAAAATCGTCACCTTTGTGAATTGATATATTAATTGTCTAACAAATTGATACTAAAAATAAATTACGTGAAGCACACCACGTCACTTATGTAAAAAAAAAACATAAGAACCGTGGCAAAACATAGACATTCCCAAATCCCAATAGCTACTTTCTAATTAGATGATGCTCTAGAAAAGCAAAACTTTTTTTACACTTGTACATAAGTGTTCTGCTTTAATATGTAAAGCCCAATTTTGCTGGTATAAATATTTATATTTAAGAACTTGACACTGGTTGTCTATGCATCATATCTAAGTACCTGGTTTGATCTAAACTTACGATAAATAATCGGTCGTTTGTTGAGGGTGTTGAGAAGAAGGTTAATCCATTATTTTCGTATATTTGAGGAGCCGTTTAACCATTCCGACAACCAATGTGAAGTAAACACCAGGGGCTATTTCCAAGTTTTATTGTTGCTTTTTTATAAACTTGATACTCAACAAGTAGACTAAACATCGAATTGAAGGTGAATGGAGCAATACAAGCATCAGAAAAATTATATGATTAATAACGTGGTGCAGGAATTGCGTGGTGGATATGTTCAAGCAAGATTATCCAAGTGGAAGTCCAAAACTTTATCAATTGGACGACGTGTCACCTTGTTGAAATCTGTAAGACTATGTGTTAGAGCCATAATTTGATCCTCCAATATTATGCCAACTAAACGTTGATATGACACTCTGATAAAGTTGCAGCTTACTCACTTGACCCTGTTGTGGCTCAAAGTGAGCAGTGGCTTTATCAAGATTATTTTATTTTTATTTTTTAGGGCTTTCTAACTTTGTATAATGTAATATTAATTCAAAAATAAAATTAATAAAATATGTTAGATTAATGTTAACGAGAATATACAAACTATAAAAAAAATAAAACTAATCTAGTATAAGATCATAGGGACGTCTAGCCCATTAATGCTCGAACAATTCATGTCGAAGGTTTCCGTGTATCTCACGGTTCTTGATATTGTTTATGTTGTCGAGTTTTTGAATATTAGTAATTGTCGATTGAGCACATGGGCATCACCTTGGTAATTTTGACAAATAGTCATGCCTTGGTCCTCCAGTATCATATTATGTAGAATAATACAGGTGTGGACGACGTCCATTATCTTCTCTCGTATCCAAAACCTTATTGGGTTGGCAATCAACTGAAATCTTTTTTTAAGAACGTCGAACGTTCTTTCAATATTTTTTTGCCAACTCTTGTTTCTTTGTAAAGTACCGTTTGTCTTCAAGTTGAGACAAATCATTTGATAGACACATCAAAGTTTTGTTTGCTCCCTCTCTATCACGATCAAGCAGTGGTTGTTTCGTTAGCGAGGGTTGCCTATGCCTTCGAGACCGAGCAATCAAGTATTAAACCGTTATCCTTCACACTTCCATAATCAAATCGTCTTCCTCCGAAGAGCCAGACGAAGAAAAATCATTCCATTCAATTTTTTGGTGAGAGTGATGAGTGAAAATTTGATAATTGGATTTGAATAAAATTTAAACTTTTCTAAAAATAAAAAGCACCACCGGCGACCAACGGTTAGCGAGCTCCAAATAAAAAAATCAAATGCCAACGGCTCTTTTACACCCGCAAACCCACGCGAGTGTGGTAGCGTGGCCTCGCTCGAAGCCACATTCACGCGTGTGTTATGATGTTCGCGACCCACGTGAAACATTTAGCCACCCGCGGGCCGCGGCTACTTGCTCGCGACCCACATAGTATAATGGATACTGAATACATTCATGTTTTCACCGAGTAATGGTGTCTAATGTATCATTCTTATAAATCTAGTAGTTCTCATTTGAACTAAAGCGATCAAAAACTCCATTTAAATTAGAAAAAAATAATACTATTCTAGTTAATTTAATGAACATTAATCCATTAAATTTTTAAAAGAAACCAATAGTCATTGTTAATTGGGTTGTTAATTATAAACTTTTAATAAGATTAGAAGTTAAAATGAAGACCATGAAGCGATGCAACTCCTTAAAATTAAATGATCTAACGATTAATTACTAGAGGAAATCTCAAGAGACATCAGACTCATATAAATTGCTGTTTTCTATTCTTCTTCCTCACATTAGCATCTGTGAACACAAGCAAATAAACATGCCTTCTGGTCCAAAGAAGAGGAGAGCTGAATTAAGGAAGAAGAATGACACCGTTTCCAAAACTTCATCAAACACGGCATCTCATACTCATCGTATAAACCTTTCTTTAATTCGCAAACTATTCTATCTTTACCAGTTTTAAATATGTTATAATTATTTATTTATTTTTTGTGTGTGTTTGTTTGCTTTATGTTGCTTGTTGTATCTAGATGAGACACCGGTTGTTGTTGTTGATCAACTTGATCAGAAAACTACTGAAACACCAGTGATGGTTGAGGTGTATGAAGATTTTAAAAAAACTGAAGAAAAGAGTAAAGAATATGAATCAGCTGATGCTAAAATCATTATGGATGACACTAACACAAAGAAAACTGAGCCAAATGAAAGTGATGGTGTTCATGATCAACCTGCCATAATTAATCCACCAGTGATCGAGGATACTGTCAAAGACGCGTCTTTGGAGACGCTTGATCTGTCATTCCTTGACCCTCGAGGTGCGGTAGACACTAGCAACTCTTCTGAGAAACCTGCAATGGTCAAGCCAGATGACTCATTGTCTCTTAAAGAACCTCAAGATGTATTGATAGAGCCATTGAAAAACAATGTTAATGACCTACTAGCATCTGTTCATCAGTCTCATTTGTTGGAACAGTTGCTTGGTGTTTCTGCAGAGATGGGTCATCTAGCTGAAAAACAGGTGTCTCTTGGTAAAGAGTTTACAAGACTTTTGGAAGAGTTGAAACTTGGCAAGCATAAATGAAGATGGATCTATGGTGTTTATGAATCTTTTGAGTTTAAATAATATGATCAGTTCAGTAAGATTTTGCTTTTAATCTACTTTGTTTAGGGCTTAAATAGTTATGAATTTAAACCTAAGTTTTAATGCAAATGAACTATCTTTTTGAAGGATTTTGTGATGTTTTTTTTTTTAGTTTGCACTTGGTTATTTCAGCATATTTACAAACTTTTTGTTATGTAATTTTTTGTACCGTTCAATTAAAGCCCATGAACTATACTCTAGCGGCATGGTGTTTGCCTTCACCAATAGGATTCTAAGGTGCAAAGGTTAGGTGACATTTAGTGTAAAAATATTATTGTTAAAAATAAATAAATAAACTAAACAAAGCATCCAGAAATTTTATAAAAATTATATATACGGATGCTTTTATTATATATATATATATATATATAATGTAACGTATTTTTTTTGTTAGGTTTGCACTCAAAAGTTGTACATCAAGTGAATTGTTTGGAATTTCTTAAGACACTCATTTTGCATATGCAAACATAAATCAACGACAATATATCGTGATCTTGATGTATGATGCGTGATTTTAAGAAAAACAATAATGAACATAATAAACATATATTTCTCAAAAAAGCGATTCAAGGTTAATTGGGATCCTAGGGAGTCATTCACAATTGAAGGCCAAAAAAGTTAGAACTCGTGCCTGGTCAGCTGAGACACTAAAGATATGCGTTCATACTTTCAAGTAGTAAAAAAGCCAGGGTCTCCCCTGATTCAACGTATGATCGCTTTGTTATGATAGGGAAGAATGTATCAATTGCCAAGGAACACGGTGCATCGCTTCTTTCTCGTTCTCGCTCAGGAGCCAAGAGTGTCCACATTGTTACCACATTTTATATTTATTTAAAATCTAAATTATTTATTTTAATAAACTATTTAGAGAGAACTACACAATTAGTCCTTGTGGTTTACCATTAGTTTCACCTTTAAACTTGACTAATCGTCATACCTTCTTCCTCAACAAAACGCCACCTCAAAGCTAAAACCGGCCAAGAACATCACCTCACCCTATAAACGACCTAAAACCCACTATTGTGGTGTTCTTAGTATATTGTTAATCATTCCCACATTAATAAGTTCTCAACAAAATTATAGTATGTGTAGTGGGCTTTGATGAGGGGCGTTATAGGTCCTCATAGAGCCCCCACACCACTCCTGAGAGCTATAATAAAAAAAATTGGGCGTGAGCAGCATAAATCCCCGCCCTTGTCTCATACCCAATCAAAATCAACTTCTACACAATTTTCTTCTACACCCAATCAAAATCAAATTCTACACCCACCAAATTCTATACACATAAAGCCCCTACCACTATACTTTTTTTTATACAGAGAGCCTCACATTTTACTTTGTTAATATTTTAATACATAAAGCCCCTATAAAGCTCCTTCACTACGGTATTAAAAGAAGATCGAGGATACGTGTATGTGTTATAGTGATTGTCATTGATTAGCTCACCTGTTATAATATTACATTCGTAGTAGAGTTCAACAATGTGGTACATTTTATATATTGAAATAAATTAGAATATAAAAATCGTTGCATGTTTTATCTTAGTTGATTCTAGACATCGACTTGGATATTATGCGTGATTAATTTAGACTCGAATCAATGTATCGGGTAACTTATGTATAAAAACAATGGATTCTTTGCATGATACGGTGAGAATTCAGTTTTGGTCAATATCAATTTGATTCATTATAGTGTTGGCACTCGGTTTAGCAATCCAATTAAAAAAACAAAGAAACATAGTCGTGATATGCCCAAAAGAACATCGATATGTGTCTTCATCGACCGGAACCATAAAAACGAATATAATTAAAGGACATCTGCAAGCAAACCATAAAAACAAATATCACTACCGATGCCAGCTTCGATTCGGTGCACTACAAAATTTATACTTGAATATCGAGATCAAAAGTTAAACACACCTGCATACTAAACTTTTTATTACATAAACTTCAAATTACAAATCATTTGTGATCAATTTATAAAAATTGAAAACTATACCAATTATAATGTTAAAAGAAATAAATAAATTGCAAAACCTTAGGGTTTTTTTTTTTTTGTACTTTAGAGAAAGGATTACTATTTATACGTGATTTAATAAACATACAAAGACCACGTGTTGTGGAAATCAAATTAGGCATTTCACACCCAAAAAAAAAACCGCACATTGCCCCCCGCTTGTGAAAGGGGCGTTTTGGGCCATGGCGTGAAGTTTTTCACGTTTCAATTCACATATCACTAACCAATCAAATCTCTTCAACTTTTCAATGGCTATTTTATTTTAATTTCTTTTTCTTTTTTTAATTTATTTTTAATATCTTTATATACACATTCCATACACTCCTCAATCTAAAAACACATTCAACATTTATAAAACAAACACACCACACCACAACATTTATAAAAAATGAGTTCCCCCACATCGTCATCATCCGTTGCAAATTATTATTACAAAGAGTTTTTAGTTGATGCGGGTGAGTCATCCGACGAGGAGATCGAGCAAAAGGTAGTTACAAGTGCTTATGCCCTTGCGACGAGGTGTATGAAACATGTTGATAATCCTCCACGTCCTATTTTGCAAAAACAATACATGGAACCGGTCATAGGGAGGCAAACACTTGCTTAATGAAAGATTACTTAGATGAAGAATCGACTTATCCAGACCCAAAGATTTTTAGGTGTCGTTTACGGATGAGCAAACGTTTATTTCTATGCATTTTCGAAGACTTGGAAAACGAGTTTGATTACTTTAAGCAAAAACCGGATGCGAGAGGGACATTTGGATTTACCCCTATTCAAAAGTGTACTTCAGCACTATGCATACTTGCGTACGGAAACACGACCAACATCAACGATTAGTATTTAAAGCTGGCTGAGAGAACAACATGTGATACCTTAGAACATTTTTGTCAAGGTACACTACATTTTCTTAAAAATTATATTCATTTGCATTTATTTTTTAGTTATTTTAATAGTATGTTTATTTGTTTTTTAAAGGAATAATACATTTTCTTAAAATTATACTCATTCGTATTTATTTTTTAGTTATCTAATAGTGTATTTTTTTAAGGAATAATACATTTGTACACTGCACGTTACCTGAGAAGGCCCATTTGGTACGATCTACAAAAAATATGTGAGGTGCATTCAAATGAAGATGGTTTACCAGAAATGCTTGGGAGCATAAATTATTGTCAGTGGTCGTAGTATAATTGTCCAACCGCATGGCGAGGTCAACACACGAGAGGTGACTGGGTACAACCAACGGTTATTCTTCAAGCAGTGGCTTCACAAGACCTTTGGGTTGGTTGACTTAATTTGGTGTCGCAAGGTCATGCAATGACATAAACGTTTTTAGCAGTCGCCTCTGTTAGAGGATTTCATTTCTGGTAGATCACCGAAGGCATCTTTCTATACTAATGGAAACTACTACGCACACTGATAATATTTGGCTTATGGAATATATCCGAATTATTCGATTATCGTGAAGAAGTTTAGTAATCCGTACAAACCAAGGAAACCTCATCCCTTGGTTGTTATGCTTCCACGTAGTCCCTCAAGTATTAGGAATGAAGGGTATTATAGTCTTTCACATAAACCACACAATTTTCTATACACCTTACACAACTTATATTCATCTTACACACAACCTGACATGTACTATGATGTTTCCTCTTTCATCATAATTTTGTTTCCCTCTTTCAACATGTAGACACCATCCATAGGAGCATATCCCATCTTTCCCTCGTATTCCCTCTCTTTGTTTTCTCCCTCACTTAATGTGATTCTTGAGCAAATCCCACATGTTAGCATGTTTTGTTGTTTTTTTAGTTTGTTTTTTAAGACCTTATTTTGTATATACATGTGAATGACATATTTTCATTTTACGTCTTCTTTTAATTTTGGACTACTTTGCATGTTTGTTCAATATGTTTTTCATGGGATGTGGACTTTTTTTAGTAGGTCAATATGTGTTTTTTTTTTGCTTTTTCTGATAAATTATGTGCCTTTTTCAGTTTAGTCTTGGTAATATATTTATAACTTTCTGATATATTTTGTTTTTCACAGAGCCAAAAGGCAAGGGATAATAGTGAATTTTATTATTCGAATACACATCAGATAATGAACATTCTTACAAAGCAAATTAAAACATATGTATTTATATTATTTTTCTTGCAACCTTTTTTACTACATAATAATATGTGTTCATCAAGACCAATCTCTCCCTGTATGCTCTTTTTCAAGTAAATGTTTTTACAAATGTTATTTATTTTGGAATTTTTAGATAATGATAGATATTTAGGGTTAGACATTAATTTATAGTAAACATAGTACAATACATATGATATGACTATTCATCTTTTTATAACTTAGCTTTTTCTCCATTCCCCCATAAAAGCTTTTTCTACAACCCCCATAAACTTTTTTTGATTTTACATTATAAATATTATTTTTTTCATTACTTTGAGCAATTCACACAAATCACAAGGATCAGACATTTACTTGTATGTCCCTTTACTTGTATAAACAATACATGTTACTTGTATATTTTTAAAACCTTTTTTACACACAATAACAATCGTTTTAAAAATATCACATGTAAACATTTTTGTGTTCACAGACAATAACAAGTGTTTTAATTTTGAACTACTTTTCATACGTTAATTCAGTATGTTTTAATTGGATGTGGTCGTTTTTTACTAGGTCTATATGTCGTTTTTTGTTTGTTTTTTTATGATAAATCATGGTGTTTGTCAATTATTTCTAACTTTTAATATTGTCACATTTATGTTTACTCATATAACGAAATCTGGACATTTATTGCACACTTAACTAGTATAAATTGTAGGATAATAAATTGTATGAATACCAACAACGATTTTCCTTACAAACTAAACACCAAACATATATATCCTTTTGCGTTACTGTATCTTTCAGCAATTTTTTTAAATCAATAGTCAATATGTCATATAAACAAATGTATTATATATCATTTTTTACACGGTTTTTCAATACATACTAACATATGTTCATAGAAAAAAACTATGAACATCTGTTTTCAAGCATACTAATATTTTCATAAACGATACCAATCAAGTTCTCATGAAGCCGAAAATGGAGCAACCTTCCAAAATCACACAAAATGAACATCTGTTTTCAAGCATCCCAATTCGCCACCAGCAAACAACTCCCTGTCAAGATATTTAGGCTTATTGTTTTCCTAAGCGCAAACCTGAACTTGACGTTTCACAAAACAACGATCCTGCCCCACCACCCATCCATTATCGTGCACCTTATGTTTCCAAACTCATATATACAAATGTCTTTATGTTTTTTTAACCATAAAAAATATACATATATGTTTTTATTTTTATACAAGTAATAAAAATGTAAAACCTAAAACATAATTTTTTACCATTAAATACAGGACAATGTTTAAATTCACGTTTACTAGAACACATGTAAATTAAATCAAAACAGTTGAATTTTGTTCAAACCACCCCAATATATGTGACTTCACGAAAAATCCAATAACTTAAATACTACACCATTTATACACATGTTTTTTTTATTTCTTTTAACTAAAAAATAATGTAAACCGGTAAACATTTTTAGATGAACCAACCAATTACAGTTTTTGATTTTGATCAAACATAACCATATATTCCCAAAAAAATTACCCTAAATAAGATCAATAATTAGTTCAATGTGACTTTTTGTACTAGTACAATATGTGAACAACATGCTATAATTCCATAAGTTTTTAACAAAAAACTGTGTATCAAAATTGTAATAATACCAAACTTTTTTAATCAATAAATCAATGATAAACTAAAAATCCACTTTACTAAAAACATATGTAAATTGAATCCAAACAGTTGATAAATGCTTTTCAACCTAAACAAATATCTGGTCTCTTAGGAGCAAATCCAAAACATATGTAAAGTTTACCCTGGTTGAAAACATGTGTTTTTAATCAAACTGGTAATTTTATCCCCCAAAACATTTTTTATTCATCCAGCCTTTTTAAGCAAATTGCACTTTTTACAAAAACACATGTAAGTTAATTCTAAACAGTTTGAAATATATTTAAACTAAACCAATATTCGGTCTTCCATGAGCAAATTTCAATCATATGTAAAGTTTACCCTCAAAAAGTTCAATAATCAAAATTTAACAGTTTTTTATTAACGAAAAACATGTGTTTTAAATCAAGAATGGAAATATTCTCCCCCAAAACATTTTTTTACCAGGACTTTTAAGCAAATTCCACTATTAACAAAAACATATGTAATTTGTTTATATTCAAACTTATTAAATCTAAACCAATATCGGCTCTTGCGTGAGAAAATCCCAAACATATGTAATGTTTACCCTTATAAAGTTCAATAATCGGTAAACATGTGTTTTTAAATCAAATCTTGTAATTTTGTCCTCAAACTCTTTTTTATTCAGCCCTTTAAGCCAAATTCTATAACTTTCCAACAATCTTAACATATTTTAGTTCCATTAACCTAACCAAACAATCTTAACATATTTTTTTAGGGATGGTTGGATGCGAGACGAAGATGAGGCAGTAGATGTACCCGATGTAGAAAATTTGGTGAAGTAGCAATTCGACGAAGAGATTGAGGCAGTATATGTACCTGATGTAGAAAATTTGGGGATGGTTGGATGCGAGACGGGGATGGAGCGTTGAGTCTTTGATAAGAACAATTTGTGGAAGAAACTTTTAAATGCCAGACCTAGTAATCTTAGCCCTTGTTATTGTATAGAAAAGGATACCAAAGTAGACTTAGATCTTGAAGAATCCTCAAAATTATCTCTTTTAAGGTTGGTTTAGACAATTGTGGGAAGTTCTTGTTGATGGTTGAAAGATTAATAAACATCTGACGGTTGAAGTTAGTTGTTTTTTTATGTAAGAGAGAACAATAGTGGTTTGGTTGGATTACATAATAAGTGTGGTTTTTGGAAAATCTCTCTCTCATGTTTTATTTATTAAGAGAAGAAAGAAGTCTATTATTGATGGAAAGGATAGCCTGTCAGTCAAAAGCATAGGTATGTGAGAGAACAAAAAAATGTTGGACAAAACTACCCTTCCTTCATTAAATAACTATCTTTTGTGTAGATCAAAAGACATAAGAGATCACAGCCGTAGATGTATGAAGATGGATGGTTAGGATGAGGGTTTTATGGGTTTTCTCAAGTGGGGAGGGTTTTCAAATTATCTCTCCCCTATATATATATATATATATATATATATATATATATATATATATATATATATATATATATATAATGTAACGTATTTTTTTTGTTAGGTTTGCACTCAAAAGTTGTACATCAAGTGAATTGTTTGGAATTTCTTAAGACACTCATTTTGCATATGCAAACATAAATCAACGACAATATATCGTGATCTTGATGTATGATGCGTGATTTTAAGAAAAACAATAATGAACATAATAAACATATATTTCTCAAAAAAGCGATTCAAGGTTAATTGGGATCCTAGGGAGTCATTCACAATTGAAGGCCAAAAAAGTTAGAACTCGTGCCTGGTCAGCTGAGACACTAAAGATATGCGTTCATACTTTCAAGTAGTAAAAAAGCCAGGGTCTCCCCTGATTCAACGTATGATCGCTTTGTTATGATAGGGAAGAATGTATCAATTGCCAAGGAACACGGTGCATCGCTTCTTTCTCATTCTCACTCAGGAGCCAAGAGTGTCCACATTGTTACCACATTTTATATTTATTTAAAATCTAAATTATTTATTTTAATAAACTATTTAGAGAGAACTACACAATTAGTCCTTGTGGTTTACCATTAGTTTCACCTTTAAACTTGACTAATCGTCATACCTTCTTCCTCAACAAAACGCCACCTCAAAGCTAAAACCGGCCAAGAACATCACCTCACCCTATAAACGACCTAAAACCCACTATTGTGGTGTTCTTAGTATATTGTTAATCATTCCCACATTAATAAGTTCTCAACAAAATTATAGTATGTGTAGTGGGCTTTGATGAGGGGCGTTATAGGTCCTCATAGAGCCCCCACACCACTCCTGAGAGCTATAATAAAAAAATTGGGCGTGAGCAGCATAAATCCCCGCCCTTGTGTCATACCCAATCAAAATCAACTTCTACACAATTTTCTTCTACACCCAATCAAAATCAAATTCTACACCCACCAAATTCTATACACATAAAGCCCCTACCACTACACTTTTTTTATACAGAGAGCCTCACATTTTACTTTGTTAATATTTTAATACATAAAGCCCCTATAAAGCTCCTTCACTACGGTATTAAAAGAAGATCGAGTATACGTGTATGTGTTATAGTGATTGTCATTGATTAGCTCACCTGTTATAATATTACATTCGTAGTAGAGTTCAATAATGTGGTACATTTTATATATTGAAATAAATTAGAATATAAAAATCGTTGCATGTTTTATCTTAGTTGATTCTAGACATCGACTTGGATATTATGCGTGATTAATTTAGACTCGAATCAATGTATCGGGTAACTTATGTATAAAAACAATGGATTCTTTGCATGATACGGTGAGAATTCAGTTTTGGTCAATATCAATTTGATTCATTATAGTGTTGGCACTCGGTTTAGCAATCCAATTAAAAAAACAAAGAAACATAGTCGTGATATGCCCAAAAGAACATCGATATGTGTCTTCATCGACCGGAACCATAAAAACGAATATAATTAAAGGACATCTGCAAGCAAACCATAAAAACAAATATCACTACCGATGCCAGCTTCGATTCGGTGCACTACAAAATTTATACTTGAATATCGAGATCAAAAGTTAAACACACCTGCATACTAAACTTTTTATTACATAAACTTCAAATTACAAATCATTTGTGATCAATTTATAAAAATTGAAAACTATACCAATTATAATGTTAAAAGAAATAAATAAATTGCAAAACCTTAGGGTTTTTTTTTTTGTACTTTAGAGAAAGGATTACTATTTATACGTGATTTAATAAACATACAAAGACCACGTGTTGTGGAAATCAAATTAGGCATTTCACACCCAAAAAAAAACCGCACATTGCCCCCCGCTTGTGAAAGGGGCGTTTTGGGCCATGGCGTGAAGTTTTTCACGTTTCAATTCACATATCACTAACCAATCAAATCTCTTCAACTTTTCAATGGCTATTTTATTTTAATTTCTTTTTCTTTTTTTAATTTATTTTTAATATCTTTATATACACATTCCATACACTCCTCAATCTAAAAACACATTCAACATTTATAAAACAAACACACCACACCACAACATTTATAAAAAATGAGTTCCCCCACATCGTCATCATCCGTTGCAAATTATTATTACAAAGAGTTTTTAGTTGATGCGGGTGAGTCATCCGACGAGGAGATCGAGCAAAAGGTAGTTACAAGTGCTTATGCCCTTGCGACGAGGTGTATGAAACATGTTGATAATCCTCCACGTCCTATTTTGCAAAAACAATACATGGAACCGGTCATAGGGAGGCAAACACTTGCTTAATGAAAGATTACTTAGATGAAGAATCGACTTATCCAGACCCAAAGATTTTTAGGTGTCGTTTACGGATGAGCAAACGTTTATTTCTATGCATTTTCGAAGACTTGAAAAACGAGTTTGATTACTTTAAGCAAAAACCGGATGCGAGAGGGACATTTGGATTTACCCCTATTCAAAAGTGTACTTCAGCACTATGTATACTTGCGTACGGAAACACGACCAACATCAACGATTAGTATTTAAAGCTGGCTGAGAGAACAACATGTGATACCTTAGAACATTTTTGTCAAGGTACACTACATTTTCTTAAAAATTATATTCATTTGCATTTATTTTTTAGTTATTTTAATAGTATGTTTATTTGTTTTTTAAAGGAATAATACATTTTCTTAAAATTATACTCATTCGTATTTATTTTTTAGTTATCTAAGAGTGTATTT
The DNA here is from genome assembly GCA_032199755.1 of Ambrosia artemisiifolia. NCBI lineage: Eukaryota > Viridiplantae > Streptophyta > Magnoliopsida > Asterales > Asteraceae > Ambrosia > Ambrosia artemisiifolia. The sequence continues at coordinate 45,715,671 of CM063519.1, read as the reverse complement.
TTTAAGGAATAATACATTTGTACACTGCACGTTACCTGAGAAGGCCCACTTGGTACGATCTACAAAAAATATGTGAGGTGCATTCAAATGAAGATGGTTTATCAGAAATGCTTGGGAGCATAAATTATTGTCAATGGTCGTAGTATAATTGTCCAACCGCATGGCGAGGTCAACACACACGAGGTGACTGGGTACAACCAACGGTTATTCTTCAAGCAGTGGCTTCACAAGACCTTTGGGTTGGTTGACTTAATTTGGTGTCGCGAGGTCATGCAATGACATAACCGTTTTTAGCAGTCGCCTCTGTTAGAGGATTTCATTTCTGGTAGATCACCGAAGGCATCTTTCTATACTAATGGAAACTACTACGCACACTGATAATATTTGGCTTATGGAATATATCCGAATTATTCGATTATCGCGAAGAAGTTTAGTAATCCGTACAATAAAAAAGAGCACATTTTAAGAAAGTTCAAGAGTCTTCACGAAAGGATATTGAGAGATACTTTGGGTTTTTTCAAGAGTGTTGGCATTATTTGAGAAATCCTTGTCTTGCATAGTCCAAAGAAAAAAAATATGAGAAATACTATGTATGCTTGTATAATCATGTGTAATATGATATTAGAAGACGAAGGAAAGGCGAAGTGTCAAAATTATATACCAGACGCCGCTCAGGAATTGCTGCAAGCAACAATATCTCAAAGAACAATCAACCCGCATGACTTGCGTTCTAACAAAACACATAACACTTTAACGATGGATTTGGTCCAACATACATGGTCGGTTCAGTATATTCCAAACGAGGGTGAAGAAGAAGAGGAGGAAGATGACAACGAAGGCGGAGATGATGGCGATGAATACGAATTCGATGAAACGATGAATTTTAGTATTATTTGTGTTTTTTTAGTATTATTTGTGTTTTTTAGTATTGTTTGTTTTTTTAGTTTTATTTATGTTTTTTATAGTATTGTTTGTTTTTTTAGTATTATTTGTGTTTTTTTAGTATTCTTTGTTTTTTTAGTTTTATTTGTGTTTTTTAGTATTGTTTGTTTTTTTAGTATTATTTGTAATGAAATATTATTTGTTTTAAATTTGAAAACAATAATAATAATTGAGTAATGATTGAAAGGGGCTTTGTGGGGCTTGAAACCACTACACCAATTTTTAATTTCAAGCTCTTTCAAGCTCCATGTGAGACTCACATTCCACATGTCACATAATGCTCCATGATGGGGTTTGAAATTTCAAGCCCACTACACATTGTCTAAGGGTATGTTTGGGTGTCCATTTCCTTATCTCTTTATCTCCTTCTACCCTATTTTCTCCTTAATCCAAAAGTCACAATTTCTAACTATCACTTATAACTTATCTCCTTTTCAAAGCACAAAAATTCCTAAAAAGTCATTTTCAAACCATTACCCAAACATTTTTTTAACTTGTTGACTTCTTGAAGAAGTTATAAGTCACAAGGAGGTGAAAAATGGAGAGCCAAACATGCTCTAAATGCGTTTTGGTTAACAAACATATGGTATTAGATACAAGATGGACATTATCTATACTATATTGTAATGCATATAGGAAGGACAATATAGTCATTTTACACAATTTTCAACATGTACAAACTTTTAAAGCATAGTGTACAAGCATGTGAAGCACACAAATGTTGAAAGTGTTGAAAGCTTCTTACAACTATAGACTCCCGAGTCATGCACTTCAAAATAAGATATCCCGCCCAAAGTTTTAATGTTAATGATGACGTGGTAGCCTAAAACAAAAAGAATAATAAGTATCATAAAACAACGCTTAAAGGGTTGGAGGCTACAAGGGTTCGAAGGACGGAGCATCCCAGATGACCTGTCTTGTCACCTTTTCATCGAACAACACAAGCAGCTGTTGATGGAGTAACCACACCACTCGGACTGCAGGTCAATAGCCACCATTGGCTTAAAGTGGATTGTCCTTTTGTTGCATCACACTTCTAGATAATATGTCTTCCCAAAATAGAAGATACCTTGTCTATTTGACAAGATCTATCACAAACAGATCTGGACATTCAAAATCACTCTCTTACACAATATCTTATATTCTCTTGATACATACACACGTGGGGAGAATATCTCTCTCACTTACAACTCGAGTTAAGGTATTCATTTCTGGCTTTGAGTCTCACTAAAACCAGAAATCCAACACTCAAAAATAATATTATCTTGAATCTCCTTCTAAGTTTGCAACGTGGGAGGACACCACGACCTGCGTTAGGCAGATCGGATCCCTTGAACCTTTTAACCCTTCCTGTGTCTCGGAACCAACGTTAGACAGTTATTTGTTGTAGCAACAAGTTGGCGCCCACCGTGGGGCTGCGCCATTGTCTTCTCAAAGAATCAGTTGTGTAGCTCCAACTCCCCCTTCATGTCTGATCCTGAGTCTCAAGAAGAGGTCAACCAGATCTCTCCGGACACAGATCAAGCTTCTCCTAACAGATCTGCGTCATTCTCCACTCCGGGAGGCACTCCAGCCGGTACTCAGACCCCACCCACTCGTCCCGATTCGGTAAACTTGCAGATTCCACCTCCCACTCGTTCAGGGGTGTTGTCTCCTCTCCCTAACCTTGCACGAATGCCACAGCGCATAGATCTTACCCCTGAGGGAGTTGAAAGTAACTTTCTGCAACTCAGATCCCTCTTAAACCAATATGTCATGAGGGAAAGGGACAAAGGAGTCCGTATTCGGCTAGATTACAACAAAGAAGAAGAAGAAGTATCACTTTCTCCTGGGCCACCTCGCCCTCTTACTGCCACCTATGGTCGCAGACCATCGCCCAGGTACTATGATGTTGGTCCTAGCAACATGTTCACTACCTCCCGTCAGGAAACAAGGCCCAGTCCTACTGCCTTCCCAGTGTTCACCACCCAAGCTGTCACCACCGGCGCACCACTTGGGCATGAACTTACCTTGGACCAACTCTTGCAATCACCAATAGTTAGTGTTCCACCTCCAATTGCCACTTCATGGGAACAGGCCATGGCTTCGCTACTTATGGCTCGTAGCGCTTCCATGAGCATTCCTATGGCAACCAACAATGTAGCAACGATAGAAAGCCTCCAAGGTTTTAACCTTATGCCTTACATGATATCACAGATGATGGCTAACTTTCCTTGGCAGCAGCTCATCAGTCAAGCCATCGCTGCTCAACAAGGAAATCCTGGTGGAATCACCACCACCTGGGTGGAACACACTGTCAACCAACCTTACAAGCCAAGCAGCTTGTCCTGCTTCTCACAAGAGATAGCGGACTACGAGTTCCCTAACAAGTTGAAGATGCCAGCCCATATAAGAACATACGATGGCACTGATGATCCAGAAGATCACCTTCAGATCTTCTCTGGGGCTGCTCGGATCGAGAAATGGGTGATCCCGAGTGTTGCCTCATGTTCATGCAGACCCTTGTTGGATCCGCTCGGATCTGGTTCAATGACTTGCCAGCAGGAAGCATCCGAACCTTCAACGAACTTGGCAAGGGATTTCTGGCCAACTTCTCAAAACAAAGGTGTTGCGTCAAGGATGCAACCGTTATCTTTCAAATCAAACAGAAAGATGACGAGATCCTGAAAGCTTTATAGAAAGATACAAGAAAGAAGGCCTTACCTATGTCGGTGCAGATGAGAAAATGAAGGTTGCAGGGTTCATGAACGCCATCAACTCAAAATACCTCACTAGGGACTTTAACAAGAGCCTCCCTAGAACCCCTGAAGAGGCCTTAGAAAGAGCTGAAGCTCATATCCGAGGATAAGAGGCTGTAGGTATCAAAGAACAAAGAAAAAGGGCATCTAGCTGGAGAAGCAACAGCCCTACCCGAAAGAGGGGAAACTACGGGACCTATGACAAAAGACCCAGGGGTTCTGAGTCCCGAAGGCCCGAAAGCAGGAACCCTCCAAGCAAAGATAGAAATGTGAACTTCACAGTCCTCACCAAAACTCCTCAAGAAATTCTGGCAACAGAAGAAGTCAAGCATACCTTTAGACCTCCTCGTCCCTTGCCAAAAAGCAAAAGGAACGAAAGCTCCAACCAGTATTCTGAGTTTCATGAAGAAAAGGGACACCATACCAATGATTGCTTCCAACTTAAAAAGAGGATCGAGGAAGCTGTCAAATCTGGAGAACTAGCTCACTTGATCAAAGGTGTCAAGGAAAACATAGCTGATAACAAAAAGAAGGACGTTGCCATGGTTTTTGTTGAACAAGAAACCCCCAGTAAGCGACAGAGGTTGGAGGATTGGGAGCGTCAAGGCATCTGCTTCCCTCGTACCAAGGAAGAAAAGCATTGTGATCCTCTAATGCTTGAAGCCTTTGTTGGTTCACTCAGAACACAAAAGGCCTACATAAACACAGGAGCTGCTACTGAAATTATGTTTGCAAAATGCTTCAACCTTCTAAGCTCAGAAGAACGCTCCAAGCTCCAACCAGCTGAAGCCTACATCAAAGGCATTGCAGACATACCCATCAAGCCCTTGGGAGAAATAACGCTTGATGTAACTTTTTCCGACGGACAAATGCAAAGAACTGAACCATTAACTTTCATTGTCCTAGATTTACCGTCCAGTTATGACGTTATCATCGGCAGACTAGGTGTTGTGGTCTTCGACATGACCATCTCCATTAGCCGAAAGAGTGCGAAGTTCCCTACCAAGAATGGGATTGCAACCCTCCAACCCTCAACTTCCGTGTTAACGGTTAATGAGGGTCCCAGTGAGCAAAGCAAGCTTGGTCTCAACATCAATCCTCAGTACCCTGAGCAGAGGATACGGGTCAACACAGCCCTCCCTGCAGAAACGCTTTCAAAGCTTGAGGTATTGTTAAAAAATAATGTTGATATTTTTGCTTGGTGCCCAAGTGAAATGACAGGGATCCCTCGAGAGGTTGTCGAACATGAACTCAGGATTCCTCCAAATGTCAAGCCAATAGTTCAAAAGAAAAGAAGTCTTGCTCCTGAACGAAGCAAAGCTGCCTGCCAAGAGGTCGATAAGCTGGTCGAAGCTGGAATCCTTCATGAGGGGAAATATCAATCATGGGTTGCAAACCCTGTGATGGTTCGAAAGCCTGATGATTCATGGAGAATGTGCATAGACTTCAAAGACCTCAACAAAGCTTGCCCCAAGGATTGTTATCCTTTGCCCGAAGTTGATTTAAAGGTTGACTCGCTTACAGACTTCCCCTTCAAGTGTTTTCTGGATGCCTATAAGGGTTATCACCAGATACAAATGAAGGGGAAGATGAAGAAAAAACTGCCTTTCATACTGACAAGGGTATCTTTTGTTACAAAAAGATGCCTTTTGGTTTAAAAAATGTAGGTGCCATTTACCAAAGATTGGTTGACAAGGCCTTTGCCAAGCAAATTGGCGAGAACATGGAAGCCTATGCGGAAGACTTAGTCATCAAAAGCAAGACGGAAGACCAAATGCTTAACGACATACAAGAAACCTTCAACAACCTCAGGGAAATCAACATGAAACTGAACCCTGTCAAGTGTTCCTTTGGCTTCGAAGAAGGGAAATTCTTGGGACATATCGTAGGGATCCAAAGCATAAAGGCCAACCCTAATAAGGTTCGAGCCATCCTTAATATGAAGTCACCTCAAACCAAGAAGGAGGTAGAAAGCCTGAATGGCAAGCTTGCTGCTTTGAAGCGCTTCATGTCCAAATTAGCTGAAAAATCCCTACCCTTCTTCAAAACTCTCAAAGGTTGTACTGAAAAGAAAGACTTCAGGTGGTCAGAAGAAGCAGATGAAGCAGTATCTGGCTTCTCTTCCCACCATTGCAGCCCCTGAAGCGGCGGAAACGATCTCTGTCTGTCTTTAAGTTACCGATGAAGCCCTCAGCGCTGTTCTCACCATCGAAAGAGACAAAGCTCAGGTACCCGTTTACTTCTTCAGTAAAACTTTAAAGTTAGCAGAGGTCAAGTACCCTCCTTTGAAAAACTAGCCTTAGCCTTGGTACAAATAGCCAGAAGGCTTCGAAGGTACTTTCAAGCGCATCCCATCCAAGTGGTCACTGATCAACATATCAAGAATGTGCTTGAAAGGCCTGAAACCTCGGGACGATTAGCCAAATGGGCTGTCGAACTAGGTGAACACAAAATCACCTACGTCCCGAGAAAAGCAATAAAGGCACAAATACTTGCTGATTTCATCGTTGAAATTCCAAGGGTGGAGACTGCCGAAGTTAATATCACTACAGATGAGCCCTTTGACCCAGAAGCCTGGAATCTTTACACAGATGGAGCTTCCAGCGTTGAAGGTTCAGAGGCAGGTCTTGTACTAATCAACCCCGAAGCGTTAGAATTCACATATGCCCTTCGTTTGGAATTTCAGACAACAAACAACGAAGCAGAATACGAAGCCCTGATAGCAGGATTGAAGCTTGCACAAAAGATGATGGTTCACAAGCTTCAAGTGTTCACTGATTCACTCCTGGTTTCCAATCAAGTGAACGACAGTTACATTGCCAAGGAACCTAATATGAAAAAATATAGAGAGAAGGCCAAGGAGATCATGAACACCTTCCAGTGTTGCAAAATCAAACAGGTTCCAACGTCTCACAACAAGAAAGCTGACGCTCTTAGTAAGCTTGCTTCGTTAAATTTTGCCCATCTCACCAAAAAGGTGTTGGTTGAAGTGATCCAGCATCCTTCCATATCTGAACTCGAAGTTCAAGATGTAATCGCTGAAAATGAACAAAATTGGATGACTCCGTTCATAAGGTTCCTGAAAAAAGGTGAACTACCCCAAGACCCTGTTGAAGCCGAAAGGGTTCGAATCAAGTCTAAGCAGTACATCATCCAAGACGAAATACTCTATAAAAAGGTTACTTGGCCCCATTGCTTCGATGTGTTGGCCCTGAACAAAGCAGATACCTAATTAAGGAAGTTCATGAAGGAATATGTGGAGCTCATTGTGGTCCAAGATCAGCTGTTACGAAACTCATGAACCTTGGCTACTTCTGGCCTTCCATGCATCGCGATGCATCTGAACAATTGAAGAAATGTGAAGCCTGCCAAAATCATGCTCCCATCCCAAAAAGCCCCAAGCATGACTTGGTGCCCATCAGTTCAGCTTGGCCGTTCCACAAGTGGGGGATGGATATCGTTGGACCCTTCCCACCAGCGAAAGGAGCGGTCAAATTCTTATTAGTGGCTGTGGATTACTTCACAAAATGGCCAGAAGTGAAGCCTTTGGGGAAAATATCTGGAAAAAAGATAATCGATTTTGTTTGGGAAAACATCATTTTCCGATATGGCTTGCCTGGGGTACTTGTTACCAATAACGGGAAGCAATTCGCAGAAAAGCCGTTCAGTGCTTGGTGCAAAGAATACCGAATAACACAAGTTTTCAGCTCTGTAGCATACCCTCAATCAAATGGCCAAGTCGAAAGAATGAATAGAAGTGTGGTTAAAGGGATCAAGGCTAGACTAGGCAGGCAAGGAGGGAAGTGGTTGGATGAACTCCCAAGCGTTCTATGGGCCATCCGAACCACAGAAAAGACAAGCAACAAGAAAACGACTTACAACCTTACTTTTGGATCTGAAGCAGTCATACCTGCTGAGATTGGAGTCACCACACCTCGAACGCTTCATGTTGATATCAAGACCAATGAACAAGAAGCTTTGCTCAATCTAGATCTCTTAGAAGAGGCCAGGGACTCAGCAGCAATTCGAGAAGCTCAATACAAACAAAAGATGGAGTCCTACTACAACGCCAGAGTTAAGCATGAACGCTTCAAGCCAGGAGATCTAGTCCTGAGAAATAATGAAGCCAGCAAGAAGGAAAACCAAGGAAATCTCGGACCTAAATGGGAAGGTCCTTACACCATCCTTGAATCCCACAAAGGAGGATCCTACAAGCTTGCCAACATGGAAGGCAAGAAGCTCCCTCGCCATTGGAATGGCAAGAACCTTAAAAGGTTCTTTGTTTAAGCTTTCATGAAATGTTGTTCTCCTTTAAGCAATGTAACGATGACATATCAAATGAATGAAAGGATCACTAGATCCTCTTTTGAAAACTTTGTCTTTCTATCCTATGTCCAGGTTGAGAACCTTGCAAAAAACTCCATGGCATGGGCCATGTAAGGGGATGAGCTCCCATGCCATTTCGCTCAATAGGTTCAATGTTTAAACGAATCTATATAAGGGGTGAGTTCCTAGATCAATCCAACTCCATGAGATAAACAAAAAACACTTTTATAAATCTCATTGACGGGTTTGAACAACCTACATCAATCGTTCCTTAAGTTTAACAAAAAAAACAAACTTACGAAAACATATTGAAACACTTGTGTAAGTGTATATAGGATAGATGGTGACTTGTTTGCCTTGACTACCTTAAGGATGAATGACTGCAGCATTCAACCTTTGAAGGTGCTACCGGTTAAACATTCCCAAACACTAACAAAGACAAACACAACTTAAAAACAAGTAACAAAAGCTGAACAAACAAATATACCTAATAATAGCCTTAAGGGCTTAAACATTCAACATTACAGGCTTTAACAAGCCAAGTACTAGAACATTGTTCAAAGGGCTGTTTAAAGCCCACAACCACAAAGGAACCCATAGGGTTCCATCAAAAGATAAATTGTCTAAACACCACCACAGAGTTAATTGTTTACAAACCAACTCCTAAGATAGCTACGAATAAGGGAAGTTAAAGAAGTTAAGCGTCACCACCAGATCCTGAAGGCTTGGAGGCTTCATCCTCACCAACAACCTTCGCCACCTTTGCCTTTTTGGATTTCTTCCCTTTCTTTGGCAGCTTCTCAACGAGACCACCAGCCTTAGAGGCTTCAACGCTTGCATCCCTGGAAGGCGCTTCACCAACACCCAAAGTCTCCTCACTGTCCCCAGAATGAGCCCTCTTCCTGGAAAAAGATTCAAGCACTTTCGCGCAGACAGCTTCATTCAAACCCTTGGGCTTCAACTTTTTCAACCCCTCTAGAGGTTTCCCATAGAAAGAAGATACTTGGGAAACATAGGGATAGGTTGAATGCTCCATCTTTAGAACTGTCTCTTTGAAGACGTCCAGGGAATCAGGCTGGTAAAGGGGAGACTCTTCCATGACTTGACCCAACTCGTGAGCTTTAAACCCTGCCATAAAACCTGCATGTTTGCCATGGACTAGAAGCTTAGTGTATACCTCCCCAAGAGCAGAGTAGAATTCGGCAGAGTGAAGCAAGTATGTGACAACTTGCTGAAAGCCTTCCTCGATCAACCATTTGTTGTCATTCAAGGCAGCAGTAAGGGAAGCCTCTAACCCTTTCTTCTCATTTTCAAACACTTTCTTCTCTGCTTCCAATGACAACCGATCAGCCTCAACCTGCACTCTGGCAGCCTCATGCTTCGCAGTCTCAGCCTCATGCCCCCTCTTCAACTCATCAATCAAAGCAATCAAGGTCTTTTCCTTTTCAGCATATTCCTCGGCATCCCTTTTCAAAGTTGCAAGGGACTGCTTCATCTCCCTCTTCTTCTTAGCAAAGTCACTATGTTCCCCCCATCATTTTACTAAACCTGCTAACACCTTCTGGCAACATGGCAGCCAAATTGCAAGTACCAACCATCATCTTTGTTAGCAAGGCATCATCATCCAACCCCTCCAAACAAGCCTTGGCACCAGGGGTAGCAAGATGTGCCAATACCTCCTCACAAACCGCTGAAGACTTGAAGGTATCGCTGGGTTTCACATTCCAACCAGGGGTATACACCCCTTCCCCATCAAAGATTGTTGAACCCTCATTACCCTTCAACATGGTAACCTTAGAAGAAACCTTCTTGCCCTTACTTTTCTTTCCAACAACCTCGGTAACAATAATCTCCACATCCTGATCCTTCTCCTCCTCTGACTCCTCAATATCGTCACTAACAGTCACTGTCTCAGACGCATCAACAGACTTTGCAGCCTTCAGCAAACGTTGGCTAGACCGCCTGGTCGAAGCCTTTGAAGAACTGGCTTTGGAAACGCTTTTCACATTAGGGACAACAACATAGTTAGTCCCATCATGCCTTCCCTTCTCATACTTTGTCAGAGCATCCTCACCCTCAACCGCTTCAGCATCCTTAAAAGAACCTCTGAAGCATCATCTCCCTTAATGAAATCCAGAGCCGACATAACTACAAAAAAAGAAAACAAACATATAAACAAAAGACAAAAGGGAAGAAACTAAGAACAAGCGAAAACAAAAAGGTGCATACCCTGATCACCCTTCATCAACACAGGGTCTCTACCCTGTTTATCCCATCAGGTGCTAATACCGGACAAAACTAGAAAAGGTTCGCCAAAGGGACGAAGCCTTGAAGGACACGCTCGAATGGCTTTGAGAAAGTTCTCATCTAATTCAGATTCTGATGGTTCCTTTTCATTAAGAACGGCCTCGAGATGTCTCCACACAGGCTTAAAAGGAAAGATAGACTCCGAAACCCAAAAGAACCTTGTTTTCCATTGTCCAACGGTAGTCACATGAGAAGAAAGCAAGTTTGTTTCTACCCGAGATCCTTCGAATGTGAACCAGTCACCATTCTTTGCAAGACGAAAGAATCGCCTGAACATAAGAAGGGTAGGATCATATCCCAAGGCTCTACATAGGATTTCGAAATGCAACACACGACCAACCCCATGTGGGTGAATCTGACCCAAAGAAACCCTATAATACTCAAGAACGTTTAACAAGAAAATGGAAAACGGATGGCGAAGGTTTGAAAACTCAAAATGACGACAATACAATGCAATAGAACCAGTTGGACAACGAGAAACAGGAAGCTTTTCACCAGGAGCAACAGGATTAAACGATAAGTCAATGTCCCACTCGGAACAAAATTCCCCAACTTCCTTTTGTGTAAGGGAAGAAAAGGTAACGGCCATATCCTTCTTAGCACCCATAATGCTTGGAAGGATGATCAGGGACGAGAAAAAGTAAAGAAAAAACACTAACCTGGTTGATCGGAAGTGAAACCCTCAGAAGAATCGGGAGTATTGTCGAAGGAAAGGAAAGATTAAAGTGAAAATTCTTGTGTAAAAATGTTAAAAACAAAAAATATAGCGGTTATAATAATATTAAAAGGCAATGATGCTCTACACTAATGACAAGGCTGCACGGATGCCACCTGTCCTATCACCAGTCTAATCACAGTTCAAATTACAGAGATAATAACCGCCCAAAATCGACCAACCTTCGAACCTTTCAAGCAAAAGCAAAAAATAAGCAAACAGTCAGAAGCTTTCTAACTTTGCCACAAAACCTTCTGACTTGGGGGGCTGATGACGTGGGTAGCCTAAAGCAAAAAGAATAATAAGTATCATAAAACAACGCTTAAAGGGTTGGAGGCTACAAGGGTTCGAAGGACAGAGCATCCCAGGTCAAAAGATGATCTGTCTTGTCACCTTTTCATCGAATAGCACAAGCAGCTGTCGATGGAGTAACCACACCACTCGGACTGCAGGTCAATAGCCACCATTGGCTTAAAGTGGATTGTCCTTTTGTTGCATCACACTTCTAGATAATATGCCTTCGCAAAATAGAAGATACCTTGTCTATTTAACAAGATCTATCACAAACAGATCTGGACATTCAAAATCACTCTCTTACACAATATCTTCTATTCTCTTGATACATACACACGTGAGGAGAATATCTCTCTCACATACAACTCGAGTTAAGGTATTCATTTCTGACTTTGAGTCTCACTAAAACCAGAAATCCAACACTCGAAAATAATATTATCTTGAATCTCCTTCTACGTTTGCAACGTGGGAGGACACCACGACCTGCGTTAGGCGGATCGGAACCCTTGAACCTTTTAACCCTTCCTGTGACTCAGAACCAACGTTAGACAGTTATTTGTTGTAGCAACAGTTATAATGAAAACTAGGTTTTGAAATTTGAATAACCTCCTCACCATCTACTGCTTTTTTCCCTCTCATCTCACAATCTGATACCACCATCTATGGCGACCACTCAGACGACGACAACAACAACGGTGGCGTCAAACTATCGGTGTTCCACCAACGGATAGATCAACTTGGTTTAGACTTTCTTCTTTTTTGTCTACTCCGAGTGATTCAAGCTACAACAAAGGTGAACAGAATTTACGAATTAAATGAAGTTTATTTACAAATGTGTTTGCAGGTTCTTGGATTTTAATTAGGTTCTTGTGATGAAGAAGACTGTCATAATGTGAGGCGTATTTCTTCTTTAAAATGTTTTCTCTATTTTGTTTTCACACTTTTTGCACAAAATATTATAAACTTTCTCTTTAGTTTCTTGGTATTAATTAGGTTTTTTTGGTTGTTCTTCCGTTGTTTATAGCACTACCAAGGAACGTATTTTTCTTACCAAGAGTTTTTAGAGAGCAGAGAAGTTCGAATGAAAACGAGCTATCAAGTAAATGTGAACGAAAAAGAGGTTTGCACTCTGCCTCATCTAGGTAAGCCTTGTGTTTTCACTTTACTGATTTGATCTGTTGTGGCTTGCAATTCGGTGTGGGTTTTTGGGTGTTGCTTGTTTGATTTCCAACCGCCCTCATAACCTGCCTCAGTTTAAGGTAGATAATACTTATCATTAAAGAGAGAAACTATAGTAGAAAAAAATGTTTCATTACAATGATGGATACAAATGAGTAGGTAGCTCATCATACCTCTAAAAATATTTGAAAATTCTTTATTAATATATTTATGTGGATGAATTAATTTCAAATTAAAATAAACTAGCTTTGACCTCATGTCCCCTCTTCCACACACAAAATTATGATAAGTGAAGGATGTTTCTATGCGTAGTTAATCACTCATCGGCGGCTATATATTCATTTATTTTCTGTCCTGGTAATTAGTGCTATGTTTTGGGCATACAAACTATTTTCTGTTTTGTATTATCTTAATCCACGCCATCGTACGACAGAAACTGTTGCAGGTCCATTTCTTGTTGTATGTTTATTTGTTGATTAGTTTTCTTGTTTTATAAAGTTTGGTATATATGCAAAACTACTATGGTTTACTGATTGTAACTTCTAACATATGACAAGTTCTTCGTTTTTATGAAACATTGTGAAATTTTAAGTAGCCTGATGGTGAAGGTAAACGCTTGAAGACTTTGGCGTTTAAAAATAAGAACCCGAAATCTAAACAGGATGTTGAAAAAGTAAGGGCAAGAAAGCAGAAAAATAGTGTAAAAACATCTTAACCACCCGAACAAGATTACATTTATGTTCCAGCAAGAAGAGGTTCACTCTATTGATAACCACAATCTATTAGAAAGAGTAATTTTCTAAACTTTGTAAAATGATGGAAATTATAAAATATATTAAGAAAGATCAAAATTCCTGTGTGGCTTTCTTTTTTTGCTACATGTTGACTAAACGGTATTTGGATTAAATAAAGATGTCAGCTTTGACCCTGTAGAAAAGTACAGATCTATGCTAATACAAACTCATAATCACAAACATACAAGACAATCACAGCACAAATATATAGCGACTGAAAATAGTGACAAAATCTTACTATTACCAACCCAAAACGTTCCCAGCCAAACCCTAGATCTCTACAATCATAGAGATCAATAAAAGCTACAAAGTCTGTGATCTAGTGATTGTTTAGATTAGTTGATCACTTATTAATGAAAGAATAATACAAAGAACCTTACAAAAATACAGATGACAACCGTAGAATGTATACAAAGTAAACACAAAGAGAAGACTGAATACTATATGTGCTAAACTCTCGAATGAAAAGAGAGAGGGAGCCTTTTATAGCTCATCCTGGGACCTTCCAACAAACAAACACACTGAGAAACAATCTCAGCCCTTGGATGATATGAGCACACATATCACACTAATAAACGGCCAAGATTACTTCTGAACAATAGCGGGGCTTTAGACGCTCAACAACTTTCAACCTTCAGTCCATATGACTTAAGCCCACATGTTATAATCTGATAAACATAAAAGCCCAATACCAATATCCAGAATAATATAACACAACACTTATATATTTAGTTTAACATTTGAATTAATATTTTCAACATGCCCCCTTGATTCAAATGTTAAACAAGTCTAATAAACCAAGCTGGTCACAAATAACCTTGTGCTGAGCAACACTCAAACCTTTAGTGAAAATATCAGCTATTTGTTTATCAGAACTGACCTTAAGAGCCTGAATTATACAATTAGAGATCTTTGCTCTAATAAAGTGTAGGTCAATCTCAAAATGTTTAGTCTTATCATGAAAAACTGCATTGGCAGCAATAGACAAAGCAACCTTACTATCACTATAAAGTCTGACAGGAAGACTGACATTAACCTTAAACTCTTTTAACAAGTTTATGAGCCAAACAATTTCACATGAGGCTGAACACATTGCTCTATATTCAGCCTCTGCACTTGACCTAGATATAGTACTTTGTTTCTTGCTTTTCCAAGAAACCAAAGACCCACCTAAGAAGATACAAAAACCAGTAACTGACTTTTTGGTAATCAAGCATTTGGCCCAGTCAGAGTCTACATATGCACATAGATTAAACTGGTCTGTTTTCTTAAACAGAATGCCTTTACCAAGAGACATCTTCAAATATCTTAATAATCTAAATGCTATCTTCAAATAAAGTTTAGAAGGCTTGTGCATAAACTGGCTCAGAAATTGAACTGTATAACTTATATCTGGTCTTGTTAATGATAAATATATAAGTTTTCTAATCAATTTCTGAAAACCTGATACATCTTCTAACAACTCAACTTCCTTTGAATCCTTAGCAGTTACTATGTAACTTTGCTTTATTTGTGTGTTAATTGGTTTACACCCCAAATAGCCAAACTCACTTAGTAACTTAAGACAGTATTTCCTTTGGGATAAATAGATACCTTTTTCAGAATAAAGTACCTCCATTCCTAGGAAATACTTTAATTTTCCTAAATCTTTTATTTGGAAATTTGATTTAAGAAATTCTTTAACATTAGATATTTCAGTTTCACTATTGCCTGTGATCACAGTATCATCAACATATACAAGTAACACAGTGATCATATTATCCACAGATTTCACAAACATGGAATAATCACAAAGACTTTTCAAGATCGGCCATACTTCACTTTTCCCTCACCAACAAAATCATTGAAATGTTTTGGAAAACTAGACACTCTATCAGACCTTCTGACACTTCCCTTAGATTGGGTTTGCTCATCATTAACCAGTCCCACATCCTGGTTTACCCTATCAGACCTCCTGCAACCTAAACTGCCAGGCTGCTAACTGTTGTCCACCCCCTAGCAGTCCTGGGAGGAGTATCTAATTGCAAACTAGTAGGACTAGTTTGAGTCTAATTTTGTTCCCCTTCATCATTGGGAAGATTAGAACTCTTATCATTTCCAAGACTTTAGTCATTTGTTTCAATACTATCAAGTAAATTTAAATGAGTAACATCATTTTCTAACATACTAGTTTCCTTATCAACAAAGAGTGTTTGTTTAAAAGGAAATATTTCTTCATAAGATCTAAAATCTCTTGTAAAAATAATTCGTTTAGATTCAAGATACCATAACTTGTAACCTTTTTTAAAATTTGAATATCCTATTAAAACACATTTTTCAGCCCTAACAGAATGCTTATCAGGATCATTTAGGATAGTATTGAAACATAGACAACCAAAATTTTTAAGATGGTCAAGAGTTAGGGGGAACCCATATACTAACTCATAGGGACTTTTACCTAAAAGGACAGAAGAAGGAACCATGTTAATCAAATAAGTGGCAGTTAGAACACAGTCAGCCCAAAACCTAAGTGGTAAACCACTCTGAAAAAGAAGGGCTCTAGCTGTGTTTAAGAGGTGGCTATGCTTTCTCTCAACAATCCCATTTTGCTGAGGAGTATAGGCACAAGAATCCGATGTAATATGCCATTAGCACTACAAACTCGGTCCCATTATCACTTCTAAAAATCTTAACATGCATTTTAAACTGAGTTTTTATCATAACTCATAGAAAGCCATTAAGTTTTCAAACACTTCAGTTTTATTTTTTTAGCATATAACACCAGACTGTTCTAGAGAAATCATCAACAACAGTTAGAAAGTACTTGTAACCTTCCCTACTAGTTACCTTGTAAGGGCCCCAAACATCTAGATGAACAAGATCACCTATTTGTTTAGACTTGTGATCACTAATGGGAAAAGGAACTCTTACTTGTTTAGCTTTGTGACACACATCACAAGGTTGTGAGTTCCTATGCTCTAACTTTAAGTCCTTTCTTAACACAGCCAACACTTGATCGGAGGGGTGACCAAGTCTACTATGCCAAAGATTGGCATCATTTATAATATTAAAACAAGAACTGTTAACACTCACTTTTGCCAACAAAATAGAGACCATCACTCTGTTTACCAGTCACCAGGACTCTCTTGGACTTGGAATCCTGAATATAACAGTTTTCTTCATCAAATAAGACACTAAGTTTATGATCTCTAGACAACTTGTGAACAGATAACATGTTAACACAATAATAAGGTACTAAGAATACATCATAAAGGACAACACCTTCAGCTAACTTAATATCTCCTATTTTAGTTACTTTGGCACTTGTCCCATTAGGATATTTGACCTGAATATTGTACTCGGAAACTTCAACACAATTGACCATTTCTTTGTCATTATTGGGCACGTGTTGATTAGCTCCAGAGTCTGTTATCCATCCATGACTAAGAGCATATTTGACAAAACTAGAACAACTACTAAAGTTTTCTAAAATTTTTGCCAAATTTGAAGTCTTAGACATACAAGAGAAACCATTAATGAACACACTTTTACCTCCAGTATTGGAGCTTTGTGCCTCATTTCCTCTCTTATCACTTATCAGACTCATGAGTTTTGAAATCTACTCAGGTAAAAAAGGTAATACAGAAGAAGAACCACTAGACAAAGTAGTTGATGTACTACCTTGTTTAGTGTTAGAGACATTGTAAGACATATTACACTTAGAACCCTGACCTACAGGTTTCTTTCTAAACCCAGGTGGATAGCCAACCGGCTCATAACATCTGTCAACTGTGTGTCTTGACATGTTACAGTGTGCACACTATAGATTTGGATTAGGACCTCTATTAGTAACCTTCCTTTTATTCTAAAAAACTGATTACCTTTAGACACAAAAGCCACATTTTCACCTTTCTTTGTTGTGCCAGAACCTCTATGAGATTCTTCTCTGGATACAATAGCAAAGGCATTTTTCAAAGTAGGCAAAGGTTATCTAGTTAACGGATATGTTCTGACTAGTTGGTATACCTCATCTAAACCCATGAGAAACTGCATTAACTTGATTAGACTATTGAAGTCATTAAAGTCTTTTGATGCTTGACATGTGCAGGAAGGCAACTGCATAGTAGCATCAAATTGTTTCCACATGGCGTTTAGTTTATGGTAGTATTCAGCCACAAAACTACCATTTTGACTCACAGAATTAATCTTTTGATAAAGATTGAACACAACTGACCCATCCACTTTATCATAAGTTTCCTTTAAATCTGTCCATACCTCAGTAGCAAGTTTAGAAAAAGACCTGACCTAGATACAATTCCTCACTTACAGAATTTAACAATCAATTTAAGACCACTGGATTGCATCTATCCCATTGTTTACTTAGAACCTCATCATGTTCAGGTTTAATACATGTTCCATCTATAAAACCAACTTTGTTTTTTGTTTCTAAAGCAAGTTTTTTAGAACTAGACCAGACTGAGTAATTTTCAGTTCCTTTTAACTTCATACTGATTATGGACAGACTAGTGGTATCACTTGGATGCAAGAATAAAGGATCACTTATATCTAACTTGCTAATCAAGGTACCAACATCAGCACCAGCAGCATCACCCATATGAACACAAATAATAAGAACAAACAAGCATAGAAACACAACCAAGACAAATAGGAGAGATAATACAAGCAAATATAACCCTAGAAGGCGAAGCTGTGTCAGTGTTCAAATCATGGGTTCATCACTCATAGGTGCCCACGCAGATCTTAAAACAAGAGCCTTTTATTAACTAGGAATATATATGTATACGTATAACAATAAACAATACACACAACACATGGTTGCATAAAGCTAATTTACCCAAAATAATCACCATCTCAAGCCACCATATTTTCTTTCTTTTCTTTCTTTTTTTTCGGCCCTTGTGCAGCTCCCATAGGTCTTTTCTAGTCTTGTTAAACACCTACACAATCCAAACACAAGATTTACACCCCATAATCCAAGAGTTAGTACCTTGTATATATTATTTAACAACACTTTTCTTTTCTTTTCCTTGATATAATTGGCCAAGACAAGAGGGAAACAAGGAACCATCACTTCATTTGACTAAAGCATGATCTTATCCTAAAATGGTTAGCCACCATGATTTTGCACAAACCTAAGATATTGGACCATCCTAAATTACAAAGTTTTGCCTCTTTTGTTCCCTTGGAGCCGTTGCACCCCCACCCCCTTGCACAAACATCTTTTGCTTCCAATACCAAATGTAGATTCCTTGTGTAGTCAATCACTTGTAGCATAATCCATCTCAAATCCTATGTTGATTCTAATCATGAGATTAGTCAACCAATATAAAGGTGGCTAGGAACATCATGATGGTTCTTAACATAAATGGTAAGATCTCTAAATCACCCTAATCCATAGAAGATTACTTGCCTCAAAAACACAATCTCATTCCCCTTTGTTTCCTTGTGACCGTCGCCCCCCCCCCACCATATCTATACTAATCTTTTTTTTATTCTAAGCCTAATCAAATCAACTCTATTTAGTCACATTACAAGATTTGGATGCCCACATAATCTTGAGTTTGGTCATTCATGTTTGATTTGATTAAAATGTAATCTTTTGATTTGATTAACATTATTGTGTGGTGATCAACTCAAGAGATTAATCATCCAAAATGGTAATATTCCTTAATCTCAAAGATTTATAATAGTTGACTTACCACTTTGAGTAGCCACTCTTTTCCTCCTATTTTCCTCCCCCTCTCTCTCTCGGCTCTCACCCTCTCTCAAACTCTCCCTCTCTTTTTTCCCTTATAAATAGAAGGACTTGGTTGGACATTCATTTGCATAACCCCACTAATTCACCAACAAACACACACACACACACACACACACACACTCTCTCTACACTTAGCTACGTTGATCCAGGACTCAAGAGGTATGTTCATTCACTTATATTACTAGTCTTAGTTCTTTTACATACTAGTGTTCACCCAAGATATAAATCCTCTTAAAAATCATGTATGTTGTCAACTAAAAACATGGTAATATGAAAATGTAAATGTGTTACTTTGTATATATATGTGTGTGCGTGTGTAGTATGTATACATAGGTGTGTTTTTGCTTCAAATGTATATATGTGCGTGTGTATGTGTATAAATGCATAGGTGATTTGAGTTATAGTGATTGTATGTTCTAATATGTATGAGTAGAATATATAAGTGTATGTATGTAAGCAAGATCTATGTGTGTGTATTTAGGAATGTATACACGTGTGTGTATGGTATGTATGTATGTGTATGACAAACTCATAAACATAGGTATTGATGTGTATGGATGTACCAAAGTACATACATATATGGGTATGTATGTATGAGTATAAATTTCATGGGCATGAACACCTATGGTTATGTGTTGAAATAAACATATATATATATATACACACATATATATATATATATGTATGCGCGTGTATGTATGTGAGTACACATATATGTGATGCTTGTATGTACGCATGACAAAGGTCACTTGCAGTTTATAAATAAACATAACTCGCCTTGTGCAAAACAAAAACATATGTTTTATATCTAATAACACGTGTTAGAAACCAAGGTTGTAAAAAGAGGTTTTCGATTGATAAAACGACTATTTTCGAATAACATGAAAGCCACCAAGGAAACTAAACAAACATATCACAAGAGATTGGGTGAAGCACGAGTACCATGGACCTTTTCGATAGACCTGATGTCCATTGATTTATAGGACGTGTAGGTCGGACTCATTAGTTTATCGGACGCACATATTTGCTAGACTACACACGGACTTGAGGTGAGTTTCACGGCCCCTTTTTACTGTTTTATGTTTTGGGAAAAAACATGCATTGTTTACTAGTTTTAGAATGAATTCCTAGCAGACCGGTATACATGAGACAATATGTTTAGATTACTCACTAAGCCCTCGTGTAATTAGTTTACCGTAACCATTAGCTATGGATTTATCCGAGAAACGCTTGAATAGATCTATTGGGTTGACACCCCCACTCTTGGTTAGTCGCTCTAACCCGGATACATACAACAAAAGAGTGCTTGTATTTCTTTTATGATGATACATTGCCTTTATTGTGCGATGTGCGAGGCACCTCTCGTCAAGGTTTGGTTATCGGCTCATGAACATTTATTATCATTGATCTTAGCTAGACAATTATGGGTCATTCATGGATTTCATTAAACTTTACATTTTTCAACTATTTTAAAACCTATGAACTCACCGACTTTATGTTGACAAAGTTTTTATGCATGTTTTTCAGGTAACTAAGCTATGGATGGAACATGGGATATGTTTGGGCATTCATTCACGACTATCACTTTTTGTGTTTTAAAAACTTATGATCCCATGTTTGGTTTTAAACAATATTTTATGATGGTTGTTGTTGTCGAACAAGTTTGGTACTTTTATTATTGAATAAATTTGAATGTTTGCTCGAATCTTGTGCTTGAAAATCTTTCGTGTCGCATCCCGTGTTTCCGCTTAGTCGGGGTGTGATAGTAGGCAATGATTTGCTATTTGCTTATACACAGGTACTTTTTTTGGAAATCGAACTTCTGATGTTTGGTTTTGTAACTATGGTTTATATCTAACTTCTCTTATGATTTGAGTCTTGTGTAGGATGGATTGGGTCTTTAGTTTCATGAGAAACAATAGATTCAAATCTTCTAATATCCGTATGATCATTTCAAATTTTGGTTTTATTTGAGCTAACAAGTGAGAATTAGCAAATGGCAGGTGAGGCCCGATAGGTGGTTTGAGAGGGAGCGGTTTCTTTTTTCACAGTACAAAACCTATAATGTAGGACAATTTCGTACTGTTCAGGAAAAGATAGTTTTCGCAGGATAGTTTCTTAATGTGCATGAATAGATTTATTAATATGTTGTAGTGGTGGCACCTTTTTACACTACATTTAAACTGTAAAAAACTTAATGTGCAGGAATAGATACGTGGAAGGGTAATACTATTGTAGTTTATGTTTTGTTTTGAAAATGCACTGAATGCTCAACAGTATATGTTGCTACAACAAATAAGTGTCTAACGTTAGTTCTGAGTCACAGGAAGGGTTAAAAGGTTCAAGGGTTTCAACCTGCCTAACGCAGGTCGTGGTGTCCTCCTACGTTGCAAAACGTAGAAGGAGGTTCAAGATAATATTGTTTTAGAGTGTTAGGATTCTGGCTTGAGTGAGACTCAAAGCCAGAAATGAAGATCTATACTCGAGTTGTGTGTGATGGAGATATTCTCCTTACGTGTGTAGACCAGGAATAGAAGATTGAGTGTAAGAAAGAATATTCAGGGATGGATCCAGATTATATAGAGAAAGCATCTTCTAGTTTTGGCAAAGATAGTGTCTTGAGACATGGTGCAACAAGAGGACAAACCACTTTAACCTGATAGTGGCTTTGGACCTGATGTCCGAATAGTGCAGTGTCTATACGATAGCTGCTTATGCTGACAGAGGAAAAAGATGACAAGACAGGTCATCTTTTGATCTGTGCTGCTCCGTCCTTTGAACCTTCGTAGCCTTCAACCTTTTAAGCATAGTTTTATGATACTTATTAATCTTTTTGCTTTAGGCTACCCACGTCATCAGCGCCCCAAGTCAGGAGTCTTTGTGGCGTAGCTAGAAGGCTTCTGACTATTTGCTAGTTTTTGTATTTGCTTGAAAGGTTCAAAGGTTGGTAGGTTTTGGGCGGTTATTATCATTGGATTTGAATTGTGATTAGACTGCTGATGGGACAGGTGTCAGCCGTGCAGTCTTTGTATTAATGGAAGGCATCATTACTTTTTATTATTATTATAACCGTTATATTGGTGGTTTTTATTATTTTTACCACACAAAAAAATCACTTTACTCTTTTCTTCTTCAACGATCCTCTCCAATTCTTCTTAAGGTTTTAATTTGCGATAACCAGGTTAGTCTTTTTTCTTTATTTTTCTTGCCCTTGATCATCCTTCAAAGCATTATGGGTGCTAAGAAGGATATGGCCGTTACCTTTTCTTCCCTTACACAAGAGGAAGTTGAGGCATTTTGCTCTGAATGGGACATCGATCTGTCCTTCAATCCTGTTACTCCTGGTGAAAAAGATCCAGTTTCTCGTTGCCCTACTGGTTCGATTGCCTTATATTGTCGTCATTTTGAGTTTTCTAACCTTCGTCATCCGTTTTCCATCTTCTTGTTAAATGTGCTTGAGTACTATAGGCTTTCCTTAGGTCAAATCCATCTGCATGGGATTGGACGTGTGTTACACTTTGAAATCTTGTGTAGGGTTATGATCCCACCCTTCTTATGTTCAGGCGTTTCTTTCGTCTTGCAAAGAATGGTGATTGGTATACTTTTGAAGGGTCTCAAGTAGAAACAAACTTACTTTCTTCTCATGTGACTACTGTTGGTCAATGGAAGACAAGGTTTTTCTGGCTTTCTGAATCCATCTTTCCTTTCAAGCCTGTGTGGACACATCCCGGGGCTGTTCTTAATGAAATGGAACCTTCAGAGTCTGAATTAGATGAAAATTTTCTTAAGGCTATTCGAGCATGTCCTTCAAGGCTTCGTCCCTTTGGTGAACCTTTTTTGGTTTTATCCGGTATTAGCACTCGATGGGACAAACAGGGTAGAGACCCTGTGTTGATGAAGGGTGATCAGGGTATGCTCCTTTTTGTTTTTGTTTTTTGTTAGTTTCTTTTTGCATGTTGCTTATATTTCTGTTTTCCTTGTTTATGTTGTAGTTATGTCGGCTCTAGATTTCATTAAGGGTGATGATGCTTCAGAGGTTGTCTTTAAGGATGCTGAAGCAGTTGAGGGTGAGGATGCTTTAACAAAGTATGAGAATGGGAGGCACGATGGGACTAACTACGTTGTTGTCCCAAATGTCAAAAGCTTTTCTAAGGCTAGTTCATTAAAGGCTTCAACCAGGAGGTCTAGCCGACGTTTGTTGAAGGCTGCAAAGCCTGCTGATGTTTCTGAAACGGTGTCTGTTAGTGACGAGATTGAAGAATTGGAGGAGGAGAAAGATCAGGATGTTGAGAATGTTATTGCTGAGGTGGTTGGGAAGAAAAGTAAGGGTAAGAAGGTTGCTTCTAAAGTTGCTATGTTGAAGGGTAATGAGGGCTCAACAAGTTTTGATGGTGAAGGGGTGTATACCCCTGGTTGGAATGTGAAGCCCAGTGATACGTTCAAGTTCTCTTCTGTCTGTGAGGAGGTGTTGGCACATCTTGCTACTCTTGGTGCCAAGGCTTGTTTGGAGGGTTGGATGATGATGGCTTGTTGACGAAGATGATGGTTGGGACGTGCAACTTGGTTGCCATGTTACCAGAAGGTGTTAGCAGGTTAAGGAAGATGATGGCAGAATATGGTGACTTTGCCAAGAGGAAAAGAGAGATGAAGCAGTCTCTTGCATCATTGAATAAGGATGCCGAGGAGTATGCTGAGAAGGAAAAAAACCTTAATTGGTTTAATTGATGAGTTGAAGAAAGGTCATGAAGCTGAGACTGCGAAACACGAGGCTGCCAGAGTGAAGGTTGAAGCTGATAGGTTGGCATTGGAAGCAGAGAAGAAGGTGTTTGAGGATAAGAAGAAAGGGTTGGAGGCTTCTCTTGCTGGTGCTTTAAAGGACAATAAGTGGCTGATTGAAGAGGGCTTTCAGCAAGTTGTCACCTATTTGCTTCACTCTACTGAATTCAACTCTGCTCTTGGGGAAGTATACACCAAACTTCTTGTCCATGGTAAACATGCATGTTTCATTGCAGGATTTAAAGCTCCTGAATTGGGTCAAGTCATGGAAGAGTCTCCCTTTAATCAGCCTAACTCCCTGGATGTCTTCAAAGAAACTGTTTTGAAAATGGAGCATTCAACTTATCCTTATGTTTCCCAAGTGTCTTCCTACTATGCGAAACCTCTGCAGAAGTTGAAGAAGCTGAAGCCCAAAGGATTAAATGAAGCTGTTTGTGCTAAAGTGCTTGAATCAATTTCCAGGAAGAGGGCTCACTCCGGGGATAGTGAGGAGACTTTAGATGTTGATGAGGTGCTTTCCAAGGATGCAAGTGTTGAAGCCTCGGAGGTTGGTGGTCTTTTGGAGAAGCTGTCGAAGAAGGGGAAGAAGTCCAAGAAGGCAAAGGTGGCGAAGGTGACTGGAGATGATGAGGCCTCGAAGCCTTTAGGGTCTGGTGGTAATGCTTGACTTCTTTTAGTTCCCTTATTCGTAGCTATCTTAGCACTTGGTCTGTAAACAATTAACTGTGGTGGTGTTTGAACAACTTTTCTTTTGGTGGAACCTTGTAGGTTCCTTTGTTGTTGTGGGCTTTAAATAGCCTTTTGAACAATTTGCTAGTACTTGGCTTGTTAAAGCCTTTAATGTTTAATATTTAAGCCCTTAAGGTTGTTATTAGGTATCTTTGTTTGTGCAGCTTTCATTGTTTGATTTTGAGTTGTGTTTATCTTATTTGTGTTTGTCTTTGTTAGTGTTTGGGAATGTTTAACCGGTAGCACCTTGAAAGGTTGAATGCTGCAGTCATTCATCCTAAAGGTAGTCTAGGCAAACAAGTCACCATCTATCCTATATACACTTACTCAAGTGTTTTAACGTGTTTTCGTAAGTTTTTTTCTTAAACTTAAGGAACAGTTGGTGTAGGCTGTTCAAACCCGTCTATGAGATCTATAAGGGTGTTCTTTGTTTATCTCATGGAGTTGGATTGGTCTAGGAACTCACCTCTTATATAGGTTCATTTAACCCTTGAACCTATTGAGCGAAATAGCCTGGGAGTTCATTCCCTTACATGGCCTATGCCATGGAGTTTTTTGCAAGGTTCTCAACCTGAAGATAGGATAGAAAGACATAGTTTCAAAAGAGGATCTAATGATCCTTTCATTCGTTTAACATGTCATCGTTACATCGTTTAAACAGGGAGAGAACAACATTTCTTGAAAGCTTAAACAAAGAACTTTTTAAGGATCTTGCCATTCCAATGGCGTGGGAGCTTCTTGCCTTCCATGTTGGCAAGCTTGTAGGATCCTCCTTTGTGGGACTCAAGGACAGTGTAAGGACCTTCCCATTTGGGTCCAAGCTTCCATTGGTTTTCTTTCTTGCTTGCTTCATTGTTCCTTAAGACCAGATCTCCAGGCTTGAAGCGTTCATGTTTTACTCTAGCGTTGTAGTAGGACTCCATCTTTTGTTTGTATTGAGCTTCTCGAATTGTTGCTGAGTCCCTGGCTTCTTCTAAGAGATCTAGGTTAAGCAAAGCTTCTTTTTCATTAGTCTTGACATCAACATGAAGCGTTCGAGGTGTGGTAACCCCAATCTCGGCAGGGATGAGTGCTTCGGATCAAAAGGTAAGGCTGTAAGGCATTTGCTTGTTTTTTCGGTGGTTCGGATGGCCCATACGACGCTTGGAAGCTCATCCAGCCACTTTCCCCCTTGCTTGCCTAGCCTAGCCTTGATCCCTTCAACCACACTTCGATTCATTCTTTCGACTTCAGTCCAAAACCCAAACCTTTTACATCTGGGTCCTCAGTTTTATTTTTTTTGCCAAATTCATCCCAAAAGAGGTTTGGGTTTTGCTAAATTCGTCCCTAAGGTTTGGTCACTTTTGCCACTTCAATCCACAACTAAAACGTTGTCAGGGACGAATTTGGCAAGAAAAATAAAACTGAAGGACCCAGATATAAAAGGTTTGGGTTTTGGACTGAAGTGGCAAAATGACCAAACCTCAGGGACGATTTTGGCTATTAACTCAAAGATCTATTATATTTATTTTCTTATTAAGGACCAAACATGTTCTTAAAGGTAATTTCACATCAATTTTAGAATGGCATATGAAAAGCCTCTTTACAAATCTCTATATTTTAGTCATTTCCTTCCGTTTTTAGCCCTTATGTATAACATATTATGCACATTGTATATGTGTAATACATACCAAATATCTTTTCCACCATGTGACTTGTATTATTAATACCCACCTATTAAAACCCCATTAAAGACCACATCAATTTTAGTGATTAATAAACCAAAGTAAGTAGATTTTTAAGTGAATTAAAGATGGATCACAAAAATTCCTAACACATGAAATCGTTTTTAGTTATTATAGAAACTTCAATGCAATTTACTCATCTCACTCTTAACCTTCCAGACTCCATTATTTTTCTATACTAATACATCGTAATCTCCTACACTTCACCTATCATCTTCCTTGGAAGAGTCGATTCCTCTTCATACGTCAGATATCACTATTTGGAATGATTATGTGGAAACCCGTCTCGCTGAGATGAGAGTTGGTACATCAAATTATATGGTTCAGTATTAATTAAGCAATGAATCTAATATGTTTTTCTTTTGTTGTGTGTGTTTTTGTTTCTACAGGAACATTTCTCACTCATCTATAACAGGATTTATTGCTCGTGAACTATTTCAGCTTGTTTCCTTACAAGAATTGTATGTTTCCTTTAAACATCTTATTAATTACAAATGGTTTTGCTTGTAGGATTTTACATCGCAAAAAAAAACTCATTGGTTCAATACCAAAAGAACTTGGAAGCCAATGATCTCCAGCCCAGCTGGTTTGAGGTAGGGTGGGTTTTCCCTTAGGGGTTCCCATCCTGGGGGTAGGTCACAGGTTCGATCCATGCACACCACAAAAAATGAGCTTAGGCAAGGAGGAAACTGGTGTGTGGGTAGGGATTCGAACTTGGGACCGCTAGGTTAGGTTGTACAAGGATTTCAACTGAACTAAGCCTTTAAAAAAAAAGAACTTGGAACACTAAAGAATCTGGAAATTTTAGATTTGGGGATGAGCCAGATATCTAGACCTATTCCTCATGAAATCGGGAATTTGGTTAACATTGTTATACTATAAGTTTTCTTCATTGTTTTGAACAAAAATATGTTCCTTTCCCATTTTAAGATCATTTCTCTTATGTGTGAAGCTTGTTTGTATATGTTCAGAAACATGCAGTCGAATGGGTTGACTGGTCAACTGCCTTTAGACCTTGGCAATCTTAAATACCTTCAAGAACTCCGGTTGGACAGAAATAAGTTGCGTAGCAATGTTCCTGGTGGTAATGCTTCAGTTGTTTCCAACACGCAAGGAATGTAAGAAATTATTCCTTACACCGGTGGTGTTAGCGTATTTATTGTCATCAACTATAAGTTTCTTGAGTGAATTTCCTTAACCATTCCAATATATACATCTGATATGAAGAATGTGTTATCTTAGGTTTGCTTCAAATATATCTAGATTCGGTTTTTGTCGCTCGACTTCCTTAAAACTTGCAGATTTCTCTACAACTTTCTTGTTGGAATCATACCTAAATGTTTGGGTTACCTTCCTAGGTGTGTACAGAATACATACCATCCTTTCTTTATCTATTCCATTGCATATTATGCACGTGTGTGTTCACTCTCATTTTCTTTCTCATCCTTGCAGGATGAGCATTCTGGGCAATTGCTTGCCATATAGATACATCAAGCAACGCATGTCTGAATAATGTGGTAAGTTTTTATGTGGTTAATTGAATTATTTCTTGTATATTTAAAGCATTAACAATTGTAGGATCGGTTTTTGACAAAACAATACAAAGATCACACAAGTATGAGCAAACTAGGTGTGGAAACCCTAATTCGCATGCAAAATGATAATAATCAAGATCAGAACACGTTAAGATTCATTTTCAAAAGGTTTTTCATTAATATTATCAACATAATCATTACAAACTCAAATACAATGAAAAACACTAACTCTAAGAACTTTCTAGAAACACCTAGCAACACACACACTTGACCTAGAATCAAAATGACCGAATGTTAAGTTTCTAACTAAATTAACCATATATACATACTGCATGTTCGACCACCTTTGGGTTCGAACGGCTTAGTTCGACCCTCGGGGGTGCGAACCAAAAAACTAATAAACTAGACTTTCTATTCGACCAAGAAACACTTCATTCGACCTGTATAAACATCATTCGAACCCCCGTAATGGTCGAATGGGCCTTCCAAAATACCAAAATCTTCTAAACTTTGACAATCTTGTACAATCCAAAAGCGATAGCCACAATATGTATCAGCAAACTCCCCCTTGGCTATTGCTCGGATTGTTTAGGCGTTCTACAGCTTAATCTTGGCCGACTTCTTTGCTTTCTCATCCAAACTCAATTTTTCTTTTGAAATTGTGCATTTATTCGGTTCCGATCTAACTTTCAATGTCTTGCCTAATAGCTTCTCGTAGTCACAGCCAGCGTACGCATCCCAAGCAAAGCTAAAACATACAACTTTGTAAAACTTACAAGCTTGCTCTAAATCTTCAACATCAAAATGAATAGGATTGAAATAGAACGTGTCGATATCTTCCTTCGAGCAATTAATCAACCACATAGGATCGAACACGCGTATTTTCTTGCACATTAGCTTCGGATTCTTATCATGCAAGATGATCACAGCTTCAGCAGTCTTCCAATCAAAGTACCAAAAAGCAAAATCTTTGCTGAAATGTTGCTGAATCGGCATCAAAGGTATCTTCTTCATCACCACAGGTGGTTTATATTTCAACGTCACTTTAGGCAAGCCATTCTTCGGATCAACCTCCTTATGAACAATCCGTTTAGGATATTGAGGTTTGAACATATCCCACTTCGTCTTACTTTCAGGATTCATCTTCTCAGCAAACCAACCCACAACATCATTGTTAGCAGAAGCTCCTCCAAGTGTATGTCTACAAATATCTCTCACAGCCCAGTACGTAAGAGTCTTAATGTCATGAAATCTGTAAAAGTACAAGATTCCTTTCTCCCATTTCACTCCAACACACCTCAACTGTGGAAAGTATTTCCAACCCAAAGCTCTTCCTTTAAACACTTTGTTGTGATATCTATAGAACTCACCTTAAACTTCTGGAATTGG
Organism: Ambrosia artemisiifolia; assembly: GCA_032199755.1. NCBI lineage: Eukaryota > Viridiplantae > Streptophyta > Magnoliopsida > Asterales > Asteraceae > Ambrosia > Ambrosia artemisiifolia. The sequence goes on along the minus strand of CM063519.1, from coordinate 45,686,465 downwards.
TCTGTTTGCCTCATCTTCCTTCAGTTTTCTCAACAACTCTTTCAGATCATCAGACTGCTTGAAAACTTTATCTTTTTCAGTATCATTCTCAAATACTTCATCAAGTATCTTCTTACCCTTCTCCTCAGCAATTTTTTCTGCTTCTTTGAGAGTCTGTTCATCAATCACAGGAATATTGATGTTTTTTTTTCATTGTGTAGTACTCAGGGTATTTTTCATGTGATATGTCTTCTATTTCAACTTCTTCAAAGTAAGTAGCATCTTTATCATCTGAATTCTGCCCTGGTTCTGTCACTGGTATATTAGGAATCTCTTTTTCTTTCATAATATCTTCCAGAGACTTCCCAACCTGCTTTGCAAGACCTTCAAGTATCACCTTGGTCATTGCTGCAGAAACTTCCTCATCCTCCAACTCTGGATCTTGATATTCAATCTGATATTTCATATCGTCATTCATAAAGATCTCTGGAAATCTACTAGTTAACTCTATTGTCCAGTAACCTCTCTTCAACATTTTCTTGTACAACTTCTTATCAGCTTCAGATAATTCACAAATTTTCTCTGTCCAAAATATTTCTTTGTCAGCATCCGTCGTACCACCTGATTTCTTTGAACTGGAAGCTTCTTTGTCTTCTTTTTCTTCCTGTCTCTTTTCAAACTAAAACTGATCAGGATCTTCATCATCATCTGAATCATTAGAACTGGTTTCCTTTTCTTTGTTTGTATTGCCACCACCCGGAGTGTCATCATCATCACTATCATCCTTATCATCATCAGTTCCACTAAAATCAACTTGTTCTTCTTCTTCTTCCTCTTCATCATCTTCAGCACCCTTCAATTGCGGCATTTTTTCATACAGGTCATCTATAATCTTCCTCAATTCTTTATTTTCTTGCTCTATCAACAGAATTCTCTTCGTATTCCTATTGTTGGATGTCTTGAGTTGAGCATTTTCATCTTCAAGCTTCTCAACTTTCTTCTCCAACTCATCCTGTCTTTCTTTTGAAGCAAGCACTACCTGTAACATGTCTTTCTCATTCTCCTTCATTTGTTTGATTTCTGCTTCATGTTGTTCAAAAGATTTCATCATCTTACCAATCTTCTTTTTAACCAACGCCATAATATCATTAGATACTGTCAATTGCGGACTTGAACTTGATTCAGCATAAGGTTTAGCAATCTATGACTTCATACTCGCTAACACATTCTTCAAAGATAATGATACGTTCTCAGGATCAAGTTGTGATGTTTCTTTTTCCTTCACAGCTAGCTTTCTGTTTCTTCGCTGCTGGACTAGAAGCTTCAAGCAATTTCTTTCCTTTAAGCAATAAATCCAACTCTTTGTCTCTTGTAGTCTTAGTAGATTCTCTCTTTGACTTCGTCTTCAAACGCCCTTTCTTTGTAATGAGTGGAGCTACAGGAGAACGACTAAATTAAAATCAGCATCTTCAAGAATCAGATTCACATTTTCTTCAGTGAAATCTTTACTTCTTTGTTCCTCAAATATCTTCTCAAGTGGATTAGAAGCAGAATCACCAGTGGCCTTGGGATTCACTTCCTCGTTTTCAGAATTCCATTCCACATCCTCCTCAGTCTCATCAGAATCTTCATCAATTAATAAAGTCTTTTTCTTCCTTTGCTTTTCACAACCTTCTTCTACTTTGGTTCTGCTTCAACAACTATCTCTTTGCCTTTCTTTCTAGACTTGTCACCTACATCTTTAACTTGACGTTTTCTCTTTGCACTCTTTATCAACAGGAACTAACGGACTATTCGAATCAGAATTACTATCTGGATGTCTAACAGCATCCTTTCCAGGATCTGTATAAGCAACTATGCTCAAGTGTCCAAACAATCTTCTTTTCAGAGGCTTTTCATCTTCTGTCTTGCCTTTGTACGTCCAAATTTTGTATAGTGTCGTCGTGTTCATATGTTCTTGATTCACCACTTGCACTGGATCCTTTCTCAAATCTGGATACTTTGCATCGAAGATCATTTGTAAAAATCTTGGATACATGAGAAACTTATCTGCCTTCAACCCTTCAAACACTTCCCTCATGTGACTAAACAGCATCCCCGAAACATTAAATTCTTTGTGTTAAAATCAAGGCAACAACAAGCGAACTTAAAGTATCTCTCAGCACGTCGAATCCACGTCTAACTGGACCAAATACATTTAGAATCACATGTAATAGATACTTAAATGGTGGTGAAAGATTCGCCTTGTGTAACTGACATAGCTGGAATTGGTCTTTTGTACTTCATTATCAGAAAATAAGCTCTCTGAACAGTCCATGGTAAACTGATAGGATCAGTGTCTTTGTCAGTCAAGTTTAACACTTCTCTGAAATCCTGTTCCCTAATAAGTATCAACTGCCCTTGAATCTTACTTTGAATTACAGACTTGTCTTCCCAAAATGTCAAAACTGCATTCTCCCAAAACTCTATCTGATGATCTTTGTAGATAGTGCAAGGTTGTGCAATTCACTATCCTGGATCTTTTGAGAAAACTAATATTCCCTTGAAATTCAGCGTATTTGTCATCAACGTCTCCAACATACGCACACCAATTATGTTTTGTCTCGAATTTCAACTCTTTTGGAACCTTTGTTCTGCCATTTCACCTGTAAAAACACAAGAAATACACAAAAACGTCAATTTAGATTAAAAATATAAAATTTTCAAAAGTTTTTATGTTCATTTGACCCTTCGTGGGTTCGAATGACAAACAATGATGTTGAATGAGTTAAAAACACGAAGCGATAATTGCGTAGACTAAACCCTAAACTAAACCCTAAACCATAAACGCTAAACTATAAACCCTAAACCATAAACCATAAACCCTATACCCTATACCATTAAAGAAACTATATATTTGTGTTATGTGACAACACCAACGAACACACTGATCAAACAATAAGTTAGACCAACATTATATATCAACCGAACATGTTTGCCAGCGCCCTACAAATACCTTCTATCATAGAAGAGAAACACGTAGATATCATATTTAGTACCCTTTTACATTTATCAGTGTTCCTCAATTGTTGATCTACTGAGACCTACATCAAGGTCTTGTAAATAGAAGCCCCTTTTACTGACAAGTGTAACCATAAGTCGATTGCAAGCCAAACAATATCTTCACACACATAGCTATGAAAATAACGTCTTGAGAACTTAGTTCAGTGGTTAAGAGGCCTGCCCTCCCTAGTGGGGACACAGGTTCGATTCTCGCTTGGGCCATTTTCAACGGACATTTGGATGAAAGGCAAATCAGGGTTTTAATCCCGGGTTCAAACTTGACACAGGGCGAGGGTTTACGGATTCCATTTGATTCCCGCGCATCAGTGGGTATGGTCTCATGGCAGTCGAGGAGTCGACCTTGAACATAACCCCGAAATGATGGGTTTACACGTGAGATTATTTTTTGAGAGTAGTGTTTCAGCGGTAAATCCTGTGTTGCAAAGCGACCACTGCCCAGGATCGAATCCCATATGAACCACACGGGTTTCTCCTTTCAAACCCAACGGTTATTTTTTCGGTGGAACGTGGGAATTGAACCTGAGACCAAAATAGGTAAATCATATATAGCAACTGTGTAATTATTTATATTTTTATTTTTTATGGATAAATTGCAAGATTTGATAAATAATTAATAACCAAATTTTAAATACGATTTAATTTATAAAAGATTAATTATGATTAATAATTGAATTGCAATGCTTATCCAACCTCATACACTCCTAAGAGGGTGTTTGGGATTGAGTTTGGAAATGCAAAAGTGCTTTTGGTCAAAAGTGCTTATTGGCTTATGACTTTTTGAAAAAGAGTTTTAAAAAAAGTGTTTGGATTAGCTTTTGGGATGGGAAACGTCAAAAAGTCAATAGATTGTTATTTTTTTAAGTGTTTCGCTTAACTTATTGTGAATATTGGTTGTATGGGTGATAAATTTGTAATTTTTTTCCAAAAGTCAAAAGCCAAAAGCTAGGATTTCTAACTTTCCAAAACAGTTTTTCCACCCTTAAAAAGCCAAAAGTCAAAACAGAAAGTGCTTTTGGGTTACACAAGCTAATAAGTCAATAAGCTGGTATGAAACTCAATCCCAAACACCCTCTAAATATTCTTTGGTTTACATTCAAGAAAACAAAATCACTCTCATTAACAATCTTAACCAACAAAACCCCAAATATTCAATGGTTCTCTTCTTAACCACCACACCCACCCACTACCTTTTTGTTTGCAGGTAATCTGTCTGTCTCTTCATTTACCTTCAAACCCTCGTTTTTCTATTCATCTTTTCATACTTTATTTTATTCCATCACTTGTCTTGTTTTTGTGTTTTAGCTTGTATGGCTTCTGGGTCTTCTTCTAAGGGATTTGATTTTGCATCGGATGATATTCTTTGTTCATACGAAGATTACCCAAATCAAGATAATAATAACAATCATTCCAACGCCACTCACTCAGATTCTGTAATTACCACTAATTCTACTAAAGTACACAACTTTTTCCCTATCTGTTTCTTCTTTTAAGAATTTTTAATAAAATTTGCCTTTTTAGCTGCCTTCTTGGTTTTTTTTCTGTGTGTACGATTTGGGCTTTTTGTATACACTTTCTTTTTTGCTGTGTTTTATGATTTGGACGTTATGTATACACATTTAAGTTTTTTTTGGGTCTGTTTATGATTTAGGTTTTTGTATACACATTTAGTTTTTTTTTTTTTTGGTTTTTTTTTTTTTTGAGCTGTAATGGGCAATTTATGTGTTGTGTGATGATAATTAGAGATTTGTGGGTTTGGGTTTAGTCTAAACTGGTTCGGGTCAACATGACGGGTTGGAGGGTTGACCTGTTTAACCCATGGTAATTTATGTCATAGTTATATTGTAACTTCAAAACGAAATTTACATAATGTTTAACAATAAACATATAATTTTTCATATATATTTGTTCTTTTTGGTAAATTTTTTTATTTTAAAATAATAAAATATGCCAAAAAAATAAAAAAAGAAATTAAAAGTTTAGGGTCAAAGGGTCGTGTTCAGGTTCATATGTCGGACACAATTTTCGGGTTAGGGTCGCGTGTGGGTCAGGTTGGACCCGCAAACACGACCTGTTTAATACCCCTAATGATAATTGTTGGGTTTTTAGGTGAATTTTGTTGTTTATTTGGAAGATATAGGGAGTGTATAATAAGTTGGGTTTGGTGGTTTGTTTTAGCAGGAATTTCATAAAAGCAGAATGGCTAGAACAACGGTGTTCCCGACTTCGGCTTATGGTCCACCTGAGGACTCTAGGAACCATGAAGTGATTATCTCGGCTGTCGAGCGATCAATGAAGAAGCATACTGATAATCTTATGAGGTTTCTTGAGGGGCTTAGTTCGCGTTTATCACAGCTGGAATTGTATTGTTATAATCTTGATAAGTCGATTGGGGAAATGCGATCGGATTTGACACGCGATCACGGAGAATCTGAGGCTAAGCTTAAGTTTCTTGAGAAGCATCTACAAGAGGTGAGTTTTAACTGTTATAGATTAAATTTAAAATTATGACGGGTCATTTCATGTCAACATGATTTTCGTGGTATATGACCCGTGAACACCACCAATTTAACACCCTTAGTTACAATGGATCAAAGCAGGCTACTCAAATTAGGCTGTCACCTCGGGTCGAGTTTGGCCAGTTTGATCATTTGATGAATGTTTTTTGGTGTATGTGATTGTTGATGCAGGTTCATAGATCGGTACAAGTTTTAAGGGATAAACAGGAACTTGCTGATACACAAAAAGAACTAGCAAAACTTCAACACGCACAAAAAGAGTCGTCTTCTAGTCACAACTCACAACAAAACGAGGGATCTTCAACACCCGACCTCAAAAAGACCAGTGGTTCACCTGATTCACATGGTCAACAATTAGCCATTGTTCCAGCCACCCAACCACAAAGGCATCCCGAGCCATTGAGCCAACCACAAGCTTATTATATACCTCCAGCACCATTATCAAACATACCTGGCTCCACCCAGGTTAATCCCGCCCAATACCTGCAGTCACAAGTGCCACAATCTCAACCTCAACCTCAGCCACAACAATCACCGCCTCAAATCCACCCGTTACCTCAGTATCAGCAACAGTGGGCCCCGCAGGTGCAACCACAGCCACAGCCATCAATGCATCCTGGGTCCAGACCATCATCACCTCAAGTTTACCCTCAGTACCCCCCGACTCAACCACCGGTGAACCCTTCCCCTCATGAACCACTCCCGAATAGTATGCCAATGCAAATGCCTTACTCAAGCCAACCAATGACTTACTCATATGGCGGACCTGTCAGAACTGGTCAGTCTCAACCACCACCACAGCAACCGCCGCAACAAATGCCACAGAATGCAAAGGCTGCTTTTGGAGCACCGCCAGGTGACATGTATACCGCCAGTGGGCAGCCTAATGCGTACATGATGTATGATAACGAATCAGGAAGGGTTCAACATCCTAGTCAAGCGGGCCACTTTTATCCTCCAAGACAGGAAAGTGGCGGTGGTGGGATGATGTCACGTCCCGCCCAACAGGTTACGCGCAACCATCCCTACACTGAACTGATTGATAAACTGGTGAGCATGGGGTATAGAGGTGATCATGTTATGAGTGTTATTCAGAGGCTGGATGAGTCTGGACAGACTATTGATTTCAATGCTGTGTTGGATAGGTTGAATCAGAGAGGATGGTCTGGTTGATTGGACTTGGGTTTCACCTGTCTTTTGGGTTTACCGTCTCGAATTTTAATAAAATATAAACGCGATTGTGATTGCGATGTGACAGCGATCACAATAGCGGTGTGATGGAGAGAGATGTTTTAGTTTCTAATCTCTCTGTTCCAGTGGTCTAGTTTATCTTGACTGTTTTCTGTGGTCTTTGTGCATGTACAGTTTGAACATGAAAAAAATACAAGTTATCTGTTAGATGGATTGTGGTCTCCTGTCTCATGAATACGTTTGACCCATTAACATTCTGCCTGCCAAGTTTGAAAGCTCGAGTATGGCTCGTAAATAATTTAACAGTTTCATTGCGTCGGTCTTGTTAAATAATTTCTTAATTATTTTTATTTAAAATGATTTGCAACATGATATATTAGATGACTTCGTAATATTTATTCTATATTTGCTTTCAAACCTAAACTAGTATAGTGTGAAGCCTAGCTTATTAAAAGGTTTTCAAGCTCGAGCTTGATTCAATACTTATCAAATATTTATCAAGCTGGTTCAAGTAGCTTACAAGCAACTTTGTTAATGTAGACTTTACGGTTATGTTTTATTAAATGAACTCTACTGCAGGCTTTTAACTTGTTTAATCTCAAGCCGATCTGAGCTTTAAACAAAACATTCCAAATCAATCCGAGCGTGCACAATGCACAAATTCAAATTCTTGCAACGCAAAATGCTTAGTAGTAATTTTTATGTTTTACCCATCTTTAGATATTAGCTTAGTGGACCAAAAATTTTCAACTAAACGATAGCCCCAGACAAATGTGTATACAGAGAAAAAGACTATAAAATATATATCAAGTTTGAAAATTAGTAGTTTTTAATATATGTATTCAATAATTCAATAAAATAAAATTATTTTAATTAGTATTTTGTTAACAAAAATAGTCAGCAGGGAACATGAAACAAAAATCAAGAATAAAGATAAATGTCAAATAAAATAATGAACATGAAACATGCAAAACAAGCAACTATTTTAACCGTAGAAGAAACATCATCAAGACATTTGTGATTTCAAAGAAAGGAATCATGGATTATTATAAAGAGGCCCGAGCTAGGTCCTGACTTTTTTACGGTTAACCACTCTTCGGAGGTTAATGATAAAATAAAAAAAAGACAAAAGGATATCGCCTAAACAAAAAAAAAAAAAAAACCCATCGCCATCGCACGTGTCGCCTTCACCACCAACACTAGGTCATTTTGCTCCCATTGCCTCGCCTACGCGCTCCTGAAGGACTTTCTATGACACAGATTTCAACTACATAACCAGAAAAACAAACAAACAAAAGTAACATAGCTCGCTATATGATTAAAACATTTTATATTTGATTTCTGAATTTCTCCATATTTTATTTGAACTATATTACCATCATGTTATCTAATTTTTATTTTATTGTTTCTAAATTTATCTGTCTCAGAAAACATGCTAAGTTTCTTAACCAACAACAAAAACATCAATCTAAATATATTATGAAAAACAGAAACTTGATCCAAAATCCAACAATGGAATGAGAAGTTATTCACCTGCAAATTCTGTTCATCATCTAGAAAATATTTACCATTTTCTCCATCAAGAGCCTATATGCATTTCTGTCTGATATTTAGCAACTTATAACAGAAACGGAAACACTATTCGTCAGAGACAACCTACCTTGCCATGAGAGACATCAGCTTTCAACACGATACTGGTCACAGTTGGTTGCACCATATCGACTGAAGTTTGAGACCAGACCATTGATCATCCTACCAACTGCTGCCTTAAACTGATTTGACCCACTTTTGTCATCAGGGGTTCCTCCATTAACTGTTGAGCCTACTTGAACACCCTCCATATAAGCCCTGCATGCTGATAGAATCACATGGGCACGGCTACAGAAATGACCAGCAACAAGCTCTTCAAAATGCTGCAATAGACATTGATCATTATAACATTTAACAAGCTGAAAATCAAAATCTAACAACTGCAAATTGTTATACCTTTGGGGGTCTCCTAAGTGTATATATCATTGTTTTCAAGGATAAAACGAAGATATCTTCATTATAGGCCTTAGATTTCTTCTCACCTTCAGCTCCAAGATACCTGCTTTCATAGAGAGGCTCATTGAAGAAGGGCTTGTCGTTCAAGATCAGGGCCTGTATCGACACCAAAACTTGAAGCATGGTCGAATTATTGGGCATCCACATCTCGCTCCCTTTACCAATCCAAGTGTTAAGAAGGCTAAGGCATACTTTACCATTATCATATAAGTTTGGGTTTAGCCGCAGCCCACCAGAGTAATAATAAACCTTCTGAAAGCCATATGCCAAAAGTCAGGAGAATTGTTTCTTTGATAGTTTAGAAGTAGAAATTTCAACCTGTTTTAGTTATTGATGGGCTGATTCAGGCTATCTTTTTTCCTTAACGGGTCAAATGGTTAAAAATAGTTGTAAAAGGATAAGGATCAGATGAGAGAATGCTGCCCAAATCGATCAATGTATTCAACAATTTAGTTTGTTATTACTATAACTATATGTTTGTAATCATATTTGATACACTAGCCACTTTAGAAAAAGGACATGAGTGTTCCGATCTACCTGACCTATTTTGACATGCATAAAAAAGTTACCTGCTTTGACCCGTTATCCAACCTGACCACTTTTCCTGTCTCTAATTAACATCATATGACAATTGCAAACAAGAAAACAGAATCATTTATGAGTAGATACCGGAGGGATGTTTGGGTAGGTAGGTGGAAAGTGAATGTCAAACACAAAAAGCCCATCGTGATACGGGGTGCCAGCAGGTCCTACAATCACAGCCCTCAAAAGATCCATTCTCGTTTCATATGCCCTCACAAATATACTATCTGTTCATGTAAGACTGAGTGAGAAATTGTTATAAATAATAATAAACATATCGTGAAAACTTCTTTTTTTCTTCCGAGTATCATGTTTTATTATATAAATAATTAATATGATTATGAAAAAATATTATTACATTAATAGACTTCAGGCGACTTTGAATCTGTTTGACCCGTCCGACTCATTTGACCCATTCCTCTTTTTGGTAAAAAAGTTGTTTGACCCATTTGGGACCGAAGAGAACCTAATTGACCCATTCTGAGTAAATGCGTCGAAACTTACCAAAAATATAAACTTGTAATACTGCTCAAAAATTCCCTTTCAGACAAGGTTTCACAAAAAAATTATCTCTATGTCATTTGAGATAACTAAAAAACTAGCTGTGGCACTGATTTCGGTGCATATGGTTCCTAAAATTGTCTTTTAACGACATATATTCCGGTAATATTAGCTTAAAAGTAGAATTACACTCACCTGGTAAATCTTTCTCTAGTATTTTCCACTCATCTTGAATTTTCTTTGTCCAGGTCTTAGGAGGCTACCACCAGAAACATTTTGACCAAAATTTTATAGTGAGGAGAATTGATTAATGTAAAAAAGTGTACAAAGTAACGGATAAGATAGTAAAATTGCATTTAACGTTGATAGAAGATACCTGCTGCCCTTGAAAACCATCACAAATAAAGTGATGATCAGAAAAATCATCAACAATGTCAAACAATTTAAAGTTTTCAAGCTTTACGTTTAATTTTTCTTTAGTTGCAGCTTCTTTCTCAGGTGCAGAACTTGTGGCTATGTCTGGACAGACCGATGTACTGCTAGAAGCAATGTTGTTACTTTTGCAATGAGGTATATTTGGAACTTCATGTTCATGGGTCTCGGCCGGAAGATTAGCGACTGATGTACTTGTGACATGTGGACCATCTAACCAAGAAAAAGATGCTTCGACACCAGTAGGTAGATCAACATTATCAAATTGAGCTTGCATGTTCAAATAATGGGATTCATCATCTTCTTTGAAATTTTCAAACATATAGTAATCACCATCGTCGTCATCATCAACATAATCAGAATCATAACCAACCATTCCATCATCATCATCATCATCATCCTCCACTTGATTATTTTCATCATTGTGGTATGACATATCTGAGTTTAGAGATCCAGATGAGTTGGCTTCACTCGAAAGCTTAATAACATCCTGCAAGTATTTTTCGTTTAAAACAGTGCCAATAGTACCAAATAAATGTTGGAATTTCAATCAAACATCCCACGATGGAAACTGTTCGCATTTAGGGCTATATATGCAGCTGTAACCGATCATGGATTTTTCCAACACCTAATTATCATCTTGTGGCATCATTAATACTAGACTGAACCCAAAAATTCTTTCCCATTTTTACGCCTAAAAACGTACTTTTACGACAATCTTTACGCAAAAAAAAAAAAAAAAAAAACTGTACTTTTGCAGCCAAACTACAAAATGACATATAAACTACTCAACAGGCTATTACCAAAATTTAAATTTGCTTTCGTGTTTTAACTTTTAATAAGCATGGTAAATAACAAACCAGACACAATTGATCAACTTGGTATCAACATTCAAAGTTTACAAATTCAAATCCTCATAAAACCAAAGACCAGCTTCAAAATACCAAGCGGAATCCGGACAACTTTCTCTGTGGGAGTTCACCGGTTAGAGTCTCATTCGTGACAAAATGACATTCACTCATGCACGAGCCTATAGGTTTTACTACAATGCCCTTCGGGCGGTGGGTCCCCTGGAATTGGTGACGAGCCGGATCACCAACGCTTCCTCCTGCCACTGCAGGCGTAGTGTGCCCAAGTGGCCGGGGTTTGTTGGACGTTAAAAAGAAACGATCACTGAATCTTACTGAATAAATAATAAACGATCATGGAAACCATAAGGAGCTAGGAACATATTAAAACAATTCAACATGCATATATTAATTTAAGTGATATGTAATGTAAGGATACCTGATCGTGGTCGTGTTTGGGCTTCTTCTCGATTGAAAAATTGGAGGCAATATCTACTTCCATTTGGCGTGATCAATTATTATTATTATTTTAAAAAAAACCCTAGAATTTTTAATATAAAACGCAAGGGAAAGGATTATATGCGACGGAAATATATATAAGTGTTTGAAAACGACTAAAAGAGCTGCACTTCTAGAGAGAGAGAGAGTAGCGTTGGGAGAGTGTTACCGGTTGTGTTATGCGTGATTCACAAGGCAAACCGTGTTTTTTTATTTTATTTTCTTTTTAATCACAGAATCTATATTACATTATAAAGAGTGAGCAATGAGTAAAAAGGTTCAAACTGGCAAAGTTAAGGTGGCAACTTAAAAGTCACAAGTGTAATTCTTTAAGCTTGACCACTTTTCTTCCTTTTATGCCCTTGTCAATGCATTAAGATGCTTGTACCATGTGATGCATTAAGATGCTTATACCATGTGCTTTTAACAATTTTAACATCAATATTGTGCATTTAACATTGAAAGCAATTCATTACTCTTCCTTCATCAATGGCATCAACAGTTACCATCCTTTGCTCTTCTCTTACCAGTTTTAGTAATACATAGTATAAATTGAACTTATAATAATCTTTCAATTGTACCTGCCCTCCTTCACTATATTCACGGGATAAATTTGTTCCAGAGGGTATGCTTCTCTTTAAATTGTTCTTCATCCATCCTAACATCACCAGAATTCCAACAACAAGTGAGTTTTCTTTACAAATTCATTAATATTCATATAATGATATAATATTAATTTTTTAATTTTATATTTTAATTTTAAAATAAATCTCTTTTTCTTTTGTGCAATGGGTTCTGTTGTTATTTCTCAAGTGAGAGAGGATGCAGTGAATGCTTACAGTTTGTTTATATGCGAGAACCAATTGAGTTTTGTACTTTTGTGAAGACAAACCTTCAAAAGGTTTATGTTAATGGAACTAATATGAGCAACATCTGGGCAACCGTAACATTGGTGAATTCAAGCATTCTTTCTATATATAAGTTGCAAATTATTATGGCTATCAATTAGATCAACTCTAATTTGTGTCATTGGTGATATGCGTATTTTGTAGGAAGTTGGGTTCACTGAAACATTTGAATTTGTATAGGAGTTTTTATGGCAGGAAGTTGGGGTTCACTGAAACATTAAAATTGCATATGGAAGTACATAAGCAACTTCATGAACAGCTTGAGGTGTCAGATTGTTCTATTTTTTCCTTCAAGTATGTTTTTCCCATGCATTTAGTTTGGTTAAAGGAGACACAATGGGCAGGTTGGGATATTGTGTAACAGGTAAATACAGTTTTGGGTTGTAATGGGTTCTTCACCGCAGGATAAAATGGGTTGGGTTGACCATCAACCAATTAATTTGTCCATTTTTGTTTCAAAATAGATACTGAATTATTACGATAATGATTTGTTTATTCAAAACAAAACAGTTTAGGGAGCTCTAAATGATATAAAGTTGGTTTATAAGTTCAACCAGTTACAATATATTTAGAACCCGCCAACCTGGTTACAACCCGTTTACCTAACCAATTTCACGCCCGCCGCAACGCGCGGGTTACCTACTAGTAAATAATAATGGTCATAAGTTAAGAGAAAGTATAGGATACAAAATATTCTTTAACGTACAAAGCGTAATAAGCCACTATATTATGCCACCTGTCAAATTAACCAATCCACGATTAACTTAACTAAACTCTAATTAACTTCAATTGTAGTTAAAACCAAGGGCAAATTAGACTTTTTTTTTATCTGCAACTGATTACTACAATCACGTTCAATATTTTTGTAAACGATTTGATAACATACGTGAACGATTTTCAAATTCGAATTTGAATTACACAACACCAGTCGATCAAACACATTACGATTCAATCGCATTATGATTCAATCACAATACGATCAGCATAATCACAGTCAATTGAATTAATTCAGCATGTTCGGTACGTATGTCCATAGTCAATTAAATCCGTTTTCAGTAAAATTATGTTTAATTTTTTATTTTTTTATCAGATTTAAACTTATCGGTTGATGAGCAGAGCGTTTCTGTTGAGAATTCGATTCCAGATGTCAATAATATAGTTTTTCATGGTACAGCTTATCATGCTCTGTTTTTTATTCAGTTTTTTCAATCTGTGTTTTAATGTTGATATTCGTAAACATGATGTTTTGTGTATATTCAGACCTGATCGAAGAGACTAACCAGGATGTGGATATTCATAGTTTGAACCTCATCAACGATTACAGAAGGATTGAAGGTTTTTTAATTTATGTTTTTGAATATCATATATACGAGTGCGTTTAAGTAGTATGATATGTGCGTTTAAAAAGTTCAAACATAGTTACTGAACATATAAGAGTGTGTTTTAAGATGATCATTAGTGTGTTTAAATATTTCAAATTATCAATTATCGGCGCGCGTTTTTAAGTTTTATAAAGTGCATTTGTTTTGAAGGTGTCGCATCTGATGTTCCTGTAGAAGACTAAGTTATTGACTCCTTCAATCCTGATGTACTTGATTCACTCAAACCTGTAATAAACATGGAGTTTCCTAGTATTGATCATGCACATGAGTTATATGCCAAATATGCAAAGGCTACTGGATTTTCTATTCGAAAGGGTACCCAAGATGTGCGAATAGGTGTTTTATGACTCAAGTACTTTACATGCTATAAGGAGGGTTTTAAGCCAATCAAAGTAGGTGTAGAGAGTTCTAACAAAAATGTTAAGGTAAGGAAAAGACCGTCTATCCGAACTGGGTGTAAGGCACATGTAAAGCTAACTTCTGAGGATTGCAAGACCTTCAAGGTTTATGACTTTGTGGAAGGTCATAATCATGCTTTTGTATCTGAAAGTGACATTCATTTTCTAGCAGCTAATAGGAAGCTGACACATACTCAAGAAGAGATGATATGCCAGTTATCTTCATTGAACATGGGTCATGTCAAAGCTTTTAATATTATGAAGACTAAGTATGGAGGGTTTGAGAATGTTGGTGCAACGGCTACTGATTGCAAGAACTTTAAAGGTGGTTTAAACACTTTCATTGGTGAGTATGATGCAAATATGATAGTGTCTAGGCTTAGGGATAAGAAGAAGTTCCTACCAGATTTTTCTTTTGAGTTTTCTGTGGATGAAAAGAATGCACTCACCGGGTTATTTTGGCTGATGCGTTATGCAAGAGAAACTATATGGAATTCGGAGATGTGATTTCCTTTGATACAACATTTAACACCAACAAGTATGTTTTTAATTTTTAAGTTTCATATCCAACTATTATATGTTCATGGGCTTTTAAAAAAATCTTTTAATGTGTTTTGCAGGTACAAGATGGTTTTTGTAACATTTACCGGAATTGATAACCACTGTCAGAATGTCACACTTGGGGTAGGATTGTTGTCATCTGAGATAACTGAATCATACACATGGTTGTCACAATCATTTGCCAAATCTTTTGGAAAGCATCCGAAAGTGGTTGTAACTGATCAAGACCATGCTATGAAAAATGTTATCTAGTTGGTTTTTCATAATAGCAGACACAGATTATGCATGTAGCATATCATGAAGAAGGTTTCTGATAAGGTCAGTATAAATGTTTGATATAAATTAAAGGGTGCGTTTTTTTATTACATAAGTGCGTTTAAATAGTATCATAGTTGGTTACAATGTAGTGAATGCGTCCAAAAGTTAACAACGTGCGTTTGTTTCTATGTTTTTGTTTTTTAGGTGGATAGTGCATTATGCAATGATGATGAGTTCAAAAGGAGAATTTGTGCAATTGTGTGGACAGACTAAATCAGTCCAGAGACATTTGATTTCAAGTGGGGTGTACTTATTGTTGATTACAAACTAAATGAGAACAATTGGTTGACGGAAATGTTTAATATGAGATCAATGTGGATCCCTCCTTTTTACCGGGATGAACCTATGTCTGGCCTAATGAGGACAACATCAAGATCTAAGAGTGAAAATCATTTTTTTTTCTAGGTTGCAAATTCTCAGTTGACTCTTGTTGAGTTTTTCAACCACTTTGAAACTTCCCTTGAATCTCAGAGATTCAACCATAGGAAGAATGACAATGATTCAAGACATACCGATACTGATTTTTGGACTAGGAACCCTATTGAAGAAGAGGCATCTAAAATATTTACATGGACTATCTTCTTTGATATTCAGGAAGAAATATATGCCACATATGAATGATTAATTGATGTTCACACCCAAAAGGCTCACGAAGGTTTTCTGAAGATTTTTGTTGAAGATCCTCAAACACATGGTCAAGGTTTTCTTGAGGTATTTTTTTATTTTTTTTTGCTTCTTTTAGATGTTTAAATTATTAGTGCGTTTAAATATGTTAATGTGTGCGTCTAAAGTCATCAAAATAGTTTTTAACATTTTACAGGTTCTTTTCAAGAAGGAAGTTGATGAGGGTGTTGAGGATGTTACTTCACTATGTACCTATAGGAGGTATGGGCAATATGGTCTGCTTTGTAAGCATATATTTTTTATATTAAGGGTGTTCAGAGTGAACCGATTCCCGAAGAGATATATTCTAAAGTGGTGGACCAAAGATGTTGTTCCAAATGAAATCAAGTATTCATTTGAAACAGGAGATTTTGGTGATGACAAGACGAAAGAAGCTAGACGTATTGCAGGGAAGATAATCTTGGCCGGTGAATATCTTGCAAACTCTTTAATTGCAGATTTATCCGAGTTAACTTTGGTTAATGATCAAATGAAAGAGATGGTTAAGAAGGTTGATGAGGGCAGGTTTAAGAGACCTAGCCATCAGAAGAAGTATGACAGGTATGCTTCACTTCTTGGTTATGAGAAACCATCAGAGGCCGAACCCACTATTCGACTGCCGAATAGTATCAAGAACAAAGGTCGTGGTAAACAGAAGCGTATAAAGTCCAGCAAGGAAAAACAATTTAGTCGAACCGGTAAAAGGAAGAGAACCTGTGCGATTTGCGGAGAGAAATGCCATGATCGAAGAAAACTGTAAGACCCTAACCCGTAATCACGCAATCAACGCCTAACCATACGGGTTTTGACCTTACTTAAAACCACTCCCGATTAAAACTTAGATATTTAAGAAAAACTTAAATTATTGTGATCAATACTTTTTGATTTCTACACTTTAACTATTACAACATATGATAAGATTTCACAATTTCATGGGAGACTCTTGAATTCTATTGCGGAAGCTTGATGAGTGTTCGGGCGTGTTCGGCTCTTCTCGCGACTTGATCCTTGCTCTGGGACGTCCATCAAATGTTTACCTAGCACCATCACACAAATAATGGTTAGTGGGTTGTCAATAATACGTTTAAACTAGTATGAGAGTCGTTACACGTCGAAACGGAACGAACCAGGCCAAGCGGCCCTATCTTAGGAGTACAAACTGCTGCAACTTATGCGCATCAGCTGTTCGGATTGCTTTTACCCCTTCTAAAACCCAAACTCTGACTTCAACTTTCAAATAAAAATTGTTCTACGCTCAGAGAGCTTTCCAGGCATATAAAGAACAACGCCTAACGATTTTTCTACGATTTTATATGAAATTTTGAAAATCAGGCTGTCAGGCTGTATAAGTGAGCGGCCGTTCAGTCTGAGTGAGCGGCCACTCACCTTGACACTGACACTTTTGAGCCTTCTGTAAAGGCCGAACGGCCTCTCACTCAGCCCGAGCGGCCGCTCACTGCTTCTGCTGCTTGTTTGGTGATTTTAAAGCATGGGAATCATGTCGCAATCACATTTGATGATTCCCAAAACTTAAATATTGACTTGCCGACTAAATAACCCTCTGTTTGATTGATATTATAGGCCGGTTCATGATTCTATGACTCGGTTCATAGTCTTAAGTATTTAGGTCAAAATCGACCCGTTAAGGCCTTGAATCAAACAAGGCACTATTTGACCATACAAAATGCCTACCGTTTAAGTTGTCAAGTCATTAGACACTTGATCAACCAAAGCGTTTGTCCGATTTGTTTCATTAGGATTT
Source organism: Ambrosia artemisiifolia (assembly GCA_032199755.1). Classification (NCBI taxonomy): domain Eukaryota; kingdom Viridiplantae; phylum Streptophyta; class Magnoliopsida; order Asterales; family Asteraceae; genus Ambrosia; species Ambrosia artemisiifolia. Next base: position 45,668,817 of record CM063519.1, on the reverse strand, counting down.
AGAATTCTTAGATTCAACCTCTAGTAATCTTTTAAATTCCCAACATGCCCCTTATAGCCAAATCTTTTAATTTAGCCATTCATGGTGACACTTCTTGTTTCAAATCCATTGTTTTTGACCCAATGACTTGTTTAAAAATTCTAAGTCCTTACGGACTTAGATTTTCACCATTTCATATGATTGTTCCCAATTTGATCAATTCTAAGCGCATTAGTGCGCATTAGGCATAGTTATGAAAATAACTTACCTATTTGGCACCCACACTTCAAGTGAGCTGTTTCCTCAACCTATATCTTCACCCACGGTTATATTTTATACCACGGACTTACCCGGTAGTGTTGACCCATTCTCATACCTTGTGCGTATCCTCCATGATTCTTAGCATCAAACGTACATGCCCAAGTGCATTTACCTGCGTGCTTTCTAAATATACACATTAATTCCTCGGAACTCAAATGGTAATACCTTGCCATTTGATCCATTTAACCTCATAAATATTAATGCTTGAAAATTGAAATACAAGCATCAAGTATTGGACTCACATGGTGAGGATATCACCATTTGACCCGTTTAGACTCGTAGTTCATAATACTAAGCAATCCAAGCTTTTATCTATGGTTCAAGTATCATAAACTTGACCCATTTAACAACATACTTAACAACTTCATTCAAATAATTTTAGTGACCCATTTTGGATTAAAACACCATTTCTTACGTATCATTATTAATTGACCCGTTTGATGAATTTCACCATTCGGTCACCACTCATGGTTTCAATTAATCTCATAAACCTCGATTTATTGTGAATTCACATAAATCGACCCACTTAATGAATTTCACCCCTTGGGGTTTGTCTTTAGTACACACTCAATACCAATATATATAACACTTAATCCATGTCATAGTCTAGTAGTATAAGTAGAACTTACCTCATATCCATTCTTGCTTCCATGCGCATTGAGCTTGCATCCGTTTGACCCGTTTGCATCCCTAGTTCTTGTACCTAACTTAGGGACATGTCAAACCTTGTTTTGTTAGAAAACATATTATGGATTTCTTTTATAATCCACGACATCATGTATTCGTTTTAACTCTAGTCCAACATCACATTTCAAGTATTTATGCGCATACATGTATTACACATTTATTTCCTTATTCAAGCATTTCATCGAACACCTCATATGCACCATTTTCATCATGTTAATTCTAGGTGTTTAAGATTTTCTAGATTCCACCATGGCTTAGCTAACCATTGGCACATGATCATTTCAACAATTAGCCCACATGCATGATACTAATCACATAGAAATTGCAAGATTATTCCACATACTAGTGTAGTTCATAATTAGGGTAAAAACCCATTACTTACTCATAATACATAATCATGATTTCTCATGAAATCAACAACCTATTATGATTCACCACGTTTTTATAGTCTCCTTGATGTCTACTAACACTTAGAAAACCATAGAGACTAAGAAATTCACGTTTTTATTAAAACCCTAGAATATCATCAAGATCATAAACGAATTTAATATCACTTTCTACCAAATAAAAGGTACCTTGATGTTCTTTAGGCCCTAGATGACCCGTTTCTTGATTATGCACTGAAAAGCCCCTTGATTTGGCTTGGATTCAAGCATGTTTGTTTAGGGTTGGAGGTTGAAGGAGATAAATCTCCTGCCCTTTTTCACGACACACACACAATATGTGTGCTTTTATTATTTGATTTTTATTTATAAAACCCACTTTATCATTTTGACAACTATGGCCCCTCAAGTTTAGTTTTGTTGGGAAGGGGTTTCTTAGATGTATTACCACATCCCCAAGGGTTAAATTCATTAACTAATTCATTATGGGATTGATTGTTTTAGGTTTGTTGTTATTCGGTGGTTAAAAACATCCACCATTTAACTCGCTTTGTTATTTTATCAATTGCGCCTAATGGCGTATTTAGACTAAACGAAATTTTGGGGTGTTACAAAAACATTCGAAGGAGGGTGGTACAACCCAGCCACAAGTTGAACAAGATGACCAGAATGTCGAAGATGACTTTGAAGGTAACGAAGAGGTTGAATTAGAAGATTCTGATGATGAGGAGTTGTCTTAGATATATGCTTTACTCTATAAATTTTACTGTTTTAATAAGTGCGTCTGAATGTATACACCATGCGTTTAGTTTTGGTTTTTTTCTCAGTTACTTTAAAAGTTTATATTGGTGTGTCTGTTTGTAAACTAAGTGCGTTTAAAGAAAAATAATAAGTGCGTTCAAAATAGATAAAAAGGTACGTCTATTACATTACTATTAAAATCCATAGAAGTTACAGGATCACCATCACCACCACCATTTAACACCATCAACCACAACCACCATCACCACCACCATCAAAAATCACAAGAACCACCACTCAAAGCACCACCATAATAAAAAAAAGATATACAAACACAAAAAACCACCATCAAACCACCCCAACCCATTCATCACTTGCCACCTAAGATTGCATCCCTTGCCTTCTGTTTTGCTGCCATGTTCTTCATGATGCAGGTCTCTGTGTTGCTAAGTGCCTGACAGATGAGATTATCAAAAGATGCTTGTGTCTGGAGTTGCTCAATAGTTGCATCCCTGAATGGTGTTTTTTCTTCATTCATTAGCTTCTCAATCAGATCCAAGTTCTTCATATATTGCCGTTGGACCTCATTTTGCACTCCGAGAACTACACAGGATGAGTTGATGTCATCTCTGACCTCAGAGATGCAATCTACCATGATCACAGTCTTGACTTGGAGATTGTTGATTGCATCAATGTGGTTTCCTGCCATTTTTTTTAGTTTTCTAGTTGGTATGTGACTCACTATGTATTTGATAATGTATTTATAGACCAAAAAAGTTAATTACATATGATATGTGGTAGTTTGATGGGATTGGGTACTAAACCACTAAACGGTTGCACCCAAACCCGGAATCAGGATCCCACGGAAGAACTCTTCGCGCAATAAGGAAACTTCCTCAGCAATCAAGACAATAACTACCTTCCTAAAATCACGGAGTACTACCCGCGTGCATAGCAGTAAAAGCGGTAACCGTTCCAAGTTTCCTTATTTATAGATTTCCCTAACTACTTTACTAATATAGCCTAGGGTAGTGGAGACAACCCTAATCGGGCCTGGCCCATTACGATTAGGATTTAAGGTAATGGTGGCATACGTCCACCTCTATATAAGGGATCATATCCCTAATAGAGAGGACACTTTTTGCTAACCCAAAGAGCTATCACTTGATAGTATCCCCATTCACCCCGTTTTTGTTATAAACTACTACCTTGTGTAGTCGTCTCCCTACCCACTTCATATTCTCATTGACAGGCCAGGCTAATCCAGGAAGTTACTAGTGAAGGATTAACCCTGTGGAAACCATCGTCTAATCATCCCATAAAGAGGTTAGACTATTTGTTTCTTCATTGGCGCCATCCCTATCGGTCTTCTCATCTTTCAAACTAGTACTCATGGATCCAGTAACTGAGCCAAATACCAACACTGTTAATGCCGATGCAACAATTCAAAACAACGCCGACGCCGTCACACCGAATATTGTAACAAAGAATGTGAATCAAAAGCAAACAGCCACCCTGTTCTAATTCTTTTCATCCAAAGGGGGGGCAGCAGCTGCTAAGAAGAAACAAAATGACCAAGTCTTGCCAGATCCAGACGAATGGCTAGCTCAGGAGAATGCCAAAACAATAGTAACATACCAAAAGATGGTCATGGAAAAAGCCAAGCTGGATACTCGGAAGGCTTTAAGCTACGGCACTCTGGAAGATTCTCAAGACACAACTCCTGAGAACAACAATGGTCGTCCTCCAACTGGGCCTCACCAGGCGGTACGTGGTGGAGAACGTGGTAGAAATACCCACGTTCAGGACCATGTCAACCTGGATGAGAAACCTGACGGCTATGAGTCTGAAGACGAGGTTCAATATGATTCAAACCGCAAACAACGCTCTAAGTTAGTTGCTAGCAACTAAGCACGTCAAGATGATGACGTGTGCAAGCCATATCGCCCAAAGTCGTTTGCGGAGAGATCTAATTTCTGCGCGCGTATTGCGCTAGCTCCAATGCCTCATGAATGCAAACTCCCAAGTACCATTGGGAAATATGATGGGTTACGTGACCCAGATGATCACCTACATGCCTTCGATTGTGCAGGAAGTTCTAAACCATGGCCTGTCTAGGCGTGGTGTCACCTGTTTGTTCAAACCCTAATGGGCACAGCAAGGGTTTGGTATGAAAGTTTGCCTGTGGGAAGTCTGGTCGATTTCGATGACCTAGTTAAGAAGTTTAAAAATCACTTTCACATCTCCGGAATCACAAAAAGGACAAGGCGCATATTTTGTTATGCACCCGGAATGACAACGAGGCATTGGAGGACTACATAGTCTGCTACAACAAAGAAGCCCTTCAACTAGGATGTGGAGAAGAACTCACCAGAGCTGCCTCACAGGAAAGGAAGGTGTACCTGATGCTTGGGATGAGGTTATTGAAGCTGCAAAGGTCTATGCGTCCTCAGAACGCTCCTTCACGCGAACAAACAATTTTCACCACAACAATAATCATAATGCAGGCCCAAGAAACAAGGGCAAAGGAAAACAGTCCGTTTGTTCAAGAATCTCTGGCATAACGGATGAAGGCAAATACTCTTCCGCACATGATGCGCGCAACTATCTGAATAGCAAACACTCGCGTGACCAAAAGATGCACCAGAAAAAGAATTATGAGTGGACTCCGCTGTCCAAAACGCCTTCTGGAGTCCTGAAAACCGAGCAAGTCCAGTTCCCGAAACCTAGAGATCAATTAAGCCGTGATAGAAGGAACGTGGATACAACAAAGTATTGCGAGTATCACGAAGACTACAGCCATCTGACGGATAACTGTTACAGCTTGAAAATAGAAATAGAGAATGCAATCAAGTCCGGCCAGCTGGCTCATTTAGTCAAGAATATGCGGAAGAAGCAAAGGGATCATACTGATGGAGGTGAGCCCTCTCAGAAAAAGATCCGCAATCTCAACACGCATCATATTCATCACATCCAGCGTCATCATTGTAACATGACTCGCAGCAGATTTCAACAGAAAAGATCGTTCAATGTTGTGCATGATGATTCTTGGAAAGAGGCAGATGTTATCATGCCAGCTGTCCGTACTGAACCGGAAAAATGGGTTATCAACCCTAAATTACCGGATCAGATGGTTATCATTGGTCTAGTAATCTCCGACACCATTCGCACTCACCTGAAGTAGCTCCTAATCAAGAACATAGATGTGTTCGCCTTTCAACCGACAGACATGGTGGGCGTTCCGCGTCACATCGCGGAACACAGGCTCAATGTTTACAAATCAGTTGAGCCAATTGTCCAAAAGAAGCGCAGCATGGGGCCGGAGAAAACAAAGGCCATGAATGAGCAAGTGACCGAACTGCTAAACGCAGGCATCCTGCGCAAGACAAGATACCAGACATGGGTTGCTAATCCAGTTATGGTGGGAAAGTCAAATGGCAGTTGGCGTATGTGTGTGGATTACAAAGACTTAAACAAGGCCTGCCCGAAAGACTGCTACCCGCTACTCGAGATTGATATAAAGGTGGACTCCCTGGCAAGGGTTACCATCAAATACAGATGGGCAAGGAGGATAAAGACAAAACCGCGTTTCGCACCGATACTGGCACCTACTGTTATACAAAAATGCCGTTCAGTCTAAAGAACGCAAGGGCCACTTATCAACGTTTGATGGATACCGCATTCGTCAAACAAATTGGGGTCAATCTTGAGGTTTACGTCGATGATCTAGTCATCAAAAGCAGAGAGGAGGATCAAATGCTGGAAGATATTCAAAAGACCTTTGATCAGCTCCGCACCGTTTGGATGAAGCTTAACCCAAGCAAATGTTCCTTTGGAATGGAGAAGGGAAATTCTTGGGAGTTATTGTCACTAAAGATGGGTTTTGCGCAATTCCGGAGAAGGTACAAGCAATCGAGCGCATGCCATCCCCCTCTTCGGTGAAAGAAGTACAAACATTAATGGGACGCTTGGTAGCTTTGAATCGCTTTCTCTCAAACTATGCTTCCAAGTTGTTCCCTTTCGTTGACACTTTGAAGAATTGCCTAAAGAAATCAAACTTCAAATGGACCGCCGAAGCGGAAAAAGCCTTCAAGGAGATGAAGGAATGTTTGAGTAACTTGACCACTCTCACAGCACCATTGTCGGAAGAGCCATTGACGCTTTACTTGTCAGTCACAGATAGGGCCGTAGGGCCAGTCCTAATGGTTGATCGAAAAGGGGTGCAAACCTCAATTTACTATGTAAGTCGGACGCTGCTTGATGCAGAAACCCGGTATTCTACAATGAAGAAACTAGTTCCTGCACTAGTACACGCTTCACGGAGACTCCACAGATACTTCCAAGGTCATCCCATCAATGTCTTGACGGATTTCCGGATTAATGATATCTTGCGCAAGCCCGAACTTTCAGGACGACTGGCAAAATGGGCCATAGAATTGGGTGAACATTCAATAACGTACAAGACAAGGCCATCTTTCAAGGGGCAGATCGTTTCATTACTGAAGTCCCTGCAGACAAGGTAGCCGAATGTCAACAAGTGGTCATGCCTAACCCTGCACCAGACACGTCAGAAAAATGGGAATTATTCACAGACGGTGCGTGTAACGATGATGGGGCCGGAGCAGGATTACGTTTGATAACTCCGGACAGCAAGGAATTCACCTATGCTATCCGCCTTGACTTTCCGACTACTAATAATGAGGCGGAATACGAGGCTCTGTTGGCAGGTCTGCGCATTGCTAAAAAGATGGGAGTGCAGCATGTCGAAGCGTACGTCGATTCCATGTTAGTAGCTAACCATATCGATGGTTCCTACGAAGCAAGGGAACCCTCCATGATCCTGTACTTGGAGCACACCAAGGATCTCATGCGCAACTTCGCATACTGCAAGGTCAATCACATCAAATGGAGCCAGAACAAGCCAGCAGACGCATTGAGCAAAATGGCCTCAACGGTTTTTGATCACTTAGCCAAAGATGTACGAGTGGAAGTATTGGAACATCCATCCGTGACTCATAGGCAAGTAAATGTTATCCAAACAGGCAAGACATCATGAATAACTCCGATCAGGGCATACTTAATAAAGGGGATTCTCCCAGAAAACAAGGCTGAGGCCCGCAAGATCCAAAATAGAGCACTACATTACCATTTTATTAACCGAGTATTGTACCGGCGCTCGTATCTTGGGCCACTGTTACGCTGTGTCGACTCCGTAGAAGCCATGTACCTTATCAAGGACATCCATGAGGGCTCTTGCGGACTACACGCTGGCCCAAGAATGGTGGTGGCCAAACTCATGAACGCAAGATACTATTGGCCCGGCATGCACATGGACGTTGTATCAGAATTGCGCAAATGTGATGCCTGTCAATGCCACGCTCCGGGAACTCTTAGACCAAAGAATAACCTGGTGCCGGTAACTGCGGCCTGGCCATTTCAAAAATGGGCCATTGACCTGGTAGGACCTTTTCCCGCAGCCCCTGGCAATGTCAAGTACTTGGTGGTGGCAATTGACTACTTTACAAAGTGGGTGGAAGCCAAATCTTTAGCTTCAATCGATGGACGAAACATCAAGAAATTCATATGGGAGTTCATCATCTGCAGGTTTGGTTTACCACTCGAAATAGTAAGTGACAATGGAACGCAGTTTGCAGACCAACACTTACAAGAATGGCTGACTTCCATGAGTGTTGTAACACCCCAACCGATGGGGGAAACATCGAGGTGTCACATAGTGACGATTGTTCAATAGCTCATGGACTAAAAGTGTAAATATTGATACATTGATTAAATAATTTATTACATTGAAATGAAATACAACGATTCTAAATGCCAACTAACTGAAATACAATGAATCCAAAATCTAAGTAAAATTCCAAAAAGCTTAAAAGTCATCTCATAAATAACCTGAAACATGTACGAAAATAGTATATGTCAATACAAAAAGTATTGGTGAGCATACCCTGTTTGAATACATATAGTCAAAACCAACATTAATGATAAATGATTCAATGATTAACCACAGTTGATAATGATTCACATAACAATGACCAAGGTCTCTCAACAGAGTCACAAGGGGTATATACCATAGTACTATTCATTGAAATGCCAGGCCCTCAAAGGTTAATGATTTTGACAGTCATAAACACACAAAATAACATAAAGCAAACACACATGAGAATTGCCATTAATGATAAAACAATATTTGATAATAGTGTACATGACAAAATCCGCACTACAAAGTAACGGATATAAATTTTACATTATGATGGTAGACTAAAGAACCCGTACACGTGGAAGGAAACGAAAGTTATACTATGATAAAAAGGAAAACAGAATCCGTACCTTATAAGCAAAACCATAACAATATTAAGCTTGAATCAAATGTTGGATTTTTGGTCGGAGTATTAGGGCCGGCTGAGAAGAATATCTTGGTTGTTGGTGGCATACTAAAACTTGAGATTTATGGCCGTCGTTTAAGTCTTTTTGGTTGGCGAGTAATTACTTACATGGCCTTAGCTTTTGTACACTGTCACCCGAGCACTCTGTTTCTGACATGTCGTTTGGGCGTCAACGGCATGGCACTGTTCGTGACAGGGCATTATAAATTCTCACGGCGTTTCTAGTTGTGTTTGTGTAACACTTGGCCACTAGAGGCGTATAGATCGATCTTAGCTTTGAGTTTGAGTTTGTTTTGTGGAGATCGGAATAATGGGTGTACGCCACACTCACCGTCTCATAGGTGCATGGACTAGCTAGCTATGTACCAGTTTGTAAGTTTGTTTATGCTCGTGGGTGCTTCCGTTTGACGTGACTTAATTATTTATATGAATAGTCACGTAGTTTGATATATGTATCTATTCTGGTATGTTTATGATATTGTTCTTATATGCCTAGGTATGTGTCTGATTATGTTTCGGTCAGGTATTGGGTCATGCTCGGACTATGTTCAGCAATCGTTTCGATATGAGTTCGGTTTCGAGTTTGAAATATAGTTTGTTTGGTTTTCGTATTCTCTTTCTTATGTTCGTTCGGTGTTAGTCTTATTTTGCCGTTGCCTCGCTACCGTTTACGAAATTTTTATAATGCTTAATTGTAATGTTTTCAAAATCCAAATTAACTAAATTATTTTTATTGTTTTAGAAAAATAATTTTTCCAACATTAAGAAAAATAGTCATTTTTGTCAAATTATAATTTTTCTATGAAACTCAACAAGTTAAGATTTTAAGCAAATCCAAACGCTTATTAAAAAATAAAATTATTTATAGAAGGGAAATTTGTTTTAGTCTTTATGGTCAATCATGTATCAGTCTATGTCGGTTCTCATACATGTTTACTATGAATTAATCTGCATCAGTTTCGTATTATTTCGAATGAGTTTTCATATTAGTTTATGTGTCATTCTCAGTTCACTTCGGTCTCAGTTCTTATGTCCTGCTTTTCCGCTGCGTTGAATTTACTTGTACTGTTGATTCCTCCGTTACTGGGCAATTTTTGGCTCAGCCGTAGTTTTCTTTTGTGTTTGTCTTATTTGCTTGACAGGTAAATCCGGAAAATTTGGGGATTTAGTGAGGAGCGTTAAAGATAGTTGGAGATCAAGACTCGTTAATTTTTCTGTAACGTTAAAAAGATTGTATTAGGATCGTTTTGATTTAATTATTTGGAATAGTTTTTGGTTTTGATATCTGTAAGGGTGACACGTCAGCCCTAGCCGGGTTGGAGTGTGACAATTATGGTATCATTTGTAACATCCGGCCTCTCTCACCACCAAATTGTCCGCTTTGCCCCCGATGGGTTGCCCATCCAGAAGCTCACGGATTTGTTTTTGCTTGCTCCGGTGGAGACTTCCCAGGAGGTCACCCATCCTAGTACTACTTCTACCTGAGCACGCTTAACTGTGGAGCTCTCCTCTCATCCACTAACATTAAGCCCAAAACGCGTTGGTGATTTAAGAGGCTTTGGATTACTTATAAACCAAGGATCTCTCCTGGCCACGGCCGATGTGGGATTTGCCTAGGGTGTCATACAATGGTCCATGTTTTTAGTTTGTGACAAAACCGTACACAAAAATTATGTAAAATCATACAATACAGCTATGTCCAGACAATACTCACCACAGATCAGATTAGTAGAAAAATTTCCAAAAATTGTATATTCATCCAAACGGAATGAATCCACTTGGAAAAGCCAATTTATTACAATCTTGACCTACTATCCAAATTTCATAATCTAACTCTTTGTAAAACTCAAGTTATGATCGTTTAAAGTTGACCCAGTTTACTAATCCAAAAATCTGATATGACCTTTAATCAAAGAAAATTCCAAAAACCAATCAAACGAAGAGCTAAGACTATGTACAATGTTTTCATACAAAGAAATCATCAAAGCAAACACTTTAACATCACGTTACAGCTTCTGCAAGTCGATTTAAACATTCTGTCTAGATTTTAAACATACACAAACCCTAGTTATAATCAATCATCTACGCATATAATCGATCAATAGTACTCAACAATCATCCTACCATATCAATAAGACATAAACTAGTCAAAATCTAGCAAGATACATGTCAAACATCATCAATCAAAAACCCTAGAAGTCTAAAACATCAAGAACATGCAATACCATGAAATACATACAATAATCATCGCATAACATCATGTTTAACCCCATTAATCTTTATATATCAGTTGCTGTGACACGATCATTCTTTTAAAACTTAAAGTGATATATTTTCAGAAATGATATGTTGCAATCTTTTCACATTCGTGTTATTTCGAAACTCCAACTCTTTACATTTGGAGTTTATTCATGATTAAATACATTGACTTTTAACATTTTTGCTATTTAAGTATTGGTCTTTTCAAACACATTTGATTTATATGATTTCCTCTTGCATCTTATAAACTTGTTTCACATATTTACAAGTCAAATGTAAACCTTCTTGTTTTCATATAACGGATCCAATATATGTTTTGGGAAAAGAAATTTTCAACTAATAACATGCCTTATAACACTTTTCAAACTCGACTTCTCGAAAACACATGAAAATGTGTACCTACAAAATCCTTTCAAGTGAACCTATTTTGAATCTAAAACATTCTTCGATTAGTAAAAAGTTTATTCTCATTCTTTCAACTATATCACAAAGTTCGAGTAAACAATTTATCTTTTAACACTTGCACTCTCTCAGTCGCAAAACTTTTGGTCTAAACATTGGACATATTCTCATCGGAATGTTGCTAAATGTCTCTTATCGTGTAGTGCATATATGCAAAACTACTGAATTTTAAACCCTCATGCCAGTAGACTATATGCCTGTTCTGCACACTTTCATTTGCAGTAAATTTCATTATTTTATTCTTACATCATTTTATTATGTTCGCGCATTATTCTCGCATTATTACTTATTGGTTGTTATTCTTACGCGTTATTTGTGGTTATTCTCACACCATTTATTAGCAGTTATTCTTATATCACTGATTTTGAGCATTATTCAACTCGTTTACTCTCATTTTTGCGCAATTGTGCGATTTACTCAATTTATATTCAAATCGAAATTTTATGCTATACCTAGTTACTTACATGAACATGTATTTTGTACGCATACTTTCCTATGTGAGCAAGACCCTGTTAGACTTTTTCATAAATTGAACCGGTTATTTGTGCGAGTGAACCCGAAAGGGGAAGGACCGCTAACCGTGTGTGATACTTACACCTTATTCTTATTACGGTTATTCGGGTGAACCCGAAAGGGAAGAACCTCTAACCGCATCTTATACGTGAGCAGTATCTAAAACATAACACATTTTGGTTGCACGCATTTGTTTCTAGTATTACTTAGGATAGGGTTATGGAAAAACATAACACCCTGGTGTAAGGTAAATCGATGATTACGGTCCGGAACGCAATCATGGGTTTACAGGTACATGAGGGTGGTGTGTGATTCTATTTAGGCTATTGGTAGACAATCAGTACGAGTCCAAAGTATCGGGAGTGTGGTGGGTTAGCTGTGGTACACCCTATATATAAGCATAAACGATACTGCGGGAGCGGACTAGGAGTCTGGCCAAGAACCTACCCATTACTTTAAAATTACCTCATCATCGTTGATTAATAGATAGCGTTTTCGATAAGAACATTCTTACACGAGCTTCAATTCGTCTTCATAGAGTCTTTCTCTTGACCACCGACACAGAAAACACAAACTTTGTATACTCGTACACACTCGACTATTTGGATACTTGCTGCATACTCTAATAACAGTGTCTCTGCCCTTACCCGTTACACCTTCCCAAAACATTTCTCATTTAAACTCTTAATTTTTTTTTCTAACTTTGGGTTAACTGTCTAAGATTCTGATACTTTTACCTTGGATATTAGATAACTATTTTAATTTTTGTTGAATCATGAATAATGAAATTTTCCCTTAAAAATCAAGCTGACTTTTACAACACCTTTAGTTTCATAATAGCCTCCACTTGAAAGAAATTTCGAGACGAAATTTTCTAAAGTAGGGGAGACTGTGACACCCGTCACCCTCATATTTTGGCAAGATGTCAATTATAGTCCTTAGTGTATTTAAATTTTCTTATTTTGGTCTCTGAAAGTTTTGTAATTTTCAAATTAAATAAAAAAACGAATTAAAAATTTATCATTCGCTTTTAGTATGGATCTTATTTATGTTTTAATAAAATGCGTATATTGAAACGTTATTTGGATTAGATTTATATATAAAAAAACAATTGTTTTTTATTAAGTTAGTTAAACTTTGTTAGTTTTTATAAAGGAAAAATTTAACTAAAAACCTTATAAACGAACCTAGTTAGCTTTTGAGGGACCATTCCTGCTAAAATATCAAACTTTTAAAACTCAATCCTTCCCCCCTCCCTCTTTCTATTTCCGACCGAAATTCCGGTCACCGGATTTTTTTTCCGGCGAATAGGAAAAATCACTTTTAAAGCCTCTTTTCAGTTTCTTTTGGCACCAATAACTTATCTCCATCTTAAACGACTTAACCCTTCATTTAATTAGCGTTTTAATCAAGTTTTTATGGGGTTTTAATCTTGTAACCGTCGAAGGCTTTAAGGCCATTAAACCATACGTTTTCATGCTTGGAACCTGTAAATAGAACATACCATCTCTTTCCTGCTTCTTTACACACCACAAACCCACAAAAAAATCATGTAAAACAAGTCCAAGAAGCTTTGAAATCGACCCAAACGTCTCGGTTCTCTTTTCTTTTTTTTCGAGCCTCAATCGAACTTGTAAGTTCAATTATTTTTATGCCTCTTGTTAATCGCATATAAGTCTTTAAAAGCCCCCTGGAATCGGGGCCAAACCATAACGAATTGAGGTGTTTAGGAAATTAGGGTTCTTAGTTAGATGATTTGGGGAAGATGACTATTTTGTTAAATATATAAATATAAATCGATTTCATTTTATATCAACAAATGCATTATTGGCCTAGTGGTTGTGTGTGTTGTGTATCAAGAGCGGGGCTAAGGTTCGAGCCTCTCTAGGGCCGGGTTTAGGCCAACCTTTTTATTATCTTTTTGTTTTGTTTTATTATTTTAAGGATTATACATTTAAATATATATATAGATCTTATATTAATCATAGAAAATTCATTTTTGCTTCAAAAATTATGAAAATTTAGACACAGCATCTTGACACCATAAATAAAATTATCACATAAAAATTTTCTGGAAAATAAATTATTTTCATATTTTTATTAATTTAAATAGTTTTAATCATTAATAACTGATAAAAAAAATCATTTTTAATGATTTAAATCTCAAATTTTCTGGAAAATTATTTTTAAGGATCTTGAATCTAAATAAAAATTATTGGACCTGAAAACATACATTTTTATTAATTTTCCTATTTTTAACCATTTAAACATGAATTAAACTCATTAAATTTATTTTAAATACAAATAAATTGAGGAAAATTATGGAAAAATTATTTTCACTATTATACATCAGAAAATAATTATTTTTCATATAAATATCATTTTTGGATCATATCTTGTATTTTTAGTTTAATTACATTTAATTAGATATAATTAATTATTTAGTTAAATTTAAATTATTAAAATATGTTTTATGAATATTTTTCTATAAAATAGAAAATATTCCTATATGTGGAAACATAGTATTATAAATTCTTCGTCACGCATTAAATATTAGATCATGATATATTTTATTTAACCTTTTTATTAAATTCAAGATATAATAAAACTTCGTCTTCCCTACATAAGTCTAGCAAACCCTAATGCCTTAGAACCCTAGATACCGTAGACTTTTTAAGACATTTCATTTACTAGTATTCTTATACATTATAGGTAGAATTCTTCGGAATTCCCATTTCTTAACTCACGTCAGCTTAAGTTGGATTTTGATCGCTTAGCAAAACTGTGAGTATATCTTTCCCCTTTTTCATGTTTTACATTTTTGCGGCTATACATATACACTATTATCAAATATTGTTTTATCATTAATGGTAATTCTCATGTGTGTTTGCTTTATGTTATTTTGTGTGTCTATGACTGTCAAAATCATTAACCTTTGAGGGTCTGACATTTCAATGAATAGTATGGTATATACCCCTTGTGACTCTGTTGAGAGACCTTGGTCATTGTTGTGTGAATCATTATCAACTGTGGTTAATCATTGAATCATTTATCATTATGGTTGGTTTTGACTGATACTACTTATTACATAATTGCAAATGTTACCGCACATGAATTGCTAAACACTTTTCTTACTATATGTATTCAAATAGGGTATGCTCACCAATACTTTTTGTGTTGACATATACTATTTTCGTACATGTTTCAGGTTATTTATGAGATGACTTTTAAGCTTTTTGGAATTTTACTTAGATTTTGGATTCATTGTATTTCAGTTAGTTGGCATTTAGAATCGTTGTATTTCATTTCAATGTAATAAATTATTTAATCAATGTATCAATATTTACACTTTTAGTCCATGAGCTATTGAACAATCGTCACTACGTGACACCTTGATGTTTCCGCCATCGGTTGGGGTGTTACAAGTGTCAAGCAAGTGTTCAGCTCTGTAGCACACCCGCAAGGAAATGGACAAGTTGAACGTGCGAATCGTAGCATCGTCGAAGGCATAAAGGCTAGACTTGGCACGAAACACACTGGTTGGGTGGACGAGCTCCCTCATGTTTTATGGGCTCATCGCACATTGTCCAAAACTAGCAACGGAGAAACACCATTCAGCCTCACATACGGAACGGAAGCGGTGATACCCGCGGAGGTCAGATGCCCATCTCCAAGGGTACTGATGGCCCACCACTAAGAAAATGACAAAGAGTTGAAGATGAACCTCGATCTGCTAGAGGAACGTCGAAACATTGCTTCCATTCGAGAGGCTAATTACAAAAGACAGATGGAGAAATACTACAACGCAAGAGTGAAGGCACACGCTTTCCGTGTGGGTGACTACGTCTTCCGCAGTAATGAAGCATCCAACGCAGAGAATCCGGGCAAACTCGCTCCCAACTGGGAAGGCCCATATAAAATACAAGAGGTGCTGGGCAAGGGTGCCTATGCTCTTGAGCGCTTGGATGGCACACCCATACCACGCACCTGGAATGCGGCGCAACTACGCATCTGTTATCTTTGAGTTTTATTTTCTGCTTTGTAATAATGGCTTATGGCCCATTGATATTTCGATGCAATAAACAAGTTTTCTAGTTCATGGCATAGCTTCATTACATTTCAGGACAAAAACAAGCAAGCATACAATATGGAAGACTGCCATTATAAAGCAATACCATACATATTGACCTTACATAATACGCCAACAATAAAAAAGAGTTGGCACAGAGCATAATATTTACATCATGTGATCATGCTACTAATATATGAAGATCAAAACGTTATCATTAGTATCTATATATATGCATCCCTACACCTGCAAATCTAAGAAGCATGCTCCCATCCATTTCCTACACGACGAAGATTGAGTTTTGGGGTTTTTGGAAGATCATTGAGTTCAGATAACTTTTTCATCTTCAAAGGTGGCTCATCAGAGGCACCTTGTTCATCCAAGTCAAGAGGGTAATTGTTCTCAGCTTCCAACAGATGCCCACAATATTCAGCCAACCGATTGAATGCATTCGGTGGCATCCCAACATGTAGGGGAGAAACATATAGTTGCAACATACCTTGGACAGCCTCTTTCTCAACTTTGTTTGGATTCAGCGGCCGGGATGACGATGCCATTTAGTTTCAAGGAAGAAGAAATAAAAGAGAAAATTTAGAGATGGTAAATTTTTGTTAACCACAAGTTTACCTTTTATAGAGAAGAAAGTACATTTCCATTAATTACCATTAATGGAAAGGCACTCGATTAGCCCTAGCAAGGTGACGACAGTCACATCAGCAGCTGACACACGCCGCCAAGCTTGTCAGTCCACTGCCAGATGACATCATACAGCGCCTGACACAGGTGCCAATTTCTACTGATGACGTCAAACAATGATTACAACATGCGCGTCAAGTGAGGATTGCAAAACACAACATAAAAAGGGATAGCCATACACGCAAAATGTAAATTGTTCAAAGTCTTACAACCATTAAAGGAAAGAAGGGACAAATACTGGCAATTAATCGTAACCTGTGATGTCAAGATACGCGTCTACTTCATCCTTCTCAGCCTCCTCATCCGGCGCACCACCACCCACGGCCACAGAGGAAGATCCACCTTCTTCACGCGCAGTTGCTACTTGCTTCTCCTCCTCTTTCCGAGCTTTTTCTTCTAACTCCGCCCCCAAGTGGTCCGATTCATCAAAGTATGCACGCAGCTCACCAATTGGATCATCAGTTTTCAAACACTGATCAACAAGCTCGAACACATCAAAGGTGAGGGCCTCAAACTCCTCCTGCGCAGCGGCTACTTCTTCTTCATAAGGCTTCCCATAGTACTCGCCATCTTCGAGCTTCAAATCCGCAGCATGGTGATAAAAGCCTTCATTGAACCCCAACTGCAGTCCATTCTTCATGGAAGCAGTACCAATCTTTGCCACAGTGTCTCCAAACTTGGGTTCATTACAAACACGCTTGAAAATCTGCCGAAAACTCAGAGGGGTTAAGACAAATTATTTCATAATCACTAACACACAGCGCAAAAAGATGCTTACCCCTTGAATCCCATACTGCATCATCCAAGTCATTCGCTCACGCGCACCATTGGCAACTTGAGAAGCATCTTTCAAAGCTGTCTGAGTCTGCTGCAAACTCATCTCCAGCTGAACACGCGAAGAGTCCAACAAAGCCTTCTCCTCATTCAGCTTATCCTTCTCCTTCACAAGGGAACCATTTTGAGACTCTAACTCTGAAACTTGAGTGGTAGCCTTCACCAGAGCCTCATGCTGTTCGTTCAGCTTCATGATAGTCTCTGACAATTCGGCCTGTTTAGCATCAAAGGCGTTGTGCTTCTCCTAAACTTCTCGAGTCACTCGGGAATTATCATTCTTCAACTTCTCCACAGCATTTCGTTCGCGCTCGAGCTCCAGATTGGTCCGTTGACAGGACTCCTTCCAAAGTCTGGAAGCCTCTGTTTTGTCAGCCTTCAACTTTTTTATCTCATTTTCAGCAGCGCGGATCTGATTCTTGTACTGCTCAATCTTGGACTTCATGTCAGCGCGAGCACGCTGAAACTCCTCTTCTCTTTTCAACTGAGCCTCCTGAACACTCTTCAAACTCTGCCAGGACTGCATAAACTCATCCTCTCGCCGCATCGATTATCCAAAGCCCCCGAAGTACAACGCCAAGTTCATGCTCATATCTGACAATAATGACCGCCGGCATATGCTGTCTTGGTAGTCACGTTCACTTAGAGGGACCGCATACGCAACAAACTCTTCTACATGTAACGGATTGGTGAGGCGAGTGGTTTACCTAATATCCCACCTGGGATGATATGGTTTGTTCGGATCGTAATCGGGTGGAGCAACTTTGTCTTTACTGCTCCCAGACTTCCCAGACCCGCGAACATCCCGGGAGACTTCAAACAAAGACTTTTTGGGAGTTGTAGCAGAACCTTCAGCATTTTTCTTGGTCTTCTCCACAACAATCTCCAAAGTGCCAGACTTCGGTAACTCAGATGGATGCACAACAGAATCACTTTTCTCTGCACATGAGGGACTTACCACGAAGTCCTGCGCGTCAACATCCACCCTTGTGGCTGACACATCATCCACCTTTTTCTTCCCCTCAGCTTTTTCAAAGTCTTCCTGCCGTGACAAATCTTAAGTAAGAGGAGATTGCTGAGTTTCCTCCACACACCATATATCATTGGGATTTTCCAAATGTTGTGGCTAACTGACATGCTCAATACTGACAACCTCCTTCTCAACATGCTGAACCTCTTCCACAACTGGTTGCTCTTGCTCGAAGGTTTTCTTGGTTGTCACAACACCCTGCCTGGAAACATTCCTTGACGAAGAGATTATAGCTACGCAAAAAGAGAAGATTACGTAAATTCGACGCGCACACATTCGCGAATACATGACACAACACAAGAGTCGACTTACCAGTAGTTTGCTTCACAGACTTGACGCGAACAGGCTTCCGCCTTGGAGGCGGCTAAACTGATACCTTCACTGTTGAGCTTGTGGGCGCAACAGAAGAAGAAACCACAGTTGTCGAAATAACATCGTCAGGACTCGGCACAGTCTCTCTGGGATTCTCAACAGTAGACCTAGGTACTTGAACCTGTGTCTGCACTAGAGCATCCATGCGCCGCTGAAACAACTCCGTTGGCACCTCCTTGGACATGGGCTCCGGAAAATGTTGCCTAGAACGCTTGTGGGCAATGTCCTCGTCAGATTCTGTGACTTCATCCTCTTCATTTGGAGGCACGGAGGACGACTCCAGCTTCTTGCTCTGCTTTGGTCTTTTTCTTTGACTTTTCGGCCCAGCCCCTGCAGTCAGCGCAACAAAAGGTTAACAGCAACATTTACAAATGACAAAAACAAACGCAAAGTCCACCTGTACATGCCATCTTCTTACGACCTTGTGTAAGACCCTAACCCGTAATCACGTGATTAACGTCTAATCTTACGGGTTTTGACCTTACTTAAACCACTCCCGATTAAAACTTTGATATTTATTATAAACTCAAACCATTAAGATCAAATACATATTTGATTCCCACAAATTTTTACGTTTTAGTAGTTAAAACATACTCTAAGATTTAGCGTTTTAACGGGAGTTCCTTGAATTCTATTGCGGAAGCTTGATGAGTGTTCGGGCGTGTTCGGTTCTTCTCGTGACTTGATCCTTGCTCCGGGACGTCCATCAAATGTTTACCTAGCACCACCACCCAAAGAATGGTTAGTGGGTTGTCAATAATACAATTAAACTAGTATGGGAGTCGTTACACGTCGAAACGGAACGAACCAGGCCAAACGGCCCTTATTCAGGAGAACAAACTACTGCGACTTTTGCGCAGCAGCTGTTCGGATCGCCTTTACCCCTTCTAAAACCCAAAATCCGACTTCGACTTTCAAATGAGAATTGTTCTACGCTCCGAGAGCTTTCCAGGCATATAAAGAACACCTCCTAACGATTTTTCTACGATTTTATATTGAATTTTAAAGATCGCGCTGACATGCAGGTCAAAGCGCGCGGCCGGTCGCTTTTATCGCGCGGCCGCGCGAAGCTTCTGATCATTTTTTCAATTCGCTGTGTGCTGTGAGCGGCCGCGCGACTCCTGTGAGCGGCCGCGCGAAGCCTCTGATGTTTGTTTGGTGACTTTTAAGCATGGGAATCATATCGCAACTGCATTTGATGATTCCCGAAGCCTAAGTAATGACTTGCCGACTAAATAAACCTTTGTTTGACTGAAATTATGGTCCGGTTTATGTCGCCACGATCCGGTTCTTAGTTTTGAATGTTTATGGCGACTTTTACCCAATTTGACCCATTAAGGCCTTAAATCAAACAAGGCACTTTTGACCACTTAAATTGCATACCGTTTGAGTTGTCAAGTCATTAGACACTTGATCAACAAAAGCGTTTGTCCGATTTGTTTCATTACGACTTAGATTCTTAGAATCAACCTTTATTAATCCTTTAAATCCCCAAAATGCCCCTCATGACCAAATCTTTCAATTTAGCCATTCGTGGCGAAACTTCTTGTTTCAAATCCAATGTTTTTGACTCAATGACTTGTTTAAAAACCTCTAAGTCCTTCCGGACTTAGAGTTTTATCCTTTCTCAAGTTTTCACTTGTTTAGTCAATTCTAAGCGCATTAGCGCGCATTTGACACAGTTATGAAAATAACTTACTTGATTGGCACCCACACCTCATGTGAGTACTTTTATCACCTATGTTGCTTCGCCCGAAGGCGTTTATTCGACTACGGACTTACCGGGTGGCGTTGACCCATTCTCATACCTTGTGCGTATCCTCCACGATTCTTAGCATCAAGCGTGCATGCGCAAATGCATCTACCTGCGTGCTTTCTAAATATACACATTAATTCCTCGAAACTCAAATGGTAATACCTTGCCATTTGATCCGTTTAACCTCATGAATCTTATTGCTTGAAATACAAGCATCAAGTATTGGACTCACATGGTGAGGATATCACCATTTGATCCGTTTAGACACGTCGTTCATAATACTAAGTTATCCAAGTTTTTATATATGGTTCAAGTGTCACCAACTTGACCCATTTAACAACATGCTTAACAACTTCATTAAATTGATTTAATTGGATTAAAACATCATTTCTCACATATCTTTATTAGTTGACCCGTTTGATGGATTTCTCCATTTGGTCATAACTCATTACCTCGATTAAGGTCATAAACCACATTTTGTATTGAGTGCACATATGGCGACCCACTTAATAGATTCTACCCCTTAGGGTTTATTTTTACCTCGCACTCAAGATTTAAAACTAATATTTATAACAATTAAGCTATGTTATAGTATAGTATATTGGTGTAAGTAAAACTTACCTCATATCCGTTCTTGCTTCCATACGCATTGCTTGCATCCGTTTGACCTGTTTGCATCCCTAGTTCTTGTACCTACTTAGGGATATGTCAAACTTGATTATTAGAATACATAACATGGATTTAATTCACTATCCATAAATCATGTATTCATTACCCATTTATAGCTAAATCCATAGCCATTTTCTTATATAGAATATCCGATTAACTTGGCTTATTACAAACCAATATCACATACGATTGATAGCTCTTACATGATTCTAACTTCATAGTTTCACTAGTGTTCACCAACTTGGCATTTAATCGAACACTTGGTGTGCACCCACCAATTTGTTTAGTTTTAAAGCTCAAGATTAGCCAAAACATAACCATTTGTCTAATCATCATCATAATACATTATTTAGACCATTTTGCCTAAATTTCTCATATTAACAACTCCTAAGAGTCACAAAGATTACTAGATATAAGTTGATTCAACCTAGAGGTTAAACCCCAAATCTTACATATTCACATAATCATATGGTCAAAATCAAATGCACATGTAGAATGTGATTCATAACCGAATTATACCTAATTGAGGCTCCCTAAAGCTAGAGAAACCTCTAACAACTCATAAATTCACGTTTTGCCAAAACCCTAGATTTTGACCCAAATCAAAAACGAGTTTAACATCAAATTCAACACGAATTAAAGGTACCTTGTTGTAGTTTAGGACCCATATGACCCGTTTCTTGCTCATGCGCTGAAAGCCCCTTGATTTTGGCTTGGATTGAGCTTGAGCTTGAGCTTGAGGTTTAGGGTTTGGTTGTTGGAGAATATGATCTCCTGATCATAACTCACGACACACACACACACCAAGTGTGTGTTTTTATTGTTTTATTATTATTAATAAAACTCACTTTGTCATTTGGCAACAATGGTCCCTCAAGTTATCCCACTGTCATTTTTGTATAAAACTAACTCATAAGCTAGTTTCAAACACCTTTTATTAATTTATAAACATAATATTATTAACTAGGTTATTTCCATGTTAGAATATAACCCATATTATTATCCTCTAAGTCTCGTGTTATTATTTTGTTAAGCACGCCTAATGGCGTAGTTAGGCGAACAAATGGTTTTAGGGTGTTACAAGTCTACCCCCCTTAAAAAGGTTTCGTCCTCGAAACCTTTCTTGTGTTGTTGCTTTGGTTACACCAAAGAATCTTAGTGTCTCTAATCAATTTTGAGCACCGGTCAATCTCTTGACATTCTATAGTCTAACGAGTAGTACTATATATTTATTGTTTGTATCCGTTTACTCGGCTTTCTAACTTTTATTATATGGAAGCCTTAGCTTTCATAATATGACTTGAGTCATTCTATTATTTCGGTTAACAAGGGGCAATATCTACATACTTACCCCCTACCTGACATCTTAGCTACTTATGTTCTCATAGGTCTTCTCTAGATCCGTAGACTATCCCCGTCTACTATTATCCCGAATGATGTAATGTTTAAGGGGCCATACTATCATGCACCTTAGGGTATCTGCTGCAATACTCGATTGTAGCATGCATATGCATACATGTCTATGCGTCTATTTCTAACAAGTAATTTGTCTTGGTTTCCAAGACTAACCCGGCTTTTTAACATAGCCGTTTTCTAGCTTCTTGGATTCATCCCCGAATCCAACCCTCGTTTCTTCTTGGTTTGCTATAATGTTATAAACAAACCTTGCTTTACACTAACATTTTCCTTTGTTTGGCTAATCCCTATTTTAAGAATTTGCCATTTATTTGGTTTACCCAAGTTCCCGTTTGCTAACTCGATTGGTGGTCATCGCCCCAACCGACCCGTTTAAAGACTTTTGATTTTTAGGTTTCAAATCGTTTATATATATTTAGAACGCTTAGTTTCTAAAAGTCCTCTTTCTAATTACCGGTCTCAATATAAATTGAGGTCGGTTTCCTTTTTATAAAACCTGGTGTTGATTCGTCATTACAACGTATTGTATCGACTAATCTCTTATTATCACGGTTTGCATCAGATTGTAATAACTACACAATCCGATTATCATAATTTGCTTTAAATTGTACTGTTGGGTTATTTTGAGACCACAGTTACCAGGTTTAACCATGTTTAGTTGTTTGTTAGAGTTGGAGGGTTAAATGTGTAATTACAGCATAGTTATAGCATGCAAACCCTAGTCTGCGCACCTATTACACGGAGGCTGCGAACTTAACCTTAAGTTCGCAGTCCTCAGGTTTTCCCCTATAAATAGGAGCTCATTTGTGCAGCTAGGGTTAGGGTTTTTGAATGTATCTTTGAGAGCACAAGTAGTAAAGGTGCGAACTTAGTTTATGTAGTGCGAACTTGTCTAATCCATGGTTGTTTGAAGCTGAATCTTTAATGGAATCGTGTCTTTATGTTTCTTGTGTGTCGGTTCTTACAATATTCATCTAGTTCTTTTAGTTTTCATAGATTAATCAACTAAAACACCTAACAAATAGGTGTTTCTAGTTGATAACAATCTAGTGCACACTTAAGATCTAGTATTTTGGGACTACAATTTGGTATCAGAGCCTCTGTGCTCGAGATTGTATCTATCTAAAGATATCAAAACCCTCCTTGTTAGTTTTTACTTTCAAGTTTTTCAAAAGTTTAGTGTTTATCAAAGTTTGAATATCTTCATTGTTTTGCCTTTAAATCTCGTGAAAAGTGTTTCTAAGGTGTTTAAAAGTTATTATTTTCATTAGAAACATCATTCAAGAGCTTCAAAACAATTGAAAATCTCTTGGATCAGTTTCTGGTAAGTTTAAAATTCAAACAGCCGATCTTGCGCACTTAAGTGCGAACTTAGCTCAAAAATCTGCGAACTTATTTCTTGTTTTTGAGTACTTGTTTCTTGTCTGTGAGTACTTGTCTCAAAAACTGAGTACTTGTTTCAAGCATTAAGCACTCATTTCTGCGTACTTGTCTCATAAGTGTGAACTTGTTTCTTGCTTGTGAGTACTTGTTTCAAAAGTGAGTACTTAGCTCATAAGTTGCATATTTGATATTTCAAGGTGTGCACTTATTAACAGCCACAGCTGCGCACTTAATCCAAAAGTGTGTGCACTTGTGTCTTTGTGAGCACTTAAATTTACACAAGGCTTTATAGCTTTCTCTCTCCTGGCACCACAACTAGGGTTTCTGCATACTTATCTGAAATCTCTAGTTGGTGTGCGAACTTACTAAAAAGGTGCATTTTCTGAGCACTTGGCTAGGGTTACTGCGAACTTAAATCTTAAACGAGAGTTTAAGTGTCTGCGTACTTGTATAAGTGCGCAGGCTGATCAGTCAAGACTGAGTACTTGTGCTGCTCTGACTTGGCTGAACTGCGAACTTAAGCCAAAGTGTGTGTGCAACAGGAACTGCGAACTTATCAGGAGAATCAGGGACTTATCTTTGCTGTTTATCTGTTTCAGGTTTCCAAGATCTGCGAACTTAGCTGCGAACTTGTGCTAACTGTGAACTTAAGCTAAAGTGCGTACTTAACTGCGCACTTGTGGACTGTTTTGACTTTTCAAGGACTTTGGACTATAACTTGCTAATCAATTCAATCACAACCCTAAAATCAATCTAAAATCAACCTAAAATCAATCTTAAATCATGTCTGGTAACAACTCATTCCAAGTTAACCCCATTACTCAAGCTGAACTTGAAACTGGTACTATAACACGTATTCCCAAGTTGATGGGTGCAGAAGATTATGGCACTTGGAAGAACAGAATGAAAGCTTTCTACTTCGTCAACGATCACACCCAGTGGAACTCAGTCCAGCTCGGACCTCACATTCCCACCAGAACCACTGATGCTGGAGAAGTGTTCAACACTGATCCCACCACGTACACTGATCTCGACAAACAACTGCTGCAAAGAGATCACAAGGCCTACGGTGCTCTCACCATGGCTTTGTCAAATGACGTTTATAACATGTTTGAAGAATACGGATCAGCGCACGATCTGTGGTTTGCTCTGAGTGAGTACTATGAAGGCAATGCTGAGATGAGGCAAAACAAACAAGATATGATTCAGAAGGAGTACGATATGTTTGGAAGTGTCCGGGGTGAGAGCCTGTCTTCACACATTGACAGGTTCATGAATTTGCTGACCAAGATGAAGAAAGCGGGTATTCCTGTGAACAACCGCAACTCTATCAAGAAGCTGCTCGATTCTCTCCCAAAGGAGTGGAGTGTCCAGTGTATGTTGATCAAAAAGGACTACCTGGATGCTCAGTCTACTTTGGCAGATCTCATTAACACTCTGAAATCATTTGAGATGGACATCACTAAAAGAGAAATGAATCAGACTGTTCCGAAGGTGACTTCCAGTGGTGCTATGAAGAATCTGGCCTTGATGGCCCCAATCGGTGATATGAGTTCAAGTTCGTTGCATTCGTATGTTGATTCTGCAGGGATGGGTAGTTCAAGTTCTGGGAAAGCTCCAATGTATCCTGAAAGGGCTGCAAAGACTCTAACTCCACAGGCTGCTAAACTGGCTGCTGAACATGTGGAACTGTTCAACTCTTTCATGAGCAGTTTTGAAGCGTTGAAGACGGGAGAGATTAAAAATGACATGATGTCCCCAGAAGATATGTATCAGGTTGACCCGGATGACATGGAAGAGATGGATCTGAAATGGCAGATGGCTATGATCACTTTACGAGTGAAGCGTTTCCAAGATAGAACCGGGAGAAGAGTTGGTATGGGAAAGGCTGGGTTTGATAAGTCCAAGATCAGGTGCTACAACTGCAAGGTCCTCGGGCATTTCAAGTACGAGTGCCCCACACTGAACCAAGCTGAAATTAAGCCTGCAAAGAGGTTGGTGGCCATAACCGATGGCAATGAAGGAAATGATAAGGAACCACAAAAGGCCTTGGTTGTTGAAGACTTTGACTGGGGAGAAGAGGCTGCCGCTGCTGAGGTTGAAGTTAACAAAGCCCTGATGGCCACAATCTGCACCAAATCTTCAAGCGGTGCAAACTCTGTTGAAGGATCATCTGCTGAGGTTCTAAAAGGGGAAATGCAGAAGTATGCTGGGTTGAAGAGTGTGTTGACTGATGAGAAGGTGAATGATGAGAAGAGAGAGGAGGCGCTGATTGCTGAGAAGACTTCATCTGAGAAGGTCGCTGAGGAGGTGAAGAGTTCCTCTAAGAAAGCTGAGGAAAGGGACATGGTAAATATTCCTTTAGAAATTAAATCTAAACTGTGCTCACCTAGGTGTGTTACAGCTGTCGCATACTGTTTATCACACAACAGACGAGTCTTAAGAGAAATGGATGACATTCGTAAAATAAATACTGAAATGAAAGAAAACGAGTGGGCATATCAGCGAAAGTTAAATGCAACTCTAGCTGAAATGCAAACTTTAAAAGAATTTGTGCTTAAGAAAGATTTTCTGATAAACGATTTAACCTCAAAACTAGAGAAATCTAGAAATGAGACAACTCGTCTTCAAATTGTTGTGGATAAATGGAATGTGAGCAAACGGGCTCAAGCTGATATAATCGAATGTGGAAGACAATCATTCGTAAAGGATGGAATTGGGTATAAGGATAAAAATGGAATCGAAAGATCTCTATTCTTACCCTTGAGCCAAAGTGAATACATACCCATTCCATCACCTCATCCAAAAAATGACCTTTTTGAAAATAAATGTGATGAATCTGAGTCAAATACTAACATAAGTAAAAGTACTGCAGATGTGACCCAACAGGCTCAGGTGGAGGATGATGTGTGTTGTGGTGGCCAGACAGTGGGTTTAGGACATCCGGGTGCCAATTACTCAACAGTGAATTGGTTTATCTGGAACAATGAAAATTCGAAAAACAATTTTATTTTGGATGAATGTAAAACTTTAACTAAATCTGATGACTGTAATAGTTTGCCTAGGATGGATGACTGTAATAGTTTAACTAGGCTGGATGACTGTAAACTTGATTTGAAAGGGGCTATGGCTCCCGATGATAGGAAGTCTCCTATCAAACGATCTAATGTTTGTGTTGACAATGCTATTCCTGTGTGTGTTGATCTTAATGCTGCATTCTCTGATGATAATCATGT
This sequence comes from Ambrosia artemisiifolia, assembly GCA_032199755.1. Lineage (NCBI taxonomy): Eukaryota > Viridiplantae > Streptophyta > Magnoliopsida > Asterales > Asteraceae > Ambrosia > Ambrosia artemisiifolia. Next base: position 45,641,613 of record CM063519.1, on the reverse strand, counting down.
GGTCAAACCATCTGTGTTTGTGCCAGAACTTAAGCGTAACAGGTTTGGGAAATTTCTCACTGAGGAAATCCCAGAATTTATCCCCTCATCCACAGATGTATCAGGTTCTGAAGAATCACAAAGTGAAACAGGTACCTCAAGTTCTGAAGAATCACTGAGTGATACAGAGAGCAGCTGCAGCTTAACTAATCAGGACTTCAATGAAGAATCAAGTAGCAACAGGGAAGAATCAAGCTCAACCGAAAGCTCAGGATCAACCAAGATCAAGAAAAGAACATCACAACCATCATCGTCCAGATCTTCTCCTAAGATCAAGCCTAAGCATTCTAAATGCTTCAGATGTGGAAAAGAGGGTCACGTGGTCAAGAATTGTCACATAAAACCTAAATCACAAAAAGATGTCAAAACACAAAACCCTTTTTCGGATCAATTAAAAAATCTTCAAGAAACCGTAAAAAGTTTTGTTAAAAATACACAAATTTGGAAGAAACAAGAGTCAACTTTGGGAGAAAACCATGACAGATCAAAACTTAAACAAACCTGGATCCCCAAAGTTACTTAAGTTTCAGGCAGAATCTCCACTGTACATAGATTTTCTTTAGTTTAGCTTTGTTTCTCTTTTGTTTTTGTATGTGCAGAATAAATTACAAAAATGGCTGATAGCTCTCATGAGATATCTATGGCATGTCGACAGCGGCGCTTCAAGACACATGACAGGACTGAAAGAACTCCTCAAGAACTATCGGTTCATAGATGGAGAATTTGTAGCGTTCGCTGGGAATGAGAAGGGTGGAAAGATCGTTGGCATAGGAGATGTAGTCTCTGACGCGCTAACACTTGAGGACGTCAACTATGTTCCAGAACTGTGCTACAATCTTTTGAGTGTATCACAAGTCTGTGACAAAGGAATCTCAGTGTTGTTTAACGACATGGAATGCATCTTCCTAAAGCCAGGATTTAAACCATCCACTGACATGATCATGCTAAAAGCCCCCAGACAAAACAATACTTATGTGATAAACATGAGGGATGCCAAGTCTGAACAACCAATGACTTGTCTACTGTCAAAGGCATCCGAGTCAGAGTCACTGTTATGGCACAGGCGATTAGGTCATGTTAACTTTAAAAATATAAACAAACTTTCTAAACTTAATCTAGTCAGAGGTCTTCCTTCTAAGGAATTCCCCTTTTCTGAAAAATGTTTAGCATGTGCCAAAGGTAAACAACATAAGAAATCGCACAAGTCCAAAACAGTGAACTCTATTGACTCACCTCTTCAGTTATTGCATATGGATCTTTTTGGTCCTATCAGTGTAAAAAGCTTGGGTAAAAAGTCTTACTGTTTGGTGATTACAGATGACTACTCTCGCTTCACATGGGTGTACTTTCTGGAATTCAAGAGTGAGGCTGCTGAGACCTTGATGCTGTTCGTTCCTTTGATCGAGAATATAATCAAGCTGAAAGTAAAGTCAATCAGAAGTGATCATGGAACAGAATTCAAGAACCAAACTTTCGTGTCATTCTGCAGCGGGAAGGGAATTCATCTCCAATATAGTGCTACAAGGACTCCTCAGCAAAATGGAGTGGCTGAAAGGAAGAATCGTACGCTTATTGAAGCTGCCAGAACCATGCTCATTGACTCTAAGTTACCGATCATCTTCTGGGCAGAAGCTGTGAATACCGCCTGTTATGTTCTTAACAGGGTCTTGATTGTCAAGCCTCGCGGGAAAACAGCTTATGAATTGCTTTTCAAAAGGAAACCTCTCATTGATTATTTCAGGCCGTTTGGATGTTCTTGCACTCTTCTAAACAACTTTGAGAACATCATGAAGTTTGATGCTGTTGGAGACGAATGTTTCTTTGTTGGATACTCGTCTAGTCAAAAGGCTTATCGAGTATACAACAAACGCACAAAGATGGTTCTGGAATCCTTTTATGTTGACTGGCAAGAATCCAACTCCACCAACGTTGGAACCGGTCCTGACTGGTTCTTTGATGTGGATGTTGTGTTCAATCACTTTGTCATTCCTGAACAGCAAGCTCATGCAGAACCAGCTCCTGAAAATCAAGCCACAAGCTCTTCTCCTTTTGGAAATATTCTCTACTCTTCTGATGATGAAGTCGCACCGTTTACCACCCGTTTTTCTCCTCTGGTTGCTGATCCTATTGTTCCACAACTTAATAATGGTGATACTACTGCTGAAACCTCTAACACTCCTGAAAGCACATCAAATGCTGAAGGAACACATTCAAATCAGCAGTCAGTAAATGATCCATCCAGCTCTTCTACACCTGGAGATCATCTTTCAAATCTTCCTCTTCAAGTGCAAGAAGAAGAAAATATGGGATTTAAATCTTCTAAGAATCATCCAATTGAAAATGTCATTGGACCAATCAGTGAGGGTGTTCTTACCAGAAATCAGACAGACAAGCTCAACACTGCTCTCTCAGCATTCTTATCTCAAACCGTACCTTTCAGCATCGAAGATGCAGTTAGAGATGCAAGCTGGGTTGAGGCCATGCAGGAAGAACTATTTCAGTTTAGAAAGCTCAAAGTGTGGGAGCTCGTTGATCTGCCTGAAGGAAAATATCCTATTGGGACAAGATGGGTTTTTCGCAACAAGATGGATGAACGTGGCGTGGTAATCAAGAACAAAGCTCGTCTGGTTGTTCAAGGATTTCGTCAGCAGGAGGGGATTGATTATGAGGAAGTCTTCGCTCCAGTCGCTCGACTTGAAGCCATACGCATCTTCTTGGCATATGCTTCATATCGAAACTTTAAAGTCTTTCAGATGGACGTGAAGAGCGCTTTCTTATATGGAAAAATCAAAGAAGAAGTCTATGTGTGCCAACCGCCCGGATTCGAAGACCCTCATCATCCAAACAGATACTACAAATTGGACAAGGCTCTCTATGGTCTCCATCAAGCTCCTAGAGCTTGGTATGAGACCTTGTCCTCATATCTGTTGCAAAATGGATACACGAGAGGGAAGATCGACATGACCTTGTTCACCAAAGAAGTCAACAAACATTCTATCCTTGTTCAGATTTATGTTGATGATATTATCTTTGGTTCAACTGACGAAAATTTGTGCAGGGAATTTGAAAGCATCATGAAGTCTCAATTTGAAATGAGCATGATGGGAGAACTATCATTTTTCTTAGGTCTTGAAGTTCAACAAAAGGAAGACGGTATTCTCATTCATCAAGCTAAATACACAAGAGACATTCTGGCGAAGTACAACCTGTCAGATTGCAAACCGTCCAACACTCCTTTTGCAGCTCAAACAACACTTGTACCAGATCTTGAAGGACCCTCTGTGAACCCGCACACTTACCGTTCTATGATTGGCTCCTTGATGTATCTTACAGCTAGCAGACCGGACATCATGTGGGCAGTTGGATGCTGTGCCCGCTTTCAGTCAAATCCAAAGCAATCTCATGAGACTGCAGTCAAAAGAATCTTCCGCTACCTCAAAGGAACACCAAAACTTGGTTTATGGTATCCTAAGAGTGACAATTTTGACCTAATTGCGTACTCTGATAGTGATCATGCAGGTTGCAGGATTGACCGAAAGTCTGTCTCTGGTGGCTGTCAATTTCTGGGGAACCGGCTCGTGTCATGGCAAAGCAAGAAGCAGACCACTGTGTCGATATCTACTGCTCAAGCTGAGTACACAGCCGCATCCAGTTGTTGCTGTCAGGTGTTGTGGATCCAAAATCAGCTGTTGGATTACGGTTTGAATATCATGAGAACCCCTATCTACATTGATAATGATGCCTGTCGTGACATCGTGAAGAATCCAATTGATCATTCAAAAACAAAACATATTGAAATTCGGATTCATTCAATTCGCGATGCGCACGACAAGGGGTACATACAGGTGTTGCCTATTGATACTGCTGATCAAAAGGCAGACATCTTTACCAAAGCTTTCGACAAAACCCGTTTTCGTCAGTTGGTGACTTGGTTAGAAATGATCAACTTCGAATGATGTTAAAAAAAAAAAAAAAAAAAAAAAAAAAAAAAAAAAAAAAAAAAAAAAAAAAAAAAAAAAAAAAAAAAAAAACTTTACTTTATGAATAAATTATAGAAAAATCTTATGTTTTAAAATAAAATAAAGATTTTTGGGGGAGAAATAAACCGGTAGATCCCTGAATTTGCAAGTTTTAAAAACTTTTTGAAAAACAATCAAGAAATGATAGGAACTAATCATATTTGTCAGCATGTGAATAGGACCCAGAGGACGTTGTGGCTTCAAGCAACGACATGTCGGTAGATTCAGCCTGGAATTGAGTAGACTGCTAAAAGATGACAAACTAAAAGTCTACACGAGGTGCTGGATTCCCACTGTGCTTCAGGCTTGCACAAGCTGAGTCCGGTCATACACAGGTTGAGAGATCAAAAGACACAGAAAATTTTGTGCATAAGCAATCAAAAGACACCTAAGAGTGCAAGCTACCAAAGCGGGGCTATCAAAATCAAAATGAGCAACAAAAGACACGCAATGTTAGTGACGTGCAAACATATAGATAGCTCAAAAAGCAATCAGATGATCATCTTCTTTGTTATGGGAACATAGACCTGAAGCTCTCATCATCTGATTGACATAATGATCATCTTCTCTGCTTATGGAAACATAGACCTGAAGCTCTCATCATTATATCTCAATAAACCTTGAGGATTGGTAAGCTTACACCTGGCACAAGTGGGGTCCATTAACACGTCGTCAATATTACCAAAACATGATAAAGATCATCATAAAAGGTATGTTGAAAGACGAGAGGCATGGATTTAAGTGGACAAATATACCGACAGTTTTTCTTGGGCTACAGCTATCCAAAGGAAAGTTGAAACGTGGTCTGGCAGGTATGACTGGTATGATCTTGATGCAAAAGGTGAGAAACGGTTGATCTCTAAACCCAAAATTTTTGGTTAAAAGCTTGTTTTCTAAGTTATTGGGCCTGCATACTTATTCTTTTGTTAATGGGCTTGAGAACTTATCTCATTGAAAACCCTTGTTGGGCCTGCGCACTTGACAAGAATTTTGGGCCTGCGCACTTAAGGGCCAAGTACGCGGCCCAACCTAATTCCTATATATACACAGTAATTCTTCCTTTTTTTTACTTTTTATTCATATTCACAAACCCTAATTTTATCATCACCACCAACTGCCGTCGCCTTGTTCTTCCAAACCACCGTAGACCACCACTAAACCACCATTGTACCCCACCTATTGATCCATTTTATCTGTTTTATTTTCGTGTTTGTGTGATTTGCTAAAGGTATTCAAAGTTCTAACCAGTTTGTATTGTGTTCACAGGATCTGAGATTGAATCATTGATAAAATCAGTTTGAATGTTGGGGTTTAAATGAACTGCGTACCTGAAAAACTTGAATATTTGCGCACTTGTTTCATATGAGTGCGCACTTGCCTCATATGATTCAAGCATCAAAACCCTAATGTAAACTGCGAACTTGGGTGTGAACTTAAATCCTAAACGAAGGTTTAGGTGGCTGCGTACTAGTCTAGTACGCAGACCAGATCACACTTCCCAAGCCGTTACCATGCCCGAGTACCAGACTGCGCACTTAGGTCACAAGCCAGACCTGGTGACTGCGTACCAAGCAGCTGGTGCTCAGTCCTGATTTGGACTGCGAACTTAACTGTGGACTTGATTTTGGACCAAATTTTGACCATTGACTTGACTCTTCAGGACATTTGACTGGACTACGTAACTTGACTGATTCAACTGTAAACCGTAACCGGACTTAAATGACTATTAATATGGAAAACGAAACAAATCATATACACGTTAAAATCTAATCCATAAAATAAATAACACACGTAAAACCAACTTGAAACCAAACCTAGTCTAAGTGCGTCGTCCGTCAAAGAAAATGAAATGTCTGTCATTAGTCAAAATTCAAAATCAAAATTCTAACTTAATTTTCGTGCACGTGTCCAAAACAGATGGCTCTTGAATGGGATCCTCGTGGAATGCACAACCAGGCAATCATTCTGGAAACTGACGATTCAAAGTTTCGGGATGTAGTTGCTTGGATCAGGAGAAGCAGGATCGGATATGCAGTTGAGCAGCAAGTTGAAGTCTACAGTTCTCACATCGAAGACTTCTGGAGATCTGCAAGAGTGGAAACAGTGGCTCGAGTCAAGAGGATCAAAGCCACAGTCAGAAACAAGGCAGTTATCATCACAGAGGACACAGTGAGACAGGTTCTAAGATTTCAGGATCGACGAGAAACTGTCAGTTCTTTACCGAAGACTGTGATCCATCAAGAGTTCTTAAACTTTGGATACAAGGGAGATTTCGATACAAGAGGTGATATCAAGAAGAGTCATTTAACCAGAGACTGGAAGCTTATATGTCATGTATTCCTGATGTCGTTATGTCACCGAAAAGGGGGTTATAATGCACTCAGTCCTGACTGGGCAACAGCCATGATTAAGATCTGCAAGAATGAGCCCTTTAATCTGTCGGGTTTGGTATTTGAGTGTATGGTGAGGAATGCCCAAGACACAAAGAAGAAATGGACGATGTATCCGCGGTTTGTTCAGATGATGATTAACTCGCAGCATGAGGATCTGCCTCCTGGTGATAAATATGGTTTTGCCAAGGGTGCACGGTTCTTTACTGAATGCAACACACCGGATTGGGAACCGATGCTGGAAAGCATGTACTCTGCTCAACGCTATCCAGCTGTCATGAAGCTTTTTAATGAGATGAAGAGAAGACGACAATATACTGCTAGAACTCAACAACCATCTGCAACTGAACCTGAACCTACTGAACCAGCTTCTACTGAACCTGCTCCTACTGTACCTGCTTCTACTGTTCCTCAGCACACTGCTGAAGAAGTTGCCCGTGAAAGATCTGTTGGTAAAAGGGCAGCAACTGATCCTGTTCCACAAAGGCCGACCAAGAGAAACAGGCCTACTGGTTTGCTTCAGCAAGGGAGAGAATCGTTGACTCCCGAAGAACTCGAAATGGCTGAAGCTGCCAGACTGAATGCTGAGCGTGCAAAGGCAGAGAAAAGAAGAAGAAGAGAGCAGTTGCCCGAGTCTGAGAGGCCAAGGGTTATGACTGAAGAAGATGAGGAGAATGAAGCTATTCTGGAACAGATGTTTGGTATGGAGGGTCAACCTGGGCCTTCCACTGCCAGGCCAGGGCCCTCTACTGCTAGGCCTGGCCCTTCCTCAGAAAGACCACCCATTCCCAAGCCTCCAGCAAAGAAACAGTCAGTACCATCATCTTCTGTTCCTGGTGCATCTCGTCAAAAACCGGTGCATCAGGAATTGTATGAGAAGTTATCCAAGGAGGTGGGAAAGAATGCAGCCAAGGAAATCTGTATGCTGAAGAATCAAATCTATAATAATCTGGAGTTGAGAAAGAAACTGAAGAAGTTGAAGCATAAGAACCGAAGTCTTGAAAAGGTGGTCAAAGATCAGCGCTATTTGATTAAGTTTCAGACTGAGGTCCAGATGAAGATGTTTGATATGCTTCAGGAGTTAAAGTCTCAGGGTTCCGATACTCCAAAGTTGACATTTGATGAGGTCTTTGATTTCGGAAAATTTATGGAAGAAGAAAAGGAGAAAGAGAGAAAGGAGGAAGAGAGCGATGTAGATGAGATAAGCGAAGACGAGATGCCAGAAACGTTTGTAGAAATTGGTGCAGGGGAAAAGACTGTGTATGAAATGGATGATGGGTATGTATTGGATCCTGAGAAAGCTAGTTGGTTTCCAAGAAGGCCAATCACCATTCCTGCGTTGCACCAGACTATTCACCACACTCGTGCTTCTCATCAGGAAAGAGTCATCTGCTGGGGATATGATGGGTTCAAACGTCTCTTCTTTGTAAAGCGAAGGGGAGGCGTCATTCAGTATTTCAAGGGAAGACCAAACTTGAAGTCCCTTCCTAGATGGGACATTCGAGAGATGTGCAGAACACCGTTTCTAAACCATTCTGGAGATTCCAATGCTAACATTGTGTCTGTGTATATCGAAGATGAATGTGCACGTGATTTCAAAGAATGGAAGCCACAAAAGCCAAGGCGAAGGATGTCGAAGAAAAGGATTGATCCTGCCACTGGACGGGGAATGATAACTTATGTGATAGACCCTCCAGATGTCGTCACTAGGGTTCCCATTCGTCCTGAGCTTCCTGTGCTTCTGGCAGACTTCAAGAAGTGGTTTTACGACAGCAGAACCGGTGAAGCGGTGATTAAACTGAGAGATGACACAGAAGCATTGAGAATAGTTGATCCAGTGGACGTATTTGCTTTGAATCCATCTGATCTAACTACTCTCTTTGCTAATCAGATAAATGTTGGTGCTGGAAATGCGTTGTTTGAGGAAGCTGTTTTGTTTAGACGGGCTGTGGAAAGAGCACTGAAGAGAAAGCAAGAACTGATAGATCTGGTGGCGAAGATCAACGCAGCTGACAAAGCGAAAGATGACAGAGCGCTAGCTGCTGCTGTTGCTGCTGCTGCTGCAAAGAAATCTGAAGCTCAAGCCACTCCAGAGGTTCAAACAGAAGCTTCTCCAGCAACAGTTGATCTTGAACCCGAGCCTTCACAAGTACCACCAGTCTCTCCAAGCACAGCTCCAGAGACTCAGCAAGATCAAACAACTGTAGATCTAGCTGAGTTGTTCATTCAAGAGCCACCACCTGAAGAACCAATCATTGAAGAAAGCATAGTTCAGGCACTCCCGGCACGTCAAGCAAGAGAAGAGGGGGAGTTGAGTGATGTCGAGATAGATTGATTGTGTAGCACTGGTAGCTGTGGTCTAGGGGGAGTATTGTTGGGTTATTTTGAGACCACAGTTACCAGGTTTAACCATGTTTAGTTGTTTGTTAGAGTTGGAGGGTTAAATGTGTAATTACAGCATAGTTATAGCATGCAAACCCTAGTCTGCGCACCTATTACACGGAGGCTGCGAACTTAACCTTAAGTTCGCAGTCCTCAGGTTTTCCCCTATAAATAGGAGCTCATTTGTGCAGCTAGGGTTAGGGTTTTTGAATGTATCTTTGAGAGCACAAGTAGTAAAGGTGCGAACTTAGTTTATGTAGTGCGAACTTGTCTAATCCATGGTTGTTTGAAGCTGAATCTTTAATGGAATCGTGTCTTTATGTTTCTTGTGTGTCGGTTCTTACAATATTCATCTAGTTCTTTTAGTTTTCATAGATTAATCAACTAAAACACCTAACAAATAGGTGTTTCTAGTTGATAACAATCTAGTGCACACTTAAGATCTAGTATTTTGGGACTACATGTACCAACGATACAATCTAATGTTTTTGCATTTTACACCCTTTTTCATCCTTAACCCGAGGGTTGAAAGAATTACTGATTTATCACGGCCCAATCCCGCTGTTTATGTCATAATCCGGAGATTCACGACTTACCCAAATGTGATTTTGACTCAACCCTTGATTAAGGTTCAAGTCCCTCTTTACGAATTTAACCTTCTATAAAAGTCCGAGTTTAATTATGACTTAACCTTGATTATGGTTCAAGTCTATTTCCAAACTGAATCTCTTTATGACTAAACCTTGATTAAGGTTCAAGTCAATCTTTGTATCAACCCAGGATAACTTGTATCGTATATTGCCCGTTTTGCTAGCCCAGCGTATAAGCTGGTGCCTCGCTCAAGGTCTTGCATGGTTCGCATCCCTGCCGTGTTAGACAGTGGACTACGTCCAAACGCTCCAGTTTGTTGTCCTCTTTGCTAGCCCAACGTATTCTAGCTGGTGCCTCGCTCAAGGTCTGGCATGGTTCGCATCCCTGCCGTGTTAGACAGTGGACTACGTCCAAACGCTCCGGTTTGTTGTCCTCTTTGCTAGCCCAGCGTATTCTAGCTGGTGCCTCGCTCAAGGTCTTGCATGGATCGCATCCCTGCCGTGTTAGACAGTGGACTACGTCCAAAATCCCCCGGCACCTCACACTTACTAAGCCTTTGTTACATAGGTTGTATATGTATTAATCATAAGAAACCCATGGTATCATATGTTTAACACTTACCTGGCCAGGGTAAGTAATTCGCATATGGTACGCACAGACTTATTAAAATTAAGGCATCACACCCTATGCAAACAAATTTTCAGATCATGCTTATGCCCCCTATTTTATTTGGTAAAACCCTTCCTTGATAAATTATTCAATGTTAGGTTTTTACCTTTATTTATTAAGAAAAAGCGATGCGTTTTCAAATTAATAAGCTTTGTGTGATCACACTCGTTGGTATGATCACAACGCCTTTCTAAACATTAGTTTGGGGATGATTACCCCCAACCCGGTCTCGATGTTCAAGTTAAGTTTGTGCATTGATCGTTCATTATCGTGAACTATGCACCTTTCACATTTTTCCTATTGCTTGCATATGCAATTACCACTCTTCAGGTGATAATTGCATACTAATGCACCTACTATGGTTTCGAGCATGTACCTGTTTGATACTTGCTCCCGTGTTCCCTTTCGTTACTGATCCATTAGCCCGAGTCATTACTTGACTTGGTCCTTAGTGAGCATGCTGTCAGCCATGCTCCCGAAACCTCTACAACCTCGTTTGGTGAATCATTTGATCCTCTCTCGATCAAATAAGATGTTATCATCCCTGTCACATTTATAATTTCAATTAATTAGTAACATGACATTTCAGTATTAGTATGCATCACTGCAATAGTGATGTTAGAATTCTTGTTATACGAGATTATCGTTGCCCGAATCAATCTTTTGGATAGGCCCCATGAGTACCTAACCATTTCCTTATCAAGCTTTTGAGATAGCGTGTATCTACACGATAACACTATTGATTACCTATAATAATTTCCGATCAAAACGGATGTTTATTATAGGTATTACTTACCGGATTCGTCGATCAAGTCTCGAACCGAACACCCTCCAACACTTTGAGCGCACGGTTTGAGTCCAAGTATCTTTCCCGACACTCGGATCCCTCAAACCTATGGCTCTGATACCACTTGTAAGACCCTAACCCGTAATCACGTGATTAACGTCTAATCTTACGGGTTTTGACCTTACTTAAACCACTCCCGATTAAAACTTTGATATTTATTATAAACTCAAACCATTAAGATCAAATACATATTTGATTCCCACAAATTTTTACGTTTTAGTAGTTAAAACATACTCTAAGATTTAGCGTTTTAACGGGAGTTCCTTGAATTCTATTGCGGAAGCTTGATGAGTGTTCGGGCGTGTTCGGTTCTTCTCGTGACTTGATCCTTGCTCCGGGACGTCCATCAAATGTTTACCTAGCACCACCACCCAAAGAATGGTTAGTGGGTTGTCAATAATACAATTAAACTAGTATGGGAGTCGTTACACGTCGAAACGGAACGAACCAGGCCAAACGGCCCTTATTCAGGAGAACAAACTACTGCGACTTTTGCGCAGCAGCTGTTCGGATCGCCTTTACCCCTTCTAAAACCCAAAATCCGACTTCGACTTTCAAATGAGAATTGTTCTACGCTCCGAGAGCTTTCCAGGCATATAAAGAACACCTCCTAACGATTTTTCTACGATTTTATATTGAATTTTAAAGATCGCGCTGACATGCAGGTCAAAGCGCGCGGCCGGTCGCTTTTATCGCGCGGCCGCGCGAAGCTTCTGATCATTTTTTCAATTCGCTGTGTGCTGTGAGCGGCCGCGCGACTCCTGTGAGCGGCCGCGCGAAGCCTCTGATGTTTGTTTGGTGACTTTTAAGCATGGGAATCATATCGCAACTGCATTTGATGATTCCCGAAGCCTAAGTAATGACTTGCCGACTAAATAAACCTTTGTTTGACTGAAATTATGGTCCGGTTTATGTCGCCACGATCCGGTTCTTAGTTTTGAATGTTTATGGCGACTTTTACCCAATTTGACCCATTAAGGCCTTAAATCAAACAAGGCACTTTTGACCACTTAAATTGCATACCGTTTGAGTTGTCAAGTCATTAGACACTTGATCAACAAAAGCGTTTGTCCGATTTGTTTCATTACGACTTAGATTCTTAGAATCAACCTTTATTAATCCTTTAAATCCCCAAAATGCCCCTCATGACCAAATCTTTCAATTTAGCCATTCGTGGCGAAACTTCTTGTTTCAAATCCAATGTTTTTGACTCAATGACTTGTTTAAAAACCTCTAAGTCCTTCCGGACTTAGAGTTTTATCCTTTCTCAAGTTTTCACTTGTTTAGTCAATTCTAAGCGCATTAGCGCGCATTTGACACAGTTATGAAAATAACTTACTTGATTGGCACCCACACCTCATGTGAGTACTTTTATCACCTATGTTGCTTCGCCCGAAGGCGTTTATTCGACTACGGACTTACCGGGTGGCGTTGACCCATTCTCATACCTTGTGCGTATCCTCCACGATTCTTAGCATCAAGCGTGCATGCGCAAATGCATCTACCTGCGTGCTTTCTAAATATACACATTAATTCCTCGAAACTCAAATGGTAATACCTTGCCATTTGATCCGTTTAACCTCATGAATCTTATTGCTTGAAATACAAGCATCAAGTATTGGACTCACATGGTGAGGATATCACCATTTGATCCGTTTAGACACGTCGTTCATAATACTAAGTTATCCAAGTTTTTATATATGGTTCAAGTGTCACCAACTTGACCCATTTAACAACATGCTTAACAACTTCATTAAATTGATTTAATTGGATTAAAACATCATTTCTCACATATCTTTATTAGTTGACCCGTTTGATGGATTTCTCCATTTGGTCATAACTCATTACCTCGATTAAGGTCATAAACCACATTTTGTATTGAGTGCACATATGGCGACCCACTTAATAGATTCTACCCCTTAGGGTTTATTTTTACCTCGCACTCAAGATTTAAAACTAATATTTATAACAATTAAGCTATGTTATAGTATAGTATATTGGTGTAAGTAAAACTTACCTCATATCCGTTCTTGCTTCCATACGCATTGCTTGCATCCGTTTGACCTGTTTGCATCCCTAGTTCTTGTACCTACTTAGGGATATGTCAAACTTGATTATTAGAATACATAACATGGATTTAATTCACTATCCATAAATCATGTATTCATTACCCATTTATAGCTAAATCCATAGCCATTTTCTTATATAGAATATCCGATTAACTTGGCTTATTACAAACCAATATCACATACGATTGATAGCTCTTACATGATTCTAACTTCATAGTTTCACTAGTGTTCACCAACTTGGCATTTAATCGAACACTTGGTGTGCACCCACCAATTTGTTTAGTTTTAAAGCTCAAGATTAGCCAAAACATAACCATTTGTCTAATCATCATCATAATACATTATTTAGACCATTTTGCCTAAATTTCTCATATTAACAACTCCTAAGAGTCACAAAGATTACTAGATATAAGTTGATTCAACCTAGAGGTTAAACCCCAAATCTTACATATTCACATAATCATATGGTCAAAATCAAATGCACATGTAGAATGTGATTCATAACCGAATTATACCTAATTGAGGCTCCCTAAAGCTAGAGAAACCTCTAACAACTCATAAATTCACGTTTTGCCAAAACCCTAGATTTTGACCCAAATCAAAAACGAGTTTAACATCAAATTCAACACGAATTAAAGGTACCTTGTTGTAGTTTAGGACCCATATGACCCGTTTCTTGCTCATGCGCTGAAAGCCCCTTGATTTTGGCTTGGATTGAGCTTGAGCTTGAGCTTGAGGTTTAGGGTTTGGTTGTTGGAGAATATGATCTCCTGATCATAACTCACGACACACACACACACCAAGTGTGTGTTTTTATTGTTTTATTATTATTAATAAAACTCACTTTGTCATTTGGCAACAATGGTCCCTCAAGTTATCCCACTGTCATTTTTGTATAAAACTAACTCATAAGCTAGTTTCAAACACCTTTTATTAATTTATAAACATAATATTATTAACTAGGTTATTTCCATGTTAGAATATAACCCATATTATTATCCTCTAAGTCTCGTGTTATTATTTTGTTAAGCACGCCTAATGGCGTAGTTAGGCGAACAAATGGTTTTAGGGTGTTACACCTTGAGAGGATGCCTCTAAATCGATTTCGACTTTCTTCGATGGTTGAATACCTGCTCCTGTCACGAAGGGTGTGAAACGTCAGTACGCGGATAACGTACACAACTGCGCATCCCTCAGGCGCAGGAGGCGTCTGCGACACAAAAGACAATGCAACAATGTGAGTCAAATAATTGACTAACCTGTTCGGCCGTAATGGCGTGGCGGATCTGCAAGTTGGGCCATCAAAAAGTTAACTTTCAACCGCTCAATCAACGGCACAACCCCCCTGGGTACAGTCTCGTACACCAACTTAGCTCTGCCCCTCTCTTCAAACAGATCAAACTTGGTCATCCCTACGCCAGTGGAACAATAATAATGAATAAGGGTATAAACCAGAAAGGGTCAAGATGTAGTCAAAGACACATACCATCCTCTGGCGCACAAGGATCATAACCATCAGGAACACCTAACCGGCTAAGTCCCAACATCGCCAACACACCTACGGGCACTTCTCCATTGACAGCGGAGTGGCATGTGAATAAAGGTACTTGTACCACTTCTAATTCTTGTAATCGGCCATGGGAGGAAATTGTGCAATCCTTTCTTTCACACCAACAGTCATCCATTGCAACGGCAACGGGATAACACCCCTGTTAATGTAGAAAAACTTTTCTTTCCAATAGTACATGGATTTGGGTGTTTCAGACACCACCTGGGTCACTTTTCTTTGAGGAGCAACGCTATACCACCCAGGCCCACCACGAGCCTCCTCAAGAACATAAAAAACGTTCAGCATCTCGAATGTTGGATCCATGTCTAAGGATCGGCAGGTCGCCTCAAAATGGATTATTCTTGACAAGACAAATGGGGTCATCTGTGTAGGATGCACATCATACTTCTAGAAAACATTTGCCAAAAAATTGGTAATAGGAAGACGAAAGCAACACTTGGTGCAGAATGCCTCATACAGGGTTATCTTCCCTGAAGTGGCTTCTAGGGCATTCTTACCTTCGACTGGAAACTCTGGCTCCCAGGTGGCCTCAATGCCATATTGATCGAGAAATGTGGCAAAGGCAGTACTCTCCCACTTGATGGTAGTACTGTCAATGCCCTTAGAAGAGGATTCCACCTTAGTATGTTCAGAAGCCTTGGATTGATTAACAGGGACGCCTGAATCTTAGGACATGATAAAAATTGGGGAGTATGAAAGAAGATTTTAGAGAGAGAAACGGTTATGAGGAAGACAGAAGGAAATAAGGGGGAAATGAGAAATCTGATTTTTTTGAAATCATTATATACTATATGCAATTAATGCGGATGACGTCAGCATGGGTTGGAGCGAACGACTTTTGGAAAGCCCAACCATTGCGAGAGTTACACGTGTCTCGTAGCAGTCCGAGAGACGACACATGCGCCCCCACGCGCCTGACACACACTCTGCTATTTCGCCTGATGGGACGCCAACTGTCACTATGCACAACTTGCTTGTGACAGTCACTAAGCTGTCACACCTACAACTTCGCAGAGGTGTTGACAACTGTCCCCACCATTACATGATGTGTCCTCTGCGCTGCGGACAATTAACGTCACACAAAAGTACCGTTCTCCGCACTTCGCATCCTTTCCCACTCCGCGTTGATTCTTTTACACACCACAACACCAACACCAACACCAACACCAACACCAACGCCAAAGCCCTTTCTCCGCTACAAAGGCAAGATGAGCTATCATCCAGACATCACTCATTTGAGTCCACCATCCATCCTCTTCCCTCACACGCTCGGAAAAAGGAAGCACACTGGATTGGGGGACTTGATGGGATTGGGTACTAAACCACTAAACGGTTGCACCCAAACCCAGAATCAGGATCCCGCAGAAGAACTCTCCGTGAAATAAGGAAACTTCCTCAGCAAGCAAGGCAATAACTACCTTCCTAAAATCACGGAGTACTACCCGCGCGCATAGCAGTAAAAGCGATACCCGTTCCAAGTTTCCTTATTTATAGATTCCCCTAACTACTTTCAATAAACCATATTTTTTACTTTTAATGTATTGTGTGACAAGTTTTATCAACTAGTTCAGAAATATTAGTAGTACCACGATGAGATTAAATAGTACACACTTTATCAAAAAAGATCTCTTATTGGGTTGCGATGAGGTAGACGATTATGTTTTGAAGACCGAGATGCAACCAATGTTTTAAAAACCGGTTTTTTAATCATACCGGATTTGGCTTAAAAAAAGCTCAACCGGTTGAACCGGGTTATACGAGATGGTTCAACCGAGTTGACTAGTTAACCCTTTAATTCCATAAATTACATCATCAGCTAAAAAATTAATCCAAAGTTTATGATTACATATAAAAAAATAATTCAAAAGTTAACCCATAATAAAAGAAATTGAATTCAAAAGTATTCAAATTTCCAATAATGTTCTTTTAAATGAGAGTGTTGGAGTGTTGAAGATGGAGACATAAAACAAGTAAACACCGATGAATATAGAGTGAGAATCGATGAAGATAGAGCTGAATTTTGTAAAAATCTAAAGTTTAAACTCATTAGGTCGATACCGGTATAACAGTTCAAACCGGTATTTTATAACTTACCGGAGGTACGCTTTTCATGTCATGGCCCCTTTATACCGGGGTGTTTCGTGCCGGGATGCCATCCGGTATCCGGTTCAACCGGTTTAACCGGCCGGTATGAACCGGTTTTTAAAACACTGGATGCAACCGTGTATAGCTCATCAAGTAGCGCAATCATACCACACTACGACACAAAATATTATGTCACTTTCTCAAACACATTCAGATGCCTTGTTAGAGTAAACGTTGTGGAAGCTTAATTCCACGCCCTCCACTCCAAATGTAGTTATTTGATAGGCTACTCAAATTTGTGTCATAATCCACGCTCAATCCAGCGTGAAAAATAAAACGCTCACAAAAAAAAACTCCCAAAACGCCCAGGGGGCGGTGTGCCTGGCGTTTTAGCCCCCCCCCCCCCCCCCCCCCGCGCTTAAACCACAATACCTTCAATCACTTCTACCATCGACACCCAAACGCTCACAAAAAAAACACCGTCAACGACCTCCACCCCAATACGCTTAAACCACAATACCTTCATGATGTTCCAACGATTGGCTCTAGGGTTGGCGGTGGTGTCAGGTTACTTCCTCGTCCATGTACGACGACCTTTATCAAATCTAGTAGTAGAGACGGTGTCCGTGTTGGCAGCGACTGGGCTTTGAACGCTTAACTCCCGCTTCCGATTATGGTAGCTAGGGTTCCGTCACACTTTCCCCCTTCTGGTAAAGCTTCGACAAGTCAGATCTCTCCCGGTTTCGTTTTTCAGGATCCTTGATTTATGATAATAATTTAATTTGGGGTAGAGATGGTGGTGTTTGTTGCCAATGGTGGTTGTCGTTCCTCACCGGTGAGGTAAAGTGATGGTAACAAACGATGGTAAATGTAGATGGAAGGCATAGAATGATAAATACAGAGCTAAAGAGCTTTATGTTTGGTGATATGAAGTAGAAAAATAGAGAAGGAAACATAATGGCATGCACTGCACTTGTACATATTCATTTAATTATTAATAAAGAATAAAAAATAACTTTGACTGATGTTTAAAGGGGTTTTATAGCAAACGGACGTGAATGGACAATAATACCCCTGGTTGTATTGAGGTTGACTGAGGTTTATAACCCAGTTAGTCAGATAGGACATAAAATGCAACAAAAAACTGGATTTTGGACATAAAATGCAAAAAAAAAATAATAATAAATAAAGGACACGTTTCATAATTTCAGTGATACATTACGGACACAAAGTATAATTTTGTCTTCTTGTTATGAGTCAAGGTTATAAATTAAGGTCTAGGGTTTATTGTTTTAGGAGTTTTTTTTGTTGAATTTTAATTGTAAGAACTTTGTTCTTGAACCTTATGGTTCGTTTTGAGAGTTTGAATAATCATTAAGCTTTTGAGCCATTTGATGCGCTTCCAAAACTGCATCAGAATGTTTGATAGCACTTGAAAGACTCGAAATCAAACTTTCATTGGTTGTAGAACTCGTAATTGCCGAATGAATGTTTGATATCACTTGAAATGAGACAATGAATGTTTGGAAATAAAAAATCAGGATTACTATTAACCGGTACGAGACTCACAACAATTTGAAACCTAGATGAGATGATTGCATTTGGGAACAAGTAACAACCAACAGCGTTTACATCTTAATAATATTTAGTCAAATTCTTTCCTAAGGGTGGATGGGGCGTACTAAAATTGGGCACTGGTACCTTACTACCAGCACGGTAATATCGCCGCCACCCGTGCTGGTAGGGGTTCTGTGAACCAATTTCAGGTTCCATCTAACGGGCTGGTCGTGTGGCACGGTGCAAATTTTTAGGTGATTTTTAGTCCTTTTTTGACCGTTTTAATGTTTATTAATTGTTTTTGACTTTCAAACGGTCATATTTTGTGACCGTTTTAATCTTTAGGTTTATAAAAAACAATACATTCCCATGGTTTTGAATAAAAAACATAGAAATCTTATCAATACTTCTAAAAAAATGACTGATATTGACGTAGAAGACGTTCAAGTAATCGTTCCCCCCGCTCGAGGTCCACCCGATGTTACACTCAGGCGATAGTAGCCTTGAGTTTCTGACGGACCTTGCACGGCGGGCAGAGGAAGACACAGCAACATCTAAGAAACGATACGTGCCACGTGATCGCGAGGGAGGCAATGCGCGGTTAATAAATGACTACTTTGCTGAAGTACCAAAATACACCGACGCACAGTTTAATCAAAGGTATCGCATGTCGAGACGTCTATTTCTAAGTATTGTAAAAGATGTTGAAGCAAACTTCGAATGGTTCAAAGAGAGCATGGACGGTCGGTTTAGAAAGAGTTTTACGCCCATGCAAAAAGTATCATCAGAAGTGAAACAACTCGCAACCGGTAATCCTGCAAACGAATACGATGAGTATTTATGTATGTCTGAGAGGACGTCGCGCGAATGTTTACATTTTTTTTTGCAATGCCGTCATTAAGTTATACGGGGCTGAGTTTTTACGAAGACCAACAAGCCACGACATTGCATGTTTGTATGAAGCACATGAAGAAAGACATCACCTTCCCTACATGATCGGTAGCATTGACTGCACTCATTAAGTGTGGCGAGCATGTCCTAGGGAATTACGAGGACAATATATGTGAGGCGATCACCAATACCCTATGATCATGCTAGAAGCGGTTGCTTCGCAAGATCTTTGGTTTTGGCATGGATTTTTTGGCCCCCCCTAGTTCACTGAACGACATAAATGTCCTCCAACAATCCCCCGTTTTTCTTACCCAACGAAACGGAACGGCGCCACAGTGTCCATTTACTTTAAATGACCATTTATATAAACGTGGATATTATCTTACCGATGACATCTACCCAACCTGGTCAACGTTTGTGAAAGCATTTCGATATCCCACCGACCCTAAGGAAAAGAAATTCGTTAAGGCGCAAGAGTCGGCAAGGAAGGATGTTGAGCGAGCGTTCGGAGTATTAAAGGGGAATGGGGAATTACCGCATGACCCTTGAGGCCCAAAACCGTTGCTAGGTGTAGCGTCATCGTTTATACGTGCATGATATTGCACAACATGATAATTAAAGACGAGGGGCGTGCGATATCACCGGTCCACATACACGATCCCCCAATCCAACCGTTCTTCGACGAGGAAGCACTTGCGGAGTTGACAGACTCCGATACGCATTTCCGACTTCGAAATGATCTCGTGGAACATCTAAACGGACTTGATCTACCGTATCTCGACGTGGAGGACTCCGAATAATTTTTCTTTTATTTAGTTTATTTTTAATTTATGTGTATTTGTATTTGTATTTTTATTTTATTATAAATAATATGTTTACTTAATGTTTCTTAAAAAACTAAAAAATAAAGATTTTAGTGAAGTGAATCAGTTAAGTGCTACCTACAAAAAAAGTGAATCAGTGAAGGAAATCAGTGAAGTGATGTGGCAGTGCAGGATTGGTTAAAATCAGTGAAAGAAAAATGAAACACTAGTAGTGCCCCTTATGCCTAAGCATTAAATAATTATAAACCCTTAGAAATTATCTACATCAATAATTAAATCTTTTCCTTATACTCCCTCCGTCCCACTTTAAATGTCCTCATTTCCTTTTTTGTTTGTCCCAAATTAAATGTCCCTTTCCAAAAATGGAAATGTAATTTCCAGTTTTGCCCATAAAAGACAAAACACAATCACCACTTTTGAGGATATTATTGTCATTTTACCACATACAAACAAAAAATTTCTTAAAATGTGTGTTTTTGAAAGTGGGACATTTAAAGTGGGACGGATGGAGTATAAAATTATCATAACTAAACTTTATTCTTTATTAGTTAAAAGAATCAGCCTGGTAACACTCACAAACCCAAATCCCGCCAAAAACATCTCCCGCCATATCCTTCCCGCCATAAAAAAATTCCCCCCCAAAAAATCACCATCTATAAAACACACTGTAAACCCTCTCTCTACCAACACTCACCCAATCAAGTCAACAACCATTCCTTAACCCTAACCTTCACCCTCACAAACCAACACCAAATCAAACCAAACCATGGTGGTAGCACTAGGCCCAGGAAAGTTCTACGGAAGCAGCCTTCCAAGACCACGGATCTACACCGACGTCAAGTTTAACTCGTTCCGAGTCGACCCACCCGTCCCTGTAACCGACCCGTTCATGTCGTGGGCCGAAGAAGCCCACTGGTCTATGGGCGGGTTAAGCTTCCAGCGTCACCGTCTCCAGGGCCGAATCGAAGGAAACGTCGAAAAGCTACGAAATCAAATCGAAAAATCGGTTAAAGAAAAAGAGAAATCAGTCAGTCCCAAAACAAAAAAGTTTGTTAGAAAATCAGTTGAAAAGTTTGTTACGAAATCAGTTGAAAAAAAGAAGAATAATAAAGGTGAAAATGAAAGCCCTGCTCCTCCACCTGCACCGGTGGCGAATAAAAAGAGAAGGAGGTATGTCGGATTAGTTGATGAAGAAGAAGAAGAAGGTGAAAGTGAAGGGAGATTGTCGGCTGTGGTTAAAAAGTGGCCGGTGAGGAAGCTTTCAGATGAATTTGAACGAGTTGCGGATAAGAGAAGTCCAGTTAAAAGGTCTGAGAGGGAGGCGGTTGCTTCGAGGACTCGGGGAAGGAAGGTGGTCAATGAAGAAGGTTTGAAGACCAAGGGGAAGAAGAGGTTGAGGAAGGTTGGTGAAGAGGATAGTTTTGTTAGGAGTTCTCCTAGGTTGGTAAAGGGTTAGTTATTGTGTGTAGTTAAGGTGTTTGATGAAATGTTTGTGAGGGTTGGTTGGTGGAAATGTGATTGAAATGCTTAGTTTACTTATATTTTTAGTTTTAGTTTTAGTTTTTGGTTTGGATCTTGGTTGTTTCTAATACTTGTGGGGTCTAAATGTAGTCTCAAATGGGTTTAATGTAAAGCCTTAATGAATTTGTTTTTAAAACATTGTGTGAATTAGTAGATATAATGTTAAAGGTCTCTGGTTGCTAGAAGAACCTAATTTAATTTGGTGTTATGATGATACTTTATTGATTATTCATTTTCCTATTGATTGTATAACTGCAATGAGTAATCCGTGCTACTCCTTGCAAGGCTTCAATTATGTTTGGTTATAATGTCTACCTTAAGCTCCCTTCCATGAAACCTTCCTGAAATCGTCATGTCCCGCCACAAAATTAAGCAAAGGAACGTTGCTGTCCCCGATAGCCTTTAAGCTTTAAGGGACATATTTTTTAACGGTTCGAATAGGGCACGTAAATCTTCGGGGACGCCTTTGCGTGCCATGATAGTCAGAGATCTAGGATTTACGTAAGCATATGATAATATAACGCGAGTCTAGATTACTAGATGATATAATAGAAAAAAGTGTTATATGTTAAGAAGTATCGGTAAGTGCATATGATGTGATAACTTATACACGATGAATACATGACAAGTTAAATAGGACATATTGGAGCTAATAATAAAGAAGATATCATAAATGGATATATATATATATATATATATAGAATTGAGATCAATTAGGAACCACCACCCTAGTTAGGAACCTTAGGAACCAATCTTAGCCATCCATCTAGATCTTGATCAAAATGGGTAGTTTGGTAAAATTATCTAATAATGTATTTTAATTAATATGAAATTTCATTAATTAAAAATCTGAATTTATATTCAGTTTCCTTTTTTGTAGGCATTAATCCCATAAAATCCGCAAATGATTAGAAGAAGTTTATCTTTTAAAATAGTTAACAATCAAACAAAACACAAAACCTTAATCTTACCATTCACACATAATCATATTAAAAAACCGAAATCGAAAACGAAACGAACTAGATTCTTCAGCTTAGAGGGGGGGGGGGATGGAGATCTCAACTCGTTTCTAGATCTTCCTTTCTGGATCTCAAATCAAGCGAGTTTTGACATGGAACCATAGTGTGTGTCATCCTTTGATGTTTTGAACTCTACAGAATACAGAATGTGACACCCCACATTTTCAGGTTAATACTTTTACTGAACTCTAGTTAACTTACATGTCATACGTGGTTAGATACTTAACTAGGGTTAGTTAAGTAGGCTAACATATGTTAGATGATATTAACATATGTGATAAATAGGAAAATCCTTGTTGAACACACACACGAGTCCTGTATCCCGAACGTTGGTGAATTATATGGCATACATAATAATAATATGTACAATCGAATCATGACGAACGTGAAGTACATGCTTATGTGAATTACGTGTTTATGGGAATTATCGCTTGACTGAAGGTTAATACGTAAACCATGCAAATTACGTGCACTTGATGATAATGTCTTATGAAATAATAAAAACAATAGTTTTTATGCAATTTAGGGTGATTAATATTATCGGGCCCGGTATTGGGCTAAAACATGATTAACGGGTCCGATTAATGGACTAAAAGGGCTCTAATACCCAATTACTTGGGCAACAAGCCAAACCTTCTTATAATTATAGATCAAAAAAAAAAAAAAAAAAAAACCCTAACCCTAACACCCTTGTGGCGCCGTGAATACCCACCCACACACACACACACTCAATTTTCAATAAACATCAATCTTAATCATCCCTCTAAGCTAGTTGTGGTGTAATCTCTAGGCTTTGAGGATTCTTGCTTTGAAAGGTATGATCTTTATATGTTTTATGATGAATAGTAGCACTTGAAAAGTTTAAAAAAATCATAGAACACACATATATATAAATCGCATGCATGAATGTGTAGGTTTGAGTTCTTGAATGTTCATGATGATTTGTTGATAATGATTGTTGTTAGTAATCATAATTAGGGTTTTTGTATGATAATATATGTGTTTGATCATGATAATATGGATTATGCATGTATTAGAGATTTTTATGCATAATTAGGGTTTATGAATAACTTGGGATGCAAGTTTCAGTTTCTGGCAGATTCGTTATGATGTATTGTAGGGTCTGTGTTGCGATGTTAAATTGATTTTTTTTGATGATTTCTTTGCATGATTGTGATGTACATAGTCTTAGCTTTTCATAATGGGCAAAACCATCAGATTTGGACATCGTTTGAGTCGTTTTTGGAATTTTATTTGATTAGAGGTCATATCAGATTTTCGGATTTGTAAATTGGGTTAACTTTAAATGGTCATAACTTGAGATTTACAAAGAATTAAGTTATGAAATTTTTACATTAAGTCAAAATTGGAAAAACTCGGCTTTTCCAAGTGGATTCATCCCGTTTGGATGAATACACAATTTTTGGGAATTTTTCTACTAAACTGATCTGTTGTGGAAATTTTCTGGACATAGCTGTGTTGTACGAATTTTAATAATTTTTGTGTTTGGTTTTAAGAAAAAAAAACAATATGGGTTTGCAACTGAATCCCCATGAATACTCAGTAAAAATTTGGGACTTTAATTCATTCGTTAAGTATTTTAAATAATTCGTTTTTCACAGCGCACAATCTGCCCTAAAAACGCAGATTGTGTACGGGATCTTTATGTGACTATTTGGAGTCTTATATGGTATGTATTTGACATGAACTTGTATGGAAACTTGTATGAGATGTATTTGATGTATTAAACTGATAATAATCACTATGATCACCAACGGGATACGTAGGACATACTTGTGCATGTGGAGTCATTAGGTGTCACTACACGGTTTTGAACTTTTAAAAGTCTCGAATAAACGAGTTATATGGTGTGTTGGTTATGCACATATACTCACCTAGTGACATTTGTAATAGGGAGTCGGTAGCACTTTACTATTTGTGGAATTTGGATTATTCACTTGCAACCTAAGGTGAGTTTCACTACTCTTTTCTCAAAAGCATGCGTCTCGGGTTGAGACAACTTACTTAACGTTTCTAGTCCGGTTTGGGACTACTTTTACACATCCCGGGTTTTGGGGAGCATGGTTCACGGGGTGAATCTACTGTTACTAATTCATGCTATATGTCCTTGATGAACTAAACCAACCCTATCATTTAAGTCCTTCAAAATACCGAATCAATTGCTGGGTGGGCAAGCGGGTTACTAATTGATAGCGCTATTAGGTTTAACAAACCTCACATCGTGCTGGGAGCATGGGTGTGAACTAATAACTTAAAACATATGTCATTGTTGATGGGCAATGACGCAAGGCACTATCCTCCCTGTTGTGGGAACTCGTTCATTAGTAGTTCGGTATTCGCCGGTATTAGTTATCATGAGTGGGTTAGCTACCCCTGGCATGTGAATTAGCTGTTTACTTGTGGCCGGGGAGGCCGACGTTCTTACTTGTGGTTATGTGGTCTGGGAGACCGACGCTTTTACTTGGTTACGTGGTTTGGGAAACCTACGCTTTTACTTACTCACCTATTTTACTTAGTGAACTCACCAACATTGTTTGTTGACCCACCATTTACATGCTTTTGCAGGTAGTTAGCTTCCGGTGTCACGATTAAGAAGCACTGCACGTTCACTGCATTTGGGTCTTGGGCATACTGTAATTGAAAGATTTTAGCTAAAACAGGAAGATATGATCATACAAGTAACAAAACCAGGTGCGGAAACCCTAGTTATGAACAAACTGATAAAACTCTGATCAAAACACAGAAAACATCATTTCAAATACCTTTTCATAGATTAACTTTCATAAAAACACGTTACAATCAATTTCCTAGTCAATCTAATCAATACAGACACTATCACAAATTAACCTTGAACCTGACCACAACACACACTCGAACTAAAACTCTCTCTAACACAAAAACACATAAAATCTATATATAGGACCTGCACATTCGCCCAGTTGTATGGTGCGAATGTGGAACTTTTCCACATTCGCCCACAACATGGTACGAATGTGAGTCTTCTGTGGTCAGTCTTCTACCTTCGCCCAGTTAATCTTTACCTTCGCCCATAATCATTCACCTTCGCCCATTCTTCCCACTTTCAACCCATCAGCAAAACATTCTAACATATGTTAATTATGCAGATCCAATCACTAGTCGCACTTCGTGCATCTACAAACTCCCCCTCGACTATTGATTGGATCGTTTTCGATCTTCGTCCATCGCCTTGTTCAACAAATAAATCCTCAGCTGCTTCTTCTGTTCTTTTGTCATTTCAGGCTCCAACTTTCTTTTCACCGGTTTTGGCACATCGGCCATCTTCACCATCTTACCAAGTTTGGCATCCAAGTTGCTCCCTGAGTTTATGTCATATGCAAAGCAAACTCCGACAACTTGAGTATACTTCTTAGCCTGTTCAACATCATTGGGATCATGATGAATCGGATTGTAGAAAAGCATGATGATGTCCTCAAAAGTACAGTTAATCAACCACATAGGATCAAATACATGAACATGCTTGTATTTGTCCTTCCCATCTCTCAACACTATCACCGCTTCAGCCTTCCTCCAATCGTAATACCAAAAGATAAAGTCAGCACTGAAATGTTGTGGCATAGGCATCAAGGGTATTTTTCTCATCACTTCAGGTGCTTTGTAAATCAAGGTCACCCTCTTCAAACCAGTTTTAGGATCAATATCCCTGTGAACTTTCCTTCTGGGATATTGAGGCTTAAACCTGTTCCAATTCGTCCTGCCTCCCAGACTAACTTATCAGCACACCAACCAACATGAGTATTATTCACTGAAGCTCCAGACATTGGGAATCTGCAAATGTCTCTGACCGCCCAGTACGGTAGAGTTAGCAAATCAATGAATCTGTAGAAGTACAGAATTCCTGATTCCCATTTAGCAGCTAAACACTTCAATCAATCCCAAATATGTCCAGCCGAGAGCTCTGCCTTTGAACTTTGCATTGTGAAATCTATAAAAACTTCCTTGAGCTTCAGGCTTTGGTTGGTTTTCATCCATTTCCTTTAACTTCTTTAGATAAGTCTTCAATTCATCAATCTGACTTGAAGATTGTTGCTTATCAGCACCAAACACTTTTTCAACAAACTCTTCACTTCTTTTCTTAGCTTTCTTCTTAGCTGAAGTGTTTGGAATCTCTGTGAAGTCTGGAAATACCACATCTTCATCATTCTGTCTAAAGTATTGTGGATATTCCTCATGCGTAATATCTTCAATCTCCACTTCATCCATCTTTGGAGTATTCTTATCATCTGAGTGATTTCCAATATCCTTTTCAGGAATACTTGGAATCGACTCATCCATCATAAACTCCTCAAATGATTTCCCTACTCGCTGTGCAAG
This sequence comes from Ambrosia artemisiifolia, assembly GCA_032199755.1. NCBI lineage: Eukaryota > Viridiplantae > Streptophyta > Magnoliopsida > Asterales > Asteraceae > Ambrosia > Ambrosia artemisiifolia. The sequence continues at coordinate 45,614,766 of CM063519.1, read as the reverse complement.
ACCATCAAGAATTTCTTTGGCAACAGCAGCAGGTACTTCACCCTCCTCTAGATCAGGATCATTATACTCCAGCTCATATCTCATGTCATCAGTCTGGAAAATCTCTGCAAATCTACCTGTGAACTCTATAGTCCATTCTCTTTTCTCCATCATATCTCTGTATACTTTCTTTGCATCATCATTTAGAGCTCTCACCTTTTCGTTCCAAAAGATACTTTCATCCGAATCTACATTCCCACCTTTCTTCTTCTTAGAACTAGATTCTCCAGCATCCTTCTTCGGTGTTCTCTTTTCAAATGTGAATTTACTAGTGTCATCTCCCCCTTCATCATCATCACTGTCACTACTAACATCATCATCTTTGCTACCCGATCCCTCAGCATCATCATCATCGTCTTTATCACTTTTCTTACTCTCCTCATCATCGCTTTTCTCAGACTCATCATCTTCCTCATCATCCTTTTCTTTTTCAGAATCAGAAGGCTCAAAGTCTACCTGTTCTTCTTCTTTTTCTTTATCCTCTTCACCTTCTTTCAGCTTTGGTGCTTCATTATACAAACTATCTAACAAATCACTAAGGCGTTTGTTTTCAGCCTTTAGTTCTTTGTTATCAGCTTTGATCACCTTAATCATACTCCTATTCTTGGAACATTTACCCTCAAGCTTCTTATTATCAGCTTCAAGTTTCTTTACCTTCTGATCAATCTCATCTTGATTAGTCTTTGAAGCAACCACTATCTGAAGCATTTTCTCTTCATTCTGCTTAAACTTAGCAATCTCTGCCTGCTGAGCTACAATCATTTTCATCATCTCATCCATCTTTTTGTTCACCTGCTTTATCACATCATCAGAAACAGTAGCTTTCTTAGACTTGGATGGCTCAGCTTCTTTGGCTTTCTCCTTCTGAGGCTTCCTAAACATATCTAAAACATTATCCAGAGCAACATTAAACTCATCAACTGGTAATGTTTCAGCCTCTTTACTCTTTTTCTGCTTCTTAGTAACCGGTGAAGACAGCTTTGATGATGTACCAGCATCAGGTATTCTTTTTCCTTTCAGCAGCTGGGCTATTTCTTTCTCCCTCAACTGTTTAGTACTGGATTTCTTTGCCATTGATTTGTGTTTTGGTTTAGGCAAATTAACAACCACAGTTTCACCTGCTTCCAACTCATCCATATTAATACCTAAACCTCCTTCATCAACATCAACAGACTTCTTCTTCTGTTGTACTTCTTCAATTGTCTTGTTAAGAGATTCAGACTCACCAACCATAGTGGCCTTACGTTTGGTGGTCCTAACTCTTTCTTCATCCGAATCCCACTGCTCGTCTACCTCTGTCTCTTCTGAGTCAACAGAATCCTCATCAACCAGACTTGTTCCTTTCTTAGCTGTAGTTTTCTTCCTAACAACCTGTTGCTTCGAACTCCCTTGATCTGTCTTTGCCTTTCCCTTCCCTTTGGCTCCAGCATTGACAACCTGCCTCTTCCTCTTAGTGTTTGCATCAGCATACACCAAGGGATCATCATTATCAGAATCACTCTCAGCATGTCTAGCTTTGTTCTTTCCAGGATCAGTGTAATCCTGTTTAGCTAGAGCTCCAAACAATCTCCTATATGGTGGCTTTTCCTCATCAGGCACACCTTTATACCCTTTCATCCTCACCAATGTACGGATGTTCATGTGATCTTGACCTATGATCTTTGTTGGATCCTTCCTCAATTCAGGATATTTATGGTCAAAAATCATCATAAGAAACCTTGGGTATAGCATGAACTGTTTCTTCTTTAATCCCTTTAACATTTCAAGCATATGATCTAATATCATTCTGGAAACATTGAATGGTTTGTTGAGAGTCAACGCAACCATCAATGAGCTCAAACTTCTTCTCATCACATCATATCCACCGCTCACACATCCGAATACATGAATAATGACATGTACAAAGTACTTGAACTGCACACTCAGCTTCCCTTTATGCATAGATCCATCAGTAATCGGACCTTTGTACTTCATCCTCAGAAAACAAGCATTCTGTTCAGTCCATGATAACTCTCTGGGATCCTCACTGACTTCAAACATAATCTGCAGTGCTTCTCTAATGTCTGACTCTGTCAAGAACATCTCCATCCCCTGTATCTTGCTCTTGATAATCGTTTGGTTCTCCCAGAAATCGTACTTCGCATTCTTGTAGAAATCTTCAACTATGTCTTTGTAAATGATTGTCGGTGTAGCTAAAGCATGTACAATCCTGCTCCTCTTCAAAAACTCAATAATCCCAGTAAACTCTGTGTTCTTCTCCACATCTCCAAGATACGCACAGCAATTGTGAGATGCTTCGAATGGCCATCTACTAGGAACAGATGCTTCAGCCTCTTGAACAGGATCTGGAATGACATTCTCCACTTGTGCTACAATATTTTCGGGTTGCTCAGCCATCTGCACATCAAAATCAGAAAAATACGTCAAAATACGAAAACGACAAAAATTGAAAATTTTAAAGATTTACAGATTCCACATTCGCCCCTTTTTATCAGGTCGAATGTGAGATTTTAGGTACGAATGTGCAAAACTTGGTACGAATGTGAAAATGTGTTGATTTAAAATTACATTCGTCCAAAATAATGCTACTTTCGTCCGTTAACTTCCACTTTCGCCCGTTTTTAGAACCGAAAGTGAAAACTGATTATCCCCAAAATTCAAAATTTTGTCAAATGTGTTTTTAACACTTAATTCTTATTGTAATGTGTTCGAATAAGGCCGATCAACACTCGTGCATAACCAATTGTTCATAATCTTCAGTTTACATCAGGTTTAATAAGGAATTAGGTTTTAACTGTTTCAATCGATCAATTACCCTACTAAATGTTGTTATAAACCTAATTCTTTGATTATTCTCCCCCTAAAACTGATGTGAATGGAAATGCAATAAAAAACAATCAATAATAAACACCCTAGAACCCAAAATCGTAAAACCCTAGGTTCGATCATAAAAACGATGATTCTGGTCTTGTATCTGCTCCATTACCTGTGTATTAGGTCTTAAAAAGATCAGCAGATGATAAGGAACAATAACCACAATAAAAAAGAATCAAAGCAACAAGTCTTGGTTAGGTTGAAAAATTTTGAAACGTGTATAATGAGGGTTCGAACCTGGAATGGCTGTATATATAAAAGGCCACGTTCGCCCGTTTCTATGGTCGAATGTGGGTGAGTTCCACATTCGGCCCAAACCAATGACCCGAAAGTGGACTTTTTACCCGAAGATGGGATTTATAATAGAAAATCCACATTCGCCCGAATAGAAACAACCGAATGTGATGATTTTTCCACATTCGACCCAATTAAGGGGCGAATGTGAAATGGAAAAATCTGAAAATTTTGCCAAATCACGAATTCGAATCTCGTTCAACATTTTTCAATCCGTTAAACTTCAAAAACTCATAATTTCACTTTTTGAATGATACAAAGCCCAGATGGTGTTATCAAATCTCAGAAATTGACCATCAAGCACCGTCGGTTATCAAAAATAAAGCAGAAATGCAAAAACTTTGGTTTTTCTGAAATTTTAGCAAAACACACCTAAAATCTTTTTGGATTTTGTATCTTTTTGACAATAAACGTAAAATGCATCAAAGTAAATGAAAGCAGTAAACATTTTGTGATATCCGGTAAGAGGATCATATCAGTTTTCTGAGAAATCTGATCACAGCGTTGATCTTTTTATTTAATATTATCATTAGAAACAGTATGTGACACGACAATTGCTGATATTGTGGTCCACTTAAGCTCACATGCAGACTATTACGCAATGCTTTAAAATGATACGAGTTAGGTGGATTAGACTAACACATTGTGGTGCCCACACACACGACATACTCCCGTATCAAGTAATTGCACAAAGCTTCGTCGTAACGCGTGATTATGCCAGAGTTATCCGTAAAAGTTACAAAGTATATAGCACAGAGGTGTACAGGTCAGCAAACGAATGCAGCAGAGTAACATGTGCATATACACTAGGTTGAGGCTGATACCAACTACTGATTTTCATCAGTAAGTCAATACGATGTAATAGTGATCTTTGATCAATAAAACATAAAGTTCCTCAATTCGGCAACTTTTGGTTTTGGCATTTAAGCTCTTTTAGCAAATATTCTGATGAAACTAGGTCCGTAAATCAATACGACAAAAGTTTAATCAGAATATCCCGGATAACCATAACATAACGACCCGAAACCTCATATTTTGGCAATCCTATCAAACGAAATTACGGTACTAAGACCATATGCCCATGAGGTGTTCAGCCACGAACGCGTAGTTCGTTATGTTTGTATCACTAATGCACGCAATATTTAGTCTACGAAGCCTATCAGCATATCACACATAGTCAACACACGCGTCATTATACTATACAATTCTTTAGCCTGTGTCAGATCCCCACTGATGTACTATCATTTCCTCTTTTTATCCAGGAAATCATTTTTGGTTTTTCTAATTTTTAGGTCTTTTTGACTTTTTCAATGTTTTTGGTTTTTCTGAGAAAATGGCTCCCCCTAAAATAACGAACATATTTTTGGGTTTTTAATTTTGCTGAAAAACAATAAAAACTTTAACTAAAATTTTAAACAATCCACTCGAAAGCATCAACTTCTTTGAGAATTACGATAGTAAAGAGAAATTCCCAATTAGCAAAAAAACAGAAAATTAAAACTAAAAAGCGATAAACCGAGGTGCCGATTAGTCCTGTTTTTCCTTTATGTTATTGACTTAAAAGATATTCAAAGCGGGACCTGTCAAAAGCTTTTGTAAACAAATCTGCACGTTGGTAGTCAGTATGGATTTTGACCATATCTATCAATTCTTTAGCGTAACAATCACGGATAAAATGATATTTGATCCGGATATGTTTCGCTTTAGAATGATTTTCAGTATTTTTAGTTAATGCGATAGCGGCTTCGTTGTCACAGTGTATAGGGGTTTTAAGAAACTGCAAACCGTAATCCACCATCTGCTGTTGGATCCAGAGCACTTGCGAACAGCAACTCGAGGCTGCAATGTACTCGGCTTCACAGGTAGACAGCGCCACGGAAGTCTGCTTCTTGCATTGCTAGGTGACTAACCTGCTCCCTAAAAACTGGCAACCAGCTGTAGTGGCTTTGCTATCCTTGTCACAGCCGCCCCAATCTGCATCACTAAAAGCAATGAAATCAAAATCATCATCATTAGGGTACCAAAGTCCTTTTGAGGGACACCCCTTCAGATATCTAAGGATACGCTTGACCGCCGTCAGATGACTTTGTTTCGGCTTCGATTGATAGCGGGCACAGAGACACGTTGCATACATAATATCTGGTCGAGATGCCGTCAAATACATCAGAGATCCGATGATTGCTCTGTATGTAAATGGGTCCGTCAGCTCCCCCTTAGCGTCCACTCCAATCCCGTGATTGGGTTGAATCGGGGTATCCATCGGCTTGGAATCCTCCATCTGGAACCAGCTCAAGACTTCGGATACGTATTTCGTCTGGTGAATGAAGATCCCCGTGGGTCTTTGGTCCACCTGCAAGCCTAGGAAAAACTGCATCTCCCCCATTGCGCTCATCTCGAACTTTTCCTGCATGACAGTTTCGAACTCCCTGCATAAAAGCTCGTTAGTTGAACCAAATATTATATCATCAACGTAAATCTGCACCAGAAGCAAATCATCCCCTGATTTCTTCGTGAATAGGGTGCAGTCGACGAGTCCGCGCTTAAATCCTTTTGCCATGAGGTATGTACTTAGCTCCTCGTACCACTGTCTCGGAGCCTGGTGCAAGCCATATAAAGCTTTGTTCAGCACGTAGACCTTATCCCGGTGGATTGGGTCCTCAAAGCCTGGTGGCTGCCCAACATAAACCTCTTCTTTGACTTTCCCGTACAGAAATGCGCTCTTGACGTCCATTTGATAAACTTTGAACTTCTTATAGGAAGCAAACGCAAGAAACATCCGAATAGCTTCAATGCGTGCTACAGGTGCATAGATTTCGTTATAATCAATCCCTTCGATTTGATGGAATCCCTGCACGACCAATCTGGCTTTGTTACGAACTATAACCCCACGATCATCCTTCTTGCACTTAAACACCCATTTAGTGCCAATCTTCTTTCTTCCAGGTGGCAAATCCGTGAGCGTCCAAACCCCCAATTTCTGAAATTGTAATAACTCCTCCTGCATTGCCTCAACCCAGGCGTCCTCCAGCAAAGCGTCCTTATATGTCCTTGGCTCTACCTGCGATACATAACACGCAAACGACCAATCATTTTGACTACCAGATTTTTGTATTTTGGCATATAACGCTAAAGCACCAAAACTCTCTGGCGAGTTAACACTTCGCAGCTACCCTCTGGTCATCACAATGCTTCCAGGATCACCGATAACTTGCTCCAGCGGGTGAATACGATGAATCCGAGATTCCGGATGTGCAGGTACAGCAACTCCCGTCTGAATAGTCTAGTTCTCTACAATATCCAGATCATGACCCATGTTAGACGATGAAGCAACATCTGGAGTTGGAGTTGGGTTCACTGGCGGTGCCTCTGGTTCTTCTGCATGTTCAAGAATGACTTCTTCAAATTGTTCATCTTCAGATTCTGAAGAGTCTAATGAAGTAGAAGCCTCCTGAAACACTTCTTCCTCTTGTACAGGAGCATTGGTATTATTAGAAGCTGGTAGGGGGTTCACAGTGATCGGACGCACCAACGGTGAAGTCGCCGCGTTTTCACACTCGTAAAGTAATCTGATAACAGCTTCTTCAACCAAGCTATCTAGATTGAATGATTCAAAGAAATCTTTGTAATCAAACATCCAATCAGGACCCATCCCTTGCACATTTTGAGTATACCGTTGAACTTCCACGTTGGCCCAATCCTCCACCCGACGAGTTCGCTTGTTGTATACCCGTTTGAGCGGGGTTGCATATCCAACAAAGTATCCCTCTTCAGCTTTAGGACTAAACTTCTCGCTTGGATTCAACATCGTGCATGGTGCCCCAAAAGGTTCTAGATACTCTAAGTTCGGCTTTCGTCGGTGTAACAGCTCATAAGATGTTTTACCAAACTTCTTCACTGTTAGAACCCGATTGAGTGTATAATTTGCTGCATAAATCGCCTCGTTCCAGAACATTACTGGAAGATTTGAGTCTGCAAGCATTGTTCTAGCCGCTTCAATTAGAGTCCTATTCTTGCGTTCAGCAACACCGTTCTGTTGTGGGGTGTACGGAGCCGAATATTCATGATGTATCCCTTTGCTTTCACAAAGTTCATCCATCTTTGCGTTTTTGAACTCCGTCCCATTATCACTCCTAATTCTCTTTATCTTCAAGTTGTAGAGATTCTCCAATCGAGTGAACAGAACTTTCAAGTTGTTAAAGGTGTCACTTTTATTTTGCAAACACATCACCCATGAAAATCTTGAGTAGTCGTCAGTGACAACTAAACAGTAAAGCTCTCCAAGATGACTTTTGCGCTTGACCGGTCCGAATAGATCCATGTGCAATCGCTCAAGTGGCATCTCAACAGAGTTAACTTTCTTCACTTTGTGGGACTGTTTGTGTTGCTTCCCCTTCTTACAACTTACACACTTGTCATTCAGATGGAAATGTTTCACGTTTACTCCATCGACAAGTCCATTCTGCACAAGTTGATTCATTTTTCTCAGATGAATGTGCCCCATTCTTCGGTGCCACATTATCGATTCTTTCTCGGTCGCCTTGGATAGAAAACATGTTATTTGCCCCTGTGATGTCATCGCCTTGGACATATCAAGAATATAGAGGTTGTTGACGCGAGGTGCCTTCAACATTACCCACTCCTTTGGAATTTGGAAGCCTGGTTTGAGAATATAGCAGGATTTGTCATCAAAATGAACAGTGAATTGTTTATCACATATTTGACTGACGCTCAACAGATTATAGTCGATCTGCTTCACATATGATATCCTCTCAAAGCTCACTATCCCATTACTCACGCTCCCCTCCATAGTGATATATCCGCCTTTATTTCCAGCGAATGCAACATATCCACCATTGATATTCTTCACGTCGAACAACAACGCAAGATCCCCTGTCATGTGGCCTGAAGCTCCACTATCAACAATCCAAAGACTGCTAATAGGGCCAGCTGAAGCTCCCTGCACACATCAAGTAAATCATTTAGTTCTTTCGGGGGACCCAAGCCTGAGTCTTGGGTCTTGGAATATCATTGTTCAAACAAACATTTTCATCAACATTTTGTTTTGAATCAATCTTTTTAGGATTATTCAAAACATTTTCCTTTTTCTCATTGGATTTTGAAGTTGAGGTACCTGGAGAACCATTTGGTGTCCAAGATTGTTCAGTTCTTTTTAAGATTCGAATCTGAGATTTTGGGTTCTCAGTCGGTTTCTGAACATTGTTTGCAAAAGAAACTCTCTTGGTTACCTTATCTGATTTAACAGACTTAGGTCCAACATTTGACTTGACAATAGGTTTTGGTGGAACCTTTTGCCTATCATTTGTTGTGTTCACCACTGGTTTTCTCCATGATTGTTCCATAGCAATCCGATTTCTGCGATCATACTGAACTGGACGATTGTTCCTCGTTTGATAAAAATTGTTTTCATTATAAAACTGTTGTTGTTGAGGAACAACACGTCTGTGTGGTGGAACATAATGATCAATCGGTTTCCTCATGGAATTCCTCACTTCAACTTCGTGCCTTTTATGCCTTACATACGGGCATTGAGCAAGTAAATGCCCTCTCTCCCCGCATTTAAAGCATGCACGGTATTCCTCAAAAACATTTGGAGCATTCGGTTGAGCAAATGATCGAACGGGATATTGATCATTATACTGTTGATTCCTCAAACTCTCAGGGAGTGGCCCTTTTGAGTAAGTAGGCTCATGAAAACCGTTAGCTCTGTTTTTGGGTCTAATAAACTCTGTGACATGAACCTTTGGTTCTTGAGGAACATCCAAAAACAATTTCTTTAAAATGGCAGGTGGGATTTCATTTGTTCTCTCATGTTTTGGAAACCAAATGGTGCTTTCTTGCCAGATTTTATCAATTTTAGCATAGTTAGCATTTTTGATTGGAAATTCCTCGTCAGAGATGATCTTATCGGATCCTTCCATCCGATAAAACACCTTGACTGGTTTGTCACAAGGTTCATTCTGAACATTTTTCTCAATTTCTTTCTTAACCACATTCTTTTCAGACTTTTTCTCACGATGAGCATTTGCCATTGGATGCACATGCTGAGATGATGACACTGGTTCATTAGTAATGATGTGATTTTCTTTTGGAATTTCACATGCATTAACATTTTGGTAACAACCAGAATCATCACTCTCAGAGTCTGAATCAACACTTTCAGCAGTAACACCCTCATCATTCAAACCTAAAATCGGCCTCACATCGGAATGTGGATCACCAATACTCGAGGTATTAGATTCATTTTCCGATGATGAGTCTGACTTTTCCGAGCTCTCCGGTGTCACTTGATGACAATTATGGTTTTCAAAAAGCACCGGAGATGGCACAGACTTGTAATTAGTGGTTTGATCATCAATGATGTGGTCTACCACGTAAGCAATGTGCTTATAACTTTCCAACTTCTTGTTTACTTTTTCAGCAAAGCACTTAATGGCGGCCATTTCCAATTTAGTGTTCTCAATTTCATTTATGTAATTATTAATTGCAAGTTGTTTTAATGAAAGAGTGTTTTTCAAGTCGGAAATATCCTTTTTATAGCCATCTAGTACTTTGTTGAAAGCATTCAACTCTTTGCGAGTAGATTGACAGTTAATGATAGCACTATCACGTTGAACGCGAAGTTCTTTGTTCTCCTCTGTCAATCTATCACAAGTACCACAATATTTACCACTAGTAATATCAGTGCTACACTCAGAACTTACAGGTTTTGGAGGATCTGTCATGGCCATCAAAGCAAAATGAGCTTCCTTTCCAGCGAAAAACTTGGAATAATCAATCCTGGTGAAAGCATCATCAGCAATGCACGACTTCCTCGTCTTCAGAAAATCAGCTTCTGCTAGCAACTGATCAATATCATCATCCAGAGATGTAACACTGGCTTCTGTATCTGATTCACTGTCTGAATCTGAGTAAACTGATTCACACTCCTCAGAAACATCAGAAACAGTGTCAATAACCACTCCAGGATTTGCTTCCACAGCCTTAACCTCAACAGGTTCATTCACCACTTCCACTTCTGCTTCAGATACATCAACTTCAATCTAAGTTTCTTCCTTCTCGTCAACTATCACCGACTCTTCAATATCAACCTGTCGAGCAACACAAGCCACATTTCCACCAGTTGTAATCTCCTCAACCCCAATTTGCATACCCGACCAATCAAACCGTTCATCCTGTTGGATCACCAATGCTTGATTCTGATTAGTGTTCTGTTGGGTTTCATTTGGTGTGGTAATTGGTATGACTGTTCGGTTAGTGTTATTTGGTGATTGGTTTTGAGTCTGGTTTGGTGTGTTTGGTTGTCTGTTCTGGTTGTTGTTAGAGTTGTTTTGTCGGTTTTGGTAGTTATTTTGGTTTTGATAGTTGTTGTTACTTTGGTAAGAAACTTGGTTTTGGTTTTGTTGTTGACGGTTCTGGTAGCTTGCATTGAAAGGGTTTCTGTTACCTTGTTTTGGTGGCTGGGTGCATTCCCGTTTGAAGTGACCTTTCCCTCCACAGTTAAAACAAGTAACCTTCTCCTTGTTGAAACCGTAGGTTGTGTTAGGAGAAGTTCCCAAATCCGTTCTTCCCGTCTTCTCGATAAACTCCATTGCCCTTCTCATAATACTCGCAAAAGCCCACTGAATATCAATAAGTTCCATCTCTTCCTTATCAATCTGTGCATAGTCTTCATTGGTCAAATTATTGTTCCCAATTTGACTAGCAACTAATCCATTATAAGATGAAACCATTGCAGATACTAGTGCAATATGTTGCTGAGCAACTTCAACAGTAACATTTCCCAAGTTAGAAGTCTCCAAAACCACCGGTTGTTGACTAGATTGAGTCATTTGGTTCATTGGGTTCATGTATTGTGTTTGTTGAGGTGGTTGTTGAGATTGACTAGCAGTATAGAAAGCTGCTTGTTGCATTGGAGAGAACGGTGAAATGTAGGAATTGTTGTATTGTTGTTGTGGAGGTGGTGGTGTATATGATGGTTGTGAATAGGATGAGGTTTGTGCAATGCAGTTGATGGTAGGTTTTGGTGGTTCCATAACATTGGAAATGCATGCAACATGTGGTGCAACTACTCCCCCTGAACTTGAGTTTCCAGCTGGTACTGAAGTGCCTCCAAAATATAAGCTTGGATTCTGAGGAATCTGTGATCTTTTGGCCTTCCTCTTTTCTTCAAGCTCTTTGTTCTCCAGCTTTTGCACAAACTCATTGATAGTCCAGAATTTATAAGCATCCTTCTCCTTGAGAACTTCCACATGCTGATCCCAATATAGTGGTAGAGCATCTGCAAACTTGTCCACCAAATCTGTCATAGGAATCTGTATACCATAACTAGACAATTCAGTTAGCAAATGACAATATCTAGGAGTTAATTCTTTTAGAGTTTCATTTCCAACATAAGTAAAATTCTCAAACTCCTTTCGCAGCTCCTCCATCCTCAATCTTCTAGTCTGCTCATTCCCATCATGCCTATTCTTAAGCACATCCCATAGTTGCTTAGACGTGGTGCAAGTCCCAAACTGATGCAATAAGTCGTTGGTGATCGCCTGAGTCAACTGGGAATAAGCTTTCTTCTCCACAGCAAACTTCTTTTTCTCTTCCTCAGACATACTCTCCAATGGAACTGGTTCACCGGTGTTCTCCAAAACCGGTGCAGTGTAACCTCTAGCAATCATCCTCCATGCCTCTGCACCTTCTACTCCCATGCCTTCCAAGTGGATCTTAAACTTTTTCTGCCACTGATTATATTCTTGCATCTCCATGAGCTTAGGTGGCCGATTCCCGCTACCTGAAGATAAGTCATTTATTAGTGTGGAAATAGCATTGGTAGTTTGAGTATTTACCACCGCTGCTGCTACTCCCCAGTAGTCAGGTTGTGGTGCTGTAGGTGCCACACTTTGAGGCATCGAGCTAGTCATCGCGATGTAATTGATCGGTTGCGAAGACTGTGTGCTCGTCTTTTGTGCTGCCATTGTCCATGGGTCCATCACTTGCTGTTGTGGTTGTGTCGTTGCTGGTCTCGGGGTAGTCGGAAAATTCCACATGATGTTCACGAACTTCGAAAATCTCAACACTTAGAAAATTTTCCAAACACAGTTCTAGGTTCGCCCAAAACACTCTACTTTCGTCCCTTTTGTCTACTTTCGTCCAAACTGATAATACCCGAATGTAGAAAATGAACAGAATGTAGAATACCAAAGTCTAATTTCCACTTTCGTCCAAACTAACACAAGTTCGACCGGTTTTATTCCACTTTCGCCCGCCCGACGAATCGAAAGTGAAAATCTTTGCTCGAATGTGGAAACTTCAATCAACAAAACCCAGGTTCGCCCAGAAATCAGCTAGGTTCGACCAGAAAACTCACACATTCGCCCACAAATGGTCAGGTTCGCCCACTAGACAGTACATTCGACCATTTTGAGTTTGAAAAACGGTTACACTTTGAAAAACGGTTATTTTGATCTCTGATTTTCAAAAGTTTATGGATTTGGATGATCTTTATCAGGTTTTGATTTGGAAATGATTTGGAACAACTTTAATTCTTGGAAATCTTGATTTTATCCACAAATTCAACTCTAAATCAATCAAAAACACTCAAAAACCATTTTCAATCAAAAACAGATGTATTTTGACCAAAATTATGTCCAAATCAGCTCTGAGTTTATCAAATTTGTTGTTGTATGATCCGTATGGCTCTGATACCACTTTGTAATTGAAAGATTTTAGCTAAAACAGGAAGATATGATCATACAAGTAACAAAACCAGGTGCGGAAACCCTAGTTATGAACAAACTGATAAAACTCTGATCAAAAGACAGAAAACATCATTTCAAATACCTTTTCATAGATTAACTTTCATAAAAACGTGTTACAATCAATTTCCTAGTCAATCTAATCAATACAGACACTATCACAAATTAACCTTGAACCTGACCACAACACACACTCGAACTAAAACTCTCTCTAACACAAAAACACATAAAATCTATATATAGGACCTGCACATTCGCCCAGTTGTATGGTGCGAATGTGGAACTTTTCCACATTCGCCCACAACATGGTACGAATGTGAGTCTTCGGTGGTCAGTCTTCTACCTTCGCCCAGTTAATCTTTACCTTCGCCCATAATCATTCACCTTCGCCATTCTTCCCACTTTCAACCCATCAGCAAAACATTCTAACATATGTTAATTATGCAGATCCAATCACTAGTCGCACTTCGTGCATCTACACATACACCTAAATTATATATCATGCTTATACGTTTTCTTTCATATGGTTTTGATTTGGGCGCGTTGTTTTGCGCATGGTTTTGAAAAGGTTTAATTTGGTTTACGCTTCCGCAGCTTAACTAAACTTGTTTTTTTGGAAACGAACTAAATGGTTTGGGCATTTAGAGTTCGTTCATATGACTTATGGCTATGGGATCCTGGTAGGTCATGCGCCTCGCGGTAAAACCCCGCAGTGGAAATTTGAGGGTGTGACAGATTGGTATCAGAGCCATTGGTTATAGTGAACTAGGAATTGCATTGCATTCTAGTCTATAATCATCATAGCATAAGTAATACGTTAATACACTTACCACATTAGTGCACATTTAAGACTTCCTTATGGATATGTAATACAGGAAATGTCGTTTTCTGTCAACCAAAATTCTGAACGCATTAACGAGACTGAACCTGTAACAAGTCGTCCACCTTTGGGCTCGGAAAATGGTCCATGGACATGGTATCCCAGTATGATACGTAAGTGGGTGATCAGTAGTAGAGTGCCTGAGAAGGTACCACCCGTTTTGGACTCATGGGAGAAGTCCATTGCAGGAATTGTGAGGCATTTTCTTACCCAGTTCGATACCGTGAACTCGTATATTCAACTTTTCAAATGGTGGCAAAAGACATCTGACTATCGCTTTCAGCATATAGAAAGGAGGATCAGTCAGGTAATGGCCGACTTGGCCGTAGCTAGGCAGGAAGTGGCCGACACAAAGCAAGAGCTGATCACTACTAGGGAAGAGCTAATCATCGTTCGTGATAAACTCATGGAAGTTATAGCCCAGCGGGAGGAAGAGGAGAACGAGCGATGTGTGAAAGAACTTGAGGCGGCGCTTGAGGCAGCATTGGTAGAAAATGTTGAGACAGATGAAGAAGCCAACCCGGATGACCCAATCACGTTCAGGGTCGAGATCGAGAGCAAAGATGAGGAGTCCGATATGTCTACGGATCAAGAGGACGATTGATTCTATTTTTATTTATTTATTTTGTTCCTAGTATATTATGACTTTTATTCTACCTCGTGAGACTTGATGATCTTTTGGTTTGTGTTAGAACGTTGGTATTTTATTACTACTATCGATTGAACTTTTTATTTTATTATTCATACGTGTGTGACATACTAGTACACTGGAGTGTGCGAACGATTGCATTCTAATGGGTATGGTATATGTGTAGAACTACTATGGCGGGAAGAGGCCACGGACGAGGAAACATCAACCTAACGCAAGCTGAGCTGACTGCACTTGTCAACAACAGGGTGGTTGAGGCCCTCACATCTTTTTCAAGCTAGTAAAGATTTAAGTTGCTAAATCATTCTTTTCCCTTGACTTTCGCATTTGAACTTCCTTATTCCTTGAACGCGCATGCCGCAACAACAACCTGCCATCGTATTTTCAAGGCTTTTATTGGTTGTAAACCTCGATAACTCCAACGGAACTGAAGGAGACCGTCTGATTGCTTCGATAGTATAAGTCTTTGCTTTGTGCATTTGCCCCCAGGCAGGATGGGGTAATGTATGCCACATGCGCACTCGATGAGTTACAGATACTTGGGTGGAGAATGTAACCCCCGTGACGAAATTTAGAAACTTGTTATCTAAAGACGGTTGGGTCTGAGATTGACGCCTACACTACCAAGCTACAAGAGTTAGCTATTATATGCTCAAACATGTTTAGCCTACCTTATAAACGGATCGAGCTTCATACCAAAGGGGTGTGTCTCTCAGATTCGTGGCATGGCCACTACAGCTCACCTACCCAGAATCTAACAAATCTTTCACCTGGCTCGCAAGCTCACTGATGAGGCCGTTGAGCATGGTACTTTTTCGAAGCATGGTGCTTCATCTTCTACTTTTGGTGATAGCAAGAGAACGTGGGATAGTGTGAGGTATAAGCCCTTCAACAACAATGGTAACAACAACAATGGGGCTCGTGAAAGAGCATTTGTGACGGGCTCTGGGGAAGCTAGAGCTGATATCAATGTCGTGACGGGTGTGTCTTCCTTGATCGACACTCCTGCTGCTATTTTATTTGATACTGGTGCGGACTATAGTTTTGTGTCATCAAAAGTTAGCAAACAACTAGTAATGGTTCCTACTCACCATAGATGGGAAGCCTGTTGAGGTAACCCAGATCCCTCGTGACTGTAAGCTCGAACTAGATGGCATTTGTTTGCCATCGGCCTCTTACCTATCACCCTATGAAGCTTTGATCTTGTGATTGGCATGGACTGGCTGTCCAAGCAACACGCTGAAATTCTCTGTCAAGAGAAGATTGTTCGTATCCCTCTCCTTAGTGGAGAACTCTTATCTGTCCAGGGTGATCGTGGTGGTGCCATGGTGGGCATTATCTCTTTCCTGAAAGCCCAGAAGTGTATTCGGAAGGGCTACCCAGCCATATTGGCTAACATTTCTGATACTCGAGCTGAAGTTGAAACAAAAATTGAGGACATCCCTGTAGTTCAGGATTTTCCAGATGTCTTCCCAGAGGAACTACCCGGACTTCCACCTGTTCGACAAGTGGAATTTCAAATTGACCCTACCCCAGGAGCGGCCCCAGTTGCGCGTGCACCGTACCGCCTAGCACCGGGCGAACTTCAAGAACTATCTACCCAACTCCAAGAGCTATTGGATAGGGGTCTCATTAGGCCTAGTTCTTCACTTTGGGGAGCCCCAGTATTGTTTGTTAAGAAGAAGGATGGGAGTTTCCGCATGTGTATTGATTATCGAGAGTTGAATAAGGTGACAATTAAGAACCGCTACCCTTTGCCTCGTATTGACGACCTATTCGACCAGCTTCAAGGGTCAAGTTTCTATTCCAAGATTGACATAAGGTCAGGGTATCACCAGCTGAGACTCCGAGAGGAGGTTGTGGCGAAAACAGCCTTTCGAACTCTTTATGGGAACTATGAATTTTTGGTAATGCCATTTGGGCTAACCAACGCACCAGCTGTGTTCATGGACCCTATGAACCGAGTGTGCAAGCCTTATTTGGACAAATTTGTCATAGTGTTCATAAATGACATCTTGATCTATTCCAAGAGCAGGGAAGAGCAAGAGCAACACCTGCGGCTGATCTTGGAACTCCTGAGGAATGAGCAGTTATATGCAAAATTCTCTAAGTGTGACTTCTGGATTCATGAGGTCCAATTCTTGGGTCATGTGGTGAACGAGGCAGGAATAATGTCTATCCCGCCAAGATTGACGCGATTAAAAAGTGGGAGGCCCCTAAGACTCCTACAGAGTGTGACAGTTCCTTGGTCTTGTAGGATATTATCGCAGATTCATTGAGGGATTCTCAAAGATCGCTCAACCCCTCACTGCTCTAACACAGAAGGGTATTACTTACAAGTGGGGAGATGCCCAAGAATCTGCTTTTCAATTATTAAGTCGAAACTTTGCAGTGCACCTATACAATCATTACCTGAGGGTACAGAGGACTTCGTGGTGTACTATGTCTATCCAAGGGTTAGGGTGTGTGCTGATACAGCGTGATACGGTGATCGCGTATGCCTCACGGTAATTAAAGGGTCATGAGAAGAATTACACCACCCATGACTTGGAACTGGGAGCAGTGGTTTTTTCTCTAAAGATCTGGAGGCATTATCTCTATGGGACGAAGTGTACGAGCTTCACTGACCACAAGAGCCTCCAACACATATTCAATAAAAAAGAGCTGAACATGCGACAGCGTCGATGGGTCGAGCTTCTGAATGATTATGACTGTGCCATCAAGTATCATCCAGGAAAAGCTAACGTAGTAGCTGATGCCCTCAGTCGTAAGGAAACGAAACCTAAACGAGTGCGAGCTTTATGACTTACAATACATTCTAATCTTCCTGATAAAGTACGTGAAGCCCAGGGTGAGGCTTTGAAAGAAGAAAACATCGGGCTTGAAACTTTACATTATGCGGATAAGAACCTGGAACTAAAGACAGATGGTCTTCAATACTTCTTGAACAGAGTCTGGATACCACGTTATGGGGATCTCAGACAACTAGTGCTCGATGAAGCTCACACCTCTCGATATTCGGTACATCCTGGTTCGGATAAGATGTACCAAGATCTCAAAACTCTTTACTGGTGGCCAAACATGAAAGCGGAAATAGCCACTTATGTCAGTAAGTGCTTGACTTGTGCGAAGGTTAAGATTAAATATCAGAAACCTTTAAGCCTACTCCAGCAACCAGAAATCCCTATGTGGAAATGGGACGGGATTTCCATGGATTTCATCACAAAGCTTCTTAGAACGCCAACTGGCCATAACATGATTTGGGTTATCGTGGATCGTTTAACCAAATCGGCACACTTACTGGCCATAAAGGAAACGGACTCGCTGGAGAAACTAGTTAATCTCTACATCAAGGAGGTAGTCTCTAGGCATGGGGTGCCTACTTCCATTATATCTGATCGCGATGCGCGATTCACTTCTCATTTTTGGACTACTCTCCAAAACACTTTGGGGACTCTCTTAGATATGAGCACAGCCTATCACCCTCAGACGGATGGACAGAGTGAACGTACCATCTAAACATTGGAAGATCTGCTACGAGCGTGCGTGGTGGATTTTGGCAACAGTTGGGATACGCACTTGCCTTTGATTGAATTCTCGTATAACAACAGCTACCACACTCCGATACAGTGTGCGCCTTTTGAGGCACTTATGGACGTAAGTGTAGGTCTCCCATCTGCTGGACTGAAGTTGGGGATAGCCAGCTAACAGGTCCCGAACTCGTGCACGAAACTTCTGAGAAGATAGTGCAAATCAGAAATCGGATGGCTGCTGCTCGTGATCGACAGAAAAGTTACGCTGATAAGCGTAGGAAACCGTTGGAGTTCCAAGTTGGGGACAAGGTTCTGTTGAAGGTGTCACCTTGGAAGGGGGTGATACGCTTTGTGAAACGGGGAAAGCTGACCCACGATACATTGGACCATTCGAGATTGTCGAAAGGATTGGTCCGGTAACTTACAAGTTAAACTCACCTAATAAACTCGGTGGGGTACACGATGTAACCCACGTATCGTATCGAATCTAAAGAAATGCCTGTTGGATACAACACTGATGGTGCCACTGGAGGAGATCCAGGTGGACGATCGGCTACGGTTCATGGAAGAACCAGTGGAGATTCTTGAGCGGGGCGTCAAGAAACTCAAACAAAACACTATACCTATTATTAACGTACAATGGAATTCCCGTCTAGGACCGGAATACACGTGGGAACGCATGGATCAAATGCGGCTTAAATACCCACACCTCTTTTCTGAACCTGAACCTGAACATAGATCGAACGCTAAACAAAAAACAGCTCTTTCAAAGTGAATTTCGGGGCGAAATTCCTTTCAACTTGGAGATGATGTTACATCCGGGAACCAAGCACACATTTTTATAGCTGGCTTTATTGTTTACTTGCTGAATTTCGGGACGAAATTCTTTTCAACTTGGGGATGATGTGACACCCCGCATTTTCAGGTTAATACTTTTACTGAACTCTAGTTAACTTACATGTCATACGTGGTTAGATACTTAACTAGGGTTAGTTAAGTAGGCCTAACATATGTTAGATGATATTAACATATGTGATAAATAGGAAAATCCTTGTTGAACACACACACGAGTCCTGTATCCCGAACGTTGGTGAATTATATGGCATACATAATAATAATATGTACAATCGAATCATGACGAACGTGAAGTACATGCTTATGTGAATTACGTGTTTATGTGAATTATCGCTTGACTGAAGGTTAATACGTAAACCATGCAAATTACGTGCACTTGATGATTAATGTCTTATGAAATAATAAAAACAATAGTTTTTATGCAATTTAGGGTGATTAATATCATCGGGCCCGGTATTGGGCTAAAACATGATTAACGGGTCCGGTTAATGGACTAAAAGGGCCCTAATACCCAATTACTTGGGCAACAAGCCAAACCTTCTTATAATTATAGATCAAAAAAAAATAAAATAAAACCCTAACCCTAACACCCTTGTGGCGCCGTGAATACCCACCCACACACACACACTCAATTTTCAATAAACATCAATCTTAATCATCCCTCAAAGCTAGTTGTGGTGTAATCTCTAGGCTTTGAGGATTCTTGCTTTGAAAGGTATGATCTTTATATGTTTTATGATGAATAGTAGCACTTGAAAAGTTTAAAAAAAATCATAGAACACACATATATATAAATCGCATGCATGAATGTGTAGGTTTGAGTTCTTGAATGTTCATGATGATTTGTTGATAATGATTGTTGTTAGTAATCATAATTAGGGTTTTTGTATGATAATATATGTGTTTGATCATGATAATATGGATTATGCATGTATTAGAGATTTTTATGCATAATTAGGGTTTATGAATAACTTGGGATGCAAGTTTCAGTTTCTGGCAGATTCGTTATGATGTGTTGTAGGGTCTTTGTTGCGATGTTAAATTGATTTTTTTGATGATTTCTTTGCATGATTATGATGTGCATTGTCTTAGCTTTTCATAATGGGCAAAACCATCAGATTTGGACATCGTTTGAGTCGTTTTTGGAATTTTATTTGATTAGAGGTCATATCAGATTTTCGGATTTGTAAATTGGGTTAACTTTAAAATGGTCATAACTTGAGATTTACAAAGAATTAAGTTATGAAATTTTTACAGTAAGTCAAAATTGGAAAAACTCGGCTTTTCCAAATGGCTTCATCCCGTTTGGATGAATACACAATTTTTGGGAATTTTTCTACTAAACTGATCTGTTGTGGAAATTTTCTGGACATAGCTGTGTTGTACGAATTTTAATAATTTTTGTGTTTGGTTTTAAGACAAAAAAACAATATGGGTTTGCAACTGAATCCCCATGAATACTCAGTAAAAATTTGGGACTTTAATTCATTCGTTAAGTATTTTAAATAATTCGTTTTTCACAGCGCACAATCTGCCCTAAAAACACAGATTGTGTACGGGATCTTTATGTGACTATTTGGAGTCTTATATGGTATGTATTTGACATGAACTTGTATGGAAACTTGTATGAGATGTATTTGATGTATTAAACTGATAATAATCACTATGATCACCAACGGGATACGTAGGACATACTTGTGCATGTAGAGTCATTAGGTGTCACTACACGGTTTTTAACTTTTAAAAGTCTCGGATAAACGAGTTATATGGTGTGTTGGTTATGCACATATACTCACCTAGTGACATTTGTAATAGGGAGTCGGTAGCACTTTACTATTTGTGGAATTTGGATTATTCACTTGCAACCTAAGGTGAGTTTCACTACTCTTTTCTCAAAAGCATGCGTCTCGGGTTGAGACAACTTACTTAACGTTTCTAGTCCGGTTTGGGACTACTTTTACACATCCCGAGTTTTGGGGTGCATGGTTCACGGGGTGAATCTACTGTTACTAATTCATGCTATATGTCCTTGATGAACTAAACCAACCCTATCATTTAAGTCCTTCAAAATACCGAATCAATTGCTGGGTGGGCAAGCGGGTTACTAGTTGATAGCGCTATTAGGTTTAACAAACCTCACATCGTGCTGGGAGCATGGGTGTGAACTAATAACTTAAAACATATGTCATTGTTGATGGGCAATGACGCAAGGCACTATCCTCCCTGTTGTGGGAACTCGTTCATTAGTAGTTCGGTATTCGCCGGTATTAGTTATCATGAGTGGGTTAGCTACCCCTGGCATGTGAATTAGCTGTTTACTTGTGGCCGGGGAGGCCGACGTTCTTACTTGTGGTTACGTGGTCTGGGAGACCGACGCTTTTACTTGGTTACGTGGTTTGGGAAACCTACGCTTTTACTTACTCACCTATTTTACTTAGTGAACTCACCAACATTGTTTGTTGACCCACCATTTACATGCTTTTGCATGTAGTTAGCTTCCGGTGTCACGATTAAGAAGCACTGCACGTTCACTGCATTTGGGTCTTGGGCATACACCTAAATTATATATCATGCTTATACGTTTTCTTTCATATGATTTTGATTTGGGCGCGTTGTTTTGCGCATGGTTTTGAAAAGGTTTAATTTGGTTTACGCTTCCGCAGCTTAACTAAACTTGTTTTTTTGGAAACGAACTAAATGGTTTGGGCATTTAGAGTTTGTTCATATGACTTATGGCTATGGGATCCTGGTAGGTCATGCGCCTCGCGGTAATACCCCGCAGTGGAAATTTGAGGGTGTGACAGATTGGTATCAGGGCCATTGGTTATAGTGAACTAGGAATTGCATTGCATTCTAGTCTATAATCATCATAGCATAAGTAATACGTTAATACACTTACCACATTAGTGCACATTTAAGACTTCCTTATGGATAGGTATTACAGGAAATGTCGTTTTCTGTCAACCAAAATTCTGAACGCATTAACGAGACTGAACCTGTAACAAGTCGTCCACCTTTGGGCTCGGAAAATGGTCCATGGACATGGTATCCCAGTATGATACGTAAGTGGGTGATCAGTAGTAGAGTGCCTGAGAAGGTACCACCCGTTTTGGACTCATGGGAGAAGTCCATTGCAGGAATTGTGAGGCATTTTCTTACCCAGTTCGATACCGTGAACTCGTATATTCAATGTTTCAAATGGTGGCAAAAGACATCTGACTATCGCTTTCAGCATATAGAAAGGAGGATCAGTCAGGTAATGGCCGACTTGGCCGTAGCTAGGCAGGAAGTGGCCGACACAAAGCAAGAGCTGATCACTACTAGGGAAGAGCTAATCATCGTTCGTGATAAACTCATGGAAGTTATAGCCCAGCGGGAGGAAGAGGAGAACGAGCGATGTGTGAAAGAACTTGAGGTGGCGCTTGAGGCAGCATTGGTAGAAAATGTTGAGACAGATGAAGAAGCCAACCCGGATGACCCAATCACGTTCAGGGTCGAGATCGAGAGCAAAGATGAGGAGTCCGATATGTCTACGGATCAAGAGGACGATTGATTCTAATTTTATTTATTTATTTTGTTCCTAGTATATTATGACTTTTATTCTACCTCGTGAGACTTGATGATCTTTTGGTTTGTGTTAGAACGTTGGTATTTTATTACTACTATCGATTGAACTTTTTTATTTTATTATTCATACGTGTGTGACATACTAGTACACTGGAGTGTGCGAACGATTGCATTCTCATGGGTATGGTATATGTGTAGAACTACTATGGCGGGAAGAGGCCACGGACGAGGAAACATCAACCTAACGCAAGCTGAGCTGACTGCACTTGTCAACAACAGGGTGGTTGAGGCCCTCACATCTTTTTCAAGCTAGTAAAGATTTAAGTTGCTAAATCATTCTTTTCCCTTGACTTTCGCATTTGAACTTCCTTATTCCTTGAACGCGCATGCCGCAACAACAACCTGCCATCGTATTTTCAAGGCTTTTATTGGTTGTAAACCTCGATAACTCCAACGGAACTGAAGGAGACCGTCTGATTGCTTCGATAGTATAAGTCTTTGCTTTGTGCATTTGCCCCCAGGCAGGATGGGGTAATGTATGCCACATGCACACTCGATGAGTTACAGATACTTGGGTGGAGAATGTAACCCCCGTGACGAAATTTAGAAACTTGTTATCTAAAGACGGTTGGGTCTGAGATTGACGCCTACACTACCAAGCTACAAGAGTTAGCTATTATATGCTCAAACATGTTTAGCCTACCTTATAAACGGATCGAGCTTCATACCAAAGGGGTGTGTCTCTCAGATTCGTGGCATCGCCACTACAGCTCACCTACCCAGAATCTAACAAATCTTTCACCTGGCTCGCAAGCTCACTGATGAGGCCGTTGAGCATGGTACTTTTTCGAAGCATGGTGCTTCATCTTCTACTTTTGGTGATAGCAAGAGAACGTGGGATAGTGTGAGGTATAAGCCCTTCAACAACAACAACAATGGTAACAACAACAATGGGGCTCGTGAAAGAGCATTTGTGATGGGCTCTGGGGAAGCTAGAGCTGATATCAATGTCGTGACGGGTGTGTCTTCCTTGATCGACACTCCTGCTGCTATTTTATTTGATACTGGTGCGGACTAATTTAATTTGGTGTTATGATGATACTTTATTGATTATTCATTTTCCTATTGATTGTATAACTGCAATGAGTAATCCGTGCTACTCCTTGCAAGGCTTCAATTATGTTTGGTTATAATGTCTACCTTAAGCTCCCTTCCATGAAACCTTCCTGAAATCATCATGTCCCGCCACAAAATTAAGCAAAGGAACGTTGCTGTCCCTGATAGCCTTTAAGCTTTAAGGGACATATTTTTTAACGGTTCGAATAGGGCACGTAAATCTTCGGGGACGCCTTTGCGTGCCATGATAGTAAGAGATCTAGGATTTACGTAAGCATATGATAATATAACGCGAGTCTAGATTACTAGATGATATAATAGAAAAAAGTGTTATATGTTAAGAAGTATCGGTAAGTGCGTATGATGTGATAACTTATACACGATGAATACATGACAAGTTAAATAGGACATATTGGAGCTAATAATAAAGAAGATATCATAAATGGATATATATATATATATATATATATATATACTAGTAAGAAACCCGCGCGATGCGGCGGAGACGACAAGTTACTACCCTATACTCATTTTCTGTTTGTTTATCAATCGTCGCATAATATTTTGTTGTCTAAGCAGTTAAGTCGGCCGAGATATCGGTGATATATCACTGATATCTCGGTTATCAGCCTTAAGAAGTTATGTTAGTCAAGAATGTCGGTTATTATATCGGTAGCGATAATATCAGCCGATATTGACTTCAAAAATCTTGGCCATCCCACCGAAAATCTCGATTACTTTTGTTTTTTTTTTGCCTCATTTTGATAAAGTGTGCATTTGAGTTGGTTGTGTCAGTGCCTGGCAATAAATACGCCAAACTCTGCATGTGTATAGAATATGCATGTTCGTTGTATAACATTTAGGTTCAATGTTATAAGGCACTATGCTTCTATTAGTAATCAATCAAATTAAAAAACCGAAGATTGATTCAATCTACAATCAATAACATAACAAATTACAAACCATAAGAAATTGCAAACCGATAGCAATTAACCTGATTAGAAAAAAAGTTAGTTAAAGAAAAATGAGTTGCATTAATAATAGATTTGCAGAACATTAATGAACAACATGCCAAGAGTTGAGAGAGTGGGAATCGATGGAAGGGAACATAGAAATCACAAACTAAAGTTAGTTAACTTTATACTGTTATACATTGGTTCAAGCCGTAGATCACATGAACCTATTGTTTGACCCTATTTATAGCTACAAAGATGTGACTTTACCATAGCATTGTTGAAGTTAGCAGAGTGAGCCAGACCATTTGGCAGTATGCCAGACCACTGCAATCTTTCAACATTTTAGGAAATATTTATGGGCACACCAGATGATGTTGCAGTGTTTTGCTCTTTCATCATTTTTTACTCTCTGCACTCTTTCACCATTTTATGCTCTCTTCACTCTTTCTTCATTTTCTACTCTCTGCACTCTTTCACCATTTTGTACTCCCCGCATGGTAACCTGCATTTAAGATAACTCACAGACAATAAAGTTAAAATATGAAAAGCTAAAAACTACCACGAGCTTTGATTCCATTTCCCATTTCTAGAGGTGCTAATTCGACCATTTTAGTTATGAATAGGTTGATTTGTATTAGATTATATGATTGAAGGTTATCGAATACTCAATACTACATACAAAACTAAATGATTGAAGGTTATCGAATACAACAAATTGCTAATGTGAAATTTGGAACAGATATCGATTTCGATAAGTTAGATCTGGTCACCAAATTGATTAGTAGCTGGTTCATGATAGTTGTAAAGTATCATGAGGAAATTGTATAACAGACTTTGAGACTTTGAGGCTCATATCCTCACTCATTCTCGATCAAATATACAACAAAATACAATGTGGTAAAAGGGGATAAGCAAGATGAGTAGGATAAACCGGTACAAAACATTATAGCCTTGTATTTAATTGTCATTAAGATAAATGATTAGCATGACATATAAAAAATACAAAAGCTTAGATTCAACTAACTAAATAAACAATCATGTACCTTTATCCGCTAAACCACAGCAGCAATCTCTCTAACTCCACAAGATCGGTTCAATATTCTCACGAATCATCTTCACTATGTCAGCAGAGCTATATGGAAGCATTGTTGCCTTCATTATAAAAAAGGAGTTAAATACAAGCAACACATGGTTTATAGGCATAAAAACAAATCATATAAGAATTGTTATGCAACTAAGATCCAAATGATTACCATCATTTCTCACTAATAAATTGTATTAGACACCGAACCTTTTTTGACCCGTTACCCAGACTTCCCACCTTTTTAGCTAAATAATCAAAATATTTGTCACATGCTTTGACCCGTTACCTAACCCGACCACCTTTCCCTGCAATACATTTTTCAAACAAATATACTGAAAGAGAAAGTAACAAAATAAAAAAATATTTACCAGCTATTGCACCAATCCGAGCTAGAGGATGGACTTCATCACAAAATTCCATTATTGCTTCCTTGTATGGTAATCCAACAAGTAAAATAATGATCAAAAGTCAAACTAAGCATTACTTGATGTAAAAAATGAAAGTTCAGTGCCTTTGATATGTATAAGATATAAGAAAGACCTAGTTATCTTTCTCAAGGTGGTCTGCTCCAGCCTCAAAATAAGCAAAAAAAAAAAGTCCAGAGAACTCTACATATCATCTATATATAATCAGGATACGTAATTTAGCAAAGAAAAGTAAATCATTATAAAAAAAGATAAAAAAAAGTCAGACCAGCAAATCTTAAGTTTTCTTAATACCTCAAGCAGCGAAAACGTATGGTCGTCAATGTAGGTGCCACAAAGCTAGTGGTGAATCTGTGGTGGTTGTAGAAGCGACATTAGGTCTGAGCAGTAGGAATCTGGTCTGGTTGTTGTGATAATAAATTTTGGTGATGATGATTCAGGTTGGGGGAAGGGCAAGGGTTTTTGGGTGGGTATTGAATCTAGTGTAACGGGTCACGCAGGTTGGTGGTTGTAGGTGTGAACTTGTGAGAATGAATCGGTGGTGAATAGATATGAAGAGGCGCATAGTATTTGCATAACAGAAACAGGGAAAACAAAAAGAGAAGTAAGATTACTCAGGATAGTAGACAGTGAAATCTGATCTCCGCTGACATATGAGTAAGATTACTCATGAGATATTAGACTTAAAAAACGGATAAAAAAACTATTATAAATCAATTGAGTAAGTCAACAACTCGGATCATCTTTGTTCCATGTTCATGTTCTGGTCTACATAAGCTACAGACATGAGATATTAGACTTAAAAAACGGATAGGTCAGGTGAAATATTGAGTAACATAACAAATGGGTCCAGGTGCTTTTTAATTATGGGTCGACATAAGTAAAAGACAAAGCTGAGGTATTAGAGCTGAAAAAATGGGCAGGTCAAGCCAAATGAATAACATATTAAACGGATTTGGGAACTTTTATTTAGGGGTCATGTATTAGAGCTGTAAAATCTGGTGTCTGTCTTAGGTTATGACAATTGCTAAGGTTCAGTAATGCCAGCCTTTTAAAGCCCTGTTTATATATAAAAAAGAGAAATGAGTAGAAAAAACAATAGCAGATGTATAAATTACTAAAGGGTGGTGCAAATGAGTTTGGGCATCGGGTCAAACAGGGTCATGTTGAAATGAGCCACTTTTAGTATAAGTTGAAATGGGTCAGATTGAAACACCAAACATAAGAGATCATCATGTTGATGCTGCTACCAGTTGCGAATCATTCGCGATTAAGCGTAAATGCTGTAATTATATAATGTAAAACTGAGAGTTAAGTTTTACCTTAGGTCACATTATGACGACAAAAATATTTTCAAAAACCTTTTTTTGTACCATGGTGAATAAACATCGAATCACTGCAAAAACGGACTGGGCAACTTTTATTTAAATACTACTGCTTTTTGACAAGGCCGGTAGATGACAAAAGGTCAAAAAATTTATTTTCGGTTGTAAATGAAGAAAGAATTTCAAAATCTTATTTTCCCAATATATAAAAACCTTCAAAATTAACTGAATCTTAACAACCAGAATACAATCAAAACATTCCACTTTGTTAGCTGATTTACATATTGAAACAAAACCAATAAAGGCTTAAGCTAAAGCTTAGAAAACTAAAAGTAATTAATAAAAGGTGTACCTGTGGTATCTCCAGACAACATATTGTTCTTGACAATATAGCTAACTCCCAATCTGCTTCTTTTAACTACAGGATGCACCTTCATATTAATAGCATCCAGTAGAAAATTTTCTCCTTGGATTTTACCACTGTCAAAATAACTAAGAGGTTAAGCCATCTAAAAGAAATACAGAAAATAAATGTTAAAAATAGTTCGAGACGCACATGGCAATAAAATTTCCATCATCTAATACATCAAAGGTAGAAATCGGGTCCCACCCAATGTGCTTCAAGCTAAACCTCTTACATGTTGTGGTGTTTTACATAGCAATACTTCCTCTCGATCTGACCAGGCTGAAAACATGGCAAAAATCATGCATCAACTACACCATCCGGTATTGAAAAACAAAAACAAAAACCAACTTCATATAAACTATTAATAAGAGTAAAGATTCACCTCGCAGTTCAGTGACATATTGAACTTGATCATTCACATGGTTTTGTGAAAATCTACAAAATCCGAAAACAGTCCTAAAAAGGATAGGTAAACAGAGTTAGTTGTATATCCGAATATTATTACAAGTGCAAAAAACCATATTTTACCTTTTCTTTGAGTTAAGAAGCTTTTACTCAGATTAACAAACACCTCTTCCTTTTTAGAAATTCCCGTCAGGGCTGCAACGCATATCAACAAACACCTAATACGATGAGAAAAATTAACCTTATAAAACTTTGACCTTTTACACGATTATGAATTCACTTATCCAGCAAGTATGATGAACCTAGATTTTTGACCGAGGTATGAGCATCAGTTGAATCATTCTTGTTTCAACCGTCTATACCCTTTTCAAAACCTTCAGATACCTGATACAATATTATCATTGAACCACTTTAATCAAAAGGTTATAAAAACTTTAAAATAGCAGAAGCAGGCAAAATAATTATAGAAAGCCGATTATAGAGCAATAAAAAACCTCACATGTCCAAATCTCCATAGACAAGGAAGGAGATGGGGTGGATGAAAGTGAGCTGTTAAGACTCTCCAGGATGACCACTGACCACTAAGAGGAGGAAGCACAAGCTCATGATTAAAGGCCTGCAAAAGCAAACACAATTGAAAGTAAAGAAATAACTCTTCAGTCAATAGCCATTTAAGTTGAACATAAATATAAACGGATTATACAGTCTCGTTGACTTGACAGTATGCGAAAAGTATTGCACATTTGTGCAAGTTCAGTTTATAAGTTACAGGAAATATTATCTTGAACACTCCGCGCAAAGTTTATGCAGATCCAGTTTCTCACTATTTCTCCATTGACCCTTACTTTGTTATTAAGCAAGTTATAACTTAACTGACTAATTTTTAAGTTATAACTTAACTGACTAAATTTGAAAACAAACGCTTATTCATAGATAAAGAACATACCTTAAAATGATAACCTTAATTTGTTTCTCCATGTGCAAAACATCTTCTTCGGATACATCATATTGGGAGCGACGAACAGATAATATTGTTGTAAGAGGTTCCCTAATCAATAAGGAAGAAACTTATAAACCATTTTCAGCATATGATATTTGATCACAAAAATTTACACGCAAATCATATTAAAAATTAAAGATTACAAAGTCAAATATTCTACCAACCGGGGTTTGGCCAGTGAGGTGATCTGTGCGTGGTTTAGTGTGCGTCAAATATTCTTACAGCTCCTTCTAGAAGTCACTAAAACAAAAAAAAATTACAAAACTTATTAAACATTTAAACATAACAATCAAAATTTTGAATTGCAAAAAAAAAAAATTGTTGAACTGTATAATCAAAATCTTTAAAATTCTGGTCGTTCCAACTGGTCAAATACTTGTTTTACGCAAACCCACTTTAACCCAACTTGCTAGTTTATCGTCAACAAGAGGTTATCCTCCGGAAACCACCATTTAGATAAATACTCAACTGATATGGTCCTGAATGAAGACATGAATTAAAAAATGAGCTCCTTGCACCAGAATGTATCAGTAGAAGAGAGGGGTTCTTTGCTAGAAGCGTACGAGAAACTAAAAAGAAACATAAACAACCAAACAAACAAAACAGAAGGAGGGTCATCGAAGATCAAACCATTAAACAGAAAGTGTGGTACTCTAGATCCAAAGATCGCTTGAATTCAAGTTGAAACCCTAGATCCAGGAAGTTAAAATTAATAGACGACTATGAACCATGAAATTAAAAAGTTGAAATAAAAGAAGGAAGAATATTACATACCGATGATGATGATGCAGATCTTGACAGTTGAAATCATAGATCCAAAGTTCGCTTGTGTTCTTGAATCGATCGAGAGCATGAGAGAGAGAAAATGAGAGAGAGGGGGGGATGGGGGCGGATGAAGCAAATGTGGATTCTGTAGAAACCCTAAATGATAGATATTACCCGTGTTTTTTCTTAGGCTTAAGGGACTTGTACATGATGCATCTAAGGTTGCACTTAAGAGTTTTTATGCAATGGATCATTGTACAATATGCTTTCAAGACTTGTAAAGTGACAAATGACCATTTCTGCCCTTCCTATATGCTTATTAATATAGTATAGATATATATATATATATATATAGAATTGAGATCAATTAGGAACCACCACCCTAGTTAGGAACCTTAGGAACCAATCTTAGCCATCCATCTAGATCTTGATCAAAATGGGTAGTTTGGTAAAATTATCTAATAATGTATTTTAATTAATATGAAATTTCATTAATTAAAAATCTGAATTTATATTCAGTTTCCTTTTTTGTAGGCATTAATCCCATAAAATCCGCAAATGATTAGAAGGAGTTTATCTTTTAAAATAGTTAACAATCAAACAAAACACAAAACCTTAATCTTACCATTCACACATAATCATATTAAAAAACCGAAATCGAAAACGAAACGAACTGGATTCTTCAGCTTAGAGGGGGGGGGGGATGGAGATCTCAACTCGTTTCTAGATCTTCCTTTCTGGATCTCAAATCAAGCGAGTTTTGACATGGAACCATAGTGTGTGTCATCCTTTGATGTTTTAAACTCTACAGAATACAGAAGTCTTAACAATTTGACCTCTATGAATGTCTAGTAACAAATAAAATAAATATATAAATAACATACCTAAGTTCCCGTATATTTAAAGGTGCCAAGAAGGAGATGATTCCAATCCATCTCCAAATTAGGGACATCTTATACTCAGTATTTGACATAACACAAAGACCTATAGGCGTGAGAATACAAAAACCTTTAAATTGCAAACACTCCTAGTAGCATATAAACCCTAATTGCACCATTTAACGAAACCCAAATCTGAATAACAAAATTCATCTGCAAGGGCACAACTCCAGCATAAAGAAGACATAAAGAACTATAAAATCAAATAGCTTCATGGGTAAATAAATACGAACCTGGTTACTTAACCATGTTTAGTTTCCTTCCGGAGCAATCATAGAATGTTTTGTGTGACCGAAAAGATATAAACAGGAGAGGATGTGTGCGGTGTCACCTCCAATAGCGGTACGAAATGATATGGGGGAGACTGGGAGAATTGAGCAGAAACAAATGATTTGGAATTAGGGTTGGGGAAATGAGGAATGGGTGTATGGGGAAGTGGGGATGAGCGGGAATTCAAATTGAAATGAAAATGTTTGGCCACCCAAAAATTAAATATTGAAAACTTGTTTGGGTCAGCGAGAAAGAAACGGAAAAATGTGTAGATTTCAACTTTCAAGAGTTCATGCTTCATAGGTTTATACATATGGCTTTAATGGTTGTACATCTCTTAAAAAGTGTCAAATGACCATTCATGCCATTCCTATATGCTTATCAATATAGTGTGTGTATATATATATTAAAAATAATAATTATATTATTTTTCAGAATTTAAAACTGAAAATATCAAAGTTTTATCTTATAATAGTTTATAAAACTTTATAGAATTCTATTGAATATAAATAAGATATAAAATAAATGTTTAATGTTATATATCAAATACAAGTTTTAAAAAAAATTAAGTTCTATTAATGGATTTAATCAAAATCCCCAAAACTAATAACTATAAACCCTAGGACAGTCCAACCACTGGGCTATCTTTGTTTTTGTTTCAATTATCAGAAAAAAAAAATTAAGTTCTATTACTGGATTTAATAAAAATCCCCAAAACTAATAACTATAAACCCTAAGATTAATCCCAATACAATTTACACCAAATTCGATTTCGATATACAAATCAATTATGGGGCTTTTATTCTACACCTATAATCGACCAACACCATTGATTTAGTGGAAACAAACCTGGTCAATTGAACACGAGGACAAAGAACAAAATCCGAAACATAGGGAGATCGATCTGGAACGATTGGATTGACAAAAACAGTAATTGTTTGAGGGTTTAAGAGGCGATTAGGGTCTGTTGTGTGTGATGGGTTTAATTTATAGATCTAAGGCCGAATTAGATGGTTATAAGATTGGGATAAATATGTTTTTGAATGATTAATGGATAATCATAAAATTAACCGACTTAAAGTTATTGTTATCGCATAAATCTCAACAGATATGTTCGACTTATGGTTTAGATTGAGATTATAGGATGAACTTTGCCCAATCTTCTCTTATTTACTTGATTTTGAGATTTTTTTAAATGGGCTTTCTTATAAATGATCAATTTTCTTTATATAAAGTATAAACCTTTATAAAATCATATTTATAAAATAAATTTTATAGCCATTATATAAAAAACTAAAAGGTATTCGATAATATTTAATAGTCCCTAATCTTTGATAGAAATAATATTTTTTTTCTTTTAAATAAAGATTTTATAAATAAATTTAACATGATTAAATTTTATAAATGCCACGATACTTAAATAGAATAAAAATGAAAGGGTGAAATACAAATAAATAGAAATCAAATGAATAAGAATAATAGGGAAAATACGCGATGTTACATACAAGCCAAGGATAGGGCTTTGGTACAAATGCTTCTTCAACAGAATGCTGAGTTGATGAAGCAATTGCAGGCTCAGGGGGAGAGTGTGACGTGTAAAGGTGAAGAGTTGAGAACGAAGAGGCGTGAAGATGATCCCGGCAATGATCCTAACCGCTTTGCGAGAAGTGAGCCTCCAAGTGCTTCAACAACACTTGGTGAGCTTGCTACTATTCAGGGGGAGTCGGGTACTGAAGTTGAGTCATCTGGTGCTAGTGATCCAGGAAAAAGGCTTGTTGATGATATGCCTCAACCTGCTGATACTTTTAGAACCGATGCTTCTTTTGATGAGTTGTTTCCTGGGTTCGATGAGTTTACCTTCGAGAATCTGCTTGACTTTCAAGATGCAATAGAGAAACTCAAAGAAGCTGGGTTACTTTATGAAGAATCAGTTCATGAAGAAGTGTATGATTTGGAAGAAGGTGAGTTTATTCCGGATAATCTTGAAGACTGGAATACCATAGAGGAAGAATCGGGGAATATAGAAGAAGTTAGTGAGGTTGTTGCACCATCTTTATATACAAAGAACGTGATTGAAGGATGTGATGATGAAGTGCAGCGACATTTAGATGATATTAGGCAGATGTTGGAACAGGGTCCTCTTGATTCTGACCCTGAGGTTATTGACGAACCAGTTACAGATACTGATCCTGATGCTGCATGGAAAGCATGTTGGAAAAGGATGAAGGAAGAGTGGAACATGTCTAGACCCAGGCCACTAAGGTATATGCAGACTTATGATGCTTCAAGCTCGAGGAAGGAAACCAGTGGGATAGTTAGTTGGTTTTATGATGCAAAGCTGAAGTTGTTTGTTGTGAAGAGATATGATGGGGTTCAATATTTCCAAAAGGTGTGAAGTATTTCAATTCTTTACCCATATTGGAACTCAGGGATCTGGCTAGGCGGAAGATAATAAATCCTAGCGATGATATGTATGCTGGAGGTTTAGAGAAGACTTTGAGGTTTGAGATCAAGGAAGAGAAGTTTCAGTACTTCCAACCGCAGAAAGGAAAGTAGGTTAAGGACAGGACACAGATTAATCCAACGACAAACAAGCGGTGGATGAAGGTGTACTACAAGCCTGTTAGGTGCTTGAAGCAGGTTACACTGAAGAAGCTACCTCAAGAGATTCTTGGTGACCTTAAATGGTGGTACGTTGATAGTGATACATCAGAGGCAGTGATGGAAGACCAGAAAGAGAAGTGCCTGCTAAGACTTTATGACCCTATGCATCTTGTGAAACTGTCCAGAGCTGACTTGAAGAAGCTGTACAGACATCTGATGTCGTGTGGATTAGGTCTTTTTTTTTAAACGTCCTTTTTACAACCAACACTTTCCCGAAGGAAGTGTCAAGAATCGGTGTAAAAGGGTAATTAAAGGTGACCTTCACATTAAAAAACTTATCGAAGTTTTAAATTTATAAAAGTAAACGATATCTGCTGACTAGTCTAAACCCACACGATAAGCAAGTGGACCTATCGAGTGTAGTATAGGTAATAGCAAGTACCAAGTATCGAACCTAAGATACGACTTCCCCTACTCAGTTTCAAGTTTCTTTGATAAAAACAAAGATAAAATAAAAGAAAGAGGATGAGAGTCATCAGAGTAAAAATCAATACTGACACGAAGTGCTGCTTCGGGATCCAACTTTATCTTGGGACGGATTAATAGTAATTAGTTTGTTAAAGTGGTGTGAACAAGTGCGTACTTATGCTTAATGTGGAGTTGTTGCAGCATTCTCCAGAGGTGTTTGTTATCGCAAAACAAGCTGTGTTCTTGTGTTAAAGTGAGGGTCTCCTGAACCGGTAAGCTCACCTCTCAATACTGACAGACAGACAACTCAAGACTGTCTATACCCAACCCTGAATGATCCACCTCCTAATACTGCAATAATGACATCTAGACATTTAAACTTTTATGGACAACCTGCCGGTGGCCTGAGCATGACCGAACAAGAAACCATTTGATATCATAAGAGAGTCGTGACAAACCGGCAAACGTGCATCTCTTACTTGAATTAATTAACCTTTTAAAAAGTGAATGATCTATCATTAACTGTGTGGCAGTATAATGATAAAAGAAAATAAGGACCGTTTTCTTTTAACACGGGTTCACCAACACTTAACCTGCGCTAAAGCTATCACATAGACCATGTAGCTAAGTCACAAGATTAGGCCTTGGTTTATCACTAGGACCAAGTATAAAGACCGAACCCACCCTAAGTGAGATCTTGATAGTAGAGGATTAAGTCACTAAGTGTGTGTATTTCTACCCATAAATGGACCAATCACTACTCGTAGGATTAGGTTAGCTCATAAGTGCATGGGTTGTTACACACCATGGGTACACTTATGAGTCCTCCCACTTCCTATCAAGACACCCACAAGACCAAAGACTAGTTAATTAGTTAGTTAATTCATCAAACAAAGTTTAGGTTAAAAGAATTAAACAAGAACACAACACCTCTTAACAAAAATAAACTATATAATCCATACAAAGATAAGTCTTCACCCTAGCAACACTTGATTAATCTAGCCAAACATTGGCTGTATAACTATCACATTATCTTTGGTGTATGAAAAACACATAGTTGTGAGTGTAGGTGGATTAAAGAAGGTGTTTTGGATGAGTTTTAGTGATCTCTCTCTCACCTCTCTATCACCAAGTGTTTATGGAGTGATCCCAAGCTCCAAAGGTCACTTGCAAGACCCTAAAGGTGGTTGAAATGTGAGTAAAACTCCGGTGAAATTGGATGTCCAAAATGAGGAGTGGAGGGCTCTATTTATAGGCAAATCAGCTCAAGCACGCCCTCGACATTGGTTTGGCATGCCTATGCCAGACAACGGGTACTGTTGCAGAGTCCTTGCATGTGGAATTGTTGTGCACCAGGGCTGGCACGCCCGTGCCAGGGTGTTTGGCACGCTCGTGCTCTTCAGCTTTTTGTAACCGTCTGTCAGTCTTGGTCGGTTTGAGCCTTGGAGAACACGCTGCATTAAAGCACGCCCGTGCACTTTGAATGAGCACGCCTGTGCACCTTAGAAATCCTCAGATTTGACTCATGTTGACTTGGAAATATTGACTGGTTGACCCGGAACAGCTGGCACGACCGTGCATGCCTAGAGCGCGGCCGTGCTTCATCTGGATCCTTGCAAAAAGTCTTCAAATCCTTGTCTTTTAAGCCGGTTTTCACTTCTTTTCACTTTTCACCTTCAATACCTGCAATTATCATCAACAGGAAACAAACCGTGACAATACCAAGATAAAAGCCTGATTTTAGGTGATAATTAGGTGAAAACATGTATATCAAACCTGCTAATTTTGGGACTCATCATATCACCTCACACTTAGATGTTTGCTTGTCCCCAAGTAAACTAAACCTAGGCAACGAAAGTAGAGTAAAAATAAGTGAGTGTGCTATGACAAGTCACAACGATCCACCTCCTATGAGTCCCACTTACTCAACACATCCCTGGTAGATGTTTTAGAAAGCCTTGGTGCGCCTAATCAAACGTCCCTCTAGTGTTTTACTTTATGTTTTCCTTATTATTTCACTCGGGTGTTATTTGGGGTTTGATCACTCAGATTCATCCCAAGGCACGTACAGACCATAGGCTTGTACATAAATCGAATCTCCACCGCTGTAAAATGATGAGAAACTGCAAATCACAAGGTCTTTTTACGGGTAAAAATGATGTAGTGGTAAATGGGTAGGAAGGGAGTCTACTGTCATGTCTGGCTCGGGCAATGGCTATGACATAATGGGTAGATGTCAAACTCTAAATGATGGGCGTAGTGAAACTATCCTCCTTGGAGACTTACTGCTCTGAGGTCCCTACTCTGCAAATTATTCGGTCTTCGCACCTAATCACCTCCGCTAGGAATGTCCTAGAAATAAATCTTCAACCAGAACTGTTTCTTTTAGCCCGCTCTTTTTCGAGCTTTTTGATTTATTTCTCTCTCTCTCTCTCTCTCTCTTTTAACAAACATAACAAGCATTGCTTCTGTGAAGCTTATTCTTTGGTAGGTCAACTATGGATGGCGGTTTTTATTTAGTTGCCAGAACTTTTCTTGATGAACACCGCGATGTCTGGTCTATCTTTCTTTGTCTCGAAACTGCCCAAGAGTGTCCCAATAGCCTACAGCGCGCCTTTTTTTGCCAAAATAACGACAGGGGCTAAGTATGATGAATGAAACGAAAAGGCTAAGGCTCAAATGGGTTCACTAGGCGAGGGATAAATTTATGGAAGGCTCATGTAAAATGGAAGGGGTATGTCCTAGTGCCTTGATCACTTTTACAATTCCTCACCTTAAGTGCGGTCTCGAAACGCATGAGTTGCGCAAGTTCTAGCTGTAACATGCCAAGGGTGAATATCTCTCTCAGTCAAATGAACGAGCATCAGTGGTATCTGCAAGTGGGTGTGCTAGGGAAGGCTTAAGATACTCACATGGAAAGGGTAGACACTCGAATATGAAGTAAAAGACACTTTGAGTTGGTTCTTTCGGCGATGCCAACACCTCCAAAAATGTCTTGTTTAGGTCTTTGGGGTGGACTCAAAGGGTTTGAAAAAGATTTTTATTTACTCTGAAAGCATTTTAAAAACTTTTGCCTTAAATAGGTTTTTGTTTGCTTGGCTCAAGAGGTGGTAAAATTTATAAAATTTTATCACCTCACACTTAATTCTTTAGCATATTTTTGAAATTAAGATTTTGTAAAAAGCATATACTAAGAATTAAGTGGGACGTAGTTATGTCTTCCCCTAATAAGCTCGAGGCTGTTCGGGTGTAGTCTGAGATTGAGCCGTGAGAGAGAGAACACCTGGCATGGATTTATATAGTTATCTACAAACTAAGAAAAATAAAAACTACTACTACTACTACTAATAATAATCTACTAGGTCCTAATGCCGAGAGGGCATACCTGGCGGTGAGAAAATAAAAGGGGAACGATCATACCTGAGGGTCCTAGATTGCTTTCTTACCGTATGCACCAACCTCTCAACTTATTCTTCTAATCTACTGATCCGGGAAACCTTCCAGGCAGCGCCACGTTTAAGTCTTTGGCTGGACGAAAGGCGATCTGGTCAAGTGTGAGCTGGCATCTCATCTACCTCCTCATCGACTAAGAACTCGAAGTACGGTTTAAGCCGGTGACCATTGACTTTGAAAATGACTCCCGTCTCTGTCTCCAAATCTACTGCCCCATAAGGATAGATCTTCTTCACGATGTATGGCCAAGTCCATCTTGATTTAAGTTTTCTAAGAAACAACTTGAGCCTTGAACTGTAGAGTAACACTTTCTGACCTTCTTGAAACGGCTCCTTTCTTCTGAGTCTCTGATCATGGAATTTCTTGGTCTTTTCTTTGTAGATGAGTGAATTATCATAAGCTTGCTGGCGCAGTTCTTCAAGTTCATGAAGCTGAAAAAGTTGGTGTTGCTTGACATCTTCAGGATCATAGTTTACTACTTTCAATGCCCAGTAAGCCCTGTGCTCCACTTCTAATGGTGACTGACATGCCTTTCCCATAAATAAGTCTGTACGGAGTGGTACCAATCGGGGTCTTGTATGCTGTACGTAGTGCCCAAAGTGGATCATCGAGTCGATCGGCCTAATCTTTTCTGTCAATCCCCACCGTTCTTTTAAGGATTCTTTTTATGGCCCGATTTGTAACTTCTACCTGACCATTGGCTTGGGGATGATAAGGAGTGAAGAACCTCTGCTGACAACCATATCTTTGTAGTGCTTTCTCCAATTGCTTGTTGCAAAAGTGGGTTCCTCGATCACTGACGAGAGCTTTTGGTATTCCGAACCGAGCAAAGAGAGCCTTTAAAAACTTGACAACAACCCTGACATCATTCGTTGGCAGTGCTTGTGCCTCGAACCATTTAGAAACATAGTCAACTGCAACAAGAATGTAGAGATTCCCCCTGGATGGTGGGAATGGCCCCACAAAGTCTATACCCCAAACATCGAAGATTTCATAGACAACAAACCCGGTTTGTGACATTTCATCGCGGGCAATTATATTTGTGGCTCTCTGACATGCGTCACATCCTTGGACGAAAGTGGTGGCGTGTTTGAAGATTGTGGGCCAATAAAATCCTACTTCATAGACCTTTCTAGCCGTATTCACCGCGGCGTGGTGCCCTCCTGTAGGACCTTCATGGCATTGTCGTAGATTCTCTTGGGCTTCCTTCCCGTGAACACACCGGCGAATAATACGATCGGGGCATATACAGAAAAGGTAGGGATCCTCCCATAGATGATACTTCAATTCCGAAAACAATTTCTTCCTTTCATAATGTGACTGTCCTTTAACGAGCATCCCACTTGCCAAATAGTTTTCATAATCAACGTACTAGGGATATGAGTCTGGGTCTTTGATTCGGAGGATCTGTTCATGAGGGAAGTCGTCATGGATTTCGTCTCCCTTTTTCTCGGGTGGTATTTCTTCGATCGAGACAAATGATTGGCTGCAACATTTTCGGCCCCCTTCTTGTCTTTTATTTCTATATCAAACTCCTGCAGTAAGAGAATCCATCGTATGAGCCTTGGCTTTGCGTCTTGCTTGTTGAAGAGATGGCACAAAGAGGCATGGTCAGTGTAGACTATGGTCTTTGACAAGATCAAATACGAGCGAAACTTGTCAAAGGCGAATACCACAACAAGGAGCTCTTTTTCAGTCGTCATGTAATTTTCTTGGGCATCATTGAGGGTTTTGCTTGCATAGTAGATTGGGTGGAAACACTTGTCTTTTCTTTGTCCCAGAACTGCTCCTACCGCCATATTGCTTGGATCACACATTAATTCAAATGGTAGGTCCCAATCCGGAGAAATGACGACCGGTGCTTTAATCAACTTTTTCTTCAGGCAATTGAACGCCTCAAGGCATTCTTCAGAAAATACGAACTCGCAATCTTTTTCAAGAAGTTGAGTGAGTGGACGAGCTATCTTCGAGAAATCCTTGATAAATCTTCTATAGAAATCGGCATGACCGAGAAAACTACGAATTCCCGTAACCGTGGTAGGAAGGGGGAAGCAACAAAATTGCTTCTACTTTGGCCTTGTCAACCTTGATCCCTTTATCTGAAATTTTGTGCCCCAGCACAATTCCTTCTTTTACCATAAAGTGGCACTTTTACCAATTGAGCGCCAAATTCACTTCTTCACATCTTGCCAACATCTTCTTGAGATTGCCCAGACAATGATCGAACGAACTTCCAAAAACCGAGAAATCATCGATAAAAACTTCCATGAAGTTTTTGATCATGTCATGAAAGATAGCTACCATGCAACGTTGGAAAGTGGTGGGGGCGTTGCAAAGCCCAAATGGCATTCTCCTATAGGCAAACGTGCCATATGGACAAGTGAAAGTGGTTTTCTCATGGTCCTCGGGGTCAATCGGGATCTGAAAGTACCTAGAGAAACCATCGAGAAAACAATAGTACTGGTGCCTGACCAATCTTTCCAACATCTGATCAATGAATGGTAGGGGAAAATGATCCATCCTTGTAGCATCATTGAGCTTCCGATAATCAATACAAACCCGCCAACCCGTGACCTTTCTTGTGGGAATAAGTTCATTTTGAGCGTTGGTCGCGACTTTCATACCACCTTTCTTTGGGACCACTTGAACAGGGCTCACCCAAGGCGATTCAGAAATGGGATAGATCAAGCCGGCATCTAACATCTTAATTACTTCTTCCTTCACGATCTCCTGCATCTTGGGGTTAACTCTTCGCTACCTTTGCACACAAGGGCGGTATTCATCTTCCATAAGGATCTTGTGTGTGCAAAGTGAAGGGCTAATACCTTTGATATCCATCAGCTTCCAGGTGATTGCTTTCTTGTGCTTCTTCAAAACTTCCATCAACTTCTCTTTTTCTTCCTTTGACAAATCTGCTGCTATGATAACATGAAGCTTGCAGTCTTCTTCAAGAAAAGCATATTCTAGGTGGGATGGTAATTCTTTAAGTTCCAAGGATGGTGGTTCTTCAATGGATGGGTTGGACTTTTCTTCAGGACTACTTTCTGGGAGTTGAGTTTCTTCGGGTTCTTCTTCAGGAAAAACTTGCTAAATACGATAACTTTCAAGGACCATGGGATCATTTTCATCTGTCGTCGAAGCACAATCATCAAAATTATCCCCCTCCCCCATAACATCACAGAGATAGTATCCTGCGATATAATCGAAGTCGGTAATGGGGCGGACAGATCATCCTGGATGCTTGGACACCGCATAACTTTTTGTAGGTCAAAACCCAATTTTTCGCCATTAATCATCACTCTGAGTCTTCCTCCCCAAGCATCCAACAGAGCCAACGCGTTGTTGAGGAAAGGTAGGCCCAAGATGATAGGGCTTTCCTCCCCTGGTGTATCAATCACCACGATGTCTATCGGGAAGATAGTATCGCTGAGGCCAATCAAAACGTCTTCTGCAATTCTTTGAGGGTACCGCACCAAACGGTTGGTGAGGCAAAGCTCCATTCTCATGGGTCTCAGGGTCTGCTGCAGGAATTGTCAGAATATTGAAGCTGGCAGAATGTTGACGTCGCTCTGTAAGTCGGCGACAACTTTGGTGGGGATATTTTCCCCCACGGTGCAAGGGATGGTAACTTTGTCATGAGGTGTTCTTCCTTGGATAATGGCTGAGTAGACTTTGTTGATGGGCATGATGACACCTTCTTCAAGAGTATCCCTTTGAGAGAGGATATCTTTTAGAAATTTAAAGTTAGCGGGTAGTCTGAGCTGGTAATCGGCATAGGGGATGTTGAGATGAACTCTGTTATCAAGGAATGGAACATGTGAAGTCTCTCCTCCATGCTGGGAATAAGAGCAGCTTCGATTGCATCTTCTCTTGCTTCCAAGGGTAAATCATGAACTTCTTCCTTGCTCTGGCCCTTTATCTCTTCTTCGTCAACAACATCTTCCGTAGCATAAACATACCTGAGGTAGTTTTTGACAACCTCAAGATTTTCAGCAAACTTCTTCAAGTCAATCAGTGGAGGGTCTGGTTCTGGTATGGATTCAGGTTCAAATTGACTTGGTGGTGGCGAGGAAAATAAGTGGGCTAATGGAGATGGCATGTAAGGTGATGGGCTAGGGGCAGGTGCTGGTAAAGGTGGTGGAAATTGGTAAGGTTGGGGTAAGATGTATGGTGGTGAATCACCCAAGTGATACATTTTGTCAAGTGCATCTAGTGATGGTGGAATAGGGTCAAATGGTGGTGGAGGAGATCTAGGTGGTGAGGGTGGTTGAGAGCTCATTCGACAACCATTGACAT
Organism: Ambrosia artemisiifolia; assembly: GCA_032199755.1. Lineage (NCBI taxonomy): Eukaryota > Viridiplantae > Streptophyta > Magnoliopsida > Asterales > Asteraceae > Ambrosia > Ambrosia artemisiifolia. Next base: position 45,572,797 of record CM063519.1, on the reverse strand, counting down.
GGTAAATTTCTCTAGTGGGGTTATGAGGAAATGGTGAATGGTTGTAAGGTGGTGGTTCAAGCGGGGGTGAGTAATGGCTGAAGTACTCTGGAAAATACCAGGACAGATAGTCTTCACAGTTGTGGTAGAACGAAGGTCCACCACAATATTAACAGAACCGTTGATCATAAAACCCCTCATAATCGAAAAAGTTCTCTGCCACGAACCGATCTTCATCCATGCGATTCATCTAAAAAACTAACAAAAGCAAACTCACAAAGTGATTAGTAGCAAGCAACTTAAAACTTTTCTCTGGAATATGTCATATCCCTGGCAACGGCGCCAAAAACTTTGATGTCGTGTGGATTAGGTCTTTTTTATTAAACGTCCTTTTTACAACCAACACTTTCCCGAAGGAAGTGTCAAGACTCGGTGAAAAGGGTAATTAAAGGTGACCTTCAAATTAAAACACTTATCGAAGTTTTAAATTTATAAAAGTAAAACGATATCTGCTGACTAGTCTAAACCCACACGATAGGCAAGTGGACCTATCGAGTGTAGTATAGGTAATAGCAAGTACCGAGTATCGAACCCTAAGATACAACTTCCCCTACTCAGTTTCAAGTTGCTTTGATAAAAAAAAAGATAAAATAAAAGAAAGAGGATGAGAGTCATCAGAGTAAAAATCAATATCGACACGATGTGCTGCTTTGGGATCCAACTTTATCTTGGGACGGATTAATAGTAATTAGTTTATTAAAGTGGTGTGAACAAGGGCGCACTTAGGCTTAACGTGGAGTTGCTACAACATTCTCCAGATGTGACTGTTATCACAAAACAAGCTGTGTTCTTGTGTTAAAGTGAGGATCTCCCGAACCGATAAGCTCACCTCACAATACTGACAAACAGACATCTCAAGACTGTGTATACCCAACCCTGAAAGATCCACCTCCCAATACTGCAATAATGACATCTAGACATTTAAAATTTTATGGACAACCTGCCGGTGGCTGGAGCATGACCGAACAAGATTAGGCCTTGGTGTAGATGCACGAAGTGCGACTAGTGATTGGATCTACAAGTTAACATGTGTTAAAAGTTGCTGATGGGTTGAATGTAGAAAAACTGGGCGAATGTAAAAGTTTGTGGGCGAAGGTGGAGCAGATATGGGCGAAGGTAGAATGGACTGAACATGAAGAACACATTCGTACCCTAGAATGGGCGAATGTGGAAGAAGTCCACATTCGACCATTCCTAGTGGGCGAATGTGCAGACTGTATATATAGAGTTTGTGTGTTTTTGAGTTATAGAGAGTTTTAGTTGGAGTGTGTGTTTGAGTCAGGTTCCAGGTGTAATTGAGAAAGTGTTTAAGTGGTCTAGATTAACGTGTGTGTGATTGTAATTGAATATTTGAGAAAGTTAATCTATGAAAAAGCTTTGAAAATGATGTTGATTGTGTTTTGATTAGAGTTTTATCAGTTTGTTCAGAACTAGGGTTTCCGCACCTGGTTTTGTGACTTGTATGATCAATTAATCCTGTTTCATCCGAAATCTTTCGCTTACAAAGTGGTATCAGAGCCATACGGATCATACAACAACAAAATTGATAAACTCAGAGCTGATTTGGACCTAATTTTGATCAAAATACATCTGTTTTTGAATGAAAATGGTTTTTGAGTGTTTTTGATTGATTTGAAGTTGAATTTGTGGATAAAATCTAAAATTCCAAGAATTAAAGTTGTTCCAAATCAATTCCGAATCAAAACCTGATAAAGCTCATTCAAATCCATAAACTTTTGAAAATCAGAGATCAAAATAACCGTTTTTCAAAGTGTAACCGTTTTTCAAAACTGAAATGGGCGAACTTGCAGGGTAAGGGGCGAACCTGACACAGAGTGGACGAAAGTGAGTTGATTTTGGTCGAACCTAGCACATTTCTGGGCGAACCTGGAAATTTTTGTTTGAATTTTTCACTTTCGGGTAAGAATTTCCACCTTCGATTCATCGGGCGGGCGAAAGTGGAAATAAAACGGTCGAACCTGCATTAGTTTGGGCGAAAGTGGAAAGTGTGTTAGGATATTTTACTTTCTGTTGAAGTTCTACATTCGGGTGATCTCAATTTGGACGAAAGTGGAATAAAAGGGACGAAAGTAAGACAAAAAGGGGCGAACCTAGAACAGTGTTTTGGAAAATTTTCTAAGTGTTGAATTTTTCGAAGTTCGTGGTCATGTGGAATTTTCCGACTACCCCGAGACCAGCAACGACACAACCACAACAACAAGTGATGGACCCATGGACAGTGGCAGCACAAAAGACGAGCACACAGTCTTCGCAACCGATTAACTACATGGCGATGACTAGCTCGATGCCTCAAAGTGTGGCACCTCCAGCACCACAACCTGACTACTGGGGAGTAGCAGCAGCGGTGGTAAATACTCAAACCACAAATGCTATTTCCACACTAATAAATGACTTATCTTCAGGTAGCGGGAATCGGCCACCTAAGCTCATGGAGATACAAGAATATAATCAGTGGCAGAACAAGTTCAAGATTCACTTGGAAGGCATGGGAGTGGAGGGTGCAGAGGCATGGAGTATGATTGCTAGAGGTTACACAACACCAGTTTTGGAGAATACAGGTGAACCAGTTCCATTGGAGAGTATGTCTGAGGAGGAGAAAAAGAAGTTTGCTGTAGAGAAGAAAGCCTTTTCCCAGTTGACTCAGGCAATCACAAACGATCTGTTGCATCAGTTTGGGACATGCACTACATCTAAGCAACTATGGGATATGCTTAAAAAAAGGCATGATGGGAATGAGAAGACTAGAAGTTTAAGGATGGATGAATTACGAAAGGAGTTTGAGAATTTTTCTTATATTGGCAATGAAACTTTAAAAGAATTAACTCCTAGATATAGTCATTTGCTATGACAGCTTTGGTGGATAAGTTTGCAGATGCTCTACCACCATACTGGGATCAGCATGTGGAAGTTCTCAGGGAGAAAGATTCATACCAATACTGGACTATTCATGAGTTTGTGCAGAAGCTGGAAAACAAAGAGATGGAAGAGAAGAGGAAAGCTCGAAGATCACAGATTCCTCAGAATCCTAGCTTATATTTTGGAGGCACTTCAGTTCTAGTTAGTAACTCAAGTTCAGGTGGATTAGTGGCACCACATGTTGCTTGCATTTCCAATGTTATGGAATCACCAAAACCTACCATCAACTACATGGCACAAACCTCATCCTACTCACAACCATCATACACACCACCACCTCCACAACAACAATACAACAATTCCTACATTTCACCATTCTCACCAATGCAACAAGCAGCTTTCTATACTGCTAGCCAATCTCAACAACCAATGAACCAAGTTACTCAACCTAATCAACAACCGGTGGTTTTGGAGACTTCTAACTTGGGAAATGTGACGGTTGAAGTTGCTCAGCAACACATTGCACTAGTCTCTGCAATGGTTTCATCTTACAATGGGTTGGTTGCTAGTCAAATTGGAAACAACAACTTGACCAATGAAGACTACGCACAGATTGATAAAGAAGAGATGAAATTGATTGATATCCAGTGGGCTTTTGCAAGCATTATGAGAAGAGCAACAGAATTTATTGAGAAGACGGGTAGAACGGATTTGGGAACTTCTCCTAACACAACCTACGGGTTCAACAAGGAGAAAGTTACTTGTTTTAACTGTGGAGGGAAAGGTCACTTCAAACGGGAATGCACCCAGCCACCAAAACAAGGTAATAGAAACCCTTTCAATGCAAGCTACCAGAACCGTCAACAACAAAACCAAAACCAAGTTTCTTACCAAAATAACAACAACTACCACAATAACAACAACTACCAAAACCGTCAAAATAACTCTAACAACAACCAAAACAGACAACCAAACACACCAAACTAGACTCAAAACCAATCACCTACCAACACTACCCGAACAGTCATACCGATTACCACACCTAATGAGACACAACAGAACACCAATCAGAATCAAGCATTGGTGATTCAACAAGATGAACGGTTTGATTGGTCGGGATTGCAAATAGGTGTTGAGGAGATTACAACTGGTGGAAATGTAGCTTGTGTTGCTCGACAGGTTGATTTTGAAGAGTCGGTGATAGTTGGTGAGAAGGAAGAATCTAAGGTTGAAGTTGATGTATCTGAAGCTGAAATGAAAATGGAGAATGAGCCTGTTGAGGTTAAGGCTGAGGATGCTAATCCTGGAATGGTGATTGACACTATTTCTGACGTTCCTGAGGAGTGTGAATCGGTTTATTCAGATTCAGACAGTGAATCGGATACAGAAGCAAGTGTTACATCCCTAGATGATGATATTGATCAGTTGCTAGCAGAAGCTGATTTTCTGATGACGAGGAAGTCGTGCATTGCTGATGATGCTTTCACCAGGATTGATTATTCCAAGTTTTTCGCTGGAAAGGAAGCTCATTTTGCTTTGATGGCCATGACTGATCCGCCAAAACCTGTAAGTTCTGAGTGTAGCACTGATATTACTAGCAATAAATATTGTGGTACTTGTGATAGATTGACAGAGGAGAACAAACAACTTCGTGTTCAACGTGATAGTGCTATCATGAACTGTCAATCTACTCGCAAAGAGTTGGATGCTTTTAACAAGGTATTAGATGGCTATAAAAAGGACATTTCCGACTTGAAAAACACTTTATCATTAAAACAACTTGCAATTAATAACTACATTAATGAAATTGAAAATACCAAGTTGGAAATGGCCGCCATCAAGTGCTTTGCTGAAAAAGTAAACAAAAAGTTGGAAAGTTATAAGCACATTGCTTACGTGGTAGACCACATCATTGATGATCAAACCACTAATTACAAGTCTGTGCCATCTCCGGTGCTTTTTGAAAACCATAATTGTCATCAAGTGACACCGGAGAGCTCGGTAAAATCAGACTCATCATCGGAAAATGAATCTAATACCTCGAGTATTGGTGATCCACATTCCGATGTGAGGCCGATTTTAGGTTTGAATGATGAAGGTGTTACTGTTGAGAGCTGTGACTCAGACTCTGAGAGTGATGATGCTGGTTGTCATCAAACTGTTAATGCATGTGAAATTCCAAAAGAAAATCACATCATTACTACTGAACCAGTTTCACCATCTCAACTTGTGCATCCGATGGCAAATGCTCATCGTGAGAAAAAGTCTGAAAAGAATGTGGTTAAGAAAGAATTTGAGAAAAAGGATGTTAAGAATGAACCGTGTGACAAACCAGTCAAGGTGTTTTATCGGATGGAAGGATCCGATAAGATCATCTCTGACGTGGAATTTCCAATCAAAAATGCTAACTATGCTAAAATTGATAAAATCTGGCAAGAAAGCACCATTTGGTTCCCAAAACATGAGAGAACAAATGAAATCCCACCTGCCATTTTAAAGAAATTATTTTTGGATGTTCCTCAAGAACCAAAGGTCCATGTCACAGAGTTCATTAGACCCAAAAACAGAGCTAACGGTTTTCATGAGCCTACTTACTCAAAAGGGCCACTCCCTGAGAGTTTGAGGAATCAACAGTATAATGATCAATATCCTGTTAGATCATTTGCTCAACCGAATGCTCCAAATGTTTTTGAAGAATACCGTGCATGCTTTAAATGCGGGGAGAGAGGGCATTTACTTGCTCAATGCCCGTATGTAAGGCATAAAAGGCACGAAGTTGAAGTGAGGAATTCCATGAGGAAACCGATTGATCATTATGTTCCACCACAAAGACGTGTTGTTCCTCAACAACAACAGTTTTATAATCAAAACAATTTTTATCAAACGAGGAACAATCGTCCAGTTCAATATGATCGCAGAAATCGGATTGCTATGGAACAATCCTGGAGGAAGCCAGTGGTGAATAAAACAAATGATAGGCAAAAGGTTCCACCAAAACCGATTGTCAAGTCAAATGTTGGAGCTAAGTCTGTTAAATCAGATAAGGTAACCAAGAAAGTTTCTTTTGCAAACAATGTTCAGAAACCGACTGAGAACCCAAAGTCTCAGATTCGTATCTTGAAAAGAACTGAACAATCTTGGACACCCAATGGTTCTCCAGGTGCCTCTACTTCAAAGTCAAATGAGAAAAAGGAAACTGTTTTGAATAATCCTAAAAAGATTGATCCAAAACAAAAAGTTGTTGAAAATGTTTCTGAGAATGTTTCTTTACAAGCTGATATTCCAAGACCCAAGACTCAGGCTTGGGTCCCCCGAAAGAACTAAACGTTTTATTTGATGTGTGCAGGGAGCTTCAGCTGGCCCTATTAGCAGTCTTTGGATTGTTGATAGTGGAGCTTCAGGCCACATGACAGGGGATCTTGCGTTGCTGTTCGATGTGAAGAACATCAATGGTGGATATGTTGCATTCGCGGGAAATAAAGGCGGATATATCACTATGGAGGGGAGCGTGAGTAATGGAATAGTGAGCTTTGAACGGATATCATATGTGAAGCAGATTGATTATAATCTGTTGAGTGTCAGTCAAATTTGTGATAAACAATTCACTGTGCATTTTGATGACAAATCCTGTTATATCCTCAAACCGGGTTTTCAAATTCCAAAAGAGTGGATAATGTTGAAGGCACCTCGCGTCAACAATCTCTATATTCTTGATATGTCCAAGGCGATGACATCACAGGGGCAAATAACATGTTTTCTATCCAAGGCGACCGAGAAGGAATCGATAATGTGGCACCGAAGAATGGGGCACATTCATCGGAGAAAAATGAACCAACTTGTGAGAAATGGACTTGTCGATGGAGTAAACGTGAAACATTTCCATCTGAATGACAAGTGTGTAAGTTGTAATAAGGGGAAGCAACACAGACAATCCCACAAAGTGAAGAAAGTTAACTCTGTTGAGATGCCACTTGAGCGATTGCACATGGATCTATTCGGACCGGTCAAGCGCAAAAGTCATCTTGGGGAGCTTTATTGTTTAGTTGTCACTGACGACTATTCAAGATTTTCATGGGTGATGTGTTTGCAGAATAAAAGTGACACCTTTAACAATCTGAAAGTTCTGTTCACTCGATTGGAGAATCTCTACAACTTGAAGATAAAGAGGATTCGGAGTGATAATGGGACGGAGTTCAAAAATGCCAAGATGGATGAACTTTGTGAAAGCAAAGGGATACATCATGAATATTCGGCTCCGTACACCCCACAACAGAATGGTGTTGCTGAACGAAAGAATAGGACTCTAATTGAAGCGGCTAGAACAATGCTCACAGACTCAAATCTTCCGGTAATGTTCTGGAACGAGGCGATTTATGCAGCAAATTATACACTCAATCGGGTTCTAACAGTGAAGAAGTTTGGTAAAACATCTTATGAGCTGTTACACCGACGAAAGCCGAACTTAGAGTATCTAGAACCTTTTGGGGCACCATGCACGATGTTGAATCCAAGCGAGAAGTTTAGTCCTAAAGCTGAAGAGGGATACTTTGTTGGATATGCAACCCCGCTCAAACGGGTATACAACAAGCGAACTCGTTGGGTGGAGGATTGGGCTAACGTGGAAGTTCAACGATATACTCAAAATTTGCAAGGCACGGGTCCTGATTGGATGTTTGATTACAAAGATTTCTTTGAATCATTCAATCTAGATAGCTTGGTTGAAGAAGCTGTTATCAGATTACTTTACGAGTGTGAAAACGCGGCGACTTCACCGTTGGTGCGTCCGATCACCGTGAACCCCCTACCAGCTTCTAATGATACCAATGCTCCTGTACAAGAGGAAGAAGTGTTTCAGGAGGCTTCAACTTCATTAGACTCTTCAGAATCTGAAGATGAACAATTTGAAGAAGTTATCCTTGAACATGCTGAAGAACCAGAGGCACCGCCAGTGAACCCAACTCTAACTCCAGATGTTGCTTCATCGTCTAACACGGGTCATGATCTGGATGCTGTAGAGAACTTGACTACTCAGACGGGAGTTATTGTACCTGAACATCCGGAATCTCGGATTCATCGTATTCACCCGCTGGAGCAAGTTATCGGTGATCCTGGAAGCAGTGTGATGACCAGAGGGCAGCTGCGAAGTGTTAACTCGCCAGAGAGTTTTGGTGCTTTAGCTTTATATGCCAAAATTGGGCGAATGTACTTTTTAACAAACAGATTTTCACATTCGACCTAAATATTGCACATTCGTATCAAATTTCCTACATTCGACCAATTACAAAACGGGCGAATATGGATCCTGAAAATCTTAAAATTTAAAATTTTTGTCGTTTTCGTGTTTTGACGTATTTTTCTGATTTTGATGTGCAGATGGCTGAGCAAACTGAGAATATTGAGACTCAAGCAGAGAATGTTATTCCAGATCCAGTTCAGGAGAATGTTCAGGAGGCTGAAGCATCAGTTGCAAGCAGTTGGCCATTCGAAAGATCTCATAACTGCTGTGCTTATCTTGGTGACGTGGAGAAGAACACTGAGTTCACCGGGATTATAGAGTTCTTGAAGAGGAGCAGGATTGTGCATGCTTTAGCTACACCAACTATTATCTACAAAGATATTATTGAAGACTTTTACAAGAACGCGAAGTACGACTTCTGGGAGAATCAGACAATCATCAACAGCAAGATACAAGGAATGGAGATGTTTTTGACAGAGTCTGATATTAGAGAAGCACTTCAGATTAAGTTTGAAGTTAGTGAAGATCCCAGAGAATTGTCGTGGACTGAACAGAAAGCTTGCTTCCTAAGAATGAGGTACAAAGGACCTATCACTGATGGTTCTATGCACAAAGGGAAGCTGAGTGTGCAGTTCAAATACTTTGCACATGTCATAATTCACGTGTTTGGATGTGTAAGCGGTGGATATGATGTAATGAGAAGAAGTTTAAGCTCATTAATGGTTGCGTTGACTCTCAACAAACCATTCAATGTGTCTGGGATGATACTGGATCATATGCTGGAAATGCTTAAGGGTTTGAAGAAGAAACAATTCATGTTATACCCTAGATTCCTGATGATGATTTTTGATCACAAATATCCTGATTTGAGGAAAGATCCAACTCAGATTATTGGTCAAGATCATATGAACATCCGTACTCTAGTGAGGATGAAAGGTTACAAGGGTGTGCCTGATGAAGATAAGCCACCATACAGGAGATTGTTTGGAGCTCTAGCCAAACAGGATTACACTGATCCTGGAAAGAACAAGGCTAGACACACTGAGAGTGATTCGGATAATGACGATCCTTTAGTGTATGCTGATGCAAACACGAAAAGGAAGAGACAGGTTGTCAATCCCGGAGCCAAAGGGAAGGGTAAGGGAAAGATAGACCAGGGAAGTTCCAAGCAACAGGTGGTGAGAAAGAAAACTACTGCGAAAAAGGGGACAAGTTTGGTTGATGAAGATTCTGTTGATTCGGAGGAGACTGAGATAGATGAACAGTGGGATTCGGATGAAGAAAATGTGAGGACCACCAAACGTAAGGCCACTAGGGTTGGTGAGTCTGAATCTCTGAATAAAACAATTGAAGAAGCAGAACAGGGTAAGAAGCCTGTTGATGTTGAAGATGAAGGTTTAGGTGTTGATATGGATGAATTGAATGCTGGAGAGACTGTTGTAGTGAATTTGCCAAAACCGAAACACAAATCAATGGCAAAGAAGTCAAGCACTAAACAGTTGAGGGAGAAAGAGATTGCCCAGCTGATGAAAGGTAAAAGGATACCCGATGCTGGTACATCATCAAAGCTGTCTTCACCAGTTACAAAGAAGCAGAAAAAGACAAAAGAGGCTGAGACATTACCTGTTGATCAGTTTAACGTTGCACTGGATAATGTTTTGGATATGTTCAGGAAGCCTCAGAAGGAAAAAGCTAAAGAAGTTGAGCCATCCAAATCCAAGAAGGTCACTGTTGCTGATGATGTGATGAAGCAGGTGAACAAAAAGATGGATGATATGATGAAGATGATTGTAGCTCAACAAGCAGAAATTGCAAAGTTTAAGCAGAATGAGGAGAAAATGCTTCAGATTGTGGTTTCTTCGAAGTCTAATCAAGATGAGATTGATGAGAAAGTAAAGAAACTTGAAGCTAAGAATAAGAAGCTTGAGAGTAAATGTTCAAAGAACAAGAGTATGATAAAGGTGATCAAAGAGGATAACAAAGAACTAAAGGCAGAAAACAAACGCCTTAGTGATTTGTTAGATAGTTTGTATAACGTAGCACCCAAGTTGAAAGATGGTGAAGAAGATAAGGAAAAAGAAGAAGAACAGGTAGACTTTGAGCCTTCTGATTCTGATAAAGAAAAAGATGATGATGAGGAAGATGATGAGTCTGAGAAAAGTGATGATGAGGATAGTAAGAAAAGCGATAAAGATGATGATGATGATGCAGAAGGGTCTGGGAGTAAGAATGATGATGATAGTAGTGATAGTAGTGATGATGAAGGAGGAGATGACACTTCTAAGTTTACTTTTGAGAAGAGAACACCAAAGAAGAAGGATGCTGGAGAATCTAGTTCCAAAAAGAAGAAAGGTGGGAATGTAGATTCAGATGAAAGCATCTTTTGGAATGAAAAGGTGAGATCTCTTACTGATGATGCGAAGAAAGTGTACAGAGATATGTTAGAGAATAGAGAATGGACTATAGAGTTCACAGGTCGTTTTGCTGAGATATTCCAGACTGATGACATGAGATATGAACTGGAGTATAACGATCCTGATCTAGAAGAAGGTGAAGTACCTGCTACTGTGGCTAAGGAAATTCTTGATGGCCTTGCACAGAGAGTAGGGAAATCATTTGAGGAGTTTGTGATTGATGAGTCGATTCCAAATATTCCTGAAAAGGATATTGGAACTCACTCAGATGATAAGAATACTCCAGAAATGGATGAAGTGGAGATTGAAGATATTACTCATGAGGAATATCCACAGTACTTCAGACAGACTGATGAAGATGTGATATTTCCAGACTTCACAGAAAGACCAAACACTTCAGCTAAGAAGAAAGCTAAGAAAAGAAGTGAAGAGTTTGTTGAGAAGGTGTTTGGAGCTGATAATCAACAATCTTCAAGTCAATCTGATGAATTGAAAAATTACTTGAAGAAGTTGAGGGAAATGGATGAGAACCGACCGAAGCCTGAAGATCAAGGAAGTTTTTATAGATTCCACAATGCTAAGTTCAAAGGCAGAGCTCTCGGGTGGACTTATTTGAGTAGACTAAAGTGTTTAGCTGCCAAGTGGGAATCAGGAATTCTGTATTTTTACAGATTCATTGATTTGCTAACTCTACCGTATTGGGCGGTTAGAGATCTATGCAGATTCCCAATGTCTGGAGCTTCAGTGAATAATAATCATGTCAGTTGGTGTGCAGACAAGTTAGTTTGGGAGAGTAGAACAAAGTGGAACAGGTTTAAGCCTCAATATCCCAGAAGAAAAGTTCCCAGGGATATTGATCCTAAAACCAAGTTGAAGAGGGTAACTTTGATCTACAAAGCACCTGAAGTGATGAGAAAGATACCTTTGATGCCTATGCCACAACATTTCAGTGCTGACTTTATATTTTGGTATTATGATTGGAGGAAGGCTGAAGCTGTGATTGTTTTGAGAGATGGGAAGGACAAATACAAGCATGTTCATGTATTTGATCCTATGTGGTTGATAAACTGTACCTTTGAAGACATCATCATGCTTTTCTACAATCCGATTCATCATGAGCCTAACGATGCTGAACAAGCTAAGAAGTATACTCAAGTTGTAGGAGTTTGTTTTGCGTATGATATAAACTCGGGGAGTAACTTGGATAATAAGCTTGGCAAAATGGTGAAGATGGCTAATGTATCGAAACCAGTGAAGAGAAAGTTGGAGCCGGAAATGACTAAAGAGCAAAAGAAACAGCTCAGAATTTACTTATTGAACAAAGCAATGGACGAAGACAGAAAACGATCCAATCAATAGTCGAGGGGGAGTTTGTAGATGCACGAAGTGCGACTAGTGATTGGATCTACAAGTTAACATGTGTTAAAAGGTGCTGATGGGTTGAATGTAGAAAAACTGGGCGAATGTAAAAGTTTGTGGGCGAAGGTGGAGCAGATATGGGCGAAGGTAGAATGGACTGAACATGAAGAACACATTCGTACCCTAGAATGGGCGAATGTGGAAGAAGTCCACATTCGACCATTCCTAGTGGGCGAATGTGCAGACTGTATATATAGAGTTTGTGTGTTTTTGAGTTATAGAGAGTTTTAGTTGGAGTGTGTGTTTGAGTCAGGTTCCAGGTGTAATTGAGAAAGTGTTTAAGTGGTCTAGATTAACGTGTGTGTGATTGTAATTGAATATTTGAGAAAGTTAATCTATGAAAAAGCTTTGAAAATGATGTTGATTGTCTTTTGATTAGAGTTTTATCAGTTTGTTCAGAACTAGGGTTTCCGCACCTGGTTTTGTGACTTGTATGATCAATTAATCATGTTTCATCCGAAATCTTTCGCTTACACTTGGTTTATCACTAGGACCAAGAATAAAGACCGTACCGGCCCTAAGTGAGATCTTGATAGTAGAGGATTAAGTCACTAAGTGTGTGTATTTCTACCAACAAATGGACCAATCACTACTCGTAGGATTAGGTTAGCTCACAAGTGCATGGGTTGTTACACACCATATGTATACTCATGAGTCCTCCCACTCCCAATCAAGACACCCACAAGACCAAAGAGTAGTTAATTAGTTAGTTAATTCAACAAACAAACTTTAAGTGAAACGAATTAAACAAGAACACAACACCACTTAACAAACATAAACTATATAATCCATACAAAGATAAGTCTTCACCCTAGCAACACTTGATTAATCTAGCCAGACATTGGCTGTACAACTATCACACTATCTTTGGCGTATGAAAAACACATAGTTGTGAGTGTAGGTTGATTAAAGAAGGTGTTATGGATGAGTTTTAGTGATCTTTTTCTCAACTCTCTCTCACCAAGTGTTTATGGAGTGATCCCAAGCGCCAAAGGTCACTTGCAAGACCGTAAAGGTGGCTGAAGTGTGAGTAAAACTTAGGTGAAATGGGATATCCAAAATGAGGAGTGGAAGGCTCTATTTATAGGCAAATCAGCTCAAGCACGCCCTCGACATCGGTTTGGCACGCCCATGCCAGAAAACGGGTACTGTTGCAGAGTCCTTGCATGCAGAATTGTCATGTACTAGGGCTGGCACGCCCATGCCATGGTGTTTGGCACGCCCGTGCTCTTCAGCTTTTTGTAACCGTCTTTCAGTCTTGGTCGGTTTGAGCCTTAGAGAACACGCTGCATTAAAGCACGCCCGTGCACTTTGAATGAGCACGCCCCTACACCTTAGAAATCCTAAGATTTAACTCCTGTTGAGTTGGAAATGTTGACTGGTTGACCCGGAACAGCTGGCACGGCCGTGCATGCCCAGAGCACGGTCGTGCTTCATCTGGATCCTTGCAAAAAGTCTTCAAATCCTTGTCTTTTAAGCCGGTTTTCAATTCTTTTCACTTTTCACCTTCAATACCTGCAATTATCATCAAAAGGAAACAAACCGTGATAATACCAAGATAAAAGCCTGATTTTAGGTGATAATTAGGTGAAAACATGTATATAAAACCTGCTAATTTTGGGACTCATCAACTGCAAATCTACTACAGAGACGGCTGGAGGCATCATGGTTATTGTTATCAAGGAGCTGTAGATCTTTGTGTGAAGAAGAAGTTCAATGCTAGCAGCAGCTGGCATTATCTTGAAGATTGAAGGTTGTAGGAAGTTGAAGATCTAGAGAGCATTTGTCAAGGGGGAGTTTGTTAGTGCATGTTAGTGTGACAAACGCTTCTCTAGATTAGTATCGTTTTTGTATTGGTTGATAGGTTTTACTGTAGCGTACTTGAGGTTGTTATAAGTTAAGTATGATAGCCTTTTGTGTTTTACCCTAGCAAACAAAGAAGTTAGAAAACAAAGAAGACGTGGGCGATGATGACAAACAACGAAGATGCTCTTAGCATCTTCGTTGTTCTGTACGTAGCTATCTTCTTTGTTTGCAGATCAGGCCCATGCAAGTATAAATACCTTGCATGGGATGTAGGCTAGGGTTGGTCGTTGATTAGCTTGTAATTGGTATTGGTTTAACTAAAATAACATCAATAGACAAGCCGTTTATAAGTATTTATATCGTGTTCTTCATTTTGATTGATTCATCGTTTGCATCAATGTCTATCAAGGGATTCCGCACCTTGATAGATCTGATCTAGCTTGTAATCGATCCATTCCACGGACCTACAATTGTGACTAGGTATGGGGTGCCTATCTCAATCATTTCAGACCGTAACAGTCATTTTACTTCCAGATTCTGGCAGACCCTATAGGATGCTCTATCACCCCCAGACAGATGGTCAGAGTGAACGGATGATTCAGACACTTGAGGACATGCTCCGAGCCTGCATCATTGATTTTGGTGGTAACTGGGATACACCTGCCATTGATAGAGTTCTCATACAACAACAGCTACCACACCGGCATCAAGGCCGCCCCGTTTGAGGTCTTGTATGGACGCAAGTGCAGATCTCCACAATGTTGGGCAGAAGTTGGAGACAAGCACCTGACTGGACCCGAGCTGATCCAGGAGACAACATACAAGATCTTATAGATTCGAGATCGTTTAAAGGCCGCTCGCAACCGACAGAAGAGCTATGCAGATCAGAGGCGCAAACCACTTGAGTTTCAGGTTGGCGACATGGTTTTGTTTAAAGTCTCACCTTGGAAAGTGTACCACGTTTTGGTAAGCTTGGCAAGCTCAACCCTCGCTACATAGGCCCATTTGAGATCCTCGCTAGGATTGGTCCCGTGGTCTACAAGCTTAAGTTGCCAGAAGAACTCAGCGGTGTTCACGACACTTTTCATGTATCCAACCTTAAGAAGTGTCTAACCGACGAATCATTGATCACTCCTCCCAAGGAAATTCACATCGATGAGTAACTCCACTTTATCGAGGAGCCCATTGAGGTGACAGACTGGAAAGTCCACATGTTGAGACGAATCGGATCAAACTTGTGAAAGTCAGGTGGAATTCAAAATGCGGCCCCGAATTCACTTGGGAACGTGAAGACCAGATGAGGCGCAAGGACCCAGCTCTCTTTCCCGAAGCATCTACAGCCAAGGACTCAACTCAATTTTGCGGACGAAATTCGAAAAACAAGGGGAGAATGTGACACCCGCCAGAATTCACAGGTAAAGATCCGTACACCCATGCATTGTTATGCCATTTTCACAATCATGCATTAGACATTATACAATAAATGCGTCACCCCGAGTCTAGTGAGATCCTAGATAGTTCAGGATCCGTTATGTTTACCCGTTACTCTACAACACCCGGCTCATGCACATAACAACTGACAATGACAGTCAGGACAACACATGCTCAACAGAGAGTGACAAAATGTTCAATCACAATCTACCCTACAAAAATTATAGTCACATGGGACATATCTAACTTGGGAGTTAACCAATTTCCATAACAAGATCAAAAGACAATTTGTGGTGATTTAACACGGGAAAAATTATGGAAACATCTCACATATACCAATGTCAACTTGTAACAATACAACGTATGTTTGTCATGAGAATTATACAAGCAAGTACACTCACATTCTAGCTTACAAAATCAATTTCCATACACATGAACAATCAAGAAGAAGATCAACTATCTTAAACATAATCCATGGACATCGATTTACACCTACATTAGCTAAACTATCCTATGTTATATATGTATACATATTCACGACATATATATATATATATATATATATATATATATATATATATATATATATATATATGAATGTGTGTTTGGGACAAAAGCAAAACAATTATAATAAAATACACACACATACACGATCATATATACACAAAGGGTGAAAGTTTGGAAGATTCACACTAACCGTACACACACTCTCACTCGATACACACACACTCACTCGACACACACACACACACCCACACGGTTCACACACTCCCATACACCAACCCATCTTTCCAAACAACCATGCTTTCACCAACAAGGATCCTTACAACTTTCACACTCCATTCCATGTTGAGTTGACTTACTAAGAAAGGCTTGAACTTTCCCAAGGTCATCTCTTTCATTTCCAATGTGATACTATTATGTGTAAGACTTTGATTTACTCTTGCACCATATATACATACATACACCATACGAAACACATACACACATGCATACTAGCTTGTAAAAATCCAACCACTACAATTCCCCATGTATACCATTATAGCAACTACATAAAAGCCTACACAAACATTCCATGAGTTGACTTCCTTTCTAGTCCCACCTGGTCTAAATTTTCGGCTCATTCAAGTTCCAAGGAAGCATGCACCATTAGTCAACTAATTATATGGGAATAGTTTGCTACTTTTAGAGGAACAAGGATCAAGAGTGTTGGCTTACCAAAAACACTTCATGTGCATCCATATCTTGACCCTCCCACTCCCATATATATACATGGACACATAGAACATACAAGGTCACCACTTACACATCATAACTCCAATCCTTTTCCCTTATTACCTTTGGCCGAGAGCAAAGGAGGCCCTCGGGTCCAAAGCCGATCGAACACCACCACCATACCATCACCACACGTTCCTACGAGATAGTGAGAGCCACATTGAGGAAGGAAAGTCGACCATAGATCCCATTCATCCTCATTCTAAGTCACTAAAGCTTGGTACGTACACTAACTAGCTACACATCAATTTCATATATGTTTCGGCTCACATTTGCTTTCACTCAACTAGAACATCTCGCACACATGCATATTGCCATAACGTGATGATATAAATCAAAATATTAGTAGACAAAATGTTGAAATGTATGGAAATTTGAACACTTGCGTAGATAACCATATGTGGTGTGTATACACTCGATTTAAACACTCATATCCGAATGCACATACTCCTCACCTACACACAAGTGCATGTGAGTGTGTGTAGGGTCGACATTGGGCCATGATAATCATTTTGGGAACTTAAAGTTAACATAAATGCATTGACAATTTTAGAAACATATGTTAAAAGCCACGAAACATGTGTTAAAAGGACCTTAAATCAAATCTTTTAGAAAAACATGTGTTAATAGCATGAAAACATGCTTAAACTATGATAAAACATGGGAAAACGACATTTTATATTAGAAAGACCCAAAACATGCGTAAAAACACCCTATTTTGTACAAATACGTGGCACACACATATCACATGATGACACGAAAGAAAACCAGGACAACGGTTTTGCCCCAAATGGTTAATCATGGGCACAAATAACGACAAAAACGAGCTTTTCAACACACACAGTGTGTGACACATATGGATAGCCGTACACAAACACATTATTCATAAAAGTACAAGTCGGGTGAACAAATGCATGATAACTAATACAACTCTTAGACTTAAGTTGTCCTTATGTGAATCTAGGGCACTTTTGTTCAGAATTTTCCACAACAGATTCAGTCCAGTCTTAGCAGTCAGGACATCAGGTGAGTTCTCACAGCCCATTTTACTGTTTTCATATTTTTTTGGGGGAAAACATGCGTACAAGTTCAATTACATTTTTTACTATTATGTGATCATGAGACGTAAAGGTTCAGAGTACTCATAAGCCCTCGTGTCATACATTTTACTGTAACCATTAGTTATGGACTTAGCCATGAAACACCGGAATATATTTATTGAGTTTGGTTAGTCGCTCTAACCGGATGACAGATATCAAATGAGTGCTTGTATTTCACATTATATTCATTGTCTTTAGTGTACAATGGGCAAGGCACAACATTCTTCAAGGTTTGGTTACGGGATCATGACAGTCACATAATGATTATTGTCTTAGCTAGGCAATGATCCAGTCACCCATGGTTTACGTAGAACTCAAAACCCGTGATCTCACCAACTTAATTATTGACATATTTTTTATTGCATGTTTTTGTGGCAATTAGTTGAGCAACATGGAACTTGGAGTCACGCACGAGCATCTCGGGGATATCATGAACCTTGTTTTGAATAAATGATTTAGACAATGTCATTTTAATTATGGTTCTTAAGACAATGTTATGATGGTTTTTGTTAAACAATGACGTATTTTAATATATCTCTTATTTTATGAAATTGATACTTGCGTGACTTGTGTGCTTGAAAAATTTTCGAAGTTACATCTCACGTTCCCTCTTGCGGGGTGTGACACAAAGTGTGTGATTGCAAAATAGTGCGCCCAATTACCAATTATAACAATGTGTTTAAAACCACTAGGAACGGCAAACACATCTATTCACGCCCTAAAATACATGTTTCACATCATGAGTCTTTTGTATGTGTGAGACGTTAAAATCACCTATACAATAGTATGAGTGAAATAGAGCTTAAATGAGTCAGAAAATATTTAAAATATGTATTTTTTCCTCACTATTTTATACATATGTTCATCGATAAATAGATTGATTTGTTAATCACTTCGAATTATTATGTATTTACAAAGATATTAATATATGCATTTACCATATACCAGATATAAAAATATCCTCATAGTTATCAACTAATTTATATTAGAATAAAATTTTTTTTGCTGTGCGTAATAGGCTTGAAAATGAAAGTGTTTCTTCACAAACATTCATTGTTACGTTTTAAAAAGTGTTTGATCCATCATATCCATACTTACACGATTAATAATAAATGATAAAGGATTTTTTATTGTTATGTCACAAAAAGTGCATAACTTTATTACCTGATTACCTTTTTCAATTTATGGTACACATAAGACTTTCCACCTTCATTCATCTTTTCACTTTTTAATCATGTTCGTTAATTAGTTAAAAATTCATAGAAATCATCGAACTTCCGTTAGGTTGGATGGTGCTTCATTGCAACACCTCAGCGTCATGTCAACCAGAGGCTTCATTTTCCCTTTTCAATAGCACCCAAGAAATGGAATAGCTCCTCTCCTTGCTTATTTTCGATTTTTATTAGCTTAAATTGAAGTAAACACCTGTTAGCGGTCTTGGCAAGGCTTTGATAGCGCCCCCTCCCCCGAATGACGCTGGGGAAATAGAGGGGGTCCAGCCTAACAATCTAACATCATCCTGTAAATTAAATGATGTTAATAATTTGTAGTTAATTATCGTTTTTGTAAACGTGGTTTTATCAAATTCTCTAGTTCAGTCTGTTAGACAATCGATATCAGAAAACAATGAATTGGAACCAAAACTCGTTATTGTATTATTGAATTGTGATACCTAGGTTTACATAAGGTCCTCTTTATATAAGCCTAACAATCCTTGTTGAACAAGGAATTACAATCATTATCTAAAGAATAATATCTATCTACAATAAACCTATTTGATTCCTTCTAGGATGACAAAACTATCTCAAAACACCCTTATCCCTTTTATTAGGTCGGCTCTTTTTTAACCGAGTCCTACAAGATTACGTCTTCAATCACCCTCCTAATCTTGTAAGTCCAACGAGTCCTTTCATCTCGTTAAACTTGAGCCTTGGTAACGCCTTTGTGAGAATATCTGCCCTTTGTAAACTCCCACTTACATGCTCCACTTTAATTTGGCCTCTCTCGACACATTCACGTATGAAATGGTATCTCGTGTGAATATGCATACTCTTCTTGTGAAAAACCGGGTTCTTCATTAGAGCAATAGCCGATGAGTTATCCACTTTGAGAGTTATTATCTTTTCCTCACCACCAATCATCTCTGCCAGAAGACTTCTTAGCCATAATGCTTGACACGCGGCTGATGTTGCTGCCATAAACTCTGCTTCACATGAGGATAATGCGACCGTGTTTTGTTTTTGAGAACTCCACACAATTGGTGCATCATCATAGTAGAATACCGTTCCGGTAGTGCTTCGCCCATCATCAACGTCTACCGCATAACTACTATCACTAAATCCGAACAATACCTTGCTTCCGCATCTCGGATACATTATTCCAAGATCAAGGCTTCCTTTCAAATATCTTACAATTTGCTTCACAGCTCGTGCATGATTTTGAGTCGGATTTTGCATGAAGCGACTAACATAGCCTACCGAATAACTCAAATCCGGTCGAGTGTGTGTCAAATACCGAAGGCATCCAATCATCTTCCTGTATTCTGTTGGATTCGATTCTGGACTGTCATCTTTCTTCGACAGCTTCAGCCCGGGATCCATTGGGAATTGAGTCGCATTACAATCCCACATCCCAACTTGTTTTAGAATCTTTGTAGCATATGCTGTTTGCTTAATCGAAATACCCTGGGAACTTTGCTTCACTTCTATCCCAAGATAATAATGAAGAAGTCCAAGATCACTCATTTCAAATTGTAACTTCATTTGATCCTTGAACCTGTTAATATCTTCAACATTCGATCCAGTAATAATTAAGTCATCAACATATGTCCCAACAATCAGCAGCCTTTGTTCCGTTCCTTTTCTATACACGGCATGTTCACATTTGCATCTCGTGAAACCAAGTTTGATCAGCGCCTCATCAAGTCTTGAATTCCAAGCTCTCGGAGCCTGACGCAATCCGTACAAGGCCTTAAACAACCGGTATACATGATGTTCACGACCTGTCTTCACGTATCCTTCGGGTTGCAACACGTAAACTTCCTCTTTTAGCTCACCGTGTAGAAACGCTGATTTAACATCAAGGTGGTGTATCTCCCATCCATAACTAGCTGCAAGTGCAATTATAAGACGTACCGTTTCGATCCTAGCAACCGGTGCGAAAACATCTTCAACATCGACTCCAATTTGTTGCACATATCCTTTTGCGACTAGTCGAGCTTTATGCTTCGTAATTGCTCCGCCTGCGTCCTTTTTCACTTTGAAAACCCATTTAACTCCAATAGGTTTTATGTTTGATGGTGGCTCGACCAACTTCCATGTTTTGTTCCTTTCGATTGAAGCTATCTCACTGTTCATTGCAGCCTGCCATTCCTTCTCTTTGACGGCATCTTCATAACAGTTAGGTTCATCATCAATGGACAACATCAGGTTTTGACTTGATTCGGCTGTTTGATGAGTCAAGCTGGGTACCGTTTCAACATGATAGTCACCAAATCTTTGAGGAAAGCTGGATGTTCGAGTGGAACGTCGTAGATTCGAAGTACCAGCTTCCGCTTCAAGTTCATGACCTGATTCAGCTTCGTGTTCACCGACTTCATCTTCATGATTTCCTTCTTCATTCGAAGCCGAATGATTAGCATCCAAAGCATCCGATTGATTTTCTTCTGTAACTAGTGGTATATTATCAACAATAAATTCCTTCCATTCGGGTTTGTTGATTGCAAATCCTGACAGAAAGATGCTCCAATCATACTTCTCTAACTCATCAAACTTCACGTCGCCTTCTCGTATTGCATGAACCCGATTTTTGATCGGATCATACATGCGATATAACACTCCTTCGGGCCCTTCTACACCCAGGTACACCATCATAGCACTCCTGTCATCCAATTTTCGCTGACCCGGTGCAAGTATTTTTGAATAACCAATGCACCCGAAGACTTTCAAGAACGATAAGTTTGGCTTTCTCCCCTTGAACTTTTCGTATGGAGTCGAGTTCCTTAGCGCTTTTGAGGGTGAGCGATTTAATAAATAAACCGCGTGTTGTACGGCTTCTCCCCAAAGATTCTGTGGCATCTCTTTAGCTTTTAGAATGCTTCGAGTTGTTCCGAGCACCGTGCGGTTTCTCCTTTCTACCACACCGTTTTGCTGAGGGGTGTATGGAGCCGTGAGTTGACGAATTATTCCTCGGTCCTTGCAATAATCCCCCAAGACGTGCGAGATAAATTCACCACCGTTGTCTGTCCTTAAACTCTTTACCTTCTTTCCGACTTGATTCTCGACTTGCTTGATAAATTCTATCATTATTTTCGACACTTGATCTTTCGTCTTTATTAGAAACGCCCACATGAACCGACTATAATCATCGACAATTAGTAGGATATATTGATTTCCACTAGGTGTCTTTGGTGTAATCAGTCCACAAACATCGGCATACAATAATTCCAATGCTCTTTCGGCTCTGTACGTAGCTTCCTTTCTAAACGCACCCCTTGCTTGTTTCCCATACATACAAGAGTCACAAACTTGTGATGGATTAGCCACTGAAGGTAGTCCAATCGCGAGTTTGGATAAATTTCTAATTGCATCAAAGTTCAAGTGGCCTAGGCGAGCATGCCAGAGCCATGACTCGTCTTGTAATCTAGCCTGTAAACACACTGGAAAGACAACTTGTAGGTTAATTTTATAAACTCTATTAGGTGACCGAGGTACCTTCATTAGGAGCTTTCCGTTCGGTTCACTTATCCATAGAATCCCGCGTTCGATGGTGATCTTGCAACCGGCCTCGTCTAGCTGACCGATACTTATTATATTGCTTTTCAGCGAAGGAATGTAATAAACTTCGTCAAGTATCCTTTGTTTACCCGACTTTCCTTCAAGCACAATCGCCCCTCTTCTTTCAATCTTCACATACGAGTTATCTCCAAATCTTACCCTTCCTTTGACTCGTTGATCCAACTTGGAGAACCATCGCTTGTTTCCCGTCATGTGAGTACTGGCTCCATTGTCAAGGAACCAAGTGTTTTTAGGGCTGGAACTCTCGGTATAGACCCGAGGGTCTACGTTTTTCTCATTCAGAAAGATAACTTTCTGATTGCAAGCTTCTTTGTCTTGTTCAACCTCCTCACACGTTTGCATAAAGAGCACAGGTCCTTCGTCTTGAACAAGATTAGCTTCCTCGTCCTTCTTTCGCGTGGGACAGTCCGAAGAGAAGTGCCCCAACTCGTCACATCGGAAGCACTTGAGCTTTGAGCGATCCTTTGCAGCCCAATCCTTTCCTTTTCTGCGACCCGTTCCACCTCGACCACGTCCATTATTCCTTCCGCTTTGATCAGATGTTCCTTTGCCGCGACCGAAGGCCTTCTTTCCTTTCTTCTTCGCCTCCCATTCTTCATAAGACAATAGAAGTTTTTCTTCTTTAACTTCCTTGTTTTGCAGCACTTGTTGATCGAGGTTTATACGTTCCTCATAAGCGGTAAGTCGTCCAACAACATCGTCGAACCCTATTGTTTTTAGATCAACAACCTGCTCGATGGCGGCTACCATCTGAATATACTTGCTTGGCAGCCCGTGTAAGAACTTCTTCACAAGCTTTTGCTCTTCGATTATGGTCCCGAGGGATGCCGACTTTGATGCTATACCCGAAATCTTCCCTGCGAATTCGGTAACAGAACTCGATTCCTTCATCTTCAAGCTCTCAAACTCCGACATCAAGGTTTGCAATCTTGCCTCTAAGACTCTCTCAACACCTCGGTGTCGAGCCTTCACAGCATCCCACATCGCCTTCGCCGTATCACAGTTCCCAATTTGAAGGACAAGTTCCTCTGGTAATGCTTGAAAGAGCAGAGCCGTTGCTACATGATTCTTGTGGGTATCGGTGGTCGATCCCGGTTCGATTACTTCCCATACCTTATGAACATTAAAAATCGCCTTCATCTTCATAGCCCATACGGCATAGTTCGTGCTTGTGAGGATCGGACAGGCCAAACTTGGTATGTGATCCTTTACTACCAAGTTCGGTGTGGTCGTTCGGTTTGTTTCAGAATCCCCCATTGTTTCTTTGACTCCTTCGTAAGCTTTAACAAAAGATCCTTTTCTTGTTTGACTTCTGTTGGAATCAAGAACCCGTCGCAAATTTTTGATCAGTTCGCTTTTGACCAGAAATTGCCGGACTCAAAGATACCGATGATGTTCTTCCTTCTTTTGATCAACCCTCAAGCTCTGATACCAATTGTTAGACAATCGATATCAGAAAACAATGAATTGGAACCAAAACTCGTTATTGTATTATTGAATTGTGATACCTAGGTTTACATAAGGTCCTCTTTATATAAGCCTAACAATCCTTGTTGAACAAGGAATTACAATCATTATCTAAAGAATAATATCTATCTACAATAAACCTATTTGATTCCTTCTAGGATGACAAAACTATCTCAAAACACCCTTATCCCTTTTATTAGGTCGGCTCCTTTTTAACCGAGTCCTACAAGATTACGTCTTCACAGTCTAGCTTATTTTTACTTCTTTCTTATCTTTTTGGGAACATTACGTGCATTCATATTTTTGTTATTTCAATCCATCTCAATCATACATCTAATTTTCCTAGTTACTATCATTATGATCCTGTTGTTAAATCGTCATTTTGCTAGTTTGATTTAGGTGAGTGATGCAACTTCCATAGGCACAACAGATTTAGTTTGAAACTTGAACATCCTCGTCTTGAAACAACTTAATTTCCAAGAATCCTTGAAAGGTGGTTTGTTCTCGACACCGCCAGTCGGGGGCGATTCAATATTAACAGTTCTTGGTAGTCAATGTCTTTGGTACTAACTATCATCGTTCTAGGTAGTAAATGTCTTTGGTAATAACTGTTATCGTTCTCGATAGTAGATGTCTTTGGTACTAACTATCATCGTTCTCAGTACTAAATGTTTTTGGTACTAACTATCATCGTTCTCAGTAGTAAATATCTTTGGTAATAACTATCATCGTTCTCGGTAGTAAAAGTCTTTGGTAATAACTATCATCGTTCTCAGTAGTAAATGTCTTTGGTACTAACTATCATCGTTCTCGGTAGTAAATGTCTTTAATACTAACTATCATCGTTAGTACCAAAGACATCTTGGGTACCACAAAAGGTTCTGATGGCTTGGAGGGCGGCTATTCGACCATTGATGAATTGCTTGAAAGAAACATCTTTGCTTTATCGGACTTGTGTGTGTTTTGTATGGAACATAGCAAAACATGTGATCATATCTTTTTGTCATGTCCATTTTCTAGTACACTTTGGCATGTCATCTCACAATAGTGAAAGGTCCCAGACATCTTTGCTTTTGATATACGGGATTTATTGGGTCTGTCCAAGTTTGTGACTGGTATAAAAAAGAAGAAAAACGTTTTCATGCGGTTATACTGGCATCCCTTTGGTGCTTACGGATATTACGAAACGAGGTGATTCGATCAGGTTCAGATTTCTTTGGTTAAAGTGGTTGAGCAATGAGTTTCCTTTGTGTAAAAACAAAACAGATCTAAGAATAAATCGGTAACAAGGAATAGGTGGAAGGCGTTCAATGTTTTTTACATAGGCTGAAATGTTTTTGTAGTTTTACCGTGTGTTTGGTGGTCTTGGATTTGTTTATTTCTATTTGTACGTATGGTACAGCTTCTTGCCGATTTAATAAAAAATTTAGTGGCAGTTAAAAAAACTATTAGGGCATGTGTAGTGGGGGGTTTCATGGGCTCCATAGGAAATAAAATATTATAAAGTATTAGAAGAGTTCCATGAGACTTTATGGGAAAATAGGGGTGTAGTGGGAAAGCGCTTCATGGGGCTTTATAAATGATTGGGTAATCATTGCTTAATTATGGGTTTTTTATTTAAATAACAAATATTTAAATACCAAATAATATTTCATTAAATAAAAAAAATTACAAATACTTAAAAAAACTACAAATACTTAAAAAATAGAAATACTAAAAAAAGTTACAAATACTAAAATGAAAATAAAAAATACTCATAGATTATATTTTGTCTGGATTTGGGCCTTGCGTTTCAAACTCAGTTCCAACGCTTTTGCCGGTTAGGTGGTCGTGTGACCTCGTGTAAAACTCAAAGTCACGTTCAAATTGTCGATTCCTCATAAGCTCTACTACCTCTCGGTTGTTTGGAATACGTTGAGCCCCGATGTCGCGTATGTCTTGTAGGCGTTGGTTCATCTTAGAAAACCCCTGACTCAACTCGTTGACCCCTGACGAAGACTCTTCCGACCCTTCCTCCCTTGCAAAAAAAACACATTTTCTTCGGCGTTTAGGTCGATGTATCACACGTCAGACGTTGGCGTTTCGGGATCAACCGAATCGGAGGTCTTGGACTTGTTTGAAGGCCTCATATTTCTGAGCCTAGATGAAGAAGTTCCAACCGCCGGGTGGACGTTGGACCATTTGGATCAATCTCGTAGCAGCCGCCAAAGCCTCAAATAATGAAAATTCCCATGTGTGGCTTTATATTCTTCCAAAGTTGCCTCCAAAATCTGCTCGTCACTTTGGCCGGTTTTCCAACCGTACCTTGTACGTTGATAACTGGCTTGAAAGTTTGTGCATTTGGTGTTAATATCGCTCCACTAGCTCGGTATTGAATCCGGGGGCCGGTAGTCTTCTCCCCTACCAACGAGATCAAAAAAATATGGTCCGGATTCGTCTTCAAAACTCACATTTATTTTGATAGTTCACTAAAAAAAACCAAACCAAAAAAAAAATATATAAGTTCGCGTTGAAAAAACAGTATGAATAAATTAATACAACATAACAAAAAATATATATCTTACAAACAATAGGATCTCTGAAACGTCAATCCACGCTCGGGCTAACGCGTACAACTCTTCATCGTCCCATGCTTGTATGTTTTTTCGCGTGGGGTTCGGTTTCTTTCTTTTTGTGGGATCGTCTTTGTCGTCCGGTTGATAGCTCAGGCTCTTGCTACGGCTCCAGCTCCTGGGTCTCCAGAACTGAGATTGAGTCTTGCCAACCTTGTGATGCCCCGAACATTTGAGAAGACCCAAAGACTTGGGATGACCCACCCGTAACCTCCCATGTTGAAGTTATACGTGTTCGGGTCTCATCCCATAGGTTGGTTTAACAGGTTCTTATACCCCATTTGGTTTTGAACCAAACCCGAAACAATTTATTGGTTGGGCTCGACAGATGATTGAGAACCGAAACCTCGACCAAATGGATTCATCTTTGTGTGTTGAATGGTATAAGTGATTAACTTTTTTTTATTAAAGTTACCGTTTAAAGAAGTTTTGAACCAACGTTCACATCGATGCAAACAATCAAATTTAATTGATTCTCGTGCATAACTCTCGTTATCTCCATAAACGGTTGCCCCAAAACACCTCCATAGCGCTGGGGGGTGTGCCCGGCGCTATGGACTGCCAAAAAGCCCCATAACGAGAACCTATAACGCCCACTACGGGTGCACTTTGAAATATCCACATTTTTCCACTTGTTGTAATTAAGATTTAGTGATAGCTAAAATCGTAAAAATTTTATACACTTTCGTTTTATCCATTTTTTACACGTATACATATACGAACAAAAATACATGCATATATATTTTTATTAATAACAATATTTATAGTTTATAAAGGTTTTATTTATTAATATTTTCTATAAATATTTACCAACTACAAACCACCTTCATTAACTATTTTCCACACACCTTCTAACTCCCAACCACCTTCTTTATTACCCTAACCCCCATCCTCCTTATAAATACCAACCTCCACCACCTCCTAAACACTTCCCACACTCTCTAATCACTCCCAAATCTCTCTAATCTTGAAGATTTTCAAGCAAAAATTCTGCTCAAAATTTGTAAGTTGCAAAGCCTTGATATTCACTTTTCTTCCACTTTCTTCACTTCTCCTCTTCTTCTAGCCCCTTGGATAAACCTCTAGGACCTTACTCTAATTTGCTTAGGCAAATAAACATGAGTAGGACATCATATGAAGGCCTCAAAGGTGGTTATCCTCTATTGTTTTTATGCACTAGAATACTATTTGTAGTGATACCAACCAAGTTCACCAACAACTCAATGTTGGATGGGCTTGCATTATGGTTAATATGTAACACCCCGAGGTGTTACGGGTCTCTTAAACGGGTCGGATCGTACCCGACCACCCGATGATTTAATAAAATATTTAAGTTCGAATCTCGCGACTAACCGTTTCAATCGATTATATAGATAATAATTATTAGATTTTTATTATCTCGATTAAACGCTCCTTATCTACTATTTAAACGTTGCCAAACGTTCCTTATTTTATTGATTATACCGTTACCAAACACCCGAGTCCCAGTTATTATCCCCGTTACCAAACACCCTCTTATTTGTCCTTAGTTATAAATCCCTCCACCCCTTGTCCCTTTTGTCTGCACATTTACGAACACACACACACTTGTGTGTGTTTCAGAGAGCAACCACACCGGCCACCACCGGACAGCCATGGCGGCGCTGCCACCTCCGCTGCTTCCGGTCGCCGGCCGCCGCTCGTCTTCTTCTCTGGTAACCCGATAACCCTCCTCCTCGTTCTTCTGTTCCTGTACCGAACCCAAAACCCGGTAATCATCCAACGAACCACCGCCATCGCCGCTGTTCTGTTACCAGCCATCAAACAACCATAACCAACATCGAGTCCAACCCCACAACCTGTTCCTTCTGTCCGACGAAGAGAAAACCACCGGAACAGTCACCGGAATCGGTGACTGTTGCGAGTTCCTTATAACCAGCAACCATCTTGTTATCATGACCCAATAATAAACCAATAACCCACCTTATTCTGATCTCTGTTTATGTTAAATGAAGTCAGACAGTCACCGGTCATGGTGACTGTCATCGGAAACCATAACCTTCAAACCCGAGCCTCTGTTCTTGTTGTAAATCCTCCTCTGTTTCAGTTATTACAACCGGTTACTCTGTTGTTGTATTACTTCTGTTATAGTAACCGGACAGTCACCAAATCCGGTGACTGTCATCGAGTTCCGATGATAACCCAGCCTCTTTGTTCTATTTTGATGTCATGGTTGTGACCGAGTAGGTTTCGGGGTGACTTCTGTTCGAGCTCCGGTTAAGCTCCAGCCATGTCCGATAATAAACCGGTATCAATTCGGGAGACGGGTCCGATACCCGGTTCTATATAACTTCCGGTCACATACCCGGTAAGTCTCAGTCATAAGGATTGATTGGTTAAGCATCTTATAATCTACTATTAGTGTATTAATTGTTGGTTATATTGATTATTGCGAGGTACCGTTAATCGAATCGGAGAGTTAAACCGATACCGAGTCGACTCGGTGACTCGGTCAACACCCGGAATAGAACCCGGTCCAATAGCTAGACGAGGATTATTAGAATTATACGATTATATATATATAATACGGATAACGTACGGACTTGATAATAATAATAAGAGAATAATAAACATATATAAAATATATATGTTTATATATATAAGATTCGATATATAAAACGATATACTAGACTCGGGTTAGCTATGTCTAGAGTTCTTTAGGTTCGCG
Source organism: Ambrosia artemisiifolia (assembly GCA_032199755.1). Taxonomy (NCBI): domain Eukaryota; kingdom Viridiplantae; phylum Streptophyta; class Magnoliopsida; order Asterales; family Asteraceae; genus Ambrosia; species Ambrosia artemisiifolia. The sequence goes on along the minus strand of CM063519.1, from coordinate 45,543,618 downwards.
TGCCAAGCTGTAATGGCCAGCTTTATTTCTTTTTGCCTAGAATGACCAAACCCCGAGTTTAGGACTATCTAATATATACCGAATTCTATATGTATAAATTGTATATATGATATATATCCTAAGTATTACAATCTAACAAGTCCCACACGTAAAACGTATCTATATATATATGACATATAATTGTAATAGGAGAGACTATAGAAGATTATACGCGAACTTGTGAGTATCGTGAACTCCCCACTTTTACTGTTTTATTAAACATTTTAGGGGAAATACATGTCATTTATAAGAAAATATAGAAATGCTTTACATAATAGATTTTATAAATGAATTATAATAGAAAAGGGGATAATAGAAACGACTAGGCCAGTACTGACCGGTATATCGCCATTTCCTTTCTTGTCCGACTAGAGGACAAGAACCAGTCTTACCCGAGTAGAGGGTAGGAATAATTATATTTACCACAAACAGAGTGGTATAATCGATAGGAATGGCAACTAATAGAATATAATAGATGGACATATAATCGGTATACTTTAATCGAATTGGTATAATAGAATATATTTTCCCCTCCAGAATTAGAATAGTAAAGCATGTTTATTTAAAAGAATGTTATTTAAGAAATACAAATGCTGAACTGGCCATTCATTTTATAAAATACACGACCTCACCAACTTTATGTTGACAGAAACTATTTTTGGCATGTGTTCAGGTAACCCAACAGATAAGATGACGTGGATCCTGGAAGAGTCAAGACTGTCATTATCCTGAATTCCGCTGCGTAGCTCCGATAACCCGACCCGACGACCCGGCACCGACTGCCAGGGTCGTTACAGGTTGGTATCAGAGCGGCGCTTGATGACAGTCTTGAAATTTTTATTAATCCAGGATCTACCAGAAATGTCTTTTAAAAGAAATTTTGATTAGAAATATGTATAAGGTAAAAGAATATTAGAGGATAAAATTTTGGGTACCTAAATGCCAAACCATTATAAAGTTGGTGAGCACCATAATAGTATATTAGAAATTAAAAACGAATCCACTACAGGATATTACTAGAAGGATTATGTGAGTTAAATTGACAATTATGTACACAATTGTGAATTTACATACACATTTAATTTCTGGGAAATCTTACAGGATAATAAGGCCGTAAGAAATAAGAAAGAATATAGAACAGAAATCACGACATTAAAAAAAAAAAAGACAGAAATACAGAAAAGAAACCAGATATATTAAAAGAAATTCGAAAATAAATCGAGATATAAATAAGAAATGAATAAAGTTATAAAAAGTATATATATTTATATAGAAAAATAAATAGATTATAAAACACAGATCATCCATCGTTGATTCAAGAAACTTCATATAAGTTTATTGAATTATTCCAGTCTCAGTAATCATTCAGATCGTTAACCTCACGGTTATTCCGATATATATATAAACAGAATACGAATATTACGCTCCAACTTGAACATTCCTATGATCAAGTTTCCAAAAATATTATTTTTACACCGTAATTTCCGAAATTTTATAAAATCTAATATGATAGAAACATATAAATATTGTGTTTCTAAAGAATTTCCTTCGATTATTTAATCAGAAATCGGACGGATTCCTCGATAACTTAAGATGTTTTAAATCTTTTCAGTATAATTCTGCAGTATATTGAATTTATTCGTAGTCATTATTATTTTTATACTAAACCAGTATTTCGGTTTTGAGTAAAAATATATAAGTACCCCTCCGTTTTCAGTCTTAAATAAACGATTTATATAAAATTTATAAAAAATTGAGAAAATTTATTAATCTTCATTTTTATTGTAATTAAGTAGTGATATTCTTCGTATTATCGAAAAACTTTAAATTTGTCTCAAGTTTTATTCGAAAACTACTTTATATAAACATTAAAAAATTTTGATCTTAATAATTTGAGACGATCTATTCTATTTTATAAATCCATAATAAGAAAATCCATTAATACTATAATTCTCTTTTTATCAAAATTATCATTGACACTCCTTATATTATTAAAAACGTTCCCCGAATCTCTTTTAAAATTGACTATCATGTTTTCAGATAATTCAGTATAATTCGATTAACATTAAAAATTTGACCACAATATTTTGAGAAATCTATTTTGTTTTATCAATCGTTAATTTTATTTTTGAAAACAAATATTATTATGAAACTCGAATCAGTATTGTTATTATAAATTATTCCCAAAAAGTTTTTATATGAAAGAACCACGACTATATTATTTTTACCGAAACATATTTCATATCGCATTTAATGTTATTTTCATAAAGATTTATTAATCGAATCCGTATTCATATATAAATATCAAGAGCCTTTTCAGTATAATTTTACACACATATATATATATCTATGTTCGATTGTATAATTCCTCGATATTATTCCAATATAAACGATAATAATATACATATTCCGTTTTATAATCTAAACTCATCTTTGTATTTATATAAAAATCCTAGTTATATGTCCTCCTCGATCCTTTTCAGAATTAAATTTGGACAACAATATTATTCTCAAAATTCCGTAACCAAAATACTTTGGAATCTGTCGGACGAAACCAAATTCTTACTCGCTCGATTACACGAAAATATAACTACCGTCTTAATCCTATGACTTAAGCAAGTCAGGAATATTAAAAAGATTGGATAGTTATATTGGATATCTTTTGACGTGATCAAATCCTTGAACGATTGACAGTCTATTTCGTTAGATTCGGATCAACATGTTTTATTCCGGAATAATATAATTTCAAATATAAGAGAAAATAAAGAAAAGAATATCAGAATAATATGTGAAGGACACATACCTATTGTGATTAAAATAAATAAGTACTGGAATGTTAGGTGAGGTGGAATAATAATTATGATCGCGACATAATTATGAATGCCACAGGCACAGGAACATTCGAGTAGGAGTTTATCGAGATCACAGTATGTTTGCGTCATAAACATATTAAAAGAAATAATAAGAAATAATAATTAGAAGAAATATATATTCGAATTATCAGCGTATCGTATATAGAAAATACGACTATCTCATTGGCAATCTAGTTGAAATTTCTTCGTGAAATACGACTAAGAATATGTTCGCAGAATAAAAACCATCGATTGATTAATTTCTACGAATCATAGAAATCAATATATTGATTTCTGATTGCCAACCAAAGAAAGTTGTATGTCCACTGTGCAATCTCCGGGGCAAATGATATTTGGACCCTTACAGAAGGTATATCCGGACATTTGCCACCAAGTCACAGGATTCTTGTAAGAATATAATAGATAACAATCTATATGGATTCAGAAACCGGAAATGATAGAATCCAATGAAGTATCAAAAGAAAATAATTTATAACGAATATATTATAACGAATATATTGAAATACGATTGATACCAAGCGGAATCACGTAGAGATTTGCAAGGTATAATCGAAGTGAAAACGAAAAATGAATAGAATTATGCTCATTTTTCCAGTGAAACTCTCTGGCCAAGGAATGACGGAATTCCTGTTCCGAGTTAAAGGCCGTAAGAGATAAATTAAGAAATCACTGTTCTGGCAAGAACTATCTACACGAATATCCAGATGAAATAAGCTTCGCTTATAATAAGTTGGATTAAAAAGATATGATAAATTGCCTGTATACACGTTTATCGGAAAGTGTTTTCAGACACTGAAAGTATAGACTTCAATCGAATACATAAATATAAAAGAATTATTCCAAGCAAGCAGATATTATAGAAATACTGAATTTATAGTGTCTGCTATAAATGAATATCAGTATTTGCTTGGATATAAACATATAAATAAAAGAATATAAATCGAAAAATAAGAACTATAAATTGAAAAGACATCCGATATGTCTGAATAATAGAAAGGCATACGAAGTGCCAAATAATTATCAGAATAAGAATATATATATTAAAAGAAATTATAGAATATTTTATCGAGAGCGTTAACGAATTCCGAAATGATATCAAGAAGGAATATTTGCAGAAATACTTAACGCAATAAGTACTCATGCATTAAACCTGAATGATAATCATGATTTTGAGAAAGAATGAATGATGCATTGTTATTAGAATTTTAAAGTCAAAGAATCGTAACGATGACTGTTACAAGTAGATTCAAAGACTATAAAGAGAAAGTTACATATATTGACTGTAGAATTGTGAAAGATCTCATTCACGATAATACAATAAGAAAAGTCAAATAATATGTATTGAGAGACAATGCAGTCAATCATCAATGAAATAGTCAGTAAAATTATTATCGATGATCTAAGAGAAATCTCAATAACCGATTTCAGTAGGTCAAGATAATGAAAAAGGAAAAGTGATAAGAATTCAATGTCAGTTGAATCACTATCAAAGAAAGAGTTATTAAAATATAATTCGAAGATCTTTCCTAAAAGACTCATCAATGATGATGCCTTTCATCTCTCCCGAGATAAAAAGGAATTGTTGAAACCGTGTAATTCAACAAGTTCAATTAGTCTTTTCCGGCACCTTTAGACTCCGGATAAGATACGTCTAATGATCTGAGAAATCATTTCTACTCTTTAAGAATCGGAATTACAATGATGGCAAATTCTAAAGTTCGAATAAAAAAGGTAGAAGCTCGGATCCCATTCGAGTCAAGATGACAATAAATGGATAGGACTTCCGTATCTATCTCTCTAGAACCATATAGAATCCATCATTGTAGTTAAATCCGAATATCAAACGATGAGTATATCGTATCGATTTGAGACTCTAGTGATGTTTGCTGGAGGTTTGTAAATCTTTCAGAAGAGAAACAATTAGAATCTCAAAGTATGTTTAAATCGTCTTTATATAAGAATAATATTCAGTCTGTTTCTCATTCTAATGAGGAATAAGATAAGAAAATATTCATAGTATAAAGAAAAATATCAATCTATACGAAAAACCTTTAATAGTCATACCTGAAAATACAGATAGTCCATATATCTATATTAACATGACTATAGCAAGAAAGGTTAAAACGTAGATTTGAATTGATATAAGATCAAGTTCCTTGTAAACCACAAAAACCGATCATGTCTCACTGATAAATGTTCGGTTTAGAATTGTGACATCCTTATAAATTAAGGGTGTAAAGGACAAGATCACTCAAATTTCGGGGACGAAATTTCCTAAGGGGGGGAGAATGTAACACCCCGAGGTGTTACGGGTCTCTTAAACGGGTCGGATCGTACCCGACCACCCGATGATTTAATAAAATATTTAAGTTCGAATCTCGCGACTAACCGTTTCAATCGATTATATAGATAATAATTATTAGATTTTTATTATCTCGATTAAACGCTCCTTATCTACTATTTAAACGTTGCCAAACGTTCCTTATTTTATTGATTATACCGTTACCAAACACCCGAGTCCCAGTTATTATCCCCGTTACCAAACACCCTCTTATTTGTCCTTAGTTATAAATCCCTCCACCCCTTATCCCTTTTGTCTGCACATTTACGAACACACACACACTTGTGTGTGTTTCAGAGAGCAACCACACCGGCCACCACCGGACAGCCATGGCGGCGCTGCCACCTCCGCTGCTTCCGGTCGCCGGCCGCCGCTCGTCTTCTTCTCTGGTAACCCGATAACCCTCCTCCTCGTTCTTCTGTTCCTGTACCGAACCCAAAACCCGGTAATCATCCAACGAACCACCGCCATCGCCGCTGTTCTGTTACCAGCCATCAAACAACCATAACCAACATCGAGTCCAACCCCACAACCTGTTCCTTCTGTCCGACGAAGAGAAAACCACCGGAACAGTCACCGGAATCGGTGACTGTTGCGAGTTCCTTATAACCAGCAACCATCTTGTTATCATGACCCAATAATAAACCAATAACCCACCTTATTCTGATCTCTGTTTATGTTAAATGAAGTCAGACAGTCACCGGTCATGGTGACTGTCATCGGAAACCATAACCTTCAAACCCGAGCCTCTGTTCTTGTCATAAATCCTCCTCTGTTTCAGTTATTACAACCGGTTACTCTGTTGTTGTATTACTTCTGTTATAGTAACCGGACAGTCACCAAATCCGGTGACTGTCATCGAGTTCCGATGATAACCCAGCCTCTTTGTTCTATTTTGATGTCATGGTTGTGACCGAGTAGGTTTCGGGGTGACTTCTGTTCGAGCTCCGGTTAAGCTCCAGCCATGGCCGATAATAAACCGGTATCAATTCGGGAGACGGGTCCGATACCCGGTTCTATATAACTTCCGGTCACATACCCGGTAAGTGTCAGTCATAAGGATTGATTGGTTAAGCATCTTATAATCTACTATTAGTGTATTAATTGTTGGTTATATTGATTATTGCGAGGTACCGTTAATCGAATCGGAGAGTTAAACCGATACCGAGTCGACTCGTCGACTCGGTCAACACCCGGAATAGAACCCGGTCCAATAGCTAGACGAGGATTATTAGAATTATACGATTATATATATATAATACGGATAACGTACGGACTTGATAATAATAATAAGAGAATAATAAACATATATAAAATATATATGTTTATATATATAAGATTCGATATATAAAACGATATACTAGACTCGGGTTAGCTGTGTCTAGAGTTCTTTAGGTTCGCGTGCCAAGCTGTAATGGCCAGCTTTATTTCTTTTTGCCTAGAATGACCAAACCCCGAGTTTAGGACTATCTAATATATACCGAATTCTATATGTATAAATTGTATATATGATATATATCCTAAGTATTACAATCTAACAAGTCCCACGCGTAAAACGTATCTATATATATATGACATATAATTGTAATAGGAGAGACTATAGAAGATTATACGTGAACTTGTGAGTATCGTGAACTCCCCACTTTTACTGTTTTATTAAACATTTTAGGGGAAATACATGTCATTTATAAGAAAATATAGAAATGCTTTACATAATAGATTTTATAAATGAATTATAATAGAAAAGGGGATAATAGAAACGACTAGGCCAGTACTGACCGGTATATCGCCATTTCCTTTCTTGTCCGACTAGAGGACAAGAACCAGTCTTACCCGAGTAGAGGGTAGGAATAATTATATTTACCACAAACAGAGTGGTATAATCGATAGGAATGGCAACTAATAGAATATAATAGATGGACATATAATCGGTATACTTTAATCGAATTGGTATAATAGAATATATTTTCCCCTCCAGAATTAGAATAGTAAAGCATGTTTATTTAAAAGAATGTTATTTAAGAATACAAATACAGAACTGGCCATTCATTTTATAAAATACACGACCTCACCAACTTTATGTTGACAGAAACTATTTTTGGCATGTGTTCAGGTAACCCAACAGATAAGATGACGTGGATCCTGGAAGAGTCAAGACTGTCATTATCCTGAATTCCGCTGCGTAGCTCCGATAACCCGACCCGACGACCCGGCACCGACTGCCAGGGTCGTTACATAATGGTTGACAATGGAAAGCCAAGGCTCATCCAAACAAAGTCACTATACTCTACTTTAATCTTCTTGTAATATTATGTAATATATATATATATATATATACACACTTCCAAAACTTTGATTCTTCATCTAGTAATCTAATAACTTGGAAGGTTTGTGGATACATCCCTACCTTACCAATCTCTTGACCCTTCTTGTAACTCGGATTCGTTCCATACAAGAATGGGAAAGTCCTTTGTCTAAGACCCATGTTTAATCAATAAACAAAGTGGTCATGACATGAAACTCCTTAAAATGGATTCACATACCTAACTCTAACTCTCACCATCCAAATCACCTTCATGGTGGTTTTGTGCTTGGTTATTAACTTTAACTCTTGACCATCCGAATCATCTTAAAGATGGTTTGTATTTTGGTTTGCCTTAAAGGCAATGTATGACTTCCTTGAAACTTATGAATCATTCCTCCGAATCTAAAATCTATTCCTTTTCAACTCTAGCAAAATCGGAGCTAAATGTCTTCCTCCCAAGACTCTTAACGGAACTTAACTAATACGCACCCTAAGGTGAGTTCGTACTTGTCCCCTTTTTTACTCTTTAACACTTTTGGGGCTCAACATGTAATCTATGCAAACATACACAAAACACTTTCGTACTCACATGCTCAATATACTAAAAATGCTTATAAACTATGCCATACTAGAATTTAAACTACTTACAATTGCCGCTTAGCATGCAACCCCTTAACATTTATAGCGCTATAGGAGTAGCACCCCGCCCCCTAACTGGGTCATGTTAAGTTTTACCGGCCTACCACTTCGGTGTTAGGTCAAGTAGTGCAAACATGTGTTGATTATGCCTTTGGTATGATTCTGCATGTGCAAAACTATAGCATGATGATTTGAGTATAACATTCTATTACTATGTATGTATTCAAAAACTAGTATGCTCACCAATACTTTATGTGTTGACGGATATTTTATACATGTTGCAGGAAAAAGTTTGATGAGATGATACAAGAAATATCACTTAGAATTCGGCCTTAGAAACAAACGAAACAATCTTAATTTTACTTCATGTTTATGTTGATGTATTTTCTCATGAACAAATTGGATACTTGTTGAATCTTAGATATGAATGAAATCTATTTTAATCTTTTGTCACAAGTTAGTGTTATGAAGTCTTTGAACAATCTATCACAAGTCGCACCTCGATGTATTCCGCCATCGGTTGGGGTGTGACAGATTGGTATCAGAGCCATGACTATAGGGAATTAGGAAAATTGCCATGATTGACCTAGTCTATAGTTAGGAACCTCTTATTGACCATTCCTTTATCATGCTAAATATACTTGCTTTTTCCTAAATTGCTTCTAATGTAAGACCCTAACCCGTAAATACACGATTATTGCTTAATCTTACGAATTATAGCCTTAACTAAAAACCACTCCCGATTAAAACTTTGAAATTTGTTATAAGTCAACCCATTAAGATCAAATACATGTTTGGTTCACAAAAATTTTTACATTTTAATAGTTAAAACATACTATAAGATATTGGGTTTAGACGGGAGTTCTTTAAATTCTAATGCGGAAGCTTGGTAAGTGATCGGGTGTGTTCGGCTCTTATCGCGACTTGATCCTTGCTCCGGGACTTCCTTCACTTGTTTACCTAGCACCATTACACAAAGAATGGTTAGTGGGTTGTCAATGATAGATTTAAACTAGTACGGTAGTCGTTACACGTATAAACGGAACGAACCAGGCCAAACGGCCCTTTATCAGGGGAACAAACTGCTGCAACTTTTGCGCAGCAGCTGTTCGGATCGCTTTTACCCCTTCTAAAACCCAAAATCCGACTTCTACTTTTAAATAAGAATTGTTCTACGCTCCGAGAGCTTTCCAGGCATATAAAGAACACCTCCTAACGATTTTTCTACGATTTTATACGCAATTTTAAAGATCGTGTCGTCATGCTGTTCTCTGTGAGCGGCCGCGCGATCTCTGTGAGCGGCCGCTCACAGCTTCTGACGTTGGTTTGGTGATTTTTAAGCATGGGAATCATGGCGCAACCGCATTTGATGATTCCCGAAGCCTAAGTATCGACTTGCCGGCTAAATAAACCTTTGTTTGACTGAGATTATAGTCCGGTTCATGATGCTATGATCCGGTTCAAGGTTTTAAGTGTTTATGTTGATTTTTTTACCCATATCGACCCGTTAAGGCCTTGAATCAAACAAGACACTTTTTGACCACACCAAATTCCTACCGATTAAGTTGTCAAGTCATTAGACACTTGATCAACAAAAGCGTTTATCCGATTTGTTTCATTATGATTTGGTTTCTTAGATTCAACCTTTAGAAATCTTTTTAAATTCCCAAAATGCCCTTCATGGTCAAATATTTTAATTTAGCCATTCGTGGCGAAACTTCTTGTTCCAATTCTAATGTTTTTGACTCATTTACTTGTTTAAAAAATCTCTAAGTCCTTCCGGACTTAGATTTTCATTCTTTCTCAAGTTTTCACTTGTTTAGTAGATTCTAAGCGCATTAGCGCGCATTAGACATAGTTATGGAAATAACTTACTTGATTTGCACCCACACTTCATGTGGGTAATTCTAGTACCCTTATTGCTTCGCCCGAAGGCGTTTATCTAACTACCACTTACCGGGTGGCGTTGCTCCATACTTGCACCCTCATTGTTTACTTGGGCATCATGTGCCCAATTTCCAAGTGTTTTCCTGCACCCTTTCTAGATTAACCACATTAGTCCCGCAAGACTCAATTGTGATGCATTTCCCATTGACCCGTTATCCCCAAGGTTCTTAAGACTTAGATTATTGGCTTTGATTGTCGGGTACGAATGGTGAGAAAATCACCATTTGACCCATTAAGTCTCATGGTTCATAACCTTTTGACATTCCAACTTTTAATTAGGGGGAAGTGGCAATCCCACTTGACCCATTTACCCAAATTGCATAGCTTTCTTATTCAAGTGATTTTATTATCAAAACTTGAGTTTAGACTTACCACATAGCTTTATTTATTGGCCTAATTGATGATTTCCGTCTTATGATCAACACTCTTGATTCGTTTATTACCATAAATCTTGTTTTGACATGGTTTCGCATAAACCGTCCGTTTAATAGGTTTCACCCCCTCGGGTCCTACCTTTATCCCTTATCAAGGTTTAGATCACTACATCAATACAAAAGTTACGTTTGTGATCTAGTGAATGTAAGTATTACTTACCTCGCATCCATTCTTGTTTCCATGAGTATTCGCCTTGCATCCGTTTGACCCGTTTGCTCCCTCTTTGTTGTACCTAACTTGGGGATGAGTCAAACATGTCTATTAGAATACATAATGTGGAATTTTGTTCACTATCCATAACATCATGTATTCATTATCATTACTAGCTAAGTCCATAGCCATTTTCTTACATGTCTAGTTGAGATTAACTCACCTAGGCATTTCATCAAACAATTGGTGTGCATCCACCAATATACTTAGTTTTCAACATTCTAAGTTTAACCAAAGTATAGCCATGTATCTAATTATTATCATAACAAGATATTTAGGCATTTCAACTAAATTTGATCATTATAACAACTCCTAAGAGTCACCAAAACTACTAACCATGTGTGGTTTCAACCTAGAGGTTAAAACCCCAATTTCATAAGTTAACATATTCATATGGACATAATCAAACACACATATTAAATGTGATTTGTAACCAAATTATACATGTTTAAGGCTCCCCAAGACTAGGGCAACCTATATTAACCATCAATTCCACATTTTATAAAACCCTAGAGCCATCATCTTCAATATACCATGGATTTGGATGACTTAAAAAGGATCTAGAGTTACCTTATGATGTTTAGAACACTAGATGATCATGAATTCCATCATGCATTAAGAAAAGCCATCGATTTTGGCATGAATTGGGGCTGAATTGGTGGAGGTTCATGTGTGTGTGTTTTTGATGGTGTGAAGAACGATTTTTAGTGTGTGTTATCACACATTTTCATTCTTAACCCCCATTTTATTCCAACTTTGCCTAGTTGTCAAGTTCGGCCCCTCCGGTTTAGTACAAGTATGTAATCTTTACTAATTAAGTTAGTTCTCACAATATTCCCACGTGTGTTTGCAATTTACGGGACTTGTCAATGTCTCGTTTTATTATCCGCAAAATATTCCTTTTTGATAATGGGCTCAATATTGTGTATATATTGATCCCACCTATTAGCGTAATTAAACAAAACGGGTTTTCGGGGTGTTACATAAACATAATATTATTAACTAGGTTATTTCCATATTAGAATGTAACCCATCTTCTAATCTCTAAGTCTCGTGTTAATATTTTTCTAATCACGCCTAATGACGTAGTTAGGCGAACGAATGGTTTTGGGGTGTTACAAGTCTACCCCCCTTAAGGAGGTTTCGTCCTCGAAACCTTTCTTATGTTGTTGCTTTGGTTACACGAAAGAACCTTAGTGTCTCTAATCAATTCTGAGCCCCGCTCAATCCCTTGACATTCTCTAGTCTAACGAGTAGTACTATATACTTATTGTTTGTATCCCTGTAGTCCCAAAATACTAGATCTTTCAAGTGCACAAGATTGTTATCACTTAGAAACACCTATTTATTAGGTGTTTTAAGTGATTAATCTTCACAAATAAAGAAACTAGATAAAACTAGTAAAACCGACACACAAGATAAAGAAATTCAAGCTTTTCATTAATGATAAACATCAAAGCACCATGGATTCATACACTCAAGTTCGTAGATTGCTTCTTGTGTTCTAAGATAACCAAAAACCCTAACCCTAGAGCTGCACACAAGCTTCCTTTATATAGGTAGGAGCTGATGGGCCTGCGCACTTAGCTAAGTGCGCAGGGCCCGTCTGTTAAGTGCGCAAATCTGAGCTCTTAGTCAAGTGCTCAAACCTGAGCACTTAGTCAAGTACTCAAACCTGAGCACTTACTCAAGTGCGCAAATCTGAGCACTTAGTCAAGTGCTCATACCTGAGCACTTAGTCAAGTGCTCAAATCTGAGCACTTAGTCAAGTGCTCAAACCTGAGCACTTAGTTAAGTGCGCAAAACACTAGGGTTTACATAAAACTATGGTTTAATTACACAATCAGTCCTCTAACATTCAAATTACAAAATAAGCTACCAAAAGTCTTTGTTCTGGTAACTGTGGTCTCAACTGAACCCAACAATACTCCCCCTAGACCACAGATACCAGATCTTCATCTGTTAGCTTCAAACCGAGATATCACTCGATTCACCTTCTTCCTGCATTTCCCGCACTGGTTGTTTTGGAACTATCACTTCTGGAGCTTCAGAGTTTCTGGCTGCTTTTCTTTAATTGTCAGCTTTGTCTTTGTTAGCAATTTCCTTGTCTTTGTCTCCAAGCTCCTTCTCTTTGTCTGCAGCCTCGATAATTTCCAAAATTTCTAGCATCTCCAGCTTCCTCTCTTTAGCATGATCTACTGCTCTTTGAAATAACATTCCTTCTTCCAGCAGTGTCTGACCGGCTCCAACTCTGATTGTGTTCCCAAACAGCTACATCAACTCTAACAGATAAAACATGAATACATCTACCAGATCGAAGAATCTCACAATCTAGTCCCCTGCACTGTTCTTGATCACAGACTGGATGATGATCAGGATTATATGCAATAAACACATCTCACATTCTAACACATATTTTAATACTCCCCCTAAACTTTTTATATTTTGTACGTTTTTTTTTTAATAAAAACAAACACAACAAGGAGGGGTTAACTGTTTCTCACCTTTTGCATACAAGATCATACTAACCATACCTGCCAGATCACATTTCAACTTTCCGTTGGATAGCTGCAGCCCAAGAAAAACTGTCGGTATGTTTGTCCACTTAAATCCATGCCTCTCGTCTTTCAACATACGTTTGGTGATGAGATTTATCATGTTTTGGTAATATTGACGGAAAGTTAGTGGACCCCACTTGTGCTAGGTGTAAGCCTACCAATCCTCAAGGTTTATTGAGATATAATGATGAGAGCTTCAGGTCTATATTTCCATAAGCAAAGAAGATGATCATTATGTCAATCAGATGATGAGAGCTTCAGGTCTATGTTCCCATAAGCAGAGAAGATGATCATCTGATTGCTTTTTGAGCTATCTATATGTTTGCACGTCACTAACATTGCGTGTCTTTGGTTGCTCATTTGTTTGAATAGCCCCGCATTGGTAGCTTGCACACTTAGGTGTCTTTTGATTACATATGCACAGAATTTTCTGTGTCTTTTGATCTCTCAACCTGTGTATGACCGGACTCAGCTTGTGCAGACCTAAAACACAGTGGGAATCCAGCTTTCCGTGTAGATCTATTCTGTTAATCACCTATTAGCAGTTTACTCGATTCCAAGCTGAATCTACCGACATGTCGTTGCTTGAAGCCGCAACATCCTCTGGATCCTATTCACATGCTGACAAAATATGATTAGTCCCTATCATTTCTTGTTAATTTGCAATAGAGATATACTTTCTCCCCCAAAAATCTTGTTTTGTATGAAAATAGGATTTTTTTTTTTTTTTTTAACACCATGACATAATGTGAGCTCACTCAAAATTTATCATTTCCAGCCAAGTGACCAATTGGAGGAAACGAGTTTCGTCAAAAGCCTTTGTGAGGATATCTGCCTTTTGATCAGTAGTATCAATGGATAACACTTGAATGTATCCTTTATCGTGAGCATCGCGAATAGAGTGAATCCTGATCTCAATATGTAGTGTTTTAGAATGGTCGATAGGATTCTTCACGATGTCACGACAAGCATCATTATCAATGAAGATTGGGGTTTTCTTGACATTCAAACCGTAATCCAGCAACTGATTTTGGATCCACAAAGCTTGACATCAACAACTGGACGCAACAGTGTACTCGGCTTGATCAGTCGAGATAGACACTGTTATCTGCATTTTGCTTTGCCAAGATACAAGCCGATTCCCCAAAAATTTGCAACCACCAGAGACAAATTCTCTATCAATTCTACAACCTGCATGATCATTATCAGAGTAAGCGATTAAATCAAAATTATCACTCTTAGGATACCATAAACCAAGCTTTGGTGTTCCTTTGAGGTAGTGGAAGATCCTTTTGATTGCAGTTTCATGAGATTGCTTGGGATTTGACTGAAAACGAGCACAGCATCCAACTGCCCACATGATGTCTGGTCCGCTGGCGGTGAGATACATCAATGATCCAGTCATGGATCGATATGTTTGGGGATTCACTGATGGTTCTTGATGCGCCCCTATCAACATGCTACATATATCTCATAAGAGCTATCAACCATTTATGCAGCTTATTCAAAAAAAATTACAAAAAAAATAATAATAATATATAAAGATAAACTAAAGAAAATCTATGTACAATCACGACTCAGACATTTAATCAAGTGACTTTGGGAATCCAAGTTTGTTTTAGTTTTGATCTGTCGTGATTTTCACCCAAAATTGACTCTTGTCTTTTCCAGATTTGTGTATTTTTAACAAAACTTTTTACGGTTTCTTGAAGATTTTTGATCTGATCAGAAAAAGAGTTTTGTGATTTGACATCTTTCTGTGGTTTAGGTTTCAAGTGACAGTTTTTGACCATGTGACCCTCATTTCCACATCTGAAGCATTTTGAATGCTTAGGCTTGATCTTAGGTGAAGATCTGGATGATGATGGTTGTGATGTTCTTTTCTCGAGCTTGTCTGAGCAGGAGCTTTCACTTGAACTTGATTCATCCTTGCTGCTACTTGATTCTTCATTTGTGTTGCAGTCAGGTATGCTGATGTTGCTCTCTGTATCACTTAGTGATTCTTCAGAACTTGAGTTACCTGTTTCACTTTGTGATTCTTCAGAACCTGATACATCTGTGGATGAAGGGATAAACTCTGGGATTTCCTCAGTGAGAAATTTCCCAAACCTGTTAAGCTTTAGTTCTGGTACAAACATAGGTGGTTTACACGTATGTTTATCATCAGAGAATGCAGCATTAAGATCAACACAAACAGGCATAACATTGTCAACACAAACATTTGAACGTCTGATAGGATTCTTCCTAGCATCAAGGGCCACAGCACCCTTTAAATCTAGTTTAGAAGTCAAGTTAATACAGTCATCCAGCCTAGATAAACTATTACAGTTATCCATCCTAGATAAACTATTGCATTCATCCATATTAATTAAAGTATTACAGTCATCCGAAATCAAATTGTTTTTAGACTTTTCATTGTTCCAGATGAACCAATTCACTGTGGAGTAATTGGCACCTGGATGTCCTAACCCCATTGTCTGCCCACCACAACTCTCATCATCTTCCACCCGACCCTGTTGGGTCACATCTGCATCGCTTTTACTTATGTTAGCATTTGACTCAGATTCATCACATTTGTTTTCAAAAAGATCATTTTTAGGATGAGATGTTGGAATGGGTATGTATTCACTTCGGCTCAAGGGTAAGAATAGTGATATTTCGATTCCATTCTTATCCTTATACCCAATTCCATCTTTTACAAATGATTGCCTTGAGCAATCAATGATATCAGCATGAGCCTGTTTGCTTACATTCCATTTGTCAATAATGATTTGAAGACGAGTTGTTTCATTTCTAGATTTTTCTAATTTTGAGGTTAAGTCATTTATTAGAAAATCCTTTTTGAGAACAAATTCTTTTAGAGTCTGCATTTCAGCTAGAGTTGCATTCAACTTTCGCTGATATGCCCACTCATTTTCTTTCATTTCAGAGTTAATTTTTCGGATATCATCCATTTCTCTTAAAACCCTTCTGTTGTGTGACAAACAGTAAGCAACAGCTGTAACGCACCTAGGTGAGCACAGCTTTGATTTTATTTCAAGAGGAATGTTTACCATATCTTTCTCCTCAGCTTTCTTGGGTGCACTTTCCATCTTTTCAGCTGCTTTCTCAGTGGGTGTCTTCTCAGCTATCAAAGCCTCCTCTCCAGTCTGATCTTTCTTCTTCTCAGCAATCAGCACACTCTTCAGACCCGCACTCTCTTGCATTCCTCCTTTTGGCACTCCCACTGAAGATCCTTCCACAGAGTTTACACCATTTGCGGATTTGGTGCATATCGTTGCCATCAATGCTTTGTTAACATCTGCTTTAGCTACAACAGCTTCCTTCCCCCAGCCAAAGTCTTCAACCACCAGTGCCTTCTGTCCAATTGGAGTCATTAAAGCCAGATTCTTTAGAGAGCTGCTTGGAGTAACTTTTGACACTGTCTGATTCATCTCTCTCTTGGTTATGTCCATTTCAAATGACTTCAGTGTGTTGATGAGATCAGCTAGAGTGGATTGTGGATTTAAGTATTCCTTCCTAATCAGCATGCATTGAAGGCTCCATTCCTTAGGAAGAGAATCAAGCAGTTTCTTGATGGAGTTTCGGTTGTTGACAGGAATTCCAACTTTCTTCATCTTTGTTAACAGGCTCATGAACCTGTCAATGTGTGACGACAAGCTTTCTCCTCGAACACTCCCAAACATATCATATTCTTTTTGAATCATGTCTTGCTTGTTCTGTCTCATCTCAGCATTTCCCTCGTAGTACTCACTCAATGCGAACCACAGATCATGCGCAGATCCGTACTCTTCAAACATGTTGTACACATCTTTAGACAAAGCCATGGTGAGAGCACCATAGGCTTTGTGATCTCGTTGCATCAACTGCTTGTCAAGATCTGTGTAGGTAGTAGGATCAGTGTTGAACACCTCTCCTGCTTCAGTGGTCCTCACTGGAATGTGAGGTCCAAGTTGCACAGAGTTCCATTGAGTGTGATCATTGACAAAATAGAATGCTTTCATCCTGTTTTTCCAAGTACCATAATCTTCAGCACCCATTAATTTGGGAATTCGGGTTATTGTTCCTGTTTCCAGTTCTGCTTGGGTTATGGGATTAACTTGGTATGTGTTGTTGTTACCAGCCATTGATTTAGATTGATTTTAAAAGTCTGATTAATTGATTTTAATGGTTACAGTCCAGAAAAAGTCCAAAGTCCTTAATTGTAATGATCAGTCCACAAGTGCGCAAATAAGTGCGCAAATAAGTACGCAAATAAGTGCTAAGTGCGCAAAATTTGTTAAGTGCGCAGTAACAAGACAGCAGCAACACTAAGTTCGCAGATTTGATCTCCTGATAAGTGCGCAATCTTGAAGTACACACAACGCTAAGTGCGCAAATCTGTCAAGGCTGAGCAAGATAAGTGCTCAGTCTTTGACTGATCAGTTTGCGAACTTATTTAAGTTCGCAAACACTTAAACTCTCGTTTAAGATTTTAAGTGCGCAGAAACCCTAGCCAAGTACTCAAAAATTGCACCCTTTCAGCAAGTACGCAAACCAACTAGTGATTTCTGATAAGTGCGCAGAAACCCTAGTTGTGTTTTTGGAGATAAAACTGATTATCAGCCTAAGTGCTCAAATATTTAAAATAAGTACGCAAAACAGAGACAAGTACTCAAAATTTGAAACAAGTACTCAAAATTTGAAACAAGTGCTCAAAATTTGAAATAAGTACTCAAAATTTGAAACAAGTGCTCAAAGTTTGAAATAAGTACTCAAAATTTGAAACAAGTGCTCAGAATTTGAAATAAGTGCTCAAAATTTGAAACAAGTGCTCAAACTTTGAAATAAGTGCTCAAAAGTTGAAATAAGTACTCAAAATCAGTACTCAAAATTTTGAAATAAGTGCGCAAATTTAGAAACAAGTGCTCAAAGTTGGAAATAAGTGCTCAAAATTTGAAACAAGTGCTCAAAATTTGAAATAAGTGCTCAAAAGTTGAAACAAGTGCTCAAAATTTGAAATAAGTGCTCAAAAGTTGAAATAAGTACTCAAAATCAGTACTCAAAATTTTGAAATAAGTGCGCAAATTAAGAACAAGTGCGCAAAATAAGTGCGCAAAACTTGCTGAAAATGCACTAAACACAGCAGAATCTTATCCAAGCCTTTTTCAATTGATCTGAAATGCTCGGATAATGTTTCTACCAAAGATAAACAACTTTTAACACTTCAGAAACACAACTATAAGGTAAATGTGAAGCAAATGAAGATGAAACACTTTTTTTTTCATAAAAACACACGCAAAAATTAAAAAAATAAACAAAGAAACTAACAAAATGAGGGTTTTGGTATCTTAATCAGATACAATCTAGAGCACAAAGGCTCTGATACCAAATTGTAGTCCCAAAATACTAGATCTTTCAAGTGCACAAGATTGTTATCACTTAGAAACACCTATTTATTAGGTGTTTTAAGTGATTAATCTTCACAAACAAAGAAACTAGATAAAACTAGTAAAACCGACACACAAGATAAAGAAATTCAAGCTTTCCATTAATGATAAACATCAAAGCACCATGGATTCATACACTCAAGTTCGCAGATTGCTTCTTGTGTTCTAAGATAACCAAAAACCCTAACCCTAGAGCTGCACACAAGCTTCCTTTATATAGGTAGGAGCTGATGGGCCTGCACACTTAGCTAAGTGCGCAGGGCCCGTCTGTTAAGTGCGCAAATCTGAGCTCTTAGTCAAGTGCTCAAACCTGAGCACTTAGTCAAGTACTCAAACCTGAGCACTTACTCAAGTGCGCAAATCTGAGCACTTAGTCAAGTGCTCATACCTGAGCACTTAGTCAAGTGCTCAAATCTGAGCACTTAGTCAAGTGCTCAAACCTGAGCACTTAGTTAAGTGCGCAAAACACTAGGGTTTACATAAAACTATGGTTTAATTACACAATCAGTCCTCTAACATTCAAACTACAAAATAAGCTACCAAAAGTCTTTGTTCTGGTAACTGTGGTCTCAACTGAACCCAACAATCCCTTTACTCGGCTTTCTAACTTTTATTATATGGAAGCCTTAGCTTTCATAATACGACTTGAGTCATCCTATTATTTCGGTTAACTAGGGGCAATATCTACATACATACCCCCTACCCGACATTTTAGCTACTTATGTTCTTCATAGGTCTTCCCTAGACCCGTAGACTATCCCCGTCTACTATAATCCCGAATGATGTAATGGTTTAAGGGGCCATTCTATCATGCACCTTAGGGTGTCTACTGCAATACTCGATTGTAGCATGCATATGCATACATGTCTATGCGTCTATTTCTAACAAGTCATTTGTCTTAGTTTCCAAGACTAACCCGGCTTTTTAACATAGCCGTTTTCTAGCTTCTTGGATTCATCCCCGAATCCAAGCCTCGTTTCTTTTTGGTTTGCTAAACTGTTATACACAAACCTTGCTTTACCCTAACACTTTCCTTTCTTTGGCTAATCCTATTTTAAGAATTTGCCATTTATTTGGTTTACCCAAGTCCCCGTTTTGCTAACTCGACTGGTGGTCCTTGCCCCAACCGACCCGTTTAAAGACTTTTGAGTTTTAGACTTCAAATAGTTTATATATTTAGAACGCTTAGTTTCTAAAAGTCCTTTTTCTGATTACCGATCTCAACATAAATTGAGATCGGTTTTCTTTTCATAAAACACGGTGTAGATTGGTCATTACTACGTATTGTATCGACTAATCTCATGTTATCACGGTTTGCATCAGATTGTAATAACTATACAATCCAACTGTTATTATGATTTGTATTAGATTGTACCAACAATACAATCTAATGTTATTGCGGTTTACACTTTTTCATCCTTAACCCAAGGGTTGAATGATTTACTGATCTATCATGACCCCAATCCGCTGTTTTAGGTCATTAATCCCAAGATTCATGACTTACCCGAATGTGATTATGACTCAACCCTTGATTAAGGTTCAAGTCCCTCTTTACGAATTTAACCTTCTATAAAAGTCCGAGTTTAATTATGACTTAACCTTGATTAAGGTCCAAGTCTGTTTTCAAGCTAAATCTGTTTATGACTCAACCTTGATTAAGGTTTAAGTTTATTTCCGAACTGAATCTATTTATGACTAGACCTTGATTAAGGTACAAGTTTATTTCCGAACTGAATCTATTTATGACTAATCCTTGATTGAGGTTCAAGTCGATCTTTGTATCAACCCAGGATAACTCGTATCGTATATTGCCCGTTTTGCTAGCCCAGCGTATAAGCTGGTGCCTCGCTCAAGGTCTTGCATACCGTTTTGCTAGCCCAACGTATAAGCTGGTGCCTCGCTCAAGGTCTTGCATGGTTCGCATCCCTGCCGTGTTAGACAGTGGACTACGTCCAAACGCTCCAGTTTGTTGTCCTCTTTGCTAGCCCAGCGTATTCTAGCTGGTGCCTCGCTCAAGGTCTTGCATGGATCGCATCCCTGCCGTGTTAGACAGTGGACTACATCCAAAATCCCCCGGCACCACACACTTACTAAGCCTTTGTTACATAGGTTGTATATGTATTAATCATAAGAAACCCATGGTATCACATGTTTAACACTTACCTGGCCAGGGTAAGTAATTCGCATATGGTACACACAGACTTATTATAATTAAGGCATCACACCCTATGCAAGCAAATTTTCAGCTCATGCTTGTGCCCCCTATTTTATTTGGTAAAACCCTTCCTTGATAAATTGTTCAATGTTAGGTTTTTACCTTTATTCATTAAGAAAAAGCGGTGTGTTATCAATTTAATAAGGTTTGTGTGATCACAATCATTGGTATGATCACAACGCCTTCCTAAACATTAGTTTGGGATGATTACCCCCAACCCGGTCTCGATGTTCAAGTTAAGTTTGTGCATTGATCGTTCATTATTGTGAACTATGCACCTTTCACATTTTGCTTATTGCTTGCATGTGCAATTACTACTCTTCAGGTGATAATTGCATACTAATGCACCTACTATGATTTTGAGCATGTACCTGTTTGGTACTTGCTCCCGTGTTCCCTTTCGTTATTGATCCATTAGCCCGAGTTGTTACTTGACTTGGTCCTTAGTGAGCAATGCTATCAGCCGTGCTCCCGAAACCTCTATAACCTCGTTTGGTGAATCATTTGATCCTCTCTCGATCAAATAAGATGTTATCATCCCTGTCATATGTATAATTTAAATTAATTAGTAACATGACATTTCATTATTAGTATGCATCACTGCAATAGTGATGTTAGAATTCTTTTTATACGAGATTTTCGTTGCCCGAATCAATCTTTTGGATAGGCCCCATGAGTACCTAACCATTTCCTTATGTTGGGTCTGCTGACCTGAAGAAGAACATATGATTAGAAAGCCAAAATATTCTACTTAATTGATCCTTGAATAATCAGTAGTTTCAAGATACTTCTCCCAAAAGACTGTTGATCCTAACAACTGCTACACTAAACAACTGATGACAACAACTGTTGCCGCAAAGGTCTGCTGAATAAACAACTGATGACTAAAGATCTGATGAAGAAACAACTGCTGATCAAAGTACTGAAGACTAAAGATCTGTTGGAAACAACAGCACTTTGGATCCAACAGATGATACAAGACCATCAGAGCTTTCCTCTACAGCAGTTTATATTAGCAGTGTTTTGAATGTAACAGTAGTTGTTAGTTAGCAGATGTTTTATGTTGTTATTCTGTTAGAGGTCGCTGTCTTAGGTGACGTCAGCTGAGATCATCAGAGGTTTGGATTTGTCTATAAATAGAACAGTGATTGTACTGTTCTATTCATCACTCGAATCATTCTCTTAGACAAACATTCACTGAGTGATCAGGCTGAGGGGGAGTACTTGTACAATTGTAATCTTTCAATTAATGAAAGGTTTCGATTAAAACATTTATTCTCTTGTTTTGATTTACAGTTTATCATTCCGATGCACTTTCCATTTATACTTCACTTCATTTATTTCATTATTCATCTAAACTATCAAAACAATCAAACTCAGATCCTAACAATTGGTATCAGAGCTTTGGTCAATTAAATTCGATCTAATCAATCAATTTAATATAAACAGATCAGCTCACAATTTATTGATACTGTTTGTTTGTCGGATTGAAAACAGAGTAATAGTTTATTTTCGTTTCAACAGTTAGTAAACAGATTTTGTTTTCGTAAAAATCAGAGAATGACTTCAATTAATCAAGATCCACATAACATTGGCACTAGCAACAAGCCACCGATGCTTGTCAGATCTGAATACAATATCTGGCAACGTCGGATGAGTCATGTGCTAGCACAGCAAAACACTGGGTGTTGGAAGTCGGTTGTCTTTGGACCACATGTTCCAATGGTGCCGAGTACCGAAGATCCCAAGGTCCAAGTACCTAAGAGTGTTGAAAACTACTCCGAACAAGATTTTCAAAAAATTGAGTTAGATGCTAAGGCTTTCAGTATTGTAGCCATGGCTCTACCAAATGATATCTATGCTGGACTGTTGCACTGCAATAGTGCTAAGGAGTTGTGGGATGCTCTGAAAGAGCAGTTTGGTGGGACTGAGGATGTAATTGAAAACAACCGTGAAATACTTAATCAACAATATGAAACATTCAGTCATGCGAAGGGAGAGTCATTAACACAACAGTTTGAGATGTTTAATTGTCTAATTAGTGAACTAAAACTGATGGGTCTAACTTACCCAAATTCAACTTTGAATCATAGGTTTCTTAGATCACTTCAGGACAAATGGGACACTATAGCAATTGTTATGAGAAACTCTATTGGATTTAAGGACTTGACTCTGACCCAGCTTCATGGTAAGCTCTTGACCTATGAGAGAGAGCTTAACCAGAAAAAGAAGCTCCAGGATTCTGGAAAAGTGTCTGATGACTATGTATTTGGTAATACAGCACTTTTGGGTCAAGATGAGGTACCTGGAAATAGTAAGGATCAGGGTTATGATCATTACATTGATATAACCACTGGTTTTAACACTGATTCTTACTCATCACCCAGTTATGCTTTTACAGCAAGTGGTGATATCCAGGCATCTGATAACACATCCTTTGTGTATAGTGACCTTCAATACATTGACCCTGTGGACTTAGAAGAAATGGACATCTTGCATCAATTGGCCCTGCTCAGTATTAGAACCAATAACTTCTATAAGAAAACTGGCAGAAGGTACCCAGGTTTACATGGTGGGTCAAAAGTGGGGTTGGATACATCAAAAATCAAGTGTTATAAGTGTCATAGAATGGGTCACTTTGCTAGGGAATGTAGGAGTCAAAATGGTACACCTATGATCACCTATCCAAACCAAAGACCTCAGACTAACACTTATCAGTTTTCCCAAAACACCCCTGGACCAAATGTGTAAAACACTGCTCACTTTGCACAGACTCCAACCACTGTTCCTGTGCACTATGTCCAAACCAATGTTCCTCAGTATCATTATGTCCAAACACCTGTTACTCAGGCACAAGTGCCAATGACTGCTGCTTCATCCTCTGCTCCTGCAGAGACCAGTCAACAGAGTTTCTTCACTCAAGGCTTTGTTGATTGGAGTAGTCTACCAGATGAGATAACAGATGAAAACATTGCTTTATTTGCCAATTCTGAAAATAATTTCTGCTTTGTGGCACTAGAAACAATTGTTGAAGAGACTGATTCTGAGGGAGTGGTGTCTATGTCTGAAAATGTGACTAATGATGTTGTTGATGAAGTTGTTTCAGCTGAAGAATCTGAAGTAGAGGTTGTGAATCTCTCAGACCCATGGGGTACTGATGACTGTGATTGCCAGTGTAACTGTGCCTTGATGACTGCTGCTAAGGTATCTCCTCAAATCTTAAGTGACTTGTGCTCAGATAAATGTATCATAGCATTTGCTAAGATAAAAGAGGTGAATGAAAACTTTAGAAAGAAAATTTTGGAAGATGAAATTCAGTTTGAAAAACTCACTAAAGAGTTAAAATAAAAAATAACTGAAAGAGAATCTGAAATCAGCAGTTTAAAACATGAAGCAAGCATAACCAAAGACCAGCTTCAAACTATGATAACCAAATATCATTGTTGTAAAAAGGAGCTTGAGTCCACCCAAGTTGAATGTCAGAAATGGGTGGAATCATCTAAAGGTTTTGAGATGATTGTCAACCAACAGTCTAAAAGTCATGTGAAATTTGGCTTTGGTTTAAAAGAAACCACTGCTCAAAGTTTACAAACCACTGACAAAAAGGAACCACAGTTGGTTGAAGTCATCCCAACCAATTCAAAAGGTCAAGAAATCAAGGTTACTGAACCAAATGGCAAGAAAATCATTCTTGAAAAGTTGGAAGGTACAGCCTCATTTGATGAGATTGAAAAATATCAATTCAAACCAACCTGGTCAGATGAGTGTGATGTCCTTGAAAATTTTCAACCAATGACCTTCAAAACCCCTGATGGTAAAAAGGCACCACAGGCCAAAGTCATTCCCTTGAGAGATCTTCCAACAGATGATCAAACATATGTTGAAAAGAAGAAAGGAAAATGGAAATCCAAAGATAACTTGTTTTGTGATTTTTGTGAAAAGAAGAATCATGTCACCAAAAATTGTTTTCTTCTAAAAGCATATGATATCAACAAAGGAACAAGTTTAAGTGATTCTAAAACCAATGAATGTTTAATTTGTAAGAAAAGGAATCACAAAACAAAAGAGTGCCTGTATCTCAAAAATTTTGATGAAAAAATAAAAGAGTACAAGGCTAAAACTCTTGAAAGTCAAGTGGTTAGTACTTCAAAAGGAAAACCCAAACAGACTTTCAAACCAGTCCAACAGCTGTTACCAAAGGTCTGAGCAAAAACTCTGCTCCTAGAGATGTTCAGGTAACAGATGTTCCACCACCTACCAGACTTCCAAGAGGATATGGACAACCAACTTGTCATCGTCTGCCACATGTTTATGAAGAGCCCAAAAGGCCTTCAAAACCTAAAGTGAATAGACATCCTCATGGTTATCAGCATCTGACAGGAAATGATCAAACATCTGCTGGACCAAGTGTTGACATACAAGCACTGGCAAATGGTCAACAACAGCTGTTGAACTTAGTTCAAAAGCTAGTTCAAACCACTGATCATTCTCCTAAACTTAAGGCTGAAACATCTGAGAACCCATCCAAAGCCAATTTGGCTTTGGACACTCACCAAAACTAAAATCTTTACTGATGTGCAGGGAGCTTCTGCTTGCTTAGATAGTTTATGGTATGTAGATAGTGGAGGCTCCAGGCACATGACAGGATGTAGAGCCCTTCTTCTGGACTTTCTTGCACATGGAGGGGGTGATATATCCTTTGGTAATGATTCTAAAGGTAAAGTGTTGGGTTCTGGAACTGTTCAAGCAGGGAGACTTAAGTTTGAAAATGTTAATCTAATTGACAATCTAAAATTTAATCTACTTAGTGTATCACAAATGAGTGACAAAGGATATGGGTCATTCTTCACTAAGAAAACATGTAAGATTGTTGGACCAGAAGTAGTTGAAAAGATTAACACCATCATTTCTGAGAGTAAAGCACAACTTGTTGCTCATAGAAGTGGCAATGTGTATGTAGTTGATATGTTGAAGGATAATCCTATGGCAAATGTCTGTCTGTTCTCTGCTGCCTCTACCAAAGAGACAGAATTGTGGCATAGGAGACTGGGTCACACCAACCATCAAACTATCAACTCTCTCTCTAAACAAAACCTTGTCAAAGGTTTGCCACCAAAAGAATTCAAATGTGATGAGCATTGTGTTTCCTGCCTAAAAGGAAAACAACACAAAAGCTCTTACAAATCCATTGATGAGTCCAAAACCAGTCAATGTTTACAATTGTTGCACATGGACTTGTTTGGCCCTGTTAAAATCATGAGTCTAAGAAGAAAGAGATTTTGTCTTGTCATAGTTGATGATTTTTCTAGGTTTACATGGACTTACTTTTTACACTCTAAGGATGAGACTGCAGGTATCTTGAAGGACTTTGTCACCAAAGTTGAAAAACAATATGACTTGCCAGTAAAAGTCTTTAGAAGTGACAATGGGACAGAATTTAAAAATAAGGAGCTGGATGATTTCTGTGTGTCAAAAGGGATTATAAGGCAGTACAGTATCCCAAGAACACCAGAGCAAAATGGGGTGGTTGAGAGAAAGAACAGAACTCTTATTGAAGCTGCAAGAACAATGCTAGCAGATTCTGGTATGCCACTGTCCTTCTGGGCAGAAGTTGTAAACACTGCTTGCTATGTTCAAAACAGAGTTTTGATCAACCCAAGACATCAAAAGACTGCTTATGAAATTTTGTTCAAAATCAAACCATTAATCTCATTTTTCAAAATCTTTGGCTGTCCATGTTTCATTTTAAATCTTAAAGATTCCATTTCAAAATTTGCAGCTAAAGTAGATTGTGGATATTTTCTGGGATATTCTTCTACTGCCAAGGCCTATAAAGTGTTTAACACAAGGACCAAGACAATAGAAGAAACTCTGAATGTGAAGTTCAATGAACTTTCATCCTTAAAAATCCCAGCAAACCCTGCTGAGTTGTTTGATTTAGATAAATTCAAATTTGAAGATATTACTGTCAAAACTAACAGTGCAGGTATCTCACAGTCTCCACAACAAGACTACAGAACAGATGTTGTGATTCCAAATCACTGTCAAGTCTATTCTGCATCAGAGGAAGCAGTAGTTCAAAACAACTGTCAAAACTCTGTCACAGCTGAGTCAGCCACTGTTGGCCAGTTCTACCCTCAAACCACTGATTCACCTTTTACATCCACTGCTCAATCATCTATTGACAAAAGTCAAACATCTGTTGACAAGAGTCAGTCCAACTTTACACCACTTGGACCCATTCCTCCACCACCATTTCAAACATCTGTTGACACTACAGAAGTGCAAACAGATGTTATGTCAACAGAGTCACCAAACCTCTGTCCTTCACCTCAAAATGCCATCATACCATATCAGGGAGATTTAATCTACCTAAGAGCTCATCCACCAGACCAAATCATTGGCAACATCAGAGAAGGTGTGCTTACAAGAAGCCAATCCTCAAATATCTGTCTTTTTGCAGGCTTTCTATCCCTCATACAACCTGTCAAGTACCAAGAGGCACTAAAAGACAATAGTTGGGTAGAAGCTATGCAAGAAGAACTCCTTCAGTTTAAAAGACAACAAGTATGGGAACTTGTACCACTGCCTAAGGATGTTTGTCCAATTGGCACAAAGTGGGTCTTCAAAAACAAAACTGATGAAAGGGGTATAGTTGTCAAAAATAAAGCTAGGCTAGTGGTTCAAGGCTTCATACAAGAAGAAGGGATAGACTATGATGAAACCTTTGCTCCTGTAGCTAGGTTAGAAGCTATCAGACTTTTCTTAGCCTTTGCTGTCAACCACAACATCAAGGTGTATCAGATGGATATCAAATGTGCATTACTATATGGCAAAATTCAGGAGGAGGTCTATTTATATCAACCACCTGGTTTTGAAGACACATTCCATCCTGAGTATTTCTACAAGCTTAATAAAGCCTTGTATGGACTCAAGCAAGCACCTAGAGCCTGGTATGAAACTCTTTCCACCTTTCTCTTATCCATTGGTTTCACAAGAGGTAAAATTGATAAAACCTTATTTTTAAAATGGAGAGGGAAAGATCTAATGATTGTTCAAATATATGTGGATGACATCATTTTGGGATCCACATGTAACAAAATGTGTGAAGAGTTTAGGGAACTCATGACAGCAGAGTTTGAAATGAGTGCTATGGGTGAACTTCAGTGCTTCCTTGGACTCCAAATGAAGCAGCTGCAAAATGGCACATTCATTCATCAAAATAAGTATGTGAAAAACTTGTTATCTAAATTTGAGATGAATGATTGTAAGCCATGTAGTACAACCATGAGTACAGTCAAGCCACTCACTGTTGATGACAAGGATGAACTGGTTGATCAGACACATTACAGATGCATGATTGGGTCTTTATTGTACTTAACAGCATCTAGGCCAGACAGTATGTTTGCCACCTGTGTTTGTGCAAGATCCCAGGCTTCACCTAGAAAGTCAAACCTTATTGCTGTGAAAAGGATATTCAGATACCTAAAAGGTGCTCCCACACTTGGTATCTGGTATCCTGCTAATGGAAACATTGAGCTTTCAGGTTATTCAGATAGTGACTTTGCTGGCTGCCACAACACAAGAAAGTCTACATCAGGAGGGTGCCAGTTTCTAGGGAATGCCTTAGTTTCCTGGCAAAGCAAAAAGCAAGCAGCTGTTTCAACTTCAACAGCCGAGGCTGAATACATTGTTGCTGCAAGCTGTACAGCCCAACTCACGTGGCTTCAAAATCAACTGCTGGATTTTGGGATAACTGCACTAAGGACCCCACTTATGTTGGATAGTCAAGCTGCTGAAAATATCATCAAAAATCCAGTCTCTTATTCAACCACAAAGCACATAGATATCAGACATCATTTTGTCAGAGATAGCTATGAAAAAGGTTTGATTTCTCTGCACCATGTTCCAACAGAGGATCAGTTGGCAGATGTGTTGACAAAAGCTTTAGACACATCTACCTTCACAAACTTGATCTCTAGAATTGGAATGCTGAAAATGGACTAAAACAACAAAAATGTTTTCAATAAAAACATTAAAATGTTTTCAGAAAATCAATTTTCTCCTTAAAAATAGCTCTTTTGGTTGAAAAATCTGTTTCAAACATCTGATCAGATAAAACAACCACTGTTTCATCCTATCCACTGTTGGTTGAAAAATCTGTTTCAAACATCTGATCATATAAAACAACTGTTATTTCATATATATATATATATAAATATCTATATATACTTATTATCTACATTAAAAAAAACTCTTAAGTGCTGATAGCATCAGTGCTTTGGTTAAACACCAGCTGTTGGAAACAGACTTTTGTTGTTAAACAACAGCTGTTGACAACAGACTTTTGCAAACAGCTGTATACCACCAGATGTTTAACCATCAGATATTTGTCACGTCTCCTCTCAAAAGCAGAGTTTGGCCACATCAGCGGTTTCACCAGAGGCTATAAAAACCATGTCTTCCCATAACAGCAGTTTTACTATCTCATTGTATTCAAAATACTCAAACCGCCTTCTTCTTCCTCAAACCCTTACTCAAATTTCACTCACTCTCACACTCGAAATCCATTACAATGGATCTTCAAACCAAAGCCACCCATAATTACCTTCCATATCTGGTAAAAACAGATGACAACGTTCCATTTC
Source organism: Ambrosia artemisiifolia (assembly GCA_032199755.1). Taxonomy (NCBI): domain Eukaryota; kingdom Viridiplantae; phylum Streptophyta; class Magnoliopsida; order Asterales; family Asteraceae; genus Ambrosia; species Ambrosia artemisiifolia. The sequence goes on along the minus strand of CM063519.1, from coordinate 45,513,979 downwards.
ATTCCACCATCGACGTAATCTTAAATTCCAAATACAAAACCATCCTCACTGCTGATGCTCCAATTCATCTTGAAACCCTCCAAGAATTCTGGTCAAAAGCACAAGTCTTACTTCAAGAAAAAAAAGCCTACATCCATTATTTCAAAAATTGGAGACAAAAGCATCTCCATTACACCTGAATTAATATCCACAACCTTCTCACTCAATGACTTGTCAGGTAAGGACTCTTTTCCTAAAACAGAGCTTCACACAGAGTTTCAGGAAAGAGGGTATGATGCTCAAATGACTGGATCAACTCTTTTCAAAAAGTTTTTCCCACCAGTCATGAAATTTTTCTTTCATACTCTCCTTCTCTGTGCCTCAGCTAAGACCGCATCCTTTAATGAAATCCCATTAAGGATTCAGTACTTGGGGTATGCTATGTTGTCAGACTCTGACTTCAATCTATCCCAGGGCCTGTTTATGGACTTAGTTTCAAATGTGAAAGCCATAAAATCTGGCTCAAACAATGCTTTTCTGCTTTACCCAAGAATTCTAAGTGTAATCCTTCAAAAGGTTTTACCAGAAAAAGATTTTCAAAAGGGTGAGTCTTTTCAAATGAAAAGTTTAACTGATGAAACTTTCACAAGAATGCTGGGTTCTACTACCCAAGAAAAAGTGTCAAAAGTGTCAAAAGTTTCCAAAACACAAACAAAGAGGTCCAAGACAACATCTGTTGTTCAAACCTCTGTTGTTGAGCCCACTGCTCCTGGTGATCATGGCACTTCATCCAGTGTTGTGAAACCCACACCAGCCACATCCAAAAGAAAATGTCCATCCACAAAAACCACCTCCACACCTAAAAAGGGACTTCTGGAAGATGAGATACCAGAAGAAAACCCTGTTGCAACACAAAAGCAACCTGAAACCACTGTTGTTACTTCCTCACAACAGTTGGAAATATCTCAACCCAAACAAACTCCTCATGCATCCTTACAAAAGGATCATGTTGTAAGCCAAAGGGAACCACATAATGAAGCATATGAGTCACTTGATGATATGTTCACAAGCCCCTCTCCCAGGGCTAACTCTCTTCTCACTCATCCACCTTCACCACAACATGTCCCTCAAACCATGCAACCTCTGTTTGAGGCTATTGATAAAACTCAGGATAATCCCAGTTCCTCTCCTTCACCCATCAATGAGAGTATACCTCCACAAGTGACTGGGACTGAGAAAAATCAATCAGCCAACCAACAAACAGAAGAGGAGGTTATACTCCCAGAGTTCAATGTAACTCTAGGTGAGTTTTCAAGAGAAGCAGCCACTACTGATGTAGAGACCATTGTCTCACAACAGGACAGTGGTTACATAGCTAAGACTTCCTTGAAGGCAACAACTGATGAGGCCACAATTGTGTCCCCAAAATCAGTTGGAAGTCCCCAGAACCAAGACCAAGGGGCATCTGGTTCTCATTCCCTGGACTCACCTCCTAGGACTGAACCAGTTAAAACTACCACTGGTAGGAATTCAGATGATCCTATTAACTTAGGTGATGGATTAAAATACCAAGAATTGACGGATAGAGTCCAGTCCATTGAAACCTCTGTTGCTGACATCAAATCTGATGTCAAGTCAATTTTGGAATCCTTGGCTAACCTCACCAAAAGTCAACCATCCACAGCTGATATTGCTGGTGAGCTATAGAAATCTGTTTCCCCCATCATCATAGCTCACAGAAAACTAGCAGATCAGACTCAAGAGACATACATGCAAATGATCAGAAACATGGTGGATGCTAGGTTCAATGACACCAAAGTTGACATCAAAGTGATCAGGGACCACCTGCTGAAGACTACTGGCTCTGCCCTACCACAATCCTCAGAGATGATGATGATGATGATGAATTTACTGCTGATGATGCCAAAAAGGGGGAGAGTGGCAGAGATAGATTGCCAAAGTTAGATCCCTTTGGTTGTCCACCCTCATAAAAAGGAAAATCAAAGTCTGCTGACAAACCAGAGTCTACCCAAACAGCACCACAACAACAACAACAACCAAGTGTTCAAACCTCTGCTGCTACTGAAACTGCCAAAACCAGCAAAGCAAAGGATGTTGACACCTCTGCTAATGAAAAAGCTGATAAGGCTGCTGAAGATAAGCTTAAGAGGGCTGACACTCTGGAGGTTAAAGCAGAAAGGTTGATTCAGCTGAAAAGGGAACAGCAGCAAGAAGTTGAAGATGTAGGTTCCTCCAAAAGAAAGAAAATCTCTGCAAAACATACCAGGAAACCACCATCTAAACTGTCTACTGAAACCACTGCTGCTGAAACCACTGCCACCAAAACCACTGACACTAAAACATCTGATACCACCATAACCACCAAACCAATCACCAAACCTATTACTACACCCACTTCACAACCAAAACCTCAAACAATTGCTGGTTCTACAAAAGAACCAACAGAGGTTAACACAACCACTGCTGCAACATCACCATCACCAAAAATCTTGTACAGCAGAAAGAGAAAATCTACTTTTGTTGTACAAGATGAAAACATTCACACTACACCACCTAATACTCCACTCACACAACCCTTAAATGCCATTCCACTTTCATCATTTTCACCACACACCTCACAATTCAAATCACACAGACCACCACCAACCATCACACCATTGGCTGAGAAGTATCCTCTTGAACTTGATCTACTCAAGGGGGAACTTCAATCCTTCTATAATACTGATCAGCCATCAGAAAGATCTTTCCCATCTCTTAAAGATTTTCCTGTTCCCTTAAACATGGACACTTATCTGAAATACAAGGCTGAACAGGCAGATGCCATAATCAAAGAGAAATGCAAAGGGAAATATGACAGGAGTGCTCAGGGCATCCATTCAGCAGAGCTTAGCAAACTGAGAAGGATTGAAGATTTTGCTAAGACCCTGAGCAACTCAATGTCCTCCATGCCTCTCAGCAGTGACTTGGAAAGGGAGGTCAGGGATTCTCTTCTTGAACAAATCTTGGCATCCATGCCTTATAAAGCAAACAAGAAACAGTTTGCAGGCTGGACCACTCATGCTCTCAGAGAAGAATTAATAAGAATTGAAGAAATGGCTAAGAATCCTCCATCAAAGGTCTCTGCCCCAGACTTCAGCAAAGGCAGAGATCCAGCCAGAGCCTTGAAGTTCAAGAGAATGAGACAAGAGATTGTGGCTGCTGATTATGGAGAAATGAAATCTGTGGCAAGATGGTCTGAGCTAAGATTGGTTGAAACTTATAAGAAGTTAGAAGAGAATAGGAAGAAAGACCCTACCTTACCAAGAAAACCTGTCTATGCTGATGAGCCTATGTTAAAGAGACCTCAATAGGCTTTTACCTTAGACAGCTTACTGGACACTTTTGATTTATCCATTGCTGCAAGAAGACAATTCAAAAAGCAGAAGGAGATGTCAGAAGAAGATCAGAAAAGGTTTGCTGATACTTTTGTGAAAGAGGGACTCTTCAACCAAATCCGCTACTTCTCTGATCCCACCTTTGAAAGACTCAGAGAAATCATTGGAAGACCTCCTTCACCAAACTCATACAAAATAAAGATGCATCTCAGCCAATCCACTGATTCTAAAATTCTAAAATGGAAGTCCAACAAAGACACCCATGAATTGACTCTGCTCATATCAGATGGAAAGATTCAGAAACTCAGCATGGATGATGCTCATGGCTTGTGTGCAGAAGATCTCCAAACACTGCTGAATCTTGAGCTAGAAAGAGATGCTGAAGACCTCTTCTCATTGAGTTTTGAGTTACAACTCAAAGGTCAAATTAGAGAAAGTCTGATGAGAAACAAAGATCAAGAATAAAGCTTAGTTTTGGCATCATCTGTTCTAGGGGGAGATTGTTGGGTCTGCTGACCTGAAGAAGAACAGACGATTAGAAAGCCAAAATATTCTACTTAATTGATCCTTGAATAATCAGTAGTTTCAAGATACTTCTCCCAAAAGAGTGTTGATCCTAACAACTGCTACACTAAACAACTGATGACAACAACTGCTGCTGCAAAGGTCTGCTGAATAAACAACTGATGACTAAAGATCTGATGAAGAAACAACTGCTGATCAAAGTACTGAAGACTAAAGATCTATTGGAACCAACAGCACTTTGGATCCAACAGATGATACAAGACCATCAGAGCTTTCCTCTACAGCAGTTTATATTAGCAGTGTTTTGAATGTAACAGTAGTTGTTAGTTAGCAGATGTTTTATGTTGTTATTCTGTTAGAGGTCGCTGTCTTAGGTGACGTCAGCTGAGATCATCAGAGGTTTAGATTTGTCTATAAATAGAACAGTGATTGTACTGTTCTATTCATCACTCGAATCATTCTCTTAGACAAACATTCACTGAGTGATAAGGCTGAGGGGGAGTACTTGTACAATTGTAATCTTTCAATTAATGAAAGGTTTCGATTAAAACATTTATTCTCTTGTTTTGATTTACAGTTTATCATTCCGCTACACTTTCCATTTATACTTCACTTCATTTATTTCATTATTCATCTAAACTATCAAAACAATCAAACTCAGATCCTAACACCTTATCAAGCTTTTGAGATAGCGTGTATCTACACGATATCACTATTGATTACCTATAACAATTTCCGATCAAAACGGATGTTCATTATAGGTATTACTTACCGGATTGAGCGCACGGTTTGAGTCCAAGTGTCCTTCCCGACACTCGGATCCCTCAAACCTATAGCTCTGATACCACTTGTAAGACCCTAACCCGTAAATACACAATTATTTCTTAATCTTACGAATTATAGCTTTAACTAAAAACCACTCCCGATTAAAACATTGAAATTTGTTATAAGTCAACCCATTAAGATCAAATACATGTTTGATTCACAAAAATTTTTACATTTTAATAGTTAAAACATACTCTAAGATTTTGGGTTTAAACGGGAGTTCTTTGAATTCTAATGCGGAAGCTTGGTAAGTGATCGGGTGTGTTCGGCTCTTATCGCGACTTGATCCTTGCTCCGGGACTTCCTTCACTTTTTTACCTAGCACCATTACACAAAGAATGGTTAGTGGGTTGTCAATGATAGATTTAAACTAGTACGGTAGTCGTTACACGTTAAAACGGAACAAACCAGGCCAAACGGCCCTTTATCAGGGGAACAAACTGCTGCAACTTTTGCACAGCAGCTGTTCGGATCGCTTTTACCCCTTCTAAAACCCAAAATCCGACTTAGACTTTTAAATAAGAATTTTTCTACGCTCCGAGAGCTTTCCAGGCATATAAAGAACACCTCCTAAAGATTTTTCTACGATTTTATACGCAATTTTAAAGATCGTGTCGTCATGTTGTTCTCTGTGCGCGGCCGCGCGATCTCTGTGAGCGGCCGCTCACAGCTTCTGATGTTGGTTTGGTGATTTTTAAGTATGGGAATCATGGCGCAACCGCATTTGATGATTCCCGAAGCCTAAGTATCGACTTTCCGGCTAAATAAACCTTTGTTTGACTGAGATTATAGTCCGGTTCATGATGCTATGATCCGGTTCAAGGTTTTAAGTGTTTATGTTGATTTTTTTACCCATATCGACCCGTTAAGGCCTTGAATCAAACAAGGCACTTTTTGACCACACCAAATGCCTACCGATTAAGTTGTCAAGTCATTAGACACTTGATCAACAAAAGCGTTTATCCGATTTGTTTCATTATGATTTGGTTTCTTAGATTCAACCTTTAGAAATCTTTTTAAATTCCCAAAATGCCCTTCATGGTCAAATATTTTAATTTAGCCATTCGTGGCGAAACTTCTTGTTCCAATTCTAATGTTTTTGACTCATTGACTTGTTTAAAAATCTCTAAGTCCTTCCGGACTTAGATTTTCATTCTTTCTCAAGTTTTCACTTGTTTAGTAGATTCCAAGCGCATTAGCGCGCATTAGACATAGTTATGGAAATAACTTACTTGATTTGCACCCACACTTCATGTGGGTAATTCTAGTACCCTTATTGCTTCGCCCGAAGGTGTTTATCTAACTACCACTTACCGGGTGGCGTTGCTCCATACTTACATGTCTAGTTGAGATTAACTCACCTAGGCATTTCATCAAACAATTGGTGTGCATCCACCAATATACTTAGTTTTCAACATTCTAAGTTTAACCAAAGTATAGCCATGTATCTAATTATTATCATAACAAGATATTTAGGCATTTCAACTAAATTTGATCATTATAACAACTCCTAAGAGTCACCAAAACTACTAACCATGTGTGGTTTCAACCTAGAGGTTAAAACCCCAATTTCATAAGTTAACATATTCATATGGACATAATCAAACACACATATTAAATGTGATTTGTAACCAAATTATACATGTTTAAGGCTCCCCAAGACTAGGGCAACCTATATTAACCATCAATTCCACATTTTATAAAACCATAGAGCCATCATCTTCAATATACCATGGATTTGGATGACTTAAAAAGGATCTAGAGTTACCTTATGATGTTTAGCACAATAGATGATCATGAATTCCATCATGCATTAAGAAAAGCCATCGATTTTGGCATGAATTGGAGCTGAATTGGTGGAGGTTCATGTGTGTGTGTTTTTGATGGTGTGAAGAACGATTTTTAGTGTGTGTTATCACACATTTTCATTCTTAACCCCTATTTTATTCCAACTTTGCCTAGTTGTCAAGTTCGGCCCCTCCAGTTTAGTACAAGTATGTAATCTTTACTAATTAAGTTAGTTCTCACAATATTCCCACGTGTGTTTGCAATTTACGGGACTTGTCAATGTCTCGTTTTATTATCCGCAAAATATTCCTTTTTGATAATGGGCTCAATATTGTGTATATATTGATCCCACCTATTAGCGTAATTAAACGAAACGGGTTTTCGGGGTGTTACATAAACATAATATTATTAACTAGGTTATTTCCATATTAGAATGTAACCCATCTTCTAATCTCTAAGTCTCGTGTTAATATTTTGCTAATCACGCCTAATGACATAGTTAGGCGAACGAATGGTTTTGGGGTGTTACATCTAATCTATTCTCTTGGACTATAAAAAATTTTTACCTTCCTTATGGTGGATTATGCTATACTCGAAGACACTCGTACACCACAAACGAAAGAAACTGACCAAAATAGGCGTGAAACCCTTACTTTGTTAACAACTTTCAATTCGCATTATTCTTTTGTGCTTTTGAAACTACACCAAGATAGGCGTGATTTCCTTACCTTGGTGGAAATTTCACAAATCCTCCTTCTAGTGGAAACTTACCAATTGAATTGTGGAATTAATTTTCCTACCTCTTTCGACAACTGCAAAAACCACACACAAGAAACGACACCGCTAAGATAGGAGTGAAATCCGCAACTTGGCGACTAGTTTCAATCCTTGATTTTCAATCTCTCCAAAGTCCCAAATTTACTAATGACAAGGTACATGTAGTAACTGGAAGGGTGAATACCGTTAACCGAAAATTTCGGCGAGAGTATTTCCACCTATTAGGCCAAAGCATATTTCTGAACTCAATGGTAAATTCGAATCACTTTGGTTAGTCTTAGTTCCGTTCCGGAACACTCTATATTTTTTTTGAAACAAGCTTTTTCTTATGCTATACTACTTTCAATTATGCTTTCATGTAATTTTTTAATATATATTCGATTTACTTGAAATTGTATCTTATCCGCTCGCACTAGATCTCAAGACTCGCGCTTCAAGCTACTCTTGCAACTACAAACAATAATAATATTCGCGAACCAACAAAATTTAAAACTCTTTCATTGTTACATGTTCATTCTAGCATGACTACATGCTATGCTTATGTGAACAACCTGAACTTATGTGTTTATGTGGACAACTTGAAACTACATGCATATACAACTTAATACTATGCCCTTATTGCCAAAAAAACACTATTCGAGAAAATATTATACTTTAGTATTTAAAAAAAATATTATTAATTTAGTTATTCATTGTTAAGAAAAATAAGTCTGATTAATTATAAAAAAAAAATACCTTACAAAATTATGTTCCTACTTTACATTAGTAGCAATTAATCTCTATAAAATAAATTATATTTTTATATGAGTTATTCTTAATTAAATCGAAATTATCACATTTATGGCATTTAAATTCATATATATATATATATATATATATCAAATAAATATTTTAGAATATTGTAAATTGCTATAAATACTCAAAAATATTTCTGCATCAAAAACCTTAACTCTATATATTTTTTATTCACATTATCGTATTTCACATTTTATTCGTGTTTAAGTTACGTTATACCAAATTAATTCCAAAAGGAACTAATAATCGAATTATTAGTCTAAACCTTTAAGCATTTGTTAGTATTTAATTTACAAAAATGCGTAATACCAATTGTTATTTTACATTATTCTATATATGCCACATTTGATCCAAACCATATGATTCTCTTCACAACATACTCAAAATTTTTAAACAAATATTTACCTATACTACACAATTCCATTATCTCCCGTATTTTCATGTTTTCATTCTAAACTTCCCATGTATTTCAAAAAAAATAATAACAATAATAATAATAATAATTTTGCTTTAAACATGTATGCAGTTACTTTTGTTATGCGTAGTTTTGTTAATGCTAAAAGTTTGAAAATAAAATCTTTTATAAAACATGTAGTCCTTTTACTTAGAAATTGAAATTTCTTGGCAAAATGTGAAACTTGATCTTCTAAATACAGAGAAAATAATAAGAATCAAAAGTTCTTTTCTTTTTTCGCAGACATTTATAAACTTTTTTTTTAAACCAACCATTTCCATAAACTTGATTTCATGTTAACCATAACCAAATATCTACAAATTTGCAAATTTTAATGAGTTAAACTATTTACCAACAATATTTAGGGTCTAAATTTCAACTATATTCCATATACATCATTCCCTACAAAATTTAAATACTTATCAACCAAAAACTTCATTTCCCATTACCAATATTCCTTATCATCATCCACTTAATCATGTAAGTCCTCCATTTCTACAATCAAGAGTTACGTATTGTTAATATCCTCCAATACATTCTACACCTCCATCTCCTACAAAGCATAGTTACTCCATAATTACTCTTGCTAAAGGGATGACTACTTCATTTTCAATAAACTCAAACATGGTTTTCCCATCCTGATTGTTCGTAGACGTTTATCTATGTACTATACAATCGGAACTACCTCTACATATACGTTTACAATTGCATCTTAACACTTTTACAAACACACTTTCAATTTTAATACATTTGTCTACCCAACAATTGGTAGAGATCTATATGCCCGCTCGAGAGTTGGATACATTTCTAGATACACCTTCTTAGAAACAATTATACTTATAATACATTACTTGATAAGTTTTGATACACATACATCTTTTCATAAACTATGAAACCTGATACTTGAAATTCGATGCATATTATATGCTACTTTCAAATTTGATCATACATGAAACTTGTTTATCCATGAAACCTAAGACTTGATTATGCGTAAGCCTAGATTTTCCCATAACATTGAAAATGGATATTCTATAATACTTGTAATATTCTATAAACTTAATTTTTCACTTAATGCATATTAATCGTCATAAAAGCATTCTTTCCACAATTTTGATCTCATGTATACCTAAAACTCAAAACATCCTAGTACTCATGTTGAATCTCCTTTAAACTGGGAAAAGCAAACGATCCATTTCTATTTCAACAAGTGCATAAACATTACTTCATGGATTACACTTACAACAACTATAGGAATACGTCTCGTTGGGATGTAGCCTTCTAGACAACCAGTTTTGTTTGTAGCTCATACCTAAATTCATACGTGCTTATTTTCATATACATGCTTTGTTTTGTTAATTCTCGCTTGCCTACCTACATACATCATCATTACGTTATCAATTCGTCGCATATCAACGTGTTCGTTTTACAAATGTAATGCCTAGCTTTTAGAGTTAGGACACATTTACGTCATATTCAGTGTTTTATTTCATGTTAGTGTCATAGAAAGACATAACACCCTAATGTAAGTTAAATTAACGATTGCGGTCCGGAATGTAATCATGAATTTACAGGTATGTTAAGGTGAGATGAAATTCTATTTAGAGTTGTTGGTAGATGCTCAGTACGGATTTGAAATACCAAAGGTGTGGAGGGTTATCTGCGGTACACCCTATATATAAACACTAATGGTGCATCAAAGATGTAACTGAGGGTCGGACCAAGGACCAACTCTAGTCAACCTGACAATTACAATAAGCCATGCCCTAAATCAAATATTAGTTAAACCACATTTAAAACATTCTCTGTTTTACACAAAAGCTTGTTACTCATCAAAACTCAACAATACAAACTATAAACCTTACAATCCTATTCCTCATAGTATTCGCAGCCATACCTAACAGTCTTTTCCGATTAAATTTCGGGACAAAATTTTCTAAGTAGGAGAGACTGTAATATCCGCATTTTTCCACTTGTTGTAATTAAGATTCAGTGGTAGCTAAAATCATCAAAATTTTATATACTTTCGTTTTATCCATTTTTTTACACGTATACATATACGAACAAAAATACATGCATATATATTTTATTAATAACAATATTTATAGTTTATAAAGGTTTTATTTATTAATATTTTCTATAAATATTTACCAACTACTAACCACTTTCATTAACTATTTTCCACCCACCTTCTAACTCCCAACCACCTTCTTTATTACCCCAGCCCCCATCTTTCTTATAAATACCAACTTCCACCACCTCCTAAACACTTTCCACACTCTCTAATCACCCCCAAATCTCTCTAATCTTGATGATTTTCAAGCAAAAATTCTACTCAAAATTTGTAAGTTACAAAGCCTTAATCTTCACTTTTCTTCCACTTTCTTCACTTCTCTTCTTCTTCTAACCCCTTGGGTAAACCTCTAGGACCTTACTCTAGTTTGCTTAGGCAAATAAACATGAGTAGGGCACCATATGAAGGCCTCAAAGGTGGTTTATCTTCTATTGTTTTTATGCACTAGAATATTATTTGTAGTGATACTAACCAAGTTCACCAACAACTCAATGTTGGATGGACTTGTGTTATGGTTAATGGTTGACAAAGGAAAGCCATGGCTCATCCAAACAAAGTCACCATACTCTACTTTAATCTTCTAGTTATATTATGTAGTACATATATATATATATATATATATATATATATACTTTCGTCATTAAAAACCAACAAAATTTACAAGTGAGTGACGGGTAAACGGGCTACAAGTTGCGCCGCTACCCCCTTTTGAATAGCAAAACCAACTCTATTAAAAATAAAACGTGAGTCCTTGGTCGCTGGGGAGTTACTCTGCACCACCTTTTGTACTCTTTCCAAGAACCGAATTGCTTCGGGCGCTAGACCTCCGAACGTGTCAAAGGCAAAGGGCACAAAGACGTGTTGGTTCTCCAGACAGGCAACTTCATGTTTGGCAAATTTATTGGATTCTGCTTTTAAGACTGCTTGCCCTGCCACAAACCCGGAATCCCGCAGTCCAACCAACGGAGACACCCCTGTAAGATCAACGCATGCATGTTTACCCTGTGCCCACCCGAACACGAGGACATCCGCTGGCCTTAGGGTGGACCGCCCTTCCAGGGGGTCTGTCAAAAAGTTAACCGGGGCTTCTTTCCTAGCCGAAATCCCTGCCCTTCGTAAGACGTCCCATAAAACATCCCTGACCAGATCATGTCTGTATTTAAATCCGGGCAGCTCCTTACAGTGAAGGGCATGTTCTCCAAACTTATCTAAATATACTTTCAAAACTTTCATTCTTCATCTAGTAATCTAATAACTTGGAAGGTTTGTGGATACATCCCTACCTTAGCAATCTCTTGAACCTTCTTGTAACTCGGATTCGTTCCATACAAGAATGAGAAATCCTTTGTCTAAGACCCATGTTTAATCTATAAACAAAGTGGTCATGACATGAAACTCCTTAAAATGGATTCACATACCTAACTCTAACTCTCACTATCCGAATCACCTTCATGGTGGTTTTGTGCTTGGTTATTAACTTAAAATCTTGACCATCCGAATCATCTTAAAGATGGTTTGTGTTTTGGTTCGCCTTAAAGGCAATGCATGACTTACTTGAAAGTTATGAATCATTCTTCCGAATCTAAAATCTATAACTTTTCAACTCTAGCAAAACCGGAGCTAAATAAATTCCTCCCAAGACTCTTAACGGAACTTAACTAAAATGCACCCTAAGGTGAGCTCATACTTGCCCCCTTTTTTCACTCTTTAACACTTTTGGGGCTCAACATATGTAACACCCGAACCGATGTCGGAAACATCGAGATGTCACGTAGTGACGATTGTTCAATAGCTCATGTATTAAAAGTGTAAATTTGAATACATTGATTAAATAGTTTATTACATTGAAAATGAAATACAACGATTCTAAATGCCAACCAAACTGAAATACAATGAATCAAAATCTAAAAAATAAATCCGAAAGCTTAAAGAATACATCTCAAAATAACCTGAAACATGTACAGAATAATTTTGTCAATACAAAAATTGTATTGGTGAGCATACCCATTTTAGTTTCAAGAATCGCTTGTAATATTTGTGCCATGATGTTTGCTATTATGTAATTAGTAGAATGAGTGTATCAAAATCAACCCTCAAAGAATCAAGAATCAAGTGTCACCCAACATAAGAATCAAAGAATCACATAACAATGACCAAGGCTCAAATGTAACCATAATCACACATGGGATATAAATCGTAGTACTACTCATTGTTATGCTCGGCCCATGGTTAATGATTTTGAATACGTTTCAATTCACACAAATAACATAAGCATCACATAAGGCACATTACGTTTGAAAGAATACATAGTTTAATAATACTAATGGTACATGAATCACCCCAAAATAGTAAAATATGAAAAAGGGGAAAGATATACTCACAGTTTGCGAAAGCGATCAAAATCCAACTTAAGCGGTCGTGAGTTAAGTAATGGGAATTCCGAGGAATTCAACCTATAATGTATATGAATACTAATGAGGAAAAGTCTAAGAGTCTAAAGTATCTAGGGTCTAAGGCATTAGGGTTTGATAGACTTATGTAGGGAAGATGAAGTTTCATTATATCTTGAATTTAATAGAAATTCTAAATAATGTATATCATGATTTAAGATTTAACACCTGACGAAAGAGTTATAATACTATGTTTTCACATATAAAAATATTTTCTATTTTATAGAAAAATTATCCATAAAACATATTTTAATAATTTGCATTTAACTAAATAATTAACGATATCTAATTAAATGTAAATAAACTAAAAATACAAGATATGATCCAAAAATAATATTTTTATGAAAAATGATTATTTTCTGCTGTAAAATAGTGAAAATAATATTTCCATAATTTTTCTCAATTTATTTGTATTTAAAATAGATTTAACGAATTTAAATAGCCTTTTAATGATTAAAAACGATAAAAACAACAAAAATAACTAATTTCTAAGAAATTAAATTTTATTACAGTTTATTATACATAGAAATAATTCTCTAGAAATTTTGAGGTCAAAATCATTTAAAATGAATTTTTAATCAATTAAATAAGATTTAAACAAATTAAATTAATAAAAATTATGAAAATAAAATATTTTCTAGAAAATAAAAATAGGATAATTTTCTATGAGGTGTCAAGAGTCTACCCCTGAATTTTTATAATTTTTGGATCAAAAATGAATTTAATATAAATGTTATAAGTTTGCAAGAATTATGAGTAATTGTATTGTGATTTAATTAAATAAATAAAAAGCTGAAAAAAAATCCACTAACAAAAAGTGGGGCGCATGGGTTTCGAACCCGAGTTCCCTTGTTCCAAGAAACACCCACAAACCACTCCTCTAAAGACTTAGTTTGCTATGTTTCTGGAACTTAAATAGATTTATAATATGTCACCAGTTCATCTTCTTCCCCAAATAGGCCTATATCAAGAACCCTAACCCTAACCAAAATCCAATAAACCCGATTCCAAATCATTTAGACCTCGATTTTATAGGGCTTTTGATCTAAGAAGGCCGAATATCATGATAAAAGTAAGAAATTAGACTTACAAATCGTTTAAGGATCGAAAAAAAAGAATATATGGTCCGAGCTTGTAGAGCCGATTCAGAGGGCTTCGGGTCGCGATTGAAGTGATTTTTATATGGGTTTGGAACGTAAACTAAAGCAGGAAGCGATTAGGATAGTCGATTTATATAAATGACGAGTGAAACTCTAGTTTTATGGGGTTTTAAATTTCGGCGGTTACATACCATAAAAACCCGATTATTAGTCTTTAAAATGTGTTTATGGACCGATTTTAATGTTGGAATTCGAATGATTTAAGTTAAGAAATGTATGAGAATCATTAAGGACGATTAAAAAGTGTTAATTCTACCTTTAAGACCTCGCCGGATTTTATTCCGATGGCCGGAATCGTCTCGCCGGAAAAATCGAGGAAAAGAGGGAAGGGCTGTTTGAACCTTTCAGTTTTGGCAAAATTGATCCCTCAAATTATAACCTTGTTAGTAATATAAGTTACTTGGTTAATTTTCCTTTATAAAAACTTAACTTGGTTAACCAATTTAACTTAAAAGTTTGTAAAACTTTTTAAAACTTGAATTTTTTTATAGAACCTTTTTATGAATACGTTTCAACATACCCATTTGATTAAAACTCATACCCGATCCATAATAAATATAAACGGCAAATTTTTCTTTTTAGTTCTAAAATTAAATTTGAAAAACGACGAAACTTACAGAGATTAAAATACAAATGTTTGAATACGCGAGGGACTATAATTGACATCTTGCTAAAATATGAGGGTGACGGGTGTCACAGTCTCCCCTACTTTAGAAAATTTCGTCTCGAAATTCCTTTCAAGTAGAGGTTTCTGTGAAACAAAAGGCGTTGTAAAAGTCAACTAGGTTTTTGTACAAATATATATATCACATCATTTGATAGATTTTAAAGTAGTTATCTAATACCCAAAGTAAAAGTTTCAAATTCTTTTGACAGTTACACCGAAGTTAGAAAGTTGAGGGTTTAAATGAGTAAGGTTTGGGAATGTGTTTATTGGTGAGGGCAGAGGTACTAACGAAGGTAGTCTCCCCTACTTTAGAAAAGTTTCAAACTGTACGTTGTTAGAGTATGCAACAAGAATCCAAATATCCGAGTGTAAGAGTATATAAGGTTTTAGTTTTTTGTGGGGATGGTCAAGAGAAAGACTCTAGGAAGACGAATTGAAGCTCGTGTAAAAACGTTCTTATCTACAATGCTAGTTACTAGTCAATGATCCAATGAAGAGATAACTATAAAGTAATGGGTAGTTCTTGGTTAGACTCCTAGTCCGTTCCCGCAGTATCGTTTATGCTTATATATAGGGTGTACCGCAGCTGACCCACCACACTCCCGATACTTTGGACTCGTACTGATTGTCTACCAACAACCTAAATAGGATTACACACCACCCTTATGTACCTGTAAACCCATGATTGCGTTCCGGACCGTAATCATCGATTTACCTTACACCAGGGTGTTATGCTTTTCCATAACCCTAACCTAAGTAATACTAGAAACAAATGCGTGCAACCAAGATGTGTTAAATAATAGATACTGCTCAAGTATAAAATGCGGTTTAAGGTCCTTCCCCTTTCGGGTTCACCCAAATAACCGTAATAAAGTGTAAGTATCACGCACAGTTAGCGGTCCTTCCCCCTTTCGGGTTCACTCACACAAATAACTGGTCCAATTTATGAAAAAGTCTAACTGGGTCTTGCTCACATAGGAAAGTTTGCGTACAAAATACACGTTCATATAAGTAAATAAGTATAGCATAAAATTTCGATTTGAATATAAATCGAGTAAATCGCACAATTGCGCAAAATGAGAGTAAACGAGTTGAATAATGCTCAAAATCAGTGATATAAGAATAACTGCTAATAAATGGTGTGAGAATAACCACAAATAACGTGTAAGAATAACAATCAATAAAGGAATAATGCGAGGATAATACGCGAACATAATAATGTAAGAATAAAATAATGAAATTTACTGCAAATGAAAGTGCACAGAACAGACATATAGTCTACTGGCATGAGGGTTTAAATCTAGCAGTTTTGCATATATGCACTACACGATAAAAGACATTTAGCAACATTCCGATGAGGATATGTCCAATATTTTATTAGACTAAAAGTTTTGCGTCTGCGAGAGTGCAAGTGTTAAAAGATAATTTTTTTTTGTTTATATCAACGTAGTTTACTCGAACTTTGTGATATAGTTGAAGGAAAAGTAGTAATGCATGAGAATAACTTTTTAGAAATCGAAGAATGTTTTAGATTCAAAATAGGTTCACTTGAAAAGATTTTGTAGGTACACATTTTCATGTGTTTACGAGAAGTCGAGTTTGAAAAATGTTATAAGGCATGTTATTAGTTGAAAATTTCTTTTCCCGAAACATATATAGGATCTGCTATATGAAAACAAGAAGGTTTACATTTGACTTGTAAATACGTGAAACAAGTTTATAAGATGCAAGAGGAAATCATATAAATCAAATGTGTTTCAAAAGACCAAGATTTAAATAGTGTAGATGTTAAAAGTCAATGTATATGACATGAATAGACTCCAAATGTAAAAAGTTTGATGTTTCGAAATAACACGAATGTGAAAAAAAATTGCAACATATCATTTCTGAAAATATGCCACTTTAAGTTTTAAAAGAATGATCGTGCCACAGTAACTTATATAGTAAGGTTTGTGAGTAACGTGTAAGTTCCAAGTCTTAAGTGTCAGTTGGTAAACTAGCTTCAAAACCCAATTCAACGTTGAAGGTCCACTACGCACAATTTCTCGTGCTACGTTGACTGAGTGAATCAGCTCGGTATTTGAAAATTTTGGTATAAGTTTCTGGGTTGTTTGAAGACAATGGAGAATCTGATTTGGTTTGGGTTGATTCCCCTGGATAGTGTTTGGAAAAATGTGGGTAGGACAGGGAGGAGATTGCATATGGTCACGAATGCCTTGACAAATTTTGAGAAGTAGAACCTTTCTGTATTAAAACATTCCTTTAATTTACAAGTTAAATCTCTTTCAAGGTTGAAAATTTTCCATGTTTATGAATTGTTTGGGAAAATCCGAGTGTTGCCCATTTTGATTAAACTTGAAACCTCGAATTATCACAATGTTGTGAAATTTATACGTTGAAAAATAGTTTGTTTGTAAGAGTTGTTAAGGCATCTCTTTGGCTCATAGCACACTAAATATTTCAAGACACCAGGTGTGTATAAGAGGTGCAAATCCGATGAATAAGTTTCTCATAAGCTGGGTACTTGGGTTTTGTGCTTTTATGGGATGACGACATAGGGTAAATTGCTAAGGTAATCGCTTTAGAGAGTAGTGTACTGGTGTGTGTTGGATAAATAGGCATCTATGATGTTGTGTATATTGTAGAGACACAAGAGATATACTGTGACATCGATCGAGTAAATTTGTAAACATGATGATAATAACAAGACGATTAATAAGTTTGAAACCACATTCGTGTTTAACTGTGCAACGTTCAAGAATAAAAAATGTGATCAAAGTTAAACAATAAGCTTAAAAATTTGAGTCATAGGAAAATGTTTTCGAACAAGAGAAATGATGCGTTATAAAAATCACGAAACATAAATGGAATAGTGTAAGTTTTAATGCGGTAAAATAGCGCATAGAAGTTTTAGTAATGATGATGAAAAGCGAATGATCAATAAGTATATAAACATCAAGAGATGGAACTAAAAATCCGAATGTTAAACAAAACTTAAGAATCAATAACGGAAAACAGAAAAATGCACTAATAGCGATAGCTATTAATTGGGAAAAACTCAAAAGAGATAATAACTTCATTATAGAAAATTATGATAAGAGTTCAAACAGCAAATGAGAAGTATACCAATAATGGAATGTGATAATGAAAAATGAAACTGGTGACTAGCCAAAGAAATTGAAATATTATTAGTGACTTGTGGGGAATGTACTTAACCTATGAGTAAATGGTCATCCTTCCCGATTGTACGTACCCCGTCACTGGTAAATTTCAAAACTTTTAGCGAGACTTTTAAAACAAGATGTAGAAATAGATCCTTGAGATGTGGATTTCACTCCTAACTCAAAAATGTATTTCAAAATTGAAAAAATTGTGGAATGAAACCAATCACTAAGTTAAGGATATCACTCCCAGCTTAGTGGTTAAGTTTCTTTTTGAAGGAAATACTCTTTGAGGTGTGGATGTCACTCCTATCTCAAAGATATATTCCTAAGATAAATAACATATAGAGGAGTGAAACTAATCACCAAGGTATGGATGTCACTCCTAACTTGGTGCTATCGTTTCGTTTGTAGAATACGAGTGTCTTCTTCTCCAAGCAAAAAAAAACCGAAAGAATAACGAGAAAGAATCATAGAGAAAATATATTGAAAGAAATTATAAGAAATAGGAGAAATATACACGAGAGGACTCGTGAAAGTAAGCTTAGTTATAGACTAGGCTAAAAGGCATTCTAATAACCTAATTCCCTATAACCATGGCTCTGATACCAATCTGTAACACCCCAACCGATGGCGGAAACATCAAGGTGTCACGTAGTGACGATTTTTCAATAGCTCATGGACTAAAAGTGTAAATTTGAATACATTGATTAAATAGTTTATTACATTGAAAATGAAATACAACGATTCTAAATGCCAACTAAACTGAAATACAAAGAATCAAAATCTAAAAATAAATCCGAAAGCTTAAAGAATGCATCTCAAAATAACCTGAAACATGTACAAAATAATTTTGTCAATACAAAAATTGTATTGGTGAGCATACCCATTTTAGTTTCAAGAATCGCTTGTAATATTTGTGCCATGATGTTTGCTATTATGTAATTAATAGAATGAGTGTATCAAAATCAACCCTCAAAGAATCAAGAATCAAGAATCAAGTATCACCCAACATAAGAATCAAAGAATCACATAGCAATGACCAAGGCTCAAATGTAACCATAATACACAAGGGATATAAATCGTAGTACTACTCATTGTTATGCTCGGCCCATGGTTAATGATTTTGATTACGTTTCAATTCACACAAATCACATAAGCATCACATAAGGCACATTATGTTTGAAAGAATACATAGTTTAATAATACTAATGGTACATGAATCACCCCAAAATAGTAAAACATGAAAAAGGGGAACGATATACTCACACTTTGCGAAAACGATCAAAATCCAACTTAAGCGGTCGTGAGTTAAGTAATGGGAATTCCGAGGAATTCAACATATAATGTATATGAATACTAATGAGGAAAAGTCTACGAGTCTAAAATATCTAGGGTCTAAGGCATTAGGTTTTGCTAGACTTATGTAGGGAAGATGAAGTTTCATTATATCTTGAATTTAATAGAAATTCTAAATAAAGTATATCATGATTTAAGATTTAACACCCGAAGAAAGAGTTATAATACTATGTTTTCACATATAAAAATATTTTCTATTTTATAGAAAAATTATCCATAAAACATATTTTAATAATTTGCATTTAACTAAATAATTAACGATATCTAATTAAATGTAAATAAACTAAAAATACAAGATATGATCCAAAAATAATATTTTTATGAAAAATGATTATTTTCTGCTTTAAAATAGTGAAAATAATATTTCCATAATTTTTCTCAATTTATTTGTATTTAAAATAGATTTAACGAATTTAAATAGCATTTTAATGATTAAAAACGATAAAAACAACAAAAATAACTAATTTCTGAGAAATTAAATTTTATTACAGTTTATTATACATAGAAATAATTCTCCAGATATTTTGAGGTCAAAATCATTTAAAATGAATTTTTAATCAATTAAATAAGATGTAAACAAATTAAATTAATAAAAATTATGAAAATAAAATATTTTCCAAAAAATAAAAATATGATAATTTTCTATGAGGTGTCAAGAGTCTACCCCTGAATTTTTATAATTTTTGGATGAAAAATGAATTTAATATAAATGTTATAATTTGCAAGAATTATGAGTAATTGTATTGTGATTTAATTAAATAAATAAAAAGCTGAAAAAAAAATCCAATAACAAAAAGTGGGGCGCATGGGTTTCGAACCCGAGTTCCCTTGTTCCAAGAAACACCCACAAACCATTCCTCTAAAGACTTAGATTGCTATGTTTCTGGAACTTAAATAGATTTATAATATGTCACTGGTTCATCTTCTTCCCCAAATAGGCCTATCTCAAGAACCCTAACCCTAACCAAAATCCAATAAACCCGATTGCGAATCATCTAGACCTCGATTTTATAGGGCTTTTGATCTAAGAAGGCCGAATATCATGATAAAAGTAAGAAATTAGACTTACAAATCGTTTAAGGATCGGAAAAAAAGAATATATGGTCCGAGCTTGTAGAGCCGATTCAGAGGGCTTTGGGTCGAGATTGAAGTGATTTTTGTAGATGCGTTTTGCGACTAGTGATTAGATAGTTAACATGTGTTAGGAAGGGCTGATGGGGCGAAGGAAGATGATATGGGCGAAGGTGAAATAGAAGTGGGCGAAGGTAGATTAAATGTGGACGAATCTGGATGGAACAAGACTGAGAAGACACATTCGACCACTACATGTGGGCGAATGTGGAATGGCTTCACGTTCGACCAGATGAAAGGGGCGAACGTGCAGGTCCTATATATAGATTTTGTGATTTTGTAAGATTAAGTGAGTCATAAGGTGTGTGTGTTATCAGGTGGTGTTCCAGAGAGGTTTGAGAGAATTTGTGTGTGTGTTAGATTAACTGTTTGGAGATTGTAATCAAGTTTATATGAAAGTTAATCTATGAAAAGTATTGAAAATGACTTTGATTGTGTTTTGATTTGAGTTTACTTCAGTTTGTTCAAAGCTAGGGTTTCCGCACCTGGTTTTGTAACTTGTATGATCATATAATCCTGTTTTCGTGTCAAATTTAGCCTCTACAATTTTTATATGGGTTTGGAACGTAAACTAAAGCAGGAAGTGATTAGGATAGTCGATTTATATAAATGACGAGTGAAACTCTAGTTTGATGGGGTTTTAAATTTCGGCGGTTGCATACCATAAAAACCCGATTATTAGTCTTTAAAATGTGTTTATGGACCCATTTTAATGATGGAATTCGAATGATTTAAGTTAAGAAACGTATGAGAATCATTAAGGACGATTAAAATGTGTTAATTCTACCTTTAAGACCTCGCTGGATTTTATTCCGGCGGCCGGAATCGTCTCGCTGGAAAAATCGAGGAAAAGAGGGAAGGGCTGTTTAAACCTTTCAGTTTTGGCAAAATTGATCCCTCAAATTATAACCTTCTTAGTAATATAAGTTACTTGGTTAATTTTCCTTTATAAAAACTTAACTTGGTTAACCAATTTAACTTAAAAGTTTGTAAAACTTTTTAAAACTTGAATTTTTTTTTATAGAACCTTTTTACGAATACGTTTCAACATACCCATTTGATTAAAACTCATACCCGATCCATAATAAATATAAACGATAAATTTTTCTTTTTAGTTCTAAAATTAAATTTGAAAAACGACGAAACTTACAGAGATTAAAATACAAACGTTTGAATACGTGAGGGACTATAATTGACATCTTGCTAAAATATGAGGGTGACGGGTGTCACAACATATAACCTATGCAAACATACACGAAACACATTCGTACTCACATGCTTAATCTACTAAACATGCTTATAAACTATGCCATACCAGAATTTAAACTACTTACAATTGCCGCTTAGCATGCAACCCCCTTAACATGTATAGCGCTATAGGAGTCGCACCCCGCCCCCTAACTGGGTCATGTTAAGTTTTACCGGCCTACCACTTCGGTGTTAGGTCAAGCAGTGCAAACATGTGTTGATTATGCCTTTTGTATGATTCTGTATGTGCAAGGCTATAGCATGATGATTTGAGTATAACATTTTATTACTATGTATGTATTCAAAAACTAGTATGCTCACCAATACTTTATGTGTTGACAGATATTTTATACATGTTGCAGGAGAAAGCTTGATGAGATGATACAAGAAATATCACTTATGACTCAGCTTTAGAAACAAACGAAACAATATTTATTTTACTTCATGTTTATGTATTTTCTCATGAACAAATTGGATACTTGTTGAATCTTAGATATGAATGAAATCTATTTTAATCTATTGACACAAGTTAGTGTTATGAAGTCTTTGAGCAATCTATCACAAGTCGCGCCTCGATGTATGCCGCCATCGGTGGGGGTGTGACACACTTATCGTTCTTGGTGTAAATGTCTTTGGTAATAACTATCATCGTTCTCGTCAGTAAATGTCTTTGGTACTTACTAAAAATGTTTCTCGGTAGTAAATGTCTTTACTAAGAACTATCATCGGTTTGAACTGCACTTCGGTAGTAAAGTTCTTGCCTCATATAGTGTTTGTATTATCAATCCTTAAGGTAGCATTTGGTATGCTAGACCATTACGAAGTAATGAAAGATTGTGTTTTTGGTTGGACAATGGAATGGAATAACTCATTCGATCTACAAGCATTTCATTCACTCAAAACCATTATATCCACCCCAGTGTTTTTTTTCATTCCATCCACTTTTATTCACTATTCATTACCAACACCAAACCCACTATCACCGCCCATCACCATAACCCACCATCACCGTCACCATCACCACCCATCACAACCACTGTCACCACCACCCACCACTACTTCCACTAACCACCGCCATCCACTAACTTCACCCACCACCATCGCCAACCACCACCCACCACCACCACCAACGCCCTTCAGCGCCACCACCCATCGCACCACCATCCACTACCACCTACCATTATTCATCCATGTACTATCACCGCCATCAACCACCACCACCCAACACCGTCACCCACCCACCATTACTTCCATCCATCGTTGCCGCCACATGCCGTCATCACCTCCATCAACCACCAGCACCATTCACAATTTTCCACCTAGCCGCCGGCGCCACATATCACTACCCACAAACACTGCCACTAGCCACCACCCACCACTACCATCACTCACCCCCAACTTTATTCTCCGTCTTTTCCAGACTACCAAACAACCTAAAGTAATACCTTTTATCATTCCTACATAGCAACCAAACAAGACACGGAATGGTAATGACCTAATCCATTACCTTATCCATTTTATTACCTAGTCCATTCCATTCCTTCATCTATTATGTTACCCCATACCAAAAGACCCTAAGCATATTTTCTAATTGACTCCTACTATAGCGATAATCCCAATTTCCAAAATTACTACTATTTTATTTCGTTTCCTTAACGATATTTGCATAAGACCTTGGCATTATCTCCATTAACTTTCCAGTTTCATTATTGAATAGATATCATACGTGAAAGTTAACCAAGGGTAGCAAACAACTATCTATATATCCGAGGTTTCTCACTATAGGGTTGAACAAATATAAGGAAGAATGAGAGAAAATCTTTATTGATAATTTTTTAGGGTTACAAATACAAAGTAAATGTTTACAACTGGACAAATGTTCAACCAAACGTTTCCGCCAACGTTCACGAGTGAGTATGAGTGTTTGAGAATGCAAAGAGCAGACCCCTCCCCCTTAGGAGAATGGGGATTTACAATCGAAGGTCCTAGTGTTGATTGGCTGAGACATCGCTACCCAGCTCATTCCTTGTGGTCCCTCCTCTACTGACCATTATGGAATACAGAAGAGGGCGTGCGTCGTCGATTCGTCATTGGCTGGATGTCATTGTCAATTATCCTTGTTTTCCTCTCTATTGCCACCTATTTAAGGGAAAATCATGGGGCAAGCCATCCTCCATTTCTATTGGCCAGATGTCCCTTTTTCATTGTCCTTTTATCTCCTCATACCTAGCTGGTCCTACGTGGCGCGTGGATCCCGCCAAACCTTCTGTTTTCCATTTGTGGTGATTTTATAAATGATTACATGGATTAGTCTGGGCTAGTAGGTGCGTCAAGATATGTATCTCTTCAAGTTCCTCCGGTCTAGTATGTTACTCACGTTACGGGTGAGATTGAGGACTTTTTATGGCTTTTAGGTTTTTCACGAAAGCCTTTGGCGGGTGTTGATTCGCGAAGTGGTGGGTTGCTTTACGTGTGCTTTGAATTTTTGGGTATGATTTTCTTCATTGTCTGGGAGCTGTGATGACGTATTGGGGTGTGAGAGAGGTCGGTCGTCTTGATAGTTACTTTCCCAGAAAAAGGTGGTAGGACCTTAGTCACCTCAACCGTCGTCATTCTTTGTCTCTCTTACGTGCCTTGTTTTAATTGGCTCGTCGTGCGAACTGTCAGGCACGGTCTCCTACTATAATTAATGTAATGAGTGTATAAAGGAGGGAAACCTTCCTTTTTCTTACACTTCCAAAATCTTTAGAGCGTTTCCCTCTTCCCATCTCATCTTCTCGTCTTCTTACCTTCATTCATATCTTCTCCCTTTTCTTTTAAACCTAATTCTTTCCGTTGGCATCTTCATCAGAACCTCAGCAAGGTAAGAAGAAGAGCAAATGATCAATACCACAACTTGTGGGTCATGTCGCCATCAAGATGCAAAAGGAAGATTTCTAGGTTTGTGTCAAGACTATGGTATTGAAGACTGTTGGGAGGTAGAGTATCCTCTCCAAGGTCGTATCGCTAGTCAACTCACCTGAATGTTCCACGTCACTCATTTGTTACATGCAACTTCTAGCTACCTATCACTAAGTTCTTTGCTTCTGTGTTGAGATACTATAAATTTCACATCTCTCAGTTGCATCCCAAAGGAACTTGCCACGTCACTCATTTGAATTTTATTGCAAAGCGTTGGGTTTAGATCCCATAGTATAGATGCTCCACGTTTTTTAACGGATGAGCAGTAATGAAAGTTGGTTTCTAGGCAACAAAATGGCGTTATTCCCCATGTTTCTTTGGCTCCACGGAGCTTTCATGATTGGAAGAACAACTTCTTCTATGTCCACGAGGAGGTGATCCCTTTGAAGATGTTACCGAGCCACATTGTGTCCAAGGTCACTGGGTCAGTGAAGCGCCATTGATCCTATATGTTAAGGAATGATGGTTTGATTTGTTAACCCATCAACCAGGTTGCATTCGACACATAGATGAGACTGCGCTGGTTGTTTCAGGGATTAGCCGTTTATGGAAGCATGAAAATTTGTATCCTGTTCTTATTGTTAGTGGTGAAGATAACCGTTTTCTACTTTCCTTAATGTTTTTATTAATATGTATGTTTGTTACTCAATTTTGTTTACATTATCATTGTAGAGGCCCACAATGTTTATGGGGCTCTTTTGATGACATTCATCAGGAGTGGAAAGCGAGGGAGTTGGTTGAGAATGGTGTTCCTTTACTGCGGCGTACCGCGTATCTTTTCCTCCCTATCACTCTGGGCTAGAGAGATGAGCAGCCCCTTCTTACATTAGACACACATACTGAACTATTGGCTAACCCCAGTCCTATCATGGCAGTTACTCCCGCAGGCCATGATTTTATCGTATTGTTTGGTGATGAGAGTACAAAGACAATGTTGTATTTTCCTCGAGTGACTCCGATCTCCCGTGTGGTAATCAGGGGCGTACCAAGACAGCTGTTGTTTTAGAGGATAGAGAGCCTAGGGTAGGGGGATTGGTGCACCGTACACGCCGTGCGGGTGTGAGTTGGAGTGGCCGTGCAGGCGATTCGTCCAATACTACATCTTTTAGTGGTGGTGATTTGTCGAAGAATGTTTTAAAAAGTGGGAGTTTTTAGGGTACTGTACCAACTGGGCGTGGTTAATTTGAGTTAGGTAACATCCCTGCTGGTAGAGGGGGTAATGTTTTAGAGACCGCCCCCTACAGGGGTTAATGACCTTGTGATGGAAGACGCTGCTGCTAGTGGCAATGGATCTGTGACACATATGACCAGGCTTGGTGGTGGTGGTGGTCTACCTACTCGTATAAGTTTTTTTCTTTTTTTTTTGTGCGCATAATGCAGGCTTATCCTCAGCGATGCTTGCCTCTTTATTCTACAACCTTTGGTTTAAATGTTTAAGTGAATAGACGTTTTCTTGTGCGCCCTATTGGTTTTGTTTCTTTTCTTTCATGTTTTGTGGACAGATGCTTAAGATGGTTTAATGCCCTGCGTGCAAATTATCATTGCGCACTTTAGGGATCGTGTAGACGCCTTTGGCGTTTTATTTATACCACTTTAAGGCAAAGATTTTTTTGTAGAAATAGACACATAACAGAAAAAGGGAAATCTTTTCATTAATAACTGATCTGGCTTTAGCCTTCTTGTACATGATTTTTCCCAATTACATATAAAAAAACAGAGATGCGTTACTTCAAATTCAAAGAAAGCCAGTTCTTCATTTTCAAAAATAAATCACAGACAATTCTTCTTCCTATAATCTTTGGAGGAGGAAGAAGAATGATACCCTGACAAGGGTTTATGTATAAAGAACAGGCAAACCCTTATGGGATGTATCCAAAAACATGGAAAGAGATGTTTTTATGTCAGAGACAGAGGCCCAAGCTTATGGAATTGTTGATCTTGTAGCGATTGAATGACAATAGCCTAGATTTCACGTCAATTCTAAAATTCACTCTGTCGATTTAATATTAATATTATAATCTTTGGAGGAATATTACCGACTCCTGAGGATGCTCCATAATCTTTTTGATTGTTCGTTCAAGAACAACGATCTTTAGCTCTGGAACTGAATCATTTTCTTGTATCTGAGAAGACTTTCCGGCTTAATGGGAAGGAAGCTTAATAGAAATGAAGCAAAAGTTTTCTTTTATGATCGATCGATATACACATCAACAACTCCGAATTAGATTAGTTTCTCCTCAACAAATAAGCAATTGGTCCAAAACAATCCTGCCTAATGGCAAATTTAGGAATTAGTAAAGCCGAAGTAAATAAAGGTACTATTATTAAGAGATTAAAACCTCGAGCTCGAGGTCGGAGTTTTGCGATACAAAAACCTACCTGCCATATAACTATTGTAATGAAAGATATATCCTTAGATGAATATATAGATACCGACTCTATTACATGGTCACAAAAGAAAAAAAAAAGATACAACTATGTCGTATTATGATATGTATAGTAATGGGGGAACACGTGACAAAAAATAAATCCAATTGCTAAAGAAAATTCAAGTTTTCGTTACTTATTTTCTAACCGACTTTACCCTATAGAGATATTGAATACAGGGAGGTATTCATTTTTCCACTTTAATTTTGAAAATGAACGTTTAAATGTCCTTCAAAAGTAAGTAAATAGATCTGACACATATAAAATGCGGTTAATCCTGCCACAGACCAAGCAATTATTGCACAAATAGGTGAATACACCCAACTATCATTCAAAATTTCATCTTTGGACCAAAAACAAGCGAGGGTGGAATACTACAAAGAGAAAGTGTACATAATAAAAAGGAAGTTTTAGTAATTATTGCCCTGCACTTTCATTACATCGATGTGGATTGCCTCACGAAATTGCAATAGAACTTTTCCAAGCATTTGTAATTCGTGACCTAATTAGAAAACATATTGCTTCGAACATAGGAGTTGCTAAGAGTCAAATTTGGAAAAAAAACATATTTTATGGGAAATACTTCAGGAAATTATGGATGACCATCATGTATTTCTGAATAGAGCGTCTACTCTACATAGCTTTGTGAAAGGTTCATGTAGAAAGTTTCATTGACGCCTAATTCATGTCGAGTAGACCTTGTTGTTGTGAGAATTCTTAATTCATGAGTTGTAGGGAGGTATTTATGTCACCACATACAGAGACTAAAGCAAGTGTTGGATTCAAGATCTGTAAGAAAAGAAGCCTCACAATATTTTTTTATACGTGCCAAAGTGAGGGAAAAACAGAATCTCTTTTACATATCCTCCGAGTTTGTCAACTTTTGGGGAAATGATAGCAAGAAGGATATCGCTATCTACATTAGAAAAACTCTCCCCTGATGAACTATACACCGAATGGCTTTTGTAACGTCAGGAGAAAGGATGCCTCCTCATAAAGGGGGTCACAGTGACCAGGCCCGAGCGATTGTTTACCATAAACATAGGTTTTTGCAAAGTTGCAAGACCATGTATGGGGGCTGACGCCTGCCTAGTGTCGGAAGGTCAAGGAAATTGGTGACCTGATGCCAGGGGAGCCGGCGACCGAAGCCCCAGTGACCGGCGACCGTAAAATAGTCAATTTTGAAAGAACTTATTGGCAAATATATATATCTATCTTACTCAGAAGGGAAGAACTTGTATCAGTATCTCTATTTCAATTCAAACATAGGTTTGATTCACACTCCATGTTCTGAGAAATATTTACCATCCGAAAATAAGAAAAAACGGAGTCTTTGTCTAAAGAAATGTCATACGGAGGATAGGTTGGTTCGCTTAAAGAGAATCTTTTCTGTGATCAAATATGAATCATGTCATACATGAAATCTCCTTGTTTAAATTCATGTAGCTTGACCTTTGCATTGTAGCAGCGTTCAAGTTTCTTTTTGTACTTTGCCTCTTCAATGGTGGCTAACTCTTAGCATTTTTCAATAATGTCAAGTTTTAAACGGAGCTCTGCATTAATTTAAGTTTTTTCGATTGCTAGTACTTTTGTGGAAAGTAGGCCAATTTCGACAAGGGTAATGGCTTCGGACCCGTATGTTAAGCTGAACGATGTTTCCATATTGCTGGTTTTAGTCAACATATGATGATCCCCCTGTACATTGGGGAACTAAACCACCAGCCATGCCCCTTGGTGCCTAGCGTTGTCTTGATCCCATCCACAACACTTTTGTTGGGGCGCTCCACTTGACCATTCCCCTGCAGGTGAACTACAAAAGTGAAAAATGGGGTGGATTTGTAATTTCGCATACCACTTTACGAGACCCTTATCCGTAAAAAGTCAAGCCGTTCGGGTCCTATTTGAGATCAACGCAGTTAAAGCTTGAATCCAGTTAAGCTTAAACAAGCTCGAGCTAAACATAAGTTTGCTAGTAAATAAACTTAGGTTGGAGCTGACTCACGATTCTAAACGTGCCTGTATTTATATAGATGTTATTTACTATGTATATATATATATATATATATTCCAAAGCATGAAATCCTACATGACAATCAAAGAGACCATCATTCCCCCTTGGGTGTGCCACATGGCATACTCCTTTTTATTTCCATCCAAAAGTATTTTTCCTCTCTCATGTTTTCCACACAATTTTAAAACGTTAATAACTTTTATATACGAGATTTTTATAAAAAAGTTACACCAAATTAACGGACGTTTTATTATCTTTCCAACGAGTACCATAGTGCTATACAAAAAAAAGGAAAAAGAAAACGACTTTTTTTGTGGGTTTTTGGTTATATAGGAAAAAAAAACACAATGTGTTCAGGTAATTCATTAATCATGTCTAGGCACGTCACTAATCGTGTTCCAACTAGGAATTCCATCTTCATCAAAAGCAGAATAGGTTAAAACAACTCCTTTCCAAACAAAAACGTCACACCTTCAAGACCACAACCTCAATCACACATTGCAATGGTTGTTTCTAGCTCTGCTCCTCATCCAAACGTACATCTTCTTTTTATTATACATTTTCATTCTTATTCACATGATCAAAATTGTTGTTTTCTTATATTATAGTACATTAATTTTTATGTTACATCATAACATATATTTTATCACTTCATATTAGATTTATTTATCCCGGATAGCTTTTGGGATATAATCTATTTAAATATATATATATATATATATATATATATATAGGGTTAGGATCCGTTGAGAACTCGATGAGTTGTGAGAACGCAACGTAAAATGCGGAAAAAAAATTGCACATTGGTGTAAAAACGCGTAAACCCCGTTGTAATTTTTTTTTAAAAAGTACATTAATTTACGCCAAATTACACCGGTGTAAGGGATTTTTACCCCCGTATAAGTATATTAATATTTTATTCATTATTTTATTGTTGTTTAATTCTGGACCACATATTCATTTTTGATTAAAATAAGTGTGTGGTTATAAAGTGAGTTCCTATGGTTCTCACAACTGAGGAGTTCTCAAATAATCCGAATCATACCTATATGTATATATATATATATATATTCTTGTAATATAAAATATTATGATAAAAAAATAATATAATACGTATATATAATATTTAAAATTAAAACATATATAAAAAATAAAAAGTATATGAAATAATAAAGAGAGAACTACACAGATAGTCCCTGTGGTTTATACGTTGTAACATGTTAAGGTACTAACTTTTTTTTAACTCCTTAAGGTCCTATGGTTTACATTTGGTAACATGTTAAGGTATTAACATTAACCGCCGTTAAAAACTAACAGATTCCGTTAAAAATTTAAGGTTGAGGGACTAAATTTGCCAAATTGTGAAAGTTTTAAAAATTCTTTCTATC
The DNA here is from genome assembly GCA_032199755.1 of Ambrosia artemisiifolia. Classification (NCBI taxonomy): domain Eukaryota; kingdom Viridiplantae; phylum Streptophyta; class Magnoliopsida; order Asterales; family Asteraceae; genus Ambrosia; species Ambrosia artemisiifolia. The sequence goes on along the minus strand of CM063519.1, from coordinate 45,483,407 downwards.
GCCGCCATCTACCTCCGCCTGCCACCGCCACGACCATCCACCACCGTCGTCACCACCTACTACCCTCTGTCCTCCCACCTATCCATCATCTCTACACTCAATCCTTACAATTACACCACCTATAATCATCTAATGATTACATTCATTCACCAACGATATTATATTTACACATATTAACTAAGTGAACATGAAAAACCATCTTCATGAATTATAATACAGTGCACAAGCATATTCATAATATATACACACTCACTGAACATATGTAATCGATAAGAGAGAGAGAGAGATAAAACATGAGGAAGATATAGGAGGGCGCCGCCTTCTGGTCATCTTCTCCGGCATGCTCCGGTGCCGACCCCATCATCGTTAACAACGCATCCAATACCCAACAACCTCCGGTCCCGACCACCTTCTTCCCCGATTAACCACCCACTATAAACTCGACAACCCAGTTCTGAACTCACACCGGTTACCCAACCACTCGACGCCTCTCCGGTCACCTTCGTCAACCGATGATTGGTAACCATCGTCCTTTATTGTCGACCACCCACCTTCTTTTGGTCCTATTATCTTCTCCGGACAGTGACCCAGTTCCGTCAACCAACAGCCCGAACACCCACTACATCTTTTCCGTTCATAGCTAAACAGTCAAAACCTTTCACCTTTCTACCCCGTCACCATGAGATGTTGAACCGCTGTTCGCCCGGGTTTGAATCCGTACACACAGTCGATGTCAACCGAGAGAGGTTAGATTATTAGCTGTTATTATTAATATGATTGTTATTATTATTATGATTGTTATTACTGTATTATTATTATGGGTGAAGGTAGTCTCAGAATCGATGGTCAAAGTAAAGGTCAAAGCAATTCATATATTTCTTCTTAATATGAAGATGTACAGCCACAATATATAAATACAAAAGAGAAGCAAAAAATAAGGAAATAGACAATAATTGTACTGGGCAATAATGGAGCTGATGGTCCCGCAAATATTATGCCAAGAATAACTGAGAGCATATGCCAAAAGATATTAAATATTCTCAACTTTCAATACGTAGTGGGTGGTGCCGGCGGTGACGGTGGTGTTGGGTGGTATTGGATGTCGGGGGTGGTGGGTGACGGCGGCGGTGGGTGGGTGGGTGAAGGTGGTGAGTGGCGGTAGCGACGATGCTGGGTGGCGGCGGTGGTGTTGGATGGCAGCGATGGTAGGTGGCGGTGGTGGTGGGTGGGGAAGAAAGAATTTTTAAAACTTTCACCATTTGGCAAATTTAGTCCCTCAACCTTAACTTTTTAACGGAATCTGATAGTTTTTAACGACAGTTAATATTAATACCTCAACATGTTACCAAATGTAAACCATAGGACCTTAAGAAGTTAAAAAAAAAAGTTAGTACCTTAACATGTTACAACGTATAAACCACAGGGACTATCCGTGTAGTTCTCTCAATAATAAATATATAAAAACTAGCATCTTACCCCACGCTACGCGCCGGGATGCATCAAACACCACCATTACCGTCGTCGTCAACCAGCCTAGGAGTCGTCTACAACTACCGCCGCATGAACCGGAACCCGAATCCAATTCCACAGTCCAAACCTTAATATTGTTCAAAACCTCATGACATAAAGATTGCACCAATTAATTCTGCACATTCAAAAGAAAGAGAGAGAGTTACGTGGGTGAGTGAGAGAGAGCTTCGAAGAGAGAAGAAAACACATACTTCCTGTCACCTTCTTCATTTCCGGTGACCAGCGATCGAACACACGACCGCATTCCGACCACCCCGACACCACCACAAACCGGTCCCTCTTCCCTTCTTCCTGTCATCGAACCAACCACCATTAGTTGTCACTTACATTTGAAACTCCCCGGAAACACCTGTAAAGAATTAGAGTTCGCTAGCGACGCAAAGATTCCGATCGGCCAAGCAGTGAGTTCGCCAGCAACGCAAACCTTCCGGTCGGCCATGGCGGTTTCAACTATGCGGTAAACAAAGACAGTACAACTGGTAAACGTAGAAGATGGAGGCCGAGCAAACAATTCGGCGGGCGAAAGACGATGATGTTATTGTCGGGGGGTTTTGGCCGGTAACGAAGGCGTTCCACAATGACGATGGCTTTATTCTGAAGAAAGAAAAATACGGTGGTCGAAACTTGAAAAGTTTATACATCGTTATTGCACCGACATTGCTAAATGTTATATATACAATGAGCTCAGTTCGAGATTGAGTAAATATTCAAATGTCAAGCTCAAGCTTTAGAATTAGAGGTTGAAATGAGCCAAATCGAGCTGTCTTTATTTCTCGCATTAACTTTACGCCAAAAACATAGAGCAAATTATAAAAAACATGCTCCATATTGTTCTATTTATATGCAAACATGAATATATTTTTTTTCAAATCAAAATCACACACTGAAATTTCATATTACAAAGGCCATGCATTGCTATAGACAATGCTTGGCCACGTTGTTCATTCTAAGGCCGAGTTAGGAGCCCAACCATTAGCCCAACACCCTATTCTCTATATCCCAAACCAAAAAGCCCACATGGCCAAGGTCTCATCTCACGCTCAGCCATTGAAGTGTTTTTTTTTTTTTTTTTTTCCTTTTTACATAACAAAGAGACTTAGAGGGTGTTTGGGATTGAGTTACAAAACAACTTATTGACTTATTGGCTTTTTCAAAAAGCCAATAAGTCAATAAGCTGTTTGTCTACCACAAAATACCACAAAAGCACTTTTGGTTTTGGCTTTTTGATATAGGTTAAAAAGCTGTTTTCAAAAAGTCACAAATCCTGGCTTTTGGCTTTTGACTTTTAGAAAAAAATTACAAATTTATCACCCATACAACCAATATTCACAATAAGTTAAGCGAAACACTTAAAAAAATAACAATCTATTGACTTTTTGACGTTTCCCATCCCAAAAGCTAATCCAAACACTTTTTTTAAAACTCCTTTTCAAAAAGTCATAAGCCAATAAGCACTTTTGACCAAAAGCACTTTTGGATTTCCAAACTCAATCCCAAACACCCTCTTAGGTCTTTACACCTTGAACAACCAAACCTTGAACAACCAAACAAGGCCTCTGCTCAAGGAAAAAAAATGAAGTTGGTGGTCACTTTCTCATCACAAGTTGGAGGATATTTATATTATGTATTTGATATAGATGAAAAATCATTGATGAGGTCGCAAATGCCACTCAAGAAAAGATTTGACCAATTAAGGTTTCTTTTATTGCATACTTATGAAAATGGTGGTTGTTCCCAATCTAGAGCACTAGAAACCTTCCGCACCTGAAAAATCATCATACTATGTAATTATTTTAATCGATCACTAGGTGAAATTAGATTCAATTGATAAATTGGGAAAAAATAGGGAATAGGTTATTTTAACATACCTAATATTCCCTTAACTTGTTTGTTTAATCTTTTTAAAATTTCTTATTAATTGCTAAAATGTCATTGTTGATTTGTTGTGTGCTAACCATTAATGAAAGAAATGTTCTAATGGTTAAGCTTTGTTATTTTTCTTCTTGTATTTTTTAGTGTTCTATAACGATCCATTATCTCTCGGTGAAGAAATAATATAACTCAATTATGTCAGCACTAGATTATACCCCGGGAGCGTCCCGGGGTTGAGAAATTTAATATGACACATCAATGTATAACTCTAATATTAATACCCAACTTAAAACAATATACAACTACAATGGTAAGATCCTAAAGGCAAAAATTGTATAACTCTAACATACAACTATTGATATCTAACCTAAAACAATATATAATTTTAATATTAACACCTATCATAAAGACTAAAAAAAGCATAACTCTAATATCAATATTCAATACCTAAGCTAAAACAATGTGTAACTCTAATATTAACACCTATCATAAAGGTTAAAAAATGCATAAAGGTAACAGTAGAAGCAACTCTGTAATTAATCAATAACTAAACTAATCTTATATAACCTACCAGAGTTTAAAGGTACGTAATAAACTTCCACAACAGTAAAATTATCCGAATCACCAATCTCATTGACCTTCTCAATACTATCCATACTAACCCCAAACCAACTCGACTGATGCGTTTTACAGTTACATGCAAGAAAGCCTTAGATAGGACCTAACCTAAAACAATTAACAATGTATCTCTAATGTTTTTTTTTGTCTCCACAAGTATTAAAAATCCAAACAATCTACAAATATGTTTTTAAAAATCATTATTCAAATTTAATCACCATTAGCAATCAAGATAAAAACGGAGAACTTGATAATGAAATTCATAATAGTTGTAAAATTCAAAAGTGCTAATGACCAAGAAACATCAATTGATAAAACATAACTGAAAGTAAAATAAATAAACTGAAATTAAAACATTAGTTATTCTCGACTTTTGGAATCAGAAACAAATAATGAAAAAAACCCTAAAACGAAAATCATTGTTTTAAACCTTATACAAATCAGTAAAGATACCTTATTCTTGTGTGATACTCAGAAATCAATAAACGCATTTATATTCAAACACACCGATCATCATAATTGAATAAAATTAGGAATAACGGAAGCCTTATTCTAATCCATTATATGCCATTTTTTTTAAATGATGAATACGGAAACTAAATATCAATTGCAAAAATATAATAATTGAAAAAAAGGAGTTGATAGTATTACCTTGTGATTGTTTAGGGTTTTGTTTTTTAATTTAATATCATGCCATGTCATTGCCACATGGCACACTTAAAGGGAAGGATGCCCTTTTTGAGTGCCATGTAGGATAAATGGCTTTGGTTTATTATATGTATATATAGATATATACTTTAAAAAAAGTTCACCATGAATTTATGTGGCTACTATATAGTCTCAACTTAACAAATAATCTTACAAACTAAAAAGTACCAAGTTATCTATAGTGCGCCTTCGATAATTCCTCTTCACTATTATTAAATATTGTAGATGATGTTACTCTAATGGAAGGTTTGATATTTTTCTTGATAATATTATTTTTAAATGTCAAAAGAGGAATAAAGATAAAAACACACCCACGAAAGCGTTAAAAGTAGATTATATTAATTTAAAGTCATGCACTTTTTGAAACGTCACAATAAAATTTTAAATTACCACTTTTAATTTAATAATCGGCCTAACTTACGTATATGGCATATGCAGATATTAAGATACTAAAATATATTTATAAAAAAATGGGATTAAATATATTCTAGTGTCTAGCGGATATTGATTATGACCTTATGCTTATCAAGATAGTAGTAGTCTGTGTCCAATTACTTATTAAACGTATATATTTTGGTTCTAAAATAGTAATCAGAATTACATTTTCACTTTTTAGTAAGAAAAACCAAAATCTTATTATCTTTGGTTATCTAAATACATTCTTACTGAGATAGAACACATTTAAATATGTAATTGTTGCTAACTTTGTATGTATTATCATGTGCTTATTGGTCATTTGGTCATAATTGTATTTTAGAGGTGAATGCATGATGTTAAATTATGGTTACGTGGTAAAAAAAAAAAAGTAAATAATAATAATAATAAAAAAAACTTATACGTAAATCAAGTCCACTGCCTGGCCGGTACCATTTGTTAATCAAGATATATAAAGTACTATAAATTTATTCTTTCTTTCTTAAGTGTGCTTATTCTTTTTATAAGAAAAAAAACACTCAACTTTTATTTTCATGCCCAATTGTTATACGTATAGGTGTGTAAATATATACTTAATATCGTTTTCTTGGTGAAAATGCATACCTGTACCATTCAATCGAAGATGACACGCAACAGAAAGATTAAAAATATACTAGTTGATTATTTTAACTATACAAATTCAAGCTATAGGTGACAATACACAATGTTAAAAACATATTCGATATCATCGAACTTAACTAAAGACTATAGTAAGAGTTTAAGTTGGCAAACTAACTACAAACTTTGGCGAATGCCTTTTTTAGTAAAATCGCTCAGATTCTGAGAGAAGTTTTTGGTTTGTCCCCCCGCAAGAAGGCGGTAATTGAATGCTTGCAAGGTCCTTATGCCTAGGACTTCCTGACCATTATTCCGATTGACGATTTGAGCCAAAACATGTCCGCGGTCGAATACAGAGAAATTCTTAAATACCGTTTGAATTGATGGTTCCCATGTTCCCTGAAACAAGTTCGATCTGTCTCAAAGCCTTCCTGGATAAATATGGCGAGCATGTGGTCATTGCAACGAGCTTCCAGGGTTCAAATACTGACATGATTGGGTGCGGGACGTTTTACGGGCATTTTAAGGCGAGCCGGGATTTCGGCCAAGAAGAAGGCCCCGTGAATTTCCTTACGGACCACGCGGAAGGGAGATCTACTACACGCATAGCATATTTGTTCGTCTTTGGTTGGGTTAGGGGAAACACGCTTGTGTTGACTTGACGGGTGTGTCACCTATATCTAGTTTACAGAATGATGGGTTATGGCTGGTCAAGCAAAAATAAGAACATAATCGAGGAAAGTGAAAAAACATGTTAAAGCTTGTGAAGATAATCAACATGTTTTCGTTCCCTTAGCTTTTGATTACTTTTGGCTCCTTAGCACTAGAAGCTATCCGTTTTCTGAACAGGGTCCAACGGGTTATCCATAGCAATGTTTCAACTCTAAGGGTACAATGGTTTGTATTTAGTAGAGCAGAGTTTGCAATCCAGAAAGGGTGGTGGCGTAACTTTTTGGGCTCTTGCCTGCTCTTTTTATGTAATTTGTCAATTATGAAATGAATCAATCTATACTTTCAATAATAGGAGAGTCGTGAATGACGTCAGAAAGCTGACGTGTCAGCAGCTTAGGCAGGCCACCAATGCCTGCGTGATGCAAAACCTGACGTCACAAACCCCCTTAAAATATTCACAAATAATACGTGGGCCACGTTAAAGCATCGCTGCTGTCATGAACAGCGGTTCCCAACCAAAGGGTCTGCCGTCAAGCAGCAGATGTTAGCCACGTACTGTGCAGCATTTAGGCACTAAGTTTGAATTTTAAGGGGGGAAATTTAAATTAAGCTAGGGAAGCGTGCCTCCTTAGCTCCTTATATATAAGCACACAAACAATTTAGCCATTTCTAATATCAGCTTTCAATTTTTTAAACCTAAACAAAGATTTTCAAATTTCCCTCTTAAAATATATCTTTCAAATCTGGTCGTCGTCAATGGACGGTGAAGAAAAGCACGTCAGTTTCATTCGTGATCTGAATCCAGCCAAGACATGTGGTACATAAAGGCTCGAGTCATAAGGAAGCGGAAGACAGCCTATAAGTTGGAGGTCATATTCATTGACGAGCAGATAAATTTTATAGCTTTTTTTATTCATGAAAAAGTGTTCTTTTCTGTATGCTTTTTACGTTCTGTTAAACGATATATGCAGGGTGATAAGATTCAAGGTTCTGCCAAGGCACCTTTTATGCAGGTTTTTGACAGTCAAATTGCAGAAGACGGTGTGGTTGTCTTGTCTAAGTTTGGTGTAGGTGAAAACAAGGACATCTATAGAGTTGTAGCTCATCAGTTCAAAATATTTTTTTATCGTTGTACGACTGTGAAACATGTTAAGGGTTGGGAAGGTGTGGAGTATGGTTTCAACTTCTTACCTTTTAACCAAATACTTAACGGAGAACCCAAGAGTCTGTTGAGCGTTGGTTTGTATTTTATTGTTTACCTTATTACAATTTTTTTACATTCAGTTTGGTTGAACACTGTTGCTTTATATTTAACTGAAGTTTGGTTAACTTTTCTGTTTTCTTTTTACAGATGTTGCTGAAAGCGTCATCTGGTGTAGCGACTTGGATGTCTTTGGATGAGGTCCTAACGAAACCAAACGAATGAATCTTGATATTCAGGACTTAGAGTAAGGATTCCTTAAAATTGTTATACAGTTTTGTAAACAATCATTGTTTAATATTGGAAATTTAGTTTGTGTAATAAATATTATCAACAACTTATTCTATGACTGACTGTTTTGAATCTCATGTGGAACATATTTATTAATGTAATAAATTACAGCAGCATTAATATTTTACATCTATGTTTCTGTTGTTTTGTTGCAGAGGTACGACCTTAAGATGTATATTGACCGAATATTGACTTAACATTTGATGTATCAGCAAAATGATAGTATGATCTGTTTGCCATTTTGGTAGATGAAGTTTAAAATATGTTCTGTGTGGAATTTATTGATAAATTTTAAGATGAATTTGAACATATTTGTAGAAATAATTTTGAAAGATAATTAATTTCACGCGATATTTGATATGATTATTTAAATCTTTGATTTGCACAACTGATAATTTATTATTTTGTCTGTTCGTTTTCTAAAGAATTTCTACATTTATGTTTCCCAAGTTGTTTACATTCTTCAGATACTCCAAATGTTTTTAAATTAAATAATTCTTATAACAAAACTTTTCATTTAACATGTTAACCCAAATATAATAATTATACTACGCTATGACTTTTCAAGTTCACGCGTTTTATATATATAAATTAGTAAATAAATCCCGAATTTCATAATAAACATCTTAACATTTACATTTCAGTCTTCATCAATAGCATCAATGGCTGCCCTAACTAATAACCAAGAACATGAAATGAAGGAGTTTGTTGTTAATCAAATTAGAGCACAGTACTATCAAGATTTGAAGACTATAAGAGATTTGAAGATTTGTTTTGACAGTTTGCACTTGGGCACGTTCGAGCAAGATGATGTGCAACGGATTTTGAAGTCAATGCCTTCAACTGCTGTTCGTGATTTGGCGTTGTTTTACAATTATGAGGCCGGGAGTAAGGACGTAGATTTTTTTGGCAAAACTGAAAGATCTACATGCACAACTTGAAGCCTCAATGGAATTAAAGCTTAAGTTTATTAATTCCTTTAACTAGCTCTGTATCTTTGATGTTTAACGTTGATTGTATTTATTTATGTTTTTAGTTTTGTATGTCTTTCAAGATTATATATAGTTTTTTTATGTTTTGTGATGCTAAATTGAATCGTATTAACTTTTGTGTTTTAATCAACAGACCTTTAATCCGTCTGTAGATTTATATGTGTTAAATCAACGGAGGTTTAATTCGTCTGTAGATTTATGTTTGGGACTTTGTTGTAACAGTTCCAGTTATTAAACATCTAATAAGTATTATTACTTGGTATCGTAAAAGGAACAGACCTTACGAAATACAGTTTTTCCTTTGAACAATAGATCGATCATTAATTGGGGGTTTACTAAACAGACGTAACAGTTGGTCTGGATACGTTTTTTTATTTTTTTTCGTGTTTATAATAATATCTGTTTATAAAGAAATAAAACAGACGGTACTAAACAGTTGTTCTTCGGAGCAGACGAATGGGTTATTAATGTTGTCTTTTACTAAACAGGTTTTAAGTTTTGGGACTCGGTCTCCCGTGTGTATCACACGGGATTTCACCTAGTATGTATTTAAAAAATAAAAATAAAAAAATAATGTACCCACTCATGCTATGGTTAGGAAACGACTAAAACTTGAATAATAGGTAGAGAACTCGTAAATTAGCTAGACAAGAAATTAGTAAATATTGAATGAGCGGTAACAAACTCATGAATACATTGTTTATTTGACAAGTTTTTCAAGAACGAACTAGAAGTCAACTTTAATATGATTCTTACGATCATGAAAGACTAGACGCAATGACAAAGTGAAGAATGTTGTAAACATGATATTGAATAAGAGCACTATAATTATTAGAAAGGGGGGACGTGGTAGATATGGTGGAGGAATATGGCTTAGATAGAAGTTAAACATTTCAATATCATAATTTAACAAAATGATGAGTAAACGTGTCAAATTACAAAAGTATCAATTTCAAATATTCCAACATCATAATTTAGCGAAATACAAGTGAAGGGATAGAGAGCCTAATCCAGGCGGAAGCGACGTCCCTATCTATCTACTCCACAATTCAGGCACCAACGGCCCTGACTTCCGCGGAGCCAACTCGGCGGAGGACAGGTCACAAGCCAGCGCGCAAAGACGGCAAACCACATCAGCACACAACAAGAGACGCGCGCGTGCGCCCACGCACGGAATATCCTTAAGTCACTTTTGGTACGAGGTACGGAAGATAACAAAAGGAAGATTCAGCAAGATCCTAGACAGAGCACACGCCAACAGAATGGCGACATGTGGCATGGGCGGTACAACAGACACTGACAGGAACGGCGACGTGACTGCTTCTATGCTTCCTCCATAACGTCGTCAACAGTAACCAGTAGACATCCCCCTGCTGTTGTCATACGTCACATCAGACGGCAGCAGGTGGGTCAACAACTGTAGCCAGACGAATGCTGCCGACCGCCAATCAGGAGCTGCCACGTGTCCGCCTCAGGTGATGACTGAACAGTAGCCTAACGTCATCTGCAGTACTCAGCTCTTCCCGCCATTTTCTGGAAGGCTTTCCCTTGGGCTTTTGGATGGGCCCAAGCCAGATCCCCTACTCATGGGCTTCTCATCTAGGCCCACGAGTTCTCCTATAAGTAGAAGAGTTCATCTCCTTTGCAAGGGACCCCGAAATCACTCACTTGTAACATAGAGTGCTAGGTTTTACTTGTAATCCTTTGTGTGCTCAAAGTAATAATACTGGCTCTTCACAGTGGACGTAGGTCACCATTTGACCGAACCACTTATATCTTGTGTTCCCATTCACACACACACACACACATACACTCTCACTCATATAAATTTCTCACCCAGGTTCGACCTAACGGTTTGGGTTAAAGGATAGTATTTGTAGTTACATAAGTATAAACCCCCTCGGTGATGAGAGATAATCACCGGGATACTTATTGTTTCTTCATTGGCGCCATCCAACGGTTAGAACATCTCTTTTTCGTCTTTGAAACCCACCCATGGCTGAACCCAACCCTAACACATCTATGATCAACCAAACCGGGGAGGCTGATGCTCAACTCCTCGGAAACGAAACTACACCAAACACAGTCGTCAAACAACCCACGTCACGATTCGAGAAGCCAGCCTTCGAGGTTCGTGACGTGGACACCGATGACGACAGTGGCTCCTCCGTCAAAACACCAAGAGCGCCGCTATCTACCAGCGGAAACTCTTGATGCAAGCAAAAAAAAAGGGCAAGGCCCTCACTTATGACACCCCACCAAAGAAGGGGCATAAGAACAAGGAAGTGACTGGTCGCCGTGACAGTCGTAGCGGGGAGCCCAGCGGAAACGCCGGGGCTCGGGGCTACGCAAAGTCACACGACGAGTCAGATGGCTACGAGTCATCTAGCAGCGACTCCAGCTACAAGGGTAAGAAACACACCCATCGATCACACCACAACGATGTAGACGATGACTTGGTCAAGCCGTTCAGGCCAAAGTCTTTCGCCGAAAAATCAAAGTTCGTCGCTCGCATAGCGACAACTAGAATTCCAAGGAAAGCTAAGCGATGGTCGGCTTCAATGCCATTGCCTCCACGGCACATGCGATGGTCGGCTTCCCAACCAGAACTGGCATAGCTTTCATTCGGGGAAACAAAGATTGTCATTCGGCGGAAACCGCCAAACCCCCGAAAATGGTCAAAACTGACGCCCGCACAGAGCCGGAAAAATGGGTACTCAACCCTAAATTTCCGAAGCAAACGGTGGTCATTGGCCATGTAATCTCCGAGACCATACGCAATCACCTGAAACAATTGTTAATCAACAACATGGACGTATTCGCATGGCAGCTGGCAGACATGGTTGGCATTCCACGGGACATAGCGGAACACAAGCTCAAAGTTTACCGCTCCATAGAACCAGTGGTCCAAAAGAAACGAAGTATGGGCCCGAGAAAACAAAGGCCACGAACAAACAAGTCACCGAGCTGCTCAATGCGGGCATTCTCTGCCCCACACGATACCAAACCTGGGTAGCTAACCCCGTCATGGTCGCGAAAGCCAACGGAGGCTGGCGCATGTGCGTTGACTACAAAGATCTCAACAAGGCGTGTCTCAAAGACTGCTATCCCTTACCGAAAATTGATTTAAAGGTGGACTCCCTTGCCCCATACCATTTCAAGTGTTTCTTGGACGCGTACAAGGGGTACCACCAGATACAAATGGCTAAGGAAGACGAGGACAAGACGGCATTCCGCACCGACACGGGTATCTTTTGCTACACCAAGATGCCATTCGGATTAAAAAACGCGGGCGCCACCTACCAGCGGCTTATGGACACCGCCTTCGTAAACGGAATTGGCCTACGGCTTGAAGTGTATGTCGATGATCTTGTAATCAAAAGCAAGGAAGAAGGAGACATGTTGCGGGACATTCAGCAAACATTCGACCAACTGCGCAAGGTGCGCATGAAACTGAACCCGAGCAAATGTTCCTTTGGGATGGAGGAAGGCAAATTCCTTGGCGTCATTGTGATGCGGGATGGGTTTCGCGCCAATCCAGAAAAGGTATAGGCCATCGAAAGGATGCCTTCCCCCGCCTCCGTCAAAGAAGTTCAGACATTGATGGGCTGCCTTGTCACCCTCAATCGGTTCTTGTCCAACTACGCTTCAAAGTCATTCCCGTTCGTGGATACTTTGAAAAATTGCTTGAAGAAGAGCAACTTTCGCTGGACACCGGAAGCCGAAACAGCGTTCCAGGCAATGAAGCAATTCCTAATGAACCTTCCGACCCTGACAGCGCCTCTACCCAAGGAACCGCTCACACTCTACCTCTCTGTCACCGAACGGGCAGTGGGAGCGGTCCTCATGGTAGATCGAAAAGGCGTGCAAACACCGATTTACTACATCAGTCGCACCCTGCTGGACGCGGAAACAAGGTCGATAATGGAAAAGCTGGTTCTTGCTCTTATACATGCATCCCGACGGCTGCGCAGATATTTCCAGGGGCCACCCGATCAATGTCCTTACGGACTATCGGATAAGCGATATCCTCGCCAAACCCGAACTCTCGGACCGCTTGGCAAAATGGGCTGTTGGGTCTGCTGACCTGGAGAAGAACAGATGATTAGAAAGCCAAAATATACTACTTAGTTGATCCATTGAATAAACAGTAGTTGCAAGATACTTCTCCTAAAAGACTGTTGATCCTAACATCTGCTACACTGAACAACTGTTAGAAACAACTGCTGCTGCAAAGGACTGCTGGACAAACAACTGCTGACTAAAGGTCTGATAAAGAACAACTGCTGATCAAAGAACTGAAGACTAAAGGTCTGTTGGAACCAACAGCACTTTGGATCCAACAGATGATACAAGACCATCAGAGTTTTCTCAACAGCAGTTTACCTTAGCAGTGTTTTCAATGTAACAGTAGATTATACTCCCTCCGTCCCATTTTAAATGTCCTCCTTTCCTTTTTTGTTTGTCCCAAATTAAATGTCCCTTTCCAAAAATGGAAATGTAATTTCCAGTTTTGCCCATAAAAGACAAAACACAATCACCACTTTTGAGGATATTATTGTCATTTTACCACATACAAACAAAAAATTTCTTAAAATATGTGTTTTTGGAAGTGGGACATTTAAAATGGGACGGAGGGAGTAGTTATCAGATGTTTTATGTTGTTATTCTGTTAGAGGTCGCTATATTAGGTGACGTCAGCTGAGATCATCAGAGGTTTAGATTTGTCTATAAATAGAACAGTGATTGTACTGTTCTATTTATCACTCAAACATTCTCTTAGACAAACAATCATAGAGTGATCAGGCTGAGGGGGAGTACTTGTAATATTGTAATCTTTCAATTAATGAAAGCTTTCGATTAAAAACATTTATTCTCTTGTTTTGATTTATAGTTTATCATTCCGCTGCACTTTCCATTTATATTCACTTCATTTATTTCATTGTTTATCTAAACAAATCAAAACGATCAAACTCAGATCCTAACAATTGGTATCAGAGCTTGGTCAATTAAATTCGATCTAATCAATCAATTTAATATAAACAGATCAGCTCACAATTATTGATATCGTTTGTTTGTCGGATTGAAAACAGAGTAATAGTTTATTTTCGATTCAACCGTTAGTAAACAGATTTTGTTTTCGTAAAAATCAGAGAATGGCTTCAATTAATCAAGATCCACACAACACTGGCACTAGCAACAAGCCACCGATGCTTGTCAGATCTGAATACAATATCTGGCAACGTCGGATGAGTCATGTGCTTGCACAACAAAACACTGGGTGTTGGAAGTCGGTTGTCTTTGGACCACATGTTCCAATGGTGCCGAGTACCGAAGATCCCAAGGTCTAAGTACCTAAAAGTGTTGAAAACTACTCCGAGCAAGATTTTCAAAAAATTGAGTTAGATGCTAAGGCTTTCAGTATTGTAGCCATGGCTCAACCAAATGATATCTATGCTGGGCTGTTACACTGTAACAGTGCAAAGGAGTTGTGGGATGCTTTGAAAGAGCAATTTGGTGGGACTGAGGATGTAATTGAAGACAACCGTGAAATACTTAATCAACAATATGAAACATTCAGTCATGTGAAGGGAGAGTCATCAACACAACAATTTGAGAGGTTCAATTGTTTAATAAGTGAACTAAAACTGGTGGGTCTAACTTACCCAAATTCAACTTTGAATCATAGGTTTCTTAGATCACTTCAGGACAAATGGGACACTATTGCAATTGTTATGAGAAACTCAATTGGTTTTAAGGACTTGACTCTGACCCAGCTTCATGGTAAGCTGTTGAGCTATGAGAGAGAGCTTAACCAGAAAAAGAAGCTCTACGATTCTGGAAAAGTGTCTGATGATTATGTGTTTGGTAATACAGCACTTTTGGATCAAGATGAGATACCTGGAAGTAGTAAGGATCAGGGTTGTGATCATTACATTGATATAACTACTGGTTTTAACACTGATTCTCACTGATCATAACACTGATATAACATAGGTTCCTTAGATCACTTCAGGACAAATGGGACACTATAGCCATAGTTATGAGAAACTCTATCGGATTCAAAGACCTGACCCTGGCCCAGCTTCATGGTAAGCTCCTGACTTATGAAAGAGAGCTTAACCAGAAAAAGAAGCTCCAGGACTCTGGCAAAGTGTCAGATGACTATGTATTTGGGAATACTGCACTGTTGGGTCAGGATGATGGTTCTGGAAGTAGTAAGGATCAGAGTTATGATCATTACATTGACATAACCACTGGTTTCAACAATGATTCTTACTCATCACCAAACAACTGTGCTTTCACAGCTAGTGGTGATATCCAGGCTTCTGATAATTCATCTTTTGTGTACAATGACTTGCAATATATTGACCCTTTGGACTTAGAAGAAATGGACATCTTACATCAGGTTGCCCTGCTCAGTATTAGAACCAATAACTTCTATAAGAAAACTGGCAGGAGGTACCCAGGTTTACATGGTGGGACAAAGGTGGGGTTGGATAAATCAAAGATAAAGTGTTACAAGTGTCATAGAATGGGTCACTTTGTAGGGAATGTAGGAGTCAAAATGGAGTTCCTATGATTACCTATCCAAACCAAAGACCACAGACCAACACTTATCAAACCATCCCTAATGTACCTAATGTGCAAAACACTGCTCACTTTGCACAAACCCAAACCACTGTTCCTGTGCACTATGTCCAAACCATTGTTCCTCAGTATCACTTTGTCCAAACACCTGTTACTCAGGCACCTGTGCCAATGACTGTTACTCCACCCTCTGCTCCTGCAGAGACCAGTCAACCAAGTCAACCGAGTTTCTTTACTCAGGGCTTTGTTGATTGGAGCAGTCTACCAGATGAGATAACAGATGACAACATTGCTTTAGTTGCCAATTCTGAAAATGATTTTTGTTTTATGGCATAGAAAAAATTGTTGAAGAGACTGATTCTGAGGATGTGGTGTCTTTGTCTGAAAATGTGACTGATGGTGTTGTTGGTGAAGTTGTTTCAGCTGAAGAATCTGAAGTGGAGGTTGTGAATCTTTCAGACCCCTGGGGTAGTGATGATTGTGACTGCCAGTGTAACTGTGCCTTGATGGCTGCTGCTAAGGTATCTCCTCAAATCTTAAATGACTTGTGCTCAGACAAATGTATTGTGGCATTTGCTAAGATAAAAGAGGTGAATGAAAACTTTAGAAAGAAAATTTTGGATTATGAAATTCAGTTTGAAAAACTCACTAAAGAGTTAAAATCAAAAATAACTGAAAAGGAGTCTGAAATCAGCAGTTTAAAACATGAAGCAAGCATAACCAAAGACCAGCTTCAGACTATGATAACAAAATATCATAGTTGTAAAAAGGAGCTTGAGTCCACCCAAGTTGAATGTCAGAAATGGGTGGAATCATCAAAAGGTTTTGAGATGATTGTCAACCAACAATCTAAAAGTCATGTGAAATTTGGGTTTGGCTTTCAATCCACTGCCCAAAGTTCACAAACCACTGACAAAAAGGAACCACAGTTGGTTGAAGTCATCCCTACCAATTCAAAAGGTCAAGAAATCAAGGTTACTGAACCCAATGGCAAGAAAATTATTCTTGAAAAGTTGGAAGGTACACCCTCATTTGATGAAATTGAGAAATATCAATTCAAACCAACATGGTCAGATGAGTGTGAAGTCCTTGAAAATTTCAAACCAATGACCTTCAAAACCCCTGATGGTAAAATGGCACCACAGGCCAAAGTAATCCCTTTGATAGATCTTCCAACAGATGATCAAACATCTGTTGAAAAGAAGAAAGAAAAAGGGAAAGCCAAAAACAACTTGTTTTGTGATTTTTGTGAAAAGAAGAACCATGTCACCAAAAACTGTTTTCTTCTAAAAGCATATGACATCAACAAAACAACAAGTTTAAATGATTCTAAAACTAAAGAATGTTCAATCTGCAAGAAAAAGAATCACAAAACAAAAGAGTGCTTATATCTCAAAAATTTTGATGAAAAGATAAAAGAGTATAAGGCTAAAACTCTTGAAAGTCAAGTGGTGAGTACTCCAAAAGGAAAACCCAAACAGACTTTTGAACCTGTCCAAACAGCTGTTACCAAAAGTCTGAACAAAAACTCTGCTCCCAGAGATGTTCAGGTAATAGATGTTCCACCAGTCAACAGATTACCAAGAGGATATGGACAACCCACTTGTCATCGTCTGCCACATGTTTATGAAGAGCCCAAAAGGTCTTCAAAACCAAAAGTGAACAGATATCCTCATGGTTTTCAGCATCTGGTAGGAAATGATCAAACATCTGCTGGACCAAGTGTTGACATACAAGCACTGGCAAATGGTCAATTGCAGCTGTTGAACCTAGTTCAAAAGCTAGTTCAAACCACTGATCATTCTCCTCAACTTAAGGCTGAGACAGCTAAGGACCCATCCAAAGCCAATTTGGCTTTAGACACTCACCAAAACTAAAATCTTTACTGATGTGCAGGGAGCTTCTGCTTGTTTAGACAGTTTATGGTATGTAGATAGTGGAGGCTCCAGGCACATGACTGGATGTAGAGCCCTTCTTCTGGACTTTCTTGCACATGGAGGGGGTGATATATCCTTTGGTAATGATTCTAAAGGTAAAGTGTTGGGTTCTGGTACTGTCAAAGCAGGGAGGCTTAAGTTTGAAAATGTTAATCTGATAGACAATCTAAAATTTAATCTACTTAGTGTGTCTCAAATGAGTGACAAAGGCTTTGGGTCATTCTTCACTAAGCAAACTTGTAAGATTGTTGGCCCAGAGGCTGTTGAAAAGATTAACACCATCATTGCTGAGAGCAAAGCACAACTTGTTGCTCACAGAAGTGGCAATGTGTATGTAGTTGATATGTTGAAGGATAATCCTATGGCAAATGTCTGTCTGTTCTCAGCTGCCTCTACCAAAGAGACAGAATTGTGGCATAGGAGACTTGGTCACACCAACCTTCAAACTATCAACTCTCTCTCCAAACAAAACCTTGTCAGAGGTTTGCCATCAAAAGAATTTAAATGTGATAAGCATTGTGTTTCCTGTCTAAAAGGAAAACAACATAAAAGCTCTTACAAATAAATTGATGAGTCCAAAACTAGTCAGTGTTTACAATTGTTGCACATGGACTTGTTTGGCCCTGTAAAAATCATGAGTCTAAGAAGAAAAAGATTTTGTCTTGTCAGAGTTGATGATTTTTCTAGGTTTACTTTTTACACTCTAAGGATGAGACTGCAGGGATTTTGAAGGACTTTGTCACCAAAGTTGAAAAACAATATGACTTGCCAGTGAAAGTCTTTAGAAGTGACAATGGAACAGAGTTTAAAAATAAGGAGTTGGATGATTTCTGTGTGTCAAAAGGGATTGTAAGGCAGTACAGTATCCCAAGAACACCAGAGCAGAATGGGGTGGTTGAAAGGAAGAACAGGACTCTCATTGAGGCTGCAAGAACAATGCTAGCAGATTCTGGTTTGCCTATGTCCTTTTGGGCAGAAGCTGTAAACACTGCTTGCTATGTTCAAAACAGAGTTTTAATCAACCTTAGACATCAAAAGACTGCTTATGAAATTCTGTTTAAAATCAAACCACTGATATCATTTTTCAAAGTCTTTGGCTGCCCATGTTTCATTTTAAATCTTAAAGATTCCATTTCAAAATTTGCAGCCAAAGTAGATTGTGGATATTTTCTGGGGTATTCTTCTACTGCCAAGGCCTATAAAGTGTTTAACACAAGGACCAAGACAATAGAAGAAACTCTGAATGTGAAGTTCAATGAACTTTCATCTTTAAAAATCCCAGCAAACCCTGCTGAGTTGTTTGATTTAGATAAATTCAAATTTGAAGATATTACTGTCAAAACTAACCCTGCAGGTACTCCACAATCTCCACAACAAGACTACAGAATAGATGTTGTGATTCCAGATCACTACAAAGTCTATCCTGCATCAGAGGAAGCAGTAGTTCAAAACAACTGTCAAAACTCTGTCACAGCTGAGTCAGCCACTGTTGGCCAGTCCTATCTCCAAACCACTGATTCACCAAGCCAATCTACTGCTCAATCATCTGTTGACAAAAGTCAATCATCTGTTGACTATAGTCAAACAACTGTTGACAAAAGTCAGTCCAATCTTACACCACTTGGACCCATTCCTCCACCTCCATTCCAAACATCTGTTGACTCTTCAAAAGTGCCAACAGATGTTATGTCAACAGAGTCTCCAAACCTCTGTCCTTCACCACAAAATGCCATCATACCATATCAGGGAGATCTAATCTACCTAAGAGCTCATCCACCAGATCAAATCATTGGCAACATCAGAGAAGGTGTGCTCACAAGGAGCCAATCTTCAAATATCTGTCTTTTTGCAGGTTTTCTATCCCTTTCACAACCTGTCAAGTACCAAGAGGCACAAAAAGACAACAGTTGGGTGGAAGCCATGCAAGAAGAACTCCTTCAGTTTAAAAGACAACAAGTATGGGAACTTGTACCACTGCCTAAGGATGTATGTCCAATTGGCACAAAGTGGGTCTTCAAAAACAAAACTGATGAAAGGGGTATAGTTGTCAAGAATAAGGCCAGGTTAGTGGTTCAAGGCTTCAGACAAGAAGAAGGAATTGACTATGATGAAACCTTTGCCCCTGTAGCAAGGTTAGAAGCTATCAGACTTTTCCTAGCCTTTGCTGTCAACCACAACATCAAGGTGTATCAGATGGACATCAAGTGTGCCTTCCTATATGGCAAAATTCAGGAGGAGGTCTATGTATGTCAACCACCTGGTTTTGAAGACACATTCCATCCTGATCATGTCTATAAGCTTAACAAAGCACTGTATGGACTGAAACAAGCACCAAGAGCCTGGTATGAAACTCTCTCTACTTTTCTCTTATCCATTGGTTTCACAAGAGGTAAAATTGATAAAACCTTGTTTTTAAAATGGAAAGGAAAAGATTTAATGATTGTTCAAATATATGTGGATGACATCATTTTTGGATCTACATGTAATAAAATGTGCGAGGAGTTTAGGGAACTCATGACAGCAGAGTTTGAAATGAGTGCCATGGGTGAACTTCAGTGCTTTCTTGGTCTCCAAGTAAAGCAACTGCAAAATGGCACATTCATTCATCAAAACAAGTATGTGAAAAACTTGTTAACAAAATTTGAGATGAATGATTATAAGCCATGTAGTACACCCATGAGCACAGTCAAGCCACTCACTATTGATGACAAGGATGAACTGGTTGATCAAACACACTATAGATGCATGATTGGGTCTTTATTGTACTTAACAGCATCCAGGCCAGACATTATGTTTGCAACCTGTGTGTGTGCAAGATCCCAGGCTTCACCTAGAAAGTCTAACCTTATTGCTGTGAAAAGGATATTCAGATACCTAAAAGGTGCTCCCACAATTGGTATCTAGTATCCTGCTAATGGAAACATTGAGCTTTCAGGTTATTCAGATAGTGATTTTGCTGGCTGCCACACCACAAGGAAGTCCACCTCTGGAGGGTGCCAGTTTCTAGGGAATGCCTTAGTTTCTTGGCAAAGCAAAAAGCAAGCAGCTGTTTCAACATCCACAGCTGAGGCTGAATACATTGCTGCTGCAAGCTGTACAGCCCAACTCATGTGGCTTCAAAATCAACTACTGGATTTGGGATAACTGCACTAAGGACTCCACTCATGTTGGATAGCCAAGCTGCTGAAAATATCATCAAGAATCCAGTCTCTCATTCAACTACCAAGCACATAGATATCAGACATCACTTTGTCAGAGATAGCTATGAGAAAGGTTTGATTTCTCTGCACCATGTTCCAACAGAGGATCAGTTGGCAGATGTGTTGACAAAAGCTTTAGACACATCTACCTTCACAAATCTGATCTCTCGAATTGGAATGTTAAACATGGATTAAAACAACAAAAATGTTTTCAATAAAAACATTAAAATGTTTTCAGAAAAATCAAAATTTTGCTTAAAATGACACTTTGGTTGAAAAATCTGTTTTTAAAACCACTGATCAGATAAAACAACCACTGTTTCATTCAAACCACTGATAGTTGAAAAATCTGTTTCAAACATCTGATCAGATAAAACAACTGTTTTCATCAGTCTTTTGGTTAAACAACAGAGGTTGGCAACAGATGTTTTACAAAACAGCTGTATGCCACCAGATGTTTCAACCATCAGATGTTTGCCACGTCTGCTCTCAAAAGCAGAGTTTTGCCACCTCAGCGGTTTCACCAGAGCCTATAAAACCCTGTTTTTCCCCCAACAGCAGTTTTACTGTTTCATTGTATTCAAAATACTAAAAACCGCCTTCGTCTTCATCAAAACATTCCATCCAAGTTCAGTACTTTCATAATCAACATCCATTAAAATGGATCTTCAAACAAAAGCCACCCATAATTTCCTTCCATACTTGGTTAAAACCAAAGACAATGTTCCATTCCACTCCACAATCGACATAATAAACAACTCAAAATACAAAAACATTCTCATCGCTGATGCTCCCATTTACCTTGAAACACTCCAAGAATTCTGGGCAAGTGCTGAAGTCTTGTATCAAGACAAAAAGCCCACTTCCATAATTTCTAAAATTGGAGCCACCAGTATCGCCATAACCCCTGAAATCATATCCACTACCTTCTCATTGAATGACTTGTCAGGTATGGAATCTTTTCCTAAAACAGAGCTTCACACTAAGTTCCAGGAAAGGGGGTATGATGCACAGATGACTGGATCAACCTTATATAAAATGTTTTTTCCTCCAGTCATGAAATTTTTCTTCCATACCCTTCTTCTCTGTGCCTCAGCCAAGACTACATCCTTCAATGAAATCCCATTGAGGATTCAATACTTGGGATATGCAATGTTGTCAGATTCTGACTTCAATCTGTCTCAGGGATTGTTTTTAGATTTGGTCTCAAATGTGAAAGCCATAAAATCTGGCTCAAATAATGCTTTTCTACTCTACCCTAGAATCCTAAGTGTAATTCTACAAAAGATTTTACCAGAAAATGATTTTCAAAAGGGAGAGTCTTTTAAAATGAAAAGTTTAACAGATGAAACTTTCACTAGAATGCTGGGTTCTTCAACCCAAGAAAAAGTGTCAAAAGTGACAAAAGTTTCCAAAACACAACCAAAGAGGACAAAGACAACAACTGTTGTTGAAACCTTTGTTGGTGAGCCCACTGCTCCTGGTGATCATGGCACTTCATCCAGTGCTGTGAAACCAACACCAGCCACCAAAAGAAAACGTCCATCATCAAAAACCACCTCTCAACCCAAAAAGGGACTTCTGGAAGATGAGATACCAGAAGCTAACCCTGTTGCATCACCAAAGCAACATGAAACCACTGTTGTTACTTCCTCACAACAGTTGGAGATATCTCAGCCTAAGCAAACTCCTCAAGAATCCTCACAAAAGGATCTTGTTGTAAGCCAAAGGGAAACTCATACTGATGCATATGAGTCACTTGACCATATGTTTACAAGTCCATCTCCCAGGGCTAATCAGCTTCTTACTCCACCCACATCACCACAACATGTCCCACAAACCATGAAACCACTATTTGAAGCTATTGACAAAACTCAGGACAACCCCAGTTCCTCTCCTTCACCTGTCACAGAGAGTATACCTCCACAAGTGACTGGGGCTGAGAAAAGTCAATCAGCTATCCCACAAACAGAAGAGGAGGTTATACTCCCAGAGGTCAATGTCACTTCTGGTGAGGTTTCAAGAGAAGCAGCCACTACTGCTGTTGAGACCATTGTCTCACAACAGGAAAGTGGTTCCATAGATAAGACTTCCTTGAAGGCAACAACTGATGAGGCCACCATTGAGTCTCCAAAATCAGTTGGAAGTCCCCAATACCAAGAAAAAGGGGCAGCAGGTTCTCATTCTATGGACTCACCTCCTAGAACTGAACCAGCTAAAACTACCTCTGGTAGGGATTCAGATGATCCTATTAACTTAGGTGATGAATCAAAACTACAAGAATTGACGGTTAAGGTTCAAAACCTTGAATCCTCTATTGCTGACATCAAAACTGATGTCAAGTCAATATTGGAAACATTGGGAAACTTTACCAAGAGTCAACCATCCACCTCAGACATTGCCAATGAGCTATGGAAATCTGTTTCCCTCATCATCATAGCTCACAGAAAATTGGCTGATCAGACACAAGAAACATACATGGCATTGATCAGAAACATGGTGGATGCCAGGTTCAATGACACAAAGGCTGACATCAAGGTGATCAAGGAATATCTGCTGAAGACTACTGGCTCTGCCCCTACCACCATTCTCAGGGATGAAAATGACAATCAATTCACTGCTGATGATGCCAAATGGGGGGAGAGTGGTAGAGATAGGCTACCAAAGTTGAATCCATTTGGTGCACCACCCTCTCAAAAGGGTAAGCCAGCTGCTGACAAACCAGAGTCTCCAAAATCAGCTCCACAATCACAGCAACCAAGTGTTCAAACCCCTGTTGCTGAACAAGCTCAAACAACCAAGGCAAAAGAAGTTGATATGTCAGCCAATGAAAAGGCTGATAAAGCTGCTCAAGACAAAATGAAAAGGGCTGACACTTTGGAAGCTAAAGCAGAGTTGTTGGTGCAGCTTAAAAAGGAACAACAGCAAGAAGTGGAAGATGTGAGTTCCTCCAAGAGAAAGAAAATGCCAGCCAAACATACAAGGAAACCACCTTCCAAGCTATCTGCTGAAACCTCTGCTGCTGAAACACCTGTTGCCACAACCACTGCTCCCAAAACCACTGCCACCACAACCTCTGCTACCTAAACCACTGAAACCAAAACAACTGCTACCAAAACATCTGTTCCAACCAAACCAGTAACCAAACCAATCACCACACCATCAACCACTAAACCAATCACAAAACCAGCCACAACTCAAACAACAACCAAACCTACCACAACACAACCAAAAACCCAAACAACTGCTGGTTCTACAAAAGGACCAACAGATGTTAACCAAACCACTGCCACCTCTTCACCATCTCCAAAAATCTTGTATAGCAGAAAAAGGAAATCCACCTTTGTTATACAAGATGAAAACATTCACACCACACCACCTAACACCCCAATCACACAATCCACACCAGTCAATGCCATTCCACTTTCATCATTCTCACCTCACACATCACAATTTAGATCCCATAGACCACCACCAACCATTACACCATTGGCTGAGAAGTATCCCCTTGAGTTGGATTTAATCAAGGGGGAACTTCAATCCTTCTATAATACTGATCAGCCATCAGACAGAACCTTCCCTCCTCTTAAAGGCTTCCCAGTTCCACTCAACATTGATACTTATCTTAAATTCAAGAGTGAACAGGCTGATGCTGTCATCAAAGAGAAATGTAAAGGGAAGGATGACAAGACTGCTCAGGGCATCCATTCAGCAGAGCTTAGCAAAGTTCGAAGGATTGAAGACTTTGCTAAGACCCTGAGCAATTCCATGTCTTCCATGCCTCTCAGCAGAGATTTGGAAATGGAGGTTAGGGATTCATTGCTAGAACAGATCTTGGCCACCAAGCCTTACAAAGCAACCAAAAATCAATTTACAGGCTGGACCACACATGCTCTCAGAGAAGAACTTATCAGAATTGAGAGCATGGCCAAGAATCCTCCTACAAAGGCCTCTGCCCCTGATTTCAGTAAAGGGAGAGATCAAGCTAGAGCCTTGAAGTTTAAAAGAATGAGACAAGAGCTTGTAGCTGCCAAGTATGGAGAGATGAGATCTGTTGCTAGATGGTCAGAGATCAGATTGATTGAAACATACAAGAAATTGGAACAAGAAAGAAAGACCAACCCTAACCTACCAAGAAAACCTGTCTATGATGAGGCACCAAAGAGACCTCTACAGGCCTTTACACTAGACAGTTTGCTGGAAACCTCTGATCTTTCTATTGCTGCTAGAAGACAATTCAAGAAGCAGAAGGAAATGACAGAAGAGGAAACAAGACAGTTTACTGATACTTATGTAAAAGAGGGTCTCATCAACCAGATCAGATACTTCTCTGACCCTGTCACAGAGAAGTTCAGAGAACTCATTGGCAGGCCTCCATCACCTAACTCATCAAAAATAAAGATGCATCACAGTCACTCCTCTGATTCTAAAATTCTAAAATGGAAGTCTGACAAAGACACCCATGAATTGACACTGCTCAGATCAGATGGTAGTGTTCAGAAGTTAAGTATGGATGATGCACCTGGCCTAAGTGCTGAAGATCTCCAGACCCTTCTGAATTTGACACTGGAAAGAGATGCTGAAGACCTCTTCTCTCTAAGCTTTGAATTACAACTAAAAGGCCAAATAAGAGAAAGTCTGATGAGAAATAAAGATCAAGAATAAAGCAGAGTTTTGGCATCATCTGTTCTAGGGGGAGATTGTTGGGTCTGCTGACCTGGAGAAGAACAGATGATTAAAAAGCCAAAATATACTAAGTGTTGATCCTTGAATAAAAACAGTTGTTACAATAAAGCTTCCTCCAAAGGTCTGTTGATCCCTAACTACTGCTACTGCTTGAATCAACTGATAGAGATAACTGCTGTTGATGAAAGGTCTGATGAACAAGGTCTGAAGGTTAAAAGTCTGATGAAGAACAACTGCTGATCAAAGAACTGAAGAACAAAGGTCTGTTGAACCAACAGCACTTTGGTTCAACAGATGATAGAAGACATCAGAGTTTTAGTTTACAGAGTTTTGTATTATCAGTAGTTTCAATGTAACAGTAGTTATAGCTTAGCAGATGTTAGAGTTTGTTAGTCAGTTAGAGGTCACTATCTAGGTGACGTCAGCAACCGATCATCAGAGTTTTGAGTCTGTCTATAAATAGAACAGTACTTGTACTGTTCTATTCATCACTCGTCATTCTCTTTCAGACAAACATTCTCTGAGTGATCAGGCTGAGGGGGAGTTTTAGTTGTACAATTGTAATCTTTCAATTAATGAAAGCTTTCGGTTAAAAACAATTATTCTCCATGTTTTGATTTATAGTTTATTCCGCTGAACTTTCCATTTATACTTCATTCATTTATTCATACTTAATCAAACAAATCAAAACAAACCAAAACTCAGATCCTAACAAAAATGTTTTTAGAAAATCAAAAATTCATCCTTAAAATTAGCCCTTTTGGTTGAAAAATCTGTTTCAGACATCTGATCAGATAAAACAACCACTGTTTCATCCTATCCACTGTTGGTTGAAAAATCTATTTCAAACCTCTGATCAGATTATATAACCACTAATATATATATATATATATATATCTACCTATTATCTACATAAAAAAAACCTTAAGTGCTGTTAGCATCAGTGCTTTGGTAAAACAACAGCTGTTTGCAACAGACTTTTTGCAACAGCTGTATACCACCAGATGTTTAGCCATCAGATGTTTGCCATGTCTGCTCTCAAAAGCAGAGTTTGGCCACATCAGCGGTTTCACCAGAGGATATAAAAACCTTGTTTTACCACAACAGTTGTTTCACTGTATCATTGTATTCAAAATACTCAAACCGCCTTCTTCTTTCTCAAACCCTTACTCAAATTTCACTCACTCTCACACTCGAAATCCATTACAATGGATCTTCAAACCAAAGCCACACACAATTATCTTCCATATCTGGTTAAAACAGATGATAACGTTCCATTTCACTCCACCATCGACATCATTTTAAATTCCAAATACCTAACAATTCTCACCGCTGATGCTCCCATTCATCTTGAAACCCTCCAAGAATTTTGGTTAAAAGCTGAAGTTTTGCTTCAAGACAAAAAGCCTACATCCATTATCTCAAAAATTGGAGAAACAACTATCTCCATTACACCTGAATTAATATCCACAACCTTCTCCCTAAATGATCTGTCAGGTAAGGACTCTTTCCCTAAAACAGAGCTTCACACAGAGTTTTAGGAAAGAGGGTATGATGCACAGATGACTGGATCAACTCTTTTCAAAAAGTTTTTCCCACCAGTCATGAAATTTTTCTTTCATACTCTCCTTCTCTGTGTCTCAGCTAAGACCACATCCTTTAATGAAATCCCATTAAGGATACAGTACTTGGGCTATGCTATGTTGTCAGACTCTGACTTCAATTTATCCCAGGGACTGTTTATGGACTTAGTTTCAAATGTGAAAGCCATAAAGTCTTGGTCAAATAATGCTTTTCTGATTTACCCACGAATTTTAAGTGTAATCCTTCAAAAGGTTTTACCAGATAAAGATTTCAAAAAGGGTGAGTCTTTTCAAATGAAGAGTCTAACTGATGAAACTTTCACTAGAATGCTGGGTTCTACTACCCAAGAAAAGGTGTCAAAAGTGTCCAAAGTTTCAAAAACACAAACAAAGAGGTCCAGGACAACAACTGTTGTTCAAACCTCTGTTGCTGAGCCCACTGCTCCTGGTGATCATGGCACTACATCCAGTGCTGTGAAACCCACACCAGCCACCTCCAAAAGAAAACGTCCATCCACAAAAACCACCTCTACACCTAAAAAGGGACTTCTAGAAGATGAGATACCAGAAGAAAACCATATTGCAACACAAAAGCAACCAGAAACCACTGTTGTTACTTCCTCACAACTGCTGGATACATCTCACCCTAAACAAACTCCTCATGCATCCTCACAAAAGGATCATGTTGTAAGCCAAAGGGAACCACATCATGAAACATTTGAGTCACTTGACACAATGTTCACAAGCCCCTCTCCCAGGGCTAATTCTCTTTTCACTCCTCCACCTTCACCAACACATGTCCCTCAAACTATGCAACCTCTGTTTGAGGCTATTGATAAAACTCAGGATAATCCCAGTTCCTCTCCTTCACCCATTAATGAGAGTATACCTCTAGCAGTGACTGGGACTGAGGAAAATCAATCAGCCAACCAACAAACAGTAGAGGAGGATAAACTCCCTGAGTTCAATGTAATTCCAGGTGAGTTTTCAAGAGAAGCAGCCACTACTGATGTAGAGACCATTGTCTCACAACAGGACAGTGGTTACATGACTAAGACTTCCTTCAAGGCAACAACTGATGAGGCCACCATTGTGTCTACAAAATCAGTTGGAAGTCCCCAGAACCAAGACCAAGGGGCATCTGGTTCTCATTCTTTGCACTCACCTCCTAGGACTGAACCAGTTAAAACTACCACTGGTAGGAATCCAGATGATCCTATTAACTTAGGTGATGGGTAAAAATACCAAGAATTGACGGATAGAGTACAGTGCATTGAAACCTCTGTTGCTGATATCAAATCTGATATCAAGACAATTTTGGGATCTTTGGCTACTCTCACCAAGAGTCAACCATCCACAGCTGATATTGCTAGTGAGTTATGGAAATCTGTTTCCCCCATCATCATAGCTCACAGAAAACTAGCAGATCAGACTCAAGAAACTTACATGCAAATGATCAGAAATATGGTGGATGCCAGGTTCAATGACACCAATGCAGACATCAAAGTTATCAAGGAACACCTGCTGAAGACTACTGGCTCTGCTCCTACCACAATTCTCAGAGATGATGATGATGATGATGCATTTACTGCTGATGATGCCAAAAAGGGGGAGAGTGGCAGAGATAAATTGCCAAAGTTAGATCCCTTTGGTTGTCCACCCTCACAAAAGGCAAAATCAAAGACTGCTAACAAACCAGAGTCTACTCACACAGCACCACAACAACAACAACAACAACCAGGTGGTACCTCTGTTGCTACTGAAACTGTCAAGACCGGCAAAGCAAAGGAAGTTGATACCTCTGCTAATGAAAAAGCTGAAAAGGCTGCTGAGGATAAGATAAAGAGGGCTGACACTTTGGAAGTTAAAGCAGAACAGTTGGTACAGCTGAGAAGGGAACAGCAGGAAGAAATTGAAGATGTGGGTTCTTCTAAAAGGAAGAAAATCTCTGCTAAATATACCAGAAAACCACCATCTAAACTGGCTGCTGAAACCATTGCTGCCAAAACCACTGTCACTGAAACCACTGCTGCCAAAACCACTGTCACCAAAACCACTGCTGCCACTAAAACCACTGATAACACCACAACCACCAAACCAACCATTAAACCTACTACTACAACCACTTCACAACCAAAATCCCAAAGAACTGCTGGTTCTACAAAAGAACCAACAGATGTTAACACAACCACTACTACAACATCACCTTCACCAAAAATCTTGTACAACAGGAAGAGAAAATCTACCTTTGTTGTACAGAATGAAAACATTCACACTACACCACCTAATACTCCAATCACAAAATCTACACCCCTAAATGCCATTCCACTTTCATCATTCTCACCACATACTTCACAATTCACATCTCATAGACCACCACCAATCATTACACCATTGGCTGAGAAGTATCCTCTTGAACTTGATCTACTCAAGGGGGGAATTACAATCCTTCTACAATATTGATCAGCCATCTGATAGATCTTTCCCATCTCTTCCAAATTTTCCTGTTCCCCTAATCATAGATACCTATTTGAAATACAAGGCTGAACAGGCAGATGCCATCATCAAAGAGAAATGCAAAGGGAAAGATGACAGGAGTGCTTAGGGAATCCATTCAGCAGAGCTTAGCAAATTGAGAAGGATTGAAGATTTTGCTAAGACCCTGAGCAACTCAATGTCTACCATGCCTCTCAGCAGGGACTTGGAAAGGGAGGTTAGGGAGTCACTTCTTGAACAAATCTTGTCAACCATGCCTTATAAAGCAAACAAGAAACAGTTTGCAGGCTGGACCACTCATGCTCTCAGAGAAGAACTCATAAGAATTGAGGACATGGCTAAGAATCCTCCAACAAAGGTCTCTTCCCCTGATTTCAGCAAAGGCAGAGATCCAGCCAGAGCCTTAAAGTTCAGAAGAATGAGACAAGAGATTGTGGCTACAGACTATGGGGAGATGAGGTCTGTTGCAAGATGGTCAGAGCTAAGGTTGGTTGAGACTTATAAAAAGTTAGAAGAAAGACCCTACCTTGCCTAGAAAACCTGTTTATGCTGATGATCCTGTGTTGAAGAAACCTCAACAGGCTTTTACTTTAGACAACTTACTTGATACTTCTGATCTATCCATTGCTGCAAGAAGACAATTCAATAAGCAGAAGGAAATGTCAGAAGAAGATCAGAAAAGGTTTGCTGATACTTTTGTAAAGGAGGGCCTCTTTAACCAAGTACACTATTTCTCTGATCCCACCTCTGATAAGCTCAGAGAACTCATTGGGAGACCTCCTTCACCAAACTCATCTAAAATAAAGGTGCATCTCAGCAAATCCACTGATTCTAAAATTCTAAAATGGAAGGTCAACAAAGCCACCCATGAATTGACTCTGCTCAGATCAGATGGAAAGATTCAGAAACTTAGCATGGATGATGCACATGGCCTGTGTGCAGAAGATCTCCAAACATTGCTGAATCTAGAGCTAGAAAGAGATGCTGAAGACCTTTTCTCATTGAGCTTTGAGTTACAGCTCAAAGGTCAAATAAGAGAAAGTCTGATGAGGAATAAAGATCAATAATAAAGCCTAGTTTTGGCATCATCTGTTCTAGGGGGAGATTGTTGGGTCTGCTGACCTGGAGAAGAACAGATGATTAGAAAGCCAAAATATACTACTTAGTTGATCCTTTGAATAAACAGTAGTTACAAGATACTTCTCCCAAAAGACTGTTGATCCTAACATCTGCTACACTGAACAACTGTTAGAAACAACTGATGCTGCAAAGGACTGCTGGACAAACAACTGCTGACTAAAGGTCTGATAAAGAACAACTGCTGATCAAAGAACTGAAGACTAAAGGTCTGTTGGAACCAACAGCACTTTGGATCCAACAGATGATACAAGACCATCAGAGTTTTCTCAACAGCAGTTTACCATAGCAGTGTTTTCAATGTAACAGTAGATTATAGTTATCAGATGTTTTATGTTGTTATTCTGTTAGAGGTCGTTATCTTAGGTGACGTCAGCTGAGATCATCAGAGGTTTAGATTTGTCTATAAATAGAATAGTGATTGTATTGTTCTATTTATCACTCAAACATTCTCTCAGACAAACAATCATAGAGTGATCAGGCTGAGGGGGAGTACTTGTAATATTGTAATCCTTCAATTAATGAAAGCTTTCGATTAAAAACATTTATTCTCTTGTTTTGATTTATAGTTATCATTCCGCTGCACTTTCCATTTATATTCACTTCATTTATTTCATTGTTTATCTAAACAAATCAAAACAATCAAACTCAGATCCTAACATGGGCCATTGAATTCGGAGAACACACAATTTACTACAAGCCTAGACCTGCAATCAAAGGCCAAGTTTTAGCTGATTTCGCCACGGAAATACCCGCAGACAAAGTCGAAGAATGCAAAGCAGCAGAGTCCCCCACGTCGGTACACGACCCTTCGCAAAAGTGATCCCTCTTTACGGATGGGGCCTCCTATGACGATGGCGCCGGCGCGGGTCTATGCCTTATCAGCCCAGATAAACATGAGTTCACATACGTCATCCGCCTCGACTTCAAAAGTACAAACAATGAGGCGGAATACGAAGCGTTGCTGGCAGGCCCTTGCATCACGGAAAAAGTGGGGGCCAGGCACGTGGAGTCACACGTGAATGAGGCGGAATACGAAGCGTTGCTGGCAGGCCTCCGCATCGTGGAAAAAATGGGGGCCAGGCACGTGGAGGCACACGTGGACTCATTACTGGTCGCGCGCCAGATAAATGGAACCTACGACGCAAAGGACGAAACCATGGCCCTATACTTGGAGCAGGCCAAACAACTCATGCGCCGATTCGACTCCTACACGGTCGAACACATCCGGCGCAGCGAAAACAAACCAGCCGATGCGCCAATTCGACTCCTCCACAGTTTTTGAACACATGGCAAAGAAAGTCCGGGTCGAGGTTCTCGACAAACCATCTGTCCCACTGCGACACGTTAACGTCATCCAAACAGGCAACGCATCCTGGATGACCCCGATCAAAGCGTTCCTGTCTTCCGGTACCTTGCCTGACGATAAGTCAGAAGCACAAAAAATCAAACACAAGGCTCTTCACTATCAGCTTACAGACGGCATCCTGTACCGTCGCTCCTACCTAGGGCCGCTACTCCGTTGTGTTGACTCCGCAGACGCCTCTTTCCTCATTAGAGACATACATGAGGGAACATGCGGGTTACACGCGGGCCCAAGGATGGTGGTGGCAAAGCTCATGAACGCAGGGTACTACTGGCCAGGCATGCACCTAGACGCGGCCAAGTAACTACGTAACTGCGACAGCTGCCAGCGCCATGCTCCAAATACTCTGCGTCCCAAGAACAACCTGGTGCCCGTCACGGCGGTATGGCCATTCCAGAAATGGGCCATTTATCTAGTAGGCCCATTCCTGGCGGCACCAGGCAACGTCAAGTTCCTAATCGTTGCCATCGACTACTTCACCAAGTGGGTCGAGGCAAAACCTCTCCCCAAGATTGACGGTGCGCATGTCAAGAAGTTCATTTAGGAATTCATTATCTGTAGGTTTGGCTTGCCAATGCAACTTGTGAGCGACAATGGTACGCAATTTGAAGACCAAGCTTTACAGGAATGGCTGGCGCAAATGGGCGTCCAACAAATATTCACATCAGTCGGGCATCCGCAAGGCAACGGTCAAGTAGAAAGGGCTAACCGCACTATAGTTGAAGGCATCAAAGCACGGCTCGGAACTAAGCGAACCGGGTGGGTAGACGAAGTTCCCCATGTCCTATGGGCCTACCGCACCCTAACAAAAACTAGTAACGGTGAAACCCCGTTCAGCTTAACGTATGGTTCCGAAGCAGTCATCCCCGCAGAAATCGGTTGCCCCTCCGCAAAAGTACTACTGGCCAACAAGAGGAACAACGACGAAGAACTCCGCCAGAACCTTGACTTATTAAAAGAGCGGCGCGACCTCGCCGCCATAAAAGAGGCCAAATACAAGACACAGCTGGAGCGCTATTACAATCAACACGTCAAAGCGTGCGCATTCAAAGTTGGGGACTACGTTTTCCGTAACAACGAGGCATCTAACGCTGAAAAACCAGGAAAACTAGCCCCTACCTGGGAAGGCCCCTACAAAATACAAGAAGTCTTAGGCAAAGGCGCTTACGCACTGGAAAGGCTAGACGGCGTGCCGATCCCATGCTGCACAACTGCGGCCCTGTTACTTGTAATGTATTTGTAATATATGGCTACACATGCCTATGTAATCACTCTATCAATGAAAATCTTTGTTTCCTATATCTGTGCTTCTACTTGTTTTTCTGCGCCATAGTCTTCAAGACCCAGGTAAAAGCCTACGTCGGACTAATACAGCCAACTGTTGGGACAAAATGACAAGTCTTCAAGACATGCGAAACGGCGCCGGACTTACACATTTCGCCCAAACATCCAACGCTATAGTCTTCAAGACGGGTTTACTTGTCGGACCTAACGATGCGCAAACAGATAAATGTTAAATTCCTATCTTCAAGACTTGTTTAAGCACGAGTCGGACAGGAGAAACACATTATCTAAAAGCGCAGTAAATGGTCTTCTAGACAAGGCTCTTACGCGCCTAGGTCAGACATAATGGCACAAGTTGTGTTCCGCTACAGTCTTCAAGGAAAAAGTTTAACACTTAAACGCCGGACTGTCTAGCCGAACACACGTCCTAACTTCTACTTACACACTGGGTGATGACTTAGTTAAATAAGTATACAGAAGTTAGCGCAAGAAAACACAAGATATAACAAACAAATTTTCCATTCAAACTTGGGACTTAAAAACCCAATTCATATTTACATTACTTTACAAATACAAAAATAACGTAACTAGCGCCTACTCGTCAGAGCCGCTAAAATCTAGCAGCTCCTCCTCAGGTTCAAGCGGGCCGCCAGAAAATCCTTCGCCAACAGCTTCCTGGAGTGCCTTCTCTTGGCGCTCCTGCTCCGCCTGCCTAGCCAGTTCATCAGATTTCTCTATGAAGTACTTTAAGGCGGCAGGGGGGTCAGCATTCTTGTTACAGTCCGCCACCACTTGAAGGACAGGAAAGTCGATTTTCTCAAACTTGAGCAATTCAGCCTCATATTCCTCCTTCAAGGGCTTTCCATAGTGCTCCGCATCAATGATGCGCCCACCATTCTGGGCCGCCTAGAAGCCATCTTCATAGCCTTCGCCGTACCCATAGGCATTGGCGGTAGCAGCTATGGCGGCGACCTGATCGCCAAACTTCGGCTCCTGCCAGAAGCGCTTGAAGATCTGAAAGCAAGACATAATAATTAGGAGTCATAACAAAACAAAAGGCAAAAAGCACGAAGGGAAGAAGGACTTACCCCTTCAATCCCGCTGGTCATCAACCAGCGGAGGGAATCCTGCATCTTCTCCTGAGCAGACGTAACCTCCTCCAAGAGTTGCTTCGCTACCTACTCTTCTTTAACAGCAGCAACGCGAGCCTCTTCGGAGGAGCCCAAGTCCTACTCCAGATCCTCCTTCGACCGAAGGATCCTGACCCTCTCCTCCTCCAGAAAGGAGACACGCTCGGTAGCTTTGACTAGATCAGCATCTTTGGATTCAAGCTCCTTGCGCATCTCCACAAACTTTGCAGTTCGCTCGGAGAGGGCCTTGCACTTCTCCTCCAACTTAGCTGCTCCAACCCGGCCTTCCTACTTCACCTCCTCCAAGCGCTGCTTCAAACCCATGATCTCCTCATTGGTTTTCTTGCAGGCTTCCGTCCAGCGCCTCTTATCCACCGCCGCGTCGGTCTCAAGTTTTTACACTAAGTCCTCAGCCTTGTGAGCGCGGCGGCGGTACTTGTCTACCTCAGCCTTGAAGGCAGCCTCTTTTTCAGCAAGGCTGGCATTCTCAGCTTCCAGGCACTTAATGACTCGCTGCACCGCGGCATCCCGGCGGCGCAGCGAGTCCATCATGGACAGTTGAGTCGCCTAATTCGCACACATATTTGCAATCAGGTCAGGAAGACTCAACCTGTCCTGGTAATTCTGCTCGTATGGGGGCACCGCCCCACCGACAAACTATTCGGCGGCAAAAGAGTTGGAGAACAGAGTGTTCTCTCTGACCGCCCAGCGGGGACGCCAAATGGCATCGCCGCCTACCCAGCTGGAACCATCATAGGTTCCAGCTGAGTCCCTACCCCCCATACCAGACGACTCTCGCCTCGTCTGGCGAGAACCCTGTCCACCATCTCCGGTGCCTCCCGCCGAGATGGCCTTCTCAAAATTTGAAGCATCATGGGCCTGCTTCCTGGCCTCCGCTTCAGCTCGCTCCTTCTCCTCCATCTCTTTAAGGAGGCGAGTCTTCTCCTCCCGGAAGCGCTGTTCCTACTGGCGGAGGCGTTCCGCCTCAGCCTTCTCAGCTGCAGCCTTCTTAAGGGCATCATCAGAGGCCGCCTTCTTCTCTGCCTCAGCCTTTCTACGGGCTTCATCGGCAGCCGCCTGCTTCTGGGCCTCCTCCTTCTCCTTCCATAACCTCTCCTCCTCCCTCCTAGCTGCTTTCGCAGTCTGTTCAGCATTAGGAGACGTAGGGGGAGGAGTAGGAATAATTTTGGGTGCCACTGCAAGGCAAAAAAGGACTTAGCAATTCAAAGACAATTCAAAGATGATCAAAAATTAAAAGCAGAAGGGACAAAAAGCAAGGCTTACCAGGAGTTTTCTTCTTCACAAGCTTTTGAAAAAGAGGTTGGCGGGCAGGAGCAGCGCCAATCCCTATAGAAAACACGGGCGCCCCCTACTCCCGCGGCCCAATGCTGTGAGCAGGGGACTTGTCCTTGCCCCCACCGCTAGAAACGACATGGGGACCGGCAGCAGCCCCTTCTTCATCTTTAGGGCCACTGCCCCCCCCCCCCCCCCATCACCACTAGTGGAGCCGCTAACGCTCCCAACTCAATCCTTGGAGCCACCACGACCGCGTGAAGACACACCGGTCTGGCGCTTCCTCTTCTTCAACTTTGAGGAATCATCCTCATCTTCATCAGTGGAGGGGGGCCCGTCGCGCTTCCTGGGGCGGCCTTTCACCTTTTCCCCGTACTAAATCAGAAGACTCAGCATCAGAAGTAGGAAAAGAGGGCTTAATTGTGTAATCGTGCCTCCGCGGCGTGTGTTTCCATCGCCCACGCCCCGCGGAGACCTTGGGTGGTTGGAGTATTTCTACTGAAGAGTCAGTAGATTCATTGCCAGACATGCTAAAGAACCCAGAATGACAAGGCTCACCAGTGGTATAATAAGGCTTGGCGGGGCTCTCCAAATCAGGGTAGTAGAAATTCCCCGCGAAAGCATCCAAACATGACGCCTGCCCCTCCGCCAAGGGCCTCCACTTGATACCCTTCTCCTTGCGAGCAGCATAGAATTGGAACTTGCTCACACCTGCATACAAGGTTAGTTAGCTAGCAATCCAAGACACAAATAGAGGCCAACAAAGACTACTTACCCTCCACAGCAATATAAGGCTCCTTGCCCTCGTGGATCCCAAGGCGGCTCAAGCCCATCAGCAAGAAGATCCCTTCAGTCAGATCTTTAAACTCCAATTTTGTGGCATTGGAGGTCAGCGTTGTGAACCAAGGCTGCGCCTTGAAATCCTTCATCACTTCCCGATCCGCCACCCGCTGCCCATCAGCAACCACCTTCCATGGCAGCGCCACAGGGATGACTCCCCTCTTCAAAAAGAAAATTTTTTCCTTAGCCCAGTGCAGAGACTTAGGAATGTTGTTGGCCATTGGTGGCACCTTCGGCCGCGGCTTGAAAGAGAACCACATTTCATCCCGCACCAAGAAATAAAAGATGTTGAACCGATCAACTGTGGGCTCAACCTCTAATGCGCGGCATGAGGCTTCAAAGTGCACTAGCCTCAGAATCCCAAAAGCGTTTAACTGGGTAACCCCAACGCCATAGGCTATCAGAGTATCTATTTGAAAGCGGGTGCAAGGGAGGCGGAACCCACACTTAGTGAAGTGGGCCTCATACAGGGCAATCTTCCCAGTAGCAGATAGCGCCGTCTCAGTGGGAGAAGGCAGCTCCGGCTCCCACTCCGGCAGGATGTCATACATCCTGCAAAATTCTTCAAAAGCAGGCTGAGACCAGGAGCAGAAAGTGTTGGTCATCAACTTTCTCTCCTTGATCTTTCCATGCTCCACCGTCACCTCCTCCTCTTCCACCTCCTCAGTCACCGGATCTTTGTCACGAGCCTCACCAGACGGCGAGATACTGGTGGAGAGATCAGACATTTTAAAGAAATAACCAAACGAAAACTGGAAAAAATTGCTAAAACCGCCGGAAAACTTGAAGAACCACCGGATTTTCAACAGCTTCAACGGAATACTTGAAGATCAGTCAGAAAATCAGAAATACAAGAAAGAACACAACGAATTTGAAGAAACGATGAAGTTTCAACAATAAATCTTCAACATTCGAGGGAATCTCTGAAGATTGAACGGAAACTTCAACAAACTCGCCAGAGAAGAGAAGGAGAAAAGATTGGAAGTTAAAGAGAAATTTCGAGAGCGTAACCTCCAACTGATGCTCCAAGTGGTTTATATACCCACCGCATTAATTTCGGTGGGCCCCCAAGAAGAAAAGCAACCGTCAAATCTTTTTGAAATGGAGAACCCAGATGACGACACGTGTCGTATGCGTCATCGAACAGCTCACACGAGCGCGTGGA
This sequence comes from Ambrosia artemisiifolia, assembly GCA_032199755.1. NCBI lineage: Eukaryota > Viridiplantae > Streptophyta > Magnoliopsida > Asterales > Asteraceae > Ambrosia > Ambrosia artemisiifolia. The sequence goes on along the minus strand of CM063519.1, from coordinate 45,445,783 downwards.
ACTGCTCCACAGCTGTCAACGTCACGGATGAACGACACGTGTCAGCAGATGTCACATTTTCAACAATTCAGTCGCGTGGGTTGATACGCGCCTGACAACCCCCACGTGCTCCCAGACACGTGGCACAACCTTAAACACAGAACAACCAAGTGGGGCGCGTGACTGCACACGCGCCTGTCACCAGACGAAAGGTTGGTAACTGCACCATGACGACGTGACAGACACCACTCAATGTGTCAGACGGCTGCCTGACACGTCTGCACCTCCCAATCTTCCCTCCGAAGTAAAGGATCATTCGAATTCCAGGCGCATTAACTCCAAATCATTGGAGACAAATTCAATGTTAATGATTCCAAATTTATTACAACTCTGAACCCGCATTAACTACTCGAGCAGTCATTACTACGATGGCGCTGACGCAACTTTTTACGTCAACAATAAAAGACGTTCCCCGCCCAACTCCTTCACAGGTCATGGCGGAGCACGTCTTTTCCAGCGATAAGTTGATGTAAAACAATAAAAGACGTTCCCCGCCCAACTCCTTCACAGGTCATGGCGGAACACGTGTAACACCCCAACCGATGGCGGAATCATCGAGGTGTCACGTAGTGACAATTGCTCAATAGCTCATGGTACTAAAATGTAAATTTGAATACATTGATTTAATGGTCTAATTACATTGAATTGAAATACAACGATTCTAAATGGTAATTAACTGATATACAATGAATCCAAAATCTAAATATGAATCCGAAAGCTTAAAGAATGCATCTCAAAACAACCTGAAACATGTACGAAAATAATTTGGTCAATACAAAAATGTATTGGTGAGCATACCCTGTTTGAATACATATAGTAGAAAAAGTGTTTAACAATTAATGTGCGGTACCATTTGCAATTATGTAATTAAGTAGTATCAGTCAAAGCCAACCCTAATGATAAATGATTCAATGATTAACCCACAGTTGATAATGATTCACACAACAATGACCAAGGTCTCTCAACAGAGTCACAAGGGGTATATACCATAGTACTATTCATTGAAATGCTAGGCCACAAGGTTAATGGTTTTGACAGTCATAGACACACAAAATAACATAACGCAAACACACATGAGAATTTCCATTAATGATAAAACAACATTTGATAATAGTGTACATGTATAGCCCCAAAAGAGTAAAACATGAAAAAAGGGAAAGATATACTCACCTTTTTGCTAAGCATATTCAATCCAACAAAACTTGTCACAAGATTAATTTGGGAATTCTGAAGAATTCAACCTATACGTGTAAGCATACTAATGAGGAAAGTGTCTTAAAAGTCTAAGGCATCTAGGGTTCTAAGGCATTAGGGTTTGCTAAGTAGATTTGGGGAATTAGGGTTTTACGATAAATCGAATTAATATCAAAGTCGTATATTAAAATAGTATACCAAAATTTGTAAATGTGGTTTAGGTAATATAATTATTACCAATTTAATATTTAGATGTAAATAAGTTTGAATAATCAAGACAAAGTAATTTAATTAATTATTTTCACCAAATTATTGTAAATAAATACAACAATCGTAAATGTTTAAATACATAATGATGAGTTATACAATGATCCAAATAAATGATAATTTAGACTTTTAAAATATAAGAATATCTCCCTTTTGCAAGAAAAATATTCATTAAATAGATGTTAAATAATATAAATAAATAAATGTTTAATTATGTCTAATTAAACACAAATAAGACTAAAAATATAAGACATGATTCAAAAATGATATTTTTATGAAAAATAATTATTTTCTGATGTATAAAGGTGAAAATAATTTTTTTCATATTTGTTTCTCAATTTATTTGTATTTAAAATAAATTTAATGAGTTTAAATCATGTTTAAATGATTAAAAAAATAGGGAAATTAATAAAAATAAATGTTTTCTGAACCAATAATTTTTATTTAGTTTCATGATCCTTAAAAATAATTTTCCAGAAAATTTAGGATTAGAATCATAAAAATTGGATTTTTAATCAATTATTTATGATTAAAACTATTTAAATTAATAAAATTATGAGAAATTAACATTTTTAAGCAACAAAAATTATGATAATTTTCTATAAGTTGTCAAGAAGCTATTTCTAAATTTTTATAATTTTTGGATAAAAATTGAATTTATTATGAATATTTAAATATATCAAGGTATTTATATATATAAATAAATATTATATATATAATCAGATAAAAAATAAATGATCAAACCCGGGGTTCAGGGGATTCGAACCCGGGTCTGTTCTATGCAAACACGCCCACACCACCACTAGGCCATTAGATCATTATGTTAGGATATTTTAAATCTAAATACATTTATATTAACGTTCCAATTCATCTTCTTCCCCAAATTGCCTCATAAACCCTAACCCTAACCTAGATTTTAATTACCCACAATTCGACTATGTTAATGGTTGTTTATAGAGGGGTTTTGATCGGAATCAACAAACAAACAAAACGGCAACAAAAAATCAAACTTACAATCGTGTTTTATGGATCGAAAATAAGATATGCAGGCCGAAACTTTGAGAGCCGATTAGAACTTATTACGAGCCCGATTCGCTGCTTTTTTAGTGGGTTTAGAAAGGTTAAGGGCTGGGGAACGAATTGGAATGCACAATTTATAAGTTTCTGTACGTTATGGAGTCGATTGGACTCGTTATTAAGGTCCGACGGTTACACACTCCTTAACCCGATTATTACACGATTTTAACTCGTTTAAATGCGTTATAATGGCACGAATTGATGGAGAAACGTTTGGGAATTGATTAAAGGCGTTACAAAGCGTTAAAACCACTAAAAATCTACTCGCCGGAGTTTGGCCGGATCCGGCGAGTGTGCCTGACCGGAAAAACGTGAGGGCCAAGGAAGAGGCAAAAATCTGATTTTAAAAGTTTTACTAATTGGCAGAATAGGTCCCTTAAGTTCCAACTAAGTTAGTTTATTCTAATTTGGTTAGTTTCCTCTTTGTAATACACTAACCAAGTTAACATAAATTAACCAAAATGTTTTTTTAAAACTTTATAAAACTTAATATTTTTTTTCTTTTAAATCTTTTACGAATACGTTTCAACGTACGCATTTGATCAAAACTTATACTTGATTCGTAAGAAATATTAATAATAAATTTTTAACTTGCTTTAAAATTAAATTTGAAAACGACGAACTTTCAGGGAATATAATGAAATATTTGAAGGACTATTATTGTCAATTTAATGAAAGATGGAAGTGACGGTTGTCACAGTCTCCCCTACTTTAGAAAATTTCGTCTCGAAATTCTTTCAAGTGGAGGTTACTATGGTACAAAAGACGTTGTAAAACTCAAGTAGGCTTTTTAAAATTTTCATGAGTCACGTTTTGACAAAATTTAAATTAGTTATCTAATATCAAGGTAAAAGTTTCAAAATGTTTGACAGTTGACTCGAGATTAGAAAGTTGAGAGTTTAAATGAGTAAGGTTTTGGGAATGTGCAAGTGGTGAGAGCAGCCTCACTGATGAAACAGTCTCCCCTACTTTAGAAATGAACCAAAAGTGTAAGTGTACATAAGGTTTGGGTTTTCTGTGTGGATGGCCAAAAGAAAGACTCTAGGAAAACGAATTGAAGTTGTGTAAAACATTCTTACCGAAAATGCTATCTATTAGTCAACGATCTAATGTAGAGATAACTATAATGTAATGGGTTGGTTATTGGTTAGACTTTTAGTCCGTTCCCGCAGTATCGTTTATGCTTATATATAGGGTGTACCGCAGCTAACCCACCACACTCCCGATACTTTGGACTCGTACTGATTGTCTACCAACAACTTAATTAGAATTACACACCACCCTTATGTACCTGTAAACCCATGATTGCGTTCCGGACCGTAATCATCGATTTACCTTACACTTGGTGTTATGCTTTTCCATAACCCTAACAAGAAATAAATGCATGCAACCATCATGTGTTAAATAATAGATACTACTCAAGTATAAGATGCGGTTTAAGGTCCTTCCCCTTTCGGGTTCACCCGGATACCCGTAATAAAGTGTAAGTATCACGCACGGTTAGCGGTCCTTCCCCTTTCGGGTTCACTCGCACAAACAACCGGTTAAATTTATGAAAAAGTCTAACAAGGTCTTTCTCACATAGGAAAGTATGCATACAAAATACACGTTCATATAAGTAAATAAGTATAGCAAAAAAAATTTCGATTTGAATATAAATCGAGTAAATCGCACAATTGCGCAAAATGAGAGTAAACAAGTTGAATAATGCTCAAAATCAGTGATATAAGAATAACTGTTAATAAATAGTGTGAGAATAACCACAAATAACGCGTAAGAATAACAACCAATAAAGGAATAATGCGAGGATAATGCGCGAACATAATAAAATGATGTAAGAATAAAATAATGAAATTTACTGCAAATGAAAGTGCGCAGAATAGACATATAGTCTACTGGCATAAGGGTTTAAATTTAGTAGTTTTGCATATATACACTTCATGATAAAAGACATTTAGCAACATTCCGATGAGGATATGTCCAATATTTTATTAGACTAAAAATTTTGCAACTGCGAGAGTGCAAGTGTTAAAAGATAAATTTTTGTTTATAAAAACGTAGTTTACACGAACTTTGTGATATAATTGGAAGAGTAGTAGTAAAGCATGAGAATAACTTTTTAGAAATCGAAGAATGTTTTAGATTTCAAAACAAGTTCACATGAAAAGACTTCGTAAGTACACATATTCATGTGTTTACGAGGAGTCGAATTGAAAAGTGTTATAAGGTGTATTGTCAGTCGCAAGTTTCTTTTCCCGAAAACATATATTCAATCGTTATATGAAAACAAGAAGGTTTATATTGGACTTGTAAATATGCTAAACACGTTTATAAAATACAAGAGGAAACCATATAAATCAAATGTGTTTCAAAAGACCAATACTTAAATAGCAAAAATGTTAAAAGTCAATGTATTTAACATGAATAGACTCCAAATGTAAAAAGTTTGAAGTTTCGAAATAACACGAATGTGAAAAGATTGCAACATATCATTTCTGTAAATATACCACGTTAAGTTTTAAAAGAATGATCGTGTCACAGTAGCTGATATAGTAAGGTTTGTGAGTAACGTGTAAGTTCCAAGTCTTAAGCGTCAGCTGGTAACCTAGCTTCAAAAACCCAGTTCAACGTTTAAAGTCCACGATGCACAATTTCTCGTGCTACGTTGATTGAGTGAATCAACTCGGTATTTGATAATTTTGGTATAAGTTTATGGGTTATTTGAAGATAAGGAAGAATCTGATTTGGTTTGGGTTGATTTTCCTTGATAATGATTGAAAGGTATGTGTAGGACAGGTAGAAGATTGCATATGGTCCCGAATGACTTGACGAATTTTGAGAAGCAAAACTTTTCTGTATTAAAACATTCCTTCTGTTTACAAGTTAAAACCCCATTAAAGTTGAAAAATCTTCCATATTTATAAAATGTTTGGGAAAATCTGAGTGTTACCCGTTTTGATTAAACATGAAACCTTGAATTATCATAATGTTGCGAAATTTATACGTTGAAAAATCGTTTGTTTGTAAAAGTTGTCAAGGCATCTCTTTTGGGCTCATAGCACGCTAAATGTTTCAAAACACAAGGTGTGTATAAGATGTGCTAATCTGATGAATAAGTTTCTCCAAAGCTGGGTAATTGGGTTTTGTGTTTTTATGAGATGACAACATAGAGTCAGTTGCTAAGGTGATCGCTTTAGAGAGTAGTATACTGATGTGTGTTGGGTAGGTAGGCATTTAAGATGTTGTGTATATCGTAGAGCCACAAGAGAATAGTTTAGAGATATACTGTGACATCGATCGAGTAAGTTTGTAAACATGATGATAATAACAAGTTGATTAATAAGTTTGAAACCACTTCGTGTTTAATTGTGCAATGTTCGAGAATCAAGATGTGATCACAGTTAAACAATAAGCTTAAAATTTTTGAGTCATAGGAAAATGTTTTTGTACATGAGAAATGATGCTTTATGAAATTCACAAAACATAAATGAAATAGTGTAATGTTTAATGCGATAAAATAGCGCATAGAAGTTTAGTAATGATGATGTAAAGCGAATGATCAACAACAAGAGATAAAACTTAAAATCCAAATGTTAAACAAAACATAAGAATTAATAACAGAAAACGGAAAAAATGCACTAATAGCGATAACTATTAATAGGGAAAACTCAAAAGAGATAATAACTTCATTATAGGAAATTATGATAAGAGTTCAAACAGCAGATGAAAAGTATACCAATAATGAAATGTGATATAGGAAATATTTCTAATGAAACTGGTGACTAGCCAAAGAAATTGAAATATTATTAGTGACTTGTGGGGAGTGTACTTAAACCTATGAGTAAATGGTCATCCTTCCCGATTACACGTACCCCGTCACTGGTAAATTTCAAAACTTTTAGCGAGACTTTAAAACGAGATGTAGAAATAGATCCTTGAGATGTGGATTTCACTCCTAACTCAAAGATGTATTTCAAAATTGAAAACAATTGAGAAATGAAACCAATCACTAAGTTAAGGATATCACTCCCAGCTTAGTGGTTAAGTTTCTTTTTGAAGGAAATACTCTTTAAGGTGTGGATGTCACTCCTAACTCAAAGATATATTCCTAAGATAAATAACATATAGAGGAGTGAAACTAATCACCAAGGTATGGATGTCACTCCTAACTTGTGATATCGTTTCGTTTGTGAAATACGAGTGCCTTCTTCTCCAAGCAAAATATCGAAAGAATAACGAGGAAGAATCACAGCGAAAATATCTTGAAAGAAAATATAAGAAATAAGAGAAATATACACGAGAGGACTCGTGAAAGTAAGCTTAGTTATAGACTAGGCTAAAAGGCATTCTAATAACCTAATTCCCTATAACCATGGCTCTGATACCAATCTGTAACACCCCAACCGATGGCGGAATCATCGAGGTGTCACGTAGTGACAATTGCTCAATAGCACATGGTACTAAAATGTAAATTTGAATACATTGATTTAATGGTCTAGCTAATTACATTGAATTGAAATACAACGATTCTAAATGGTAATTAACTGATATACAATGAATCCAAAATCTAAATATGAATCCGAAAGCTTAAAGAATGCATCTCAAAACAATCTGAAACATGTACGAAAATAATTTGGTCAATACAAAAATGTATTGGTGAGCATACCCTGTTTGAATACATATAGTAGAAAAAGTGTTTAGCAATTCATGTGCGGTACCATTTGCAATTATGTAATTAAGTAGTATCAGTCAAAGCCAACCCTAATGATAAATGATTCAATGATTAACCCACAGTTGATAATGATTCACACAACAATGACCAAGGTCTCTCAACAGAGTCACAAGGGGTATATACCATAGTACTATTCATTGAAATACTAGGCCACAATGTTAATGGTTTTGACAGTCATAGACACACAAAATAACATAACGCAAACACACATGAGAATTGCCATTAATGATAAAACAACATTTGATAATAGTGTACATGTATAGCCCCAAAAGAGTAAAACATGAAAAAGGGGAAAGATATACTCACCTTTTTGCTAAGCGTATCCAATCCAACAAAACTTGTCACAAGATTAATTTGGGAATTCCGAAGAATTCAACCTATACGTGTAAGCATACTAATGAGGAAAGTGTCTTAAAAGTCTAAGGCATCTAGGGTTCTAAGGCATTAGGGTTTGCTAAGTTGATTTGGGGAATTAGGGTTTTACGATAAATCGAATTAATATAAAAGTCGTATATTAAAATAGTATACCAAAATTTGTAAATGTGGTTTAGGTAATATAATTATTACCAATTTAATATTTAGATGTAAATATGTTTGAATAATCAAGACAAAGTAATTTAATTAATTATTTTCACCAAATTATTGTAAATAAATACAACAATCGTAAATGTTTAAATATATAATGATGAGTTATACAATGATCCAAATAAATGATAATTTAGACTTTTAAAATATAAGAATATCTCCCTTTTGCAAGAAAAATATTCATTAAATAGATGTTAAATAATATAAATAAATAAATGTTTAATTATGTCTAATTAAACACAAATAAGACTAAAAATATAAGACATGATTCAAAAATGATATTTTTATGGAAAATAATTATTTTCTGATGTATAAAGGTGAAAATAATTTTTTTTCATAATTGTTCTCAATTTATTTGTATTTAAAATAAATTTAATGAGTTTAAATCATGTTTAAATGATTAAAAAAATAGGGAAATTAATAAAAATAAATGTTTTCTGAACCAATAATTTTTATTTACTTTCGTGATCCTTAAAATTAATTTTTCCAGAAAATTTAGGATTAGAATCATAAAAATTGGATTTTTAATCAATTATTTATGATTAAAACTATTTAAATTAATAAAATTATGAAAAATTAACATTTTTCCGCAACAAAAATTATGATAATTTTCTATAAGTTGTCAAGAAGCTATTTCTAAATTTTTATAATTTTTGGATAAAAATTGAATTTATTATGAATATTTAAATATATCAAGGTATTTATATATATAAATAAATATTATATATATAATCAGATAAAAAAATAAATGATCAAACCCGGGGTTCAGGGGATTCGAACCCGGGTCTGTTCTATGCAAACACGCCCACACCACCACTAGGCCATTAGATCATTATGTTAGGATATTTTAAATCTAAATACATTTATATTAACGTTCCAATTCATCTTCTTCCCCAAATTGCCTCATAAACCCTAACCCTAACCTAGATTTTAATTACCCACAATTCGACTATGTTAATGGTCGATTATAGAGGGGTTTTGATCGGAATCAACAAACAAACAAAACGGCAACAAAGAATCAAACTTACAATCGTGTTTTATGGATCGAAAATAAGATATGCAGGCCGAAACTTTGAGAGCCGATTAGAACTTATTACGAGCCCGATTCGCTGCTTATTTAGTGGGTTTAGAAAGGTTAAGGGCTGGGGAACGAATTGGAATGCACAATTTATAAGTTTCTGTACGTTATGGAGTCGATTGGACTCGTTATTAAGGTCCGACGGTTACACACTCCTTAACCCGATTATTGCACGATTTTAACTCGTTTAAATGCATTATAATGGCACGAATTGATGGAGAAACGTTTGGGAATTGATTAAAGGCGTTACAAAGCGTTAAAACCACTAAAAATCTACTCGCCGGAGTTTGGCCGGATCCGGCGAGTGTGCCTGACCGGAAAAACGTGAGGGCCAAGGAAGAGGCAAAAATCTGATTTTAAAAGTTTTACTAATTGGCAGAATAGGTCCCTTAAGTTCCAACTAAGTTAGTTTATTCTAATTTGGTTAGTTTCCTCTTTGTAATACACTAACCAAGTTAACATAAATTAACCAAAATGTTTTTTTAAAACTTTATAAAACTTAATATTTTTTTTTCTTTTAAATCTTTTACGAATACGTTTCAACGTACGCATTTGATCAAAATTTATACTTGATTCGTAAGAAATATTAATAATAAATTTTTAACTTGCTTTAAAATTAAATTTGAAAACGACGAACTTTCAGGGAATATAATGAAATATTTGAAGGACTATTATTGTCGATTTAATGAAAGATGGAAGTGACGGTTGTCACAACACGTCTTCTCCAGCGATAAGTTGACGTAAAACAATAAAAGACGTTCCCCGCCCAACTCCTTCACATGTCATGGCGTAACACGTCTTTTCCAGCGATAAGTTGACGTAAAACAATAAAAGACGTTCCCCGCCCAACTCCCCACAGGTCAGGGCGGAACAAGTCTTTTCCAGCAACAACCCGGAGCAGATGAAACGGTAACATTTTTTGACCGTTAATTATGAAATGGTATAAAATGTGCACGGTTTAAATAAACAAAACACAAACAAACAACTAAATTTTAACTAAACAACTTTCACCCAAACAACACAAATGGATCCAAAGAAATCAAAGAGTGTTTCGAAGGGTGGGAGGGGAACCTCGAAATCTAAAGTCGGGGGTTCTAGTAGTCGAGCTAGAGGTTCGGATTTGGGTTCGAGCTCGGGTACGGTTGAAGGCTATAGGCCCATGATCAATTTACCAAAAAGCCAACCCCAACCACAACAGTTCTACACTCAATTTCAACAATTCCCACAAACTTAACCCTAACCACAACCGTTCTTCACACAACCCCAACCACAACCGTATCCACAATTTTTTACGCCGCCTCAAATAACAACATCCCAGCTAGACGACTTCGAGCTCCACATAGATGGCGAGGACGAGGAAGAAATTGTGCAAGAGACACAGTTGCAGGATCATGGAGATGAAGAATTAGGAGATGAAGCGGAGGAGATGATTGTAGAGGATCAAGTTATAGAAGTTGAGGCGGGGGAAAAAAGAAATTTGGGAAGCGAACAAAAGCTGTGAAGTGGAATACAGCACAAGAGGCTGCTTTGGCAAAAGCTTGGTGCTATGTGTCGGAGAACAAGGAGAAGAGTAACGAAAGAAGCAAAGGGAGTTTTTGGAGGGCAGTCCAAAAACATTACGCACAACTGTTGGGAGGATCCACCCGAACAGTTGATCAAATTACTTCTAAATGGACCGCCATGAACCCACAAATGAATGCGTTCAATGACCTTCATCAACACGCGGTAATGATTATGATATATTTAACTTACGGTTTTATTTAATTATATAAAGTTTTCTAAAATATATTTTTACTTGCTTGAATATAGGAGCGCCTACGATGGACTGGATGTAGTGATCTTAACGTCATGCAAACGGCGTTGAAAGATTACAGAAAAACTCATCCTTCTGGTTTTAATCATCAAGCGGCTTGGGAGATTGTAAAAGATCACGACAAGTGGAGAAAGCAAATGTTGATGGGTGAAGAACCATCCGATAGTCATTCCGACAAGAGACGGAAGTCTTCGGAAGGCAGCAACTATCAGGCGACTGTCTTTTCCACACCTGACGACTCCACTCCAACTAGCCACATGCCGGATCTCGATGAAGATACCAACCCAACGCGGCCCAAAAGAAAAAATAAGAAAGCCGCCGTCGAGTCTTCAAGCAAATTTAGGTGTTTGTATGTTTATTTTTTAAATGATGTTTCTTGTATTATTTTTTTAAATTTTAATGGAACTGTTATTTTTTTAGTTTTTTTACAAACGGTTCTTTTAAATTAAACAGTCAGTTTTTTTTAAAACGGTAATAAAAAAAGGAAAACTAAAAAATAAAGATTTCAGTTAAGTGAATTAGTTAAGTGTTGCCTCCAAAAAAAGTGTTATGGTAAAGTAAATCAGTGAAGTGATGTGGCAGTGTATAATTGGTTAAAATCAGTGAAGTAAAAAAAATTAGCTAGGAGTGCCCCTCCCTCCCTTATGAATGAATATCTGTTTGGGTGTTTAATACATGTGGTTTATTTAGCGTACTTGGGTGTTATAAAAGACAAGAGAGTACATGTACTAATCGGGCTTGTGCCGAGCTCTAATTGTTATATGTTTTATGTTTAAGGCTTGATGCAAAACTAAGGAATGCAACCTGTCATACGCCCTCATTGCTGTCTTAACTAAGGAATGCAAACGGGTCGGGGACAGGCTAGATATTGACTGGAGAGGAAGGTTTTTCAAGGTGTGGGTAGACGAGGACGTAGGGGAATGGAATCCTGAATGTGTTGAAGAATTAGAAGAGGATGTAGGGTCTTCGGATACTGACGAGGGGAGTGATGGTGAGTTTGTTCAGCAACATGATGATGATGTGATGCAAAGTGAAGACGGTGAGTTCACGCGACAATCTGCTGATAACGTGGTGCACATTGAGGAGGTTGAGGATGGTGCCGAGAACAATGGAGATGATCATATAGGGGTTTCCGAGGTGGGTATTAGGAGTGTTGGAGTTGAAGCTACGGGTGCTGGTTCGGGTGAACAAACAGTATGTACAAACAATAGAAAGAAGTTCCGGCGAAAGTCGTTCTTTAAGAACAGGGGTGAAGGTAGTAGTTCCACAGAGCGTCCGAAAAAACGACCTAGGGAAAACAATGACGACTTGTTCGGGGTGGATAGGTTGATTGGCATTCTCAGTGTACCTAATGGTTCGGGGCCTGTTGGAGAGAGTAGTGTCGGTAACGTGCATGCGGTGGATGGGGAGGTTGAATTTCTAACACCGGATCTAAACCAAAGGGCCAATGCAGTTTCTCAAGAAGGTGGACCACGTGTAGAAGTGGGTAGTAGATTGGAGGAGACACCGGTTAATCCTATAGATGTTGAGGCAATGAAAACGGTCGAATTGGGAAGAGTTTTGGGGGCCGAGAATTTGCACCAGTTTGTTCCAGAAGTCATTGAGGTATTGCATAGCGAAGGTTATCAAGGGGTTGCTCAATGAATCTTCTCTCTTTGAATATCCGGGGTATAGGGGATAGCGGAAAAGCAGATTGGGTTCGAGGTCTTCGGACTAAGAACGAGGTTAGTTTTATTTTGTTACAAGAAACTCAATACACTGTGTTGGATTCGGTTAATATAGGTAGTTTTTGGGGTCGAGATGATTTCGCGTATGATTGGGTTCCTTCTACGGGTAGATCGGGAGGTCTTTTGTCGATTTGGGATTCTAAAGTGTTCACGATGGATAGGGTGGTTAAGAACTCAAACTGGCTTCGTATTTCTGGGGTGGATAAAAGTAGTGGGTGTAATGTTCATGTGCTCAACGTCTATGCTTCTCACAATATTGGTTCTAAACGGGTGTTATGGGCGGAGATTAAGAGTATGGTTGATGAGGTGGGAGGTAGATGGATTATAGCCGGGGATTTTAATTCGGTTAGATTTGAGGATGAGAGGCGGAACTCCATTTTTAATACCGTTGAGGCAAACGAATTTAATACTTTTATTGATGAATCGGATTTACACGAGTACTCCTTGAAAGGGAGGCGTTTCACTTTTTGTGCAGGTGACAAGTTAAGCAGGATTGACAGGATTTTCGTGAGTTGGGAGGTTTTCATGGCCTGGCCCTGCGCTGAATACATTGCTTTGGATCGATTTAAATCGGACCATAGCCCTCTGTTGCTGAAAATAATTTCGAGGAACTTTGGTCCTAAGCCGTTCAAATTCTATAATTCTTGGCTTGGTCGGGGAGATTTTGAAGCGGTTGTAAAAAGTATTTTAGAGGACGGCTCCTTTTCTGGTAATCCGGATGCGATTTTATTGTCTAAATTCAAGAGTCTTCGTAGGAGTATTACGGTTTGGGATGAAGGGGTTAGGAATCGTGAGTTGGAGGAGCGCCGTATTCTTCTAACTGAGATGAATGAATTGGACCAAGCTTTGGAGAGTAGATCTTTATCTGAAGAGGAGACTTGGTCGTTGGCAGAAATCAAGAGTCGCCTTGGTGAGCTAGATGAGTTCAAACAACGTGATCTAAAGCAGAAAGCTAGGTGTAATTGGGCTAAGCATGGGGATGACAACTCGAGGTATTTTCATGGTTTCATTAATAAAAGAAAGGCATCGAATTATATTCCTGGGTTGGAAATAAACGGGAGGTGGGAGACGAAGCCAGTTATTATTAAAAGGGAAGTTATGGGTTTTTTTCAGAATAAATTTAAAGAGTTTGTGGGGATCCGGCCTACGCTTAAGTGTTATGGGTTGTCTAGATTGAATGTGGAGGGAGCCGAAGGGTTGGTTGCGCCGTTTTCTGCTCAGGAAATTAAGTCCGCGGTGTTCGATTGTGGTGCGGATAAAGCTCCGGGTCCGGATGGATTTAATTTTAGATTCATCAGACACTTCTGGGGCTTACTCGAGCCTGATTTCGCTGCTATTTTGGGGTATTTTCACGAGGAGAAACGGTTCAGCCCGGGGGTTGGGTCGTCGTTTATTACTTTGATCCCGAAGGTTAGCGGCCCGGTGAATTTGGGTGACTTTAGACCTATCAGTTTAATTGGATGTATCATTAAAGTGGTCTCAAAGGTGTTGGCCAATCGGCTAAAGATGGTTTTGGGTGGTTTAGTGTCAGAAAATCAGTCAGCTTTTCTGTCAGGCAGGTATATTCTAGATGGTCCTTTAATAACCAATGAGGTTATTACTTGGGCTAAGAAGAGGGACAGAAAAATTTTTCTATTTAAAATTGACTTTGACAAGGCATACGACAATGTGAATTGGGTTTTTTTGTTGGATGTCATGACGCAGATGGGGTTTCCCGATGCCTGGTGCGAGTGGGTTCGGGGCATTCTTCAGTCTTCTAGAGCTGCTGTTTTGGTGAACGGGTCGCCTACTTTTGAGTTTGGTTTCCAGAAAGGCATCCGCCAGGGCGACCCGTTATCACCATTTTTATTTATTATTCTTATGGAGGCATTCTCGGGGATGTTGAAGCAGGCGTGTAACATAGGTGCTTTTCATGGGGTCAAACTTCCTAATACCGGGCCAATAGTGTCTCATCTTCTTTACGCCGACGATGCTATGATTATGGGGGAGTGGTCTTCTTTTAATTTTTCTAACATGAGACGTATTCTTCGTATTTTTTATATGTGCTCAGGTTTGAAGATTAACTTACATAAATCGGTACTTTATGGTGTGGGTGTTAGTGATGACGAGATTTCTGCTGTGGCCGAGGAGTTCGGGTGTAAAAAAGGTACTTTACCTTTTACATACTTGGGCATAAGTGTAGGGGCTAATATGAATCGCGTAAAGAATTGGGAACCAGTTGTTGCTACTTTTAAAAGGCGCTTATCGAAATGGAAAGCTAACAATCTTTCTATCGCGGGCCGTTTAACGCTGATTAAATCGGTGTTGGATAGCTTACCGACATATTACTTTTCTCTCTATAAGGCTCCTAAGAAGGTTGTAGGTGACCTTGAAGGGTTGATGAGGCGTTTTCTATGGGGTGGTTCGGATGAGGTTCGTAAAATGTCGTGGGTGGCTTGGGAGGATGTCACAAAAAGTATCAAAGATGGGGGTTTGGGAATAACACCTCTTGAGGTTAATAATAATGCTATGTTAGTGAAATGGCTTTGGAGGTTTCTTAATGATTCTAGTGCTTTATGGAGAAGAGTTATTTTTTCTATTCATGGGTCGTCGCGGAGTTGGGGTATGGTGCCTTGTAATAACGCGTTCCCAGGTGTGTGGAAAAATTGCGCTTCTTTTTGGAACAAGTTGAAAGTCGATGGTAGGGGTCTTAATGGAGTTATTCGCGGTATCCCTGGAAATGGTTTGCAAATCCGGTTTTGGCTTGACTTGTGGGTGGGGAACGACACTCTTAGAGAGAGCTTTCCTGCCTTGTTTGACTTGGAGAAGAGGAAAAGAGTGATGGTGTCTAATAGGCTGAAGATCGTAGGGGGTTTACGGACCATTTTCTGGGAGTGGTCTAGAGCTCCTAATAGTGCCGAAGAGTTAGCTGAGAAATCTATTCTTGAATCCTTGCTCCAAACAATCACGCTTGATGGGTCTGAAGACAAGTGGGCTTGGTCTAATGGGCCGGATAAGGAGTTCGAAGTAGCAGCAGTAAAACGGTGGTTTAGAGGGCCGATTAACAATGTCCAGGTGTTCGGTTTTCGGTGGAGCCCATGGGTGCCTACCAAATGCAATATTTTCATGTGGCGTGCGTTCTTGGACCGTCTCCCGACCAAGTTGGCGTTGGCGCGTAGAAACATTGTCATCGAGAACCAACTGTGCGTTTGGTGTGAAGAATGTGGGGAGTCTTTAGAGCATGTTCTTACCGGGTGCGTTTTGGCGACGGGGGTGTGGAACGCGATCGTGTCTTGGTGTAACATCCCTAGGCCGTTTGTGTTTCATGTTACGGATTTGGTCAACATGCATGAACATTGTGGTGTGTCAGACGTTAAGAGAACTATTATTCAAGGTATCATTATCATAACTTGTTGGAGTCTTTGGAGAGCGAGGAACGACAAGATTTTCAATAGCAAGGACTCTAACGTGGTGGGCTTGGTGGCGGAGATCAAGTCTTTGGGTTTTCTTTGGTACAAACATAGGTATAAAGAGGGGGTAGTGAATTGGCATCGTTGGTGTTTATTTGATGTAACGTAATAGATTGTGATGTATTTGTTTGGTTTTCGGCGTCGTGCTCCGTCTTGGAGTTAGGCGTTGGTTTTTGGTGGTTTTAATGAAGTTCAATTCTCAAAAAAAAATTTGATAGTACTAGAAATTGGCATATCCTTGATGCTAACCAATGGTTCGCACCTGATTCAGATATGTCAAGAGAATGTACTATGGAACTCAATCTCATACCTTTTGGCTTTTACAATTACTTTATATGTTTTTTAATAAGTGGTTTCTTTTTCTGCCTCTCAATTATTTGATTTAATGTATTAATATAATAACTACTTAACATTTAATTTTGTAAACATTTACTGATTACGACACTTAAGCACTACTTAGAAAATCGAAAAATACAAAATAAATATGAGTCGATTTGTATATATATTTTTTAAAAATATATTTTGATAACCTAGTGAATAGTAAAAACAAGTGAAACATATTATTGGAACCTATTATTAGTGTGAAACTCATGGGCTCGGTTAGCTATCTAAGGTTTCATACAATCTCTATATATTGTAATCTCTAGATAGCTAACTGAGCCCGTGGGCTTCACACTAATAATAGGTTCCAATACATATTAATTATAAATTTGTAACACTCGTAATTTTGTGAAATATATTATGATCATAGTTTTAATACTCTCAAATGAGACATGAAAATAAACGTTTTAGTTAAAAAATAAAGATTAATATATTTATTAACTTGGTATGATTTGTTTACAAATATTATACAAAGAACAATAATTGCAACAAAACAAAACAATGAACAAATCTAAGGCCCACATCACCTAGTCTGGTTTCCGCGAAAGATGATGACGAATCAAGGGGGTAGTTCAAGTTTTAGTTTAGTACTAAAATATACATCCCATGTTTAATTAGAATATTCGAATATGTTGTGTATATCCGAACCAGTCATTCATCTTCTCCTATTGGCCATGCTGATTGGGACTAAGCTGTTAATCACACCTTTTGTCATTCACTAAATATATAAGAATTAAGATAACATGGTTATTCTAATTAAAAAATAATTCAAGATTGTATTTATAAATTCCTTGTCTTCGTGATTGAACGGTAATTGTTTTTATTTTATAGTTATATTGATTAGAATATTTGCCGTCTTTGTTGATTTCTGAACAACAAGACTAATCTCGTAAAATGTTTGATAGTATTTTTTGTATGAACATTGTATGTGAAGTAATATAAAACACGGATATGGATTATTTGAGAACCTTTGGCCTAAAAACCGTTTTTTGAGTTTCTAGGAGCTACACATGCTCAAGATTTCTTTCTCCTAACCTCTATTGATAGGCTAGGCAACATATGTCATCAATGTAGTATCGTACTATCTTTAAATATCCCCTAATGATTCCCCTGTTTCTAGTTGATGAGTTTTACCATGTTTGTCATACAGCGTGTTTAGACTCCTTTGGGGAGCAAACAGTACATTATAGAGAGCTTCCATGAGTCAAGTAATGCCATGATTTTGTTAGTAGCGTTCTTTTGATAGATTCAGACATGACAAGGTTTCTGCTAAGAAAGAGGCACCCATGAATTTCTTGACTGACTTGTTGGAAGGAAGATTACTAAGACCATTTAACATTTTGGTCTTTGCATGTATAGGAGAAAAACACATGTGTGTGGATCCAATATAGATTTCCCTTCTAGTGGTAGGCTTAGGGGTTATTGCTTTCACGGTGGGCTAGGCTGCTCTAAAAGCTGCTTCGGACAAAGTGACTAAACACGACAAAGTGTGTCTTGACAACCAACATATGTTTATGCCATTTGCTTTTGATGGTTTTGGTTTCCTTGTGCAAGAGGTTGTGAAGTTACTTAGCTGAGTAGAACGGGTTATGCACAGTAATCTTATCACCCCCAAAATTTATGGATATATTTTTTAAAAAACATAATTTGTTATTTAAAAAGGGTTAACGCCATAGTACTATGTTGCCCATTTTCCTTTTAGTTCAATGTGATTCCCTTACATAGGTTGATCACTTTCAATGAAATTAAAATGTGGCTTTGTATTTTAGTTATTAAAAATAAGGACTTTTTTATGCTATAATGGATTAGGTCTATCATAAGGTGTAAAAATGTGTAAATAAAAAAGAGATGTGGGACGACTTAGATTATGTGTTGTGGCTTAAGGTGAGTCACAACTCTATCCTCTAATATTATATCAATAGCGATAACATGACAGTGTGATAAAGCTGTAGCTCGCTTACTTGACCATATTGTGGCTCAAGGTGAGCAGTGGCTTTATTTAGATTTTTTTTTATTTTTTAGGCTTTCTAAATTTGTATAAATGTAATATTCATAAAAAATAAATTTAATAAAAAATGTTTGATTAATATTAACAAGAATACAAATTATAAAAAAAATAAAACTAATCTAGTATAAGATCATTGTGACGTCTAGCCTATAAATGCTTGATCAATTAATAGCGAAGGTTTCCTTGTACTTCACGGTTTTTGCTATTGTTTATGTTGTCGAGTTTTTGAAGATTAGTGATTGCGGATTGAGCACGTGGGGCATCACCTTTGTAATTTTGACAAATAGCCATGCCTTGATCCTCCAGAATCATGTTATGTAGAATGAAACAAGTATAGACGAAGTCCATTATTTTCTCTCGTGTCCACAACCTTATTGGGTTGGCAATCAACTGAAATCTTTTTTTAAGAACGCCAAACGTTCTTTCAATATCTTTTCCTGCCGATTCTTGTTTCTTTGTAAATTACTTGCATTTGTCTTCAAGCTAAGACGAGTAAGTTGAACAAGTGTTTCCCATTCGTTGTAAATACCATCGACCAAGTAGTAGTCGTACATGAAATTTACGTTATTAGCATAAAACGATTGGGCGGGCGCAACCCCGTTGATGAGGTCATCAAATATAGCTGATTGGTTGATAACATTTAGGTCGTTATTTGACCCAGCAGCTCCAAAACACGCATGCCAAAACCAAATATCATGCCAAACCCTCCAAACCACCTCGATGAAACTGACCTCGCCAAACCATAGGACACGTAGCCCTACCAACATGCGTACAGTCAAAACTACCAAGCATTCCGGGAAACACATGTTTTTCACCATGAACCTCGTATATGCATTGGATATCAAACAATGTTGGTTTACGCAAATATCTTCATGCGTAAATAGATATGATCCTTACGCAAAGATATATAGTTTAAATGATGTTAAGAATAAAAGTTTAAACACTATGTGAAAGGTAAGTAATATATATATATGTATATATAATATAATATAATATAATATAATATAATATAATATAATATAATATAATATAATATAAGTATCCAAGGAAAACCCTCCTTATCTAGAAAACTCTGGAAACTCTAACTTCTCGAGCTTTTTTTAATATGAAAAATTTAGGGTATGTAATATACATGATTTTAAGCATTTTAAGCCAAAATAATCAAAAAAGCGCCGAGTACTTTTTTTTTAAAAAAAATAAATAAGTTTTCGGGTAACACATTGTTAACACATGTTAATTTCTATTAACATGTGTTACCCGAAAACTTATTTAAAAAAAAGTGTTCGACGCTCTTTTGATTTTTTTGGCTTAAAATGCTTAAAATCATGTATATTACATGCCCTAAATTTTTCAGAAAAGTTCGGGAAGTCAGAGTTTCCAGAGTTTTCTAGATAAGGAGGGTTTTCCCTGGATCCTTACCCTATATATATATATATATATATATACACCTTGACAAAAAAATGAAGCGACTCGCGCACAACTTTTTCGGATATTGCTATATACTTATCTATTACATCCGACGAAAGACCATATGCCAGTTGCCGAAGAGCGGCTGTACATTTTTGTACAAAGGTAAACCCTAGTCGCCCCCTTGCGTCTTCTCTTTGTTGAAAAAAATGATATCGTTCTGACAAATCATTTGATAGACGCATGAATAGTTGCCTACTCATTCGAAAACATCGCCTAAACTGGTCTTCATTGTAGAGAGGCTTAGGGATAAAGTAGTGCCGTATCAAAGTTTCGTTTGCTCCCTATCTATCACGATCAAGAGGTGGTTATCTCGTTAGCACGGGTTGCCTTTATCTTCGAGACCGGGCAATCAAGTACTCAGCCGTTATCCTACCCACTTCCATCATCAAATCGTCTTCCTCCGAAGAGTCCGACGAAGAAAAATCATTCCATTCATTTTTTTATTGAGAATGAGTGAAAAATTGATAATTTGATTATGAAAAAATTTTAAACTTTTCTAAAAATAAAGAAGGCCACCAGCCGCCAATGGTCAAAAAATTAAGTTCCAACAACTATATTTCACCCGCTAACCCATGCGAGTGTGGTAGCGTGGCCTCGTTCACAGGCACATTCACACATGACTGTTGTGGTGTTGGCGATCCATGTGGATCTATTGGCCGCTTGTGCCTGCTCGCTTGCAGCCCACAACACATAGTCTTATATCTAATAGTGAAGAAATGATAAATGTTTCTCAAAGAGGATGGATGTAACACCCTGAAATCCGGGCATGTTACTTACTAGGATTACAAATTACTTACATGGCACAAGACTTTTATTACATTAACCCACTTATGACCCAAACCCATTTTACTCATACACTAAACCTTTTAACTTGTGGCAAGTCATGTTGTGTTAATAGGTCGTGTTATAAATTTTCAACCATAGTCTTTAGTTGTGACAACGAAGATTCGTGAATACCACCATTATATGATGTCACTGTGAATGTCTAAGTGGTTGAAATGGCAAAAGATGTGTTAATTGGGAATTGAATGCCAACAATTTGTGGATGGTGCCGAGAATTGTTAAACTTGTGACAATACATGATGATTGAATTCCTATAAAAGTCTGGGTTCAGGTATCCTTGGAATTGTGGATATTCGAAGTTTACGGAATTTGGTTTGGGTTTTATGGGGTTTTGGGTGTTGAAGTGATGTCGTATGCCTGTGGTACATAAATTGTTTACAAAGTTTTTAATTATTATCTTTAACATAATTATTAATTATTAATGTATTTCTATAAAAATTTTGAATTTCAGTAACTGAAATTTTAACATTGAAAAACTCAACCACGTTATCATTTATCCATTTAAATTGAACAAAGAAACCTCATACCCTCAAAACCCTTACCATAAAACCTACCGCCCTTAGCACGTTTAAAGCACGTTTAATTGAAAAGTCAATTAATCTAAAACATAGCGACAACCAATAGGGCTTTCTGAAATGTATTTACACACATATATGATAAGGTTCTTGCACAAATAAGTTTTAACTTACAAATGGTCTTAACGTGAGAAATGAAGTAGGAAATTGTTTTTTCGAATTTTTTCCATCTTGTTAAGCATGTTTTTTAACCGAAATCTAAAAAAAATGTGTAATTACTCTAAAATAGTAATTATACAAAAGGATTTTTTATATATTTTTCTTCTAGAAAATATGCTTGAACAGATGAAAAACAATTTCATAATAAAATCCCCCTTCACTTTTTATGTTTAATTAGTAGGTTAATGTTCATTTTTTATCTTTACCATATATATACACAAACACACACATCAAAAGATAACGGTTCTAATGGAGATATCCTGACAGGAAGTGATGTACTTCAGAATGAAAAATGTTAAAAGTTCAAATTCTACTTAGTATGTATATGGTGTATTTGTTTTTTTATTAATATATATATATATATATAATATATATATAGGGTAAGGTTTCTGTACAAAGGGCATTTTTCGTACAAAGTGTGAGAAGTCTATATAGGCATTGTGTTTTACATTTTAGGCATGATGTTTTATTCTTTTGACATAGTACTATGTAGAAAAACACAAAACTTAACAATTTAAAACACTAATTAATGTATTCTAGACATGCTATCTAAAACACCATACGAAGAAAGTAATCAACGTGTTTTAACTTTCATGTCTAGAATACATTTGATTGTGTTTTAAATTGTTACGTTTGGTATTTTTCTATATAATACAATGCAAAAGGAATCGAAAACATTATAGCCAAAATTTAAAACATAATGGCTACATAGACTTCTCACACTTTGTACGAAAAATGTCCTTTGTACAGGAACCTAAACCTATATATATATATAGGGGATGGTTCAATAGAGAACTCATTTTATTGAGAGAACTCGAGAACTCCTAATTAAATACAAAAAAATATAATAAAAAAATCATAACTCAAAATTTAAGTAAAAAAATAGAAAACTAGTTCGGAGCTTCTCTTTCCCACGTCATACCCGTTCGGAAAAAAAATAAAAAAAATTTAAAAAAAATAAAAAAAACACACCTAAAAAACGCTACTGCACATGTGTAGTATAACCCAAAAGCCTAAACCACCTACCCCCAACTTACCCCCACCCAAAAACCTAATTCCACCCCACCCACCCCCACCCTCACTAAAAAACCTAAATCGCTTACCCAAAAACCTAAACCACCCATCCACCCCCCACCCAAAAACCTAAACCCACCCCACCCACCGCCTACCAAAAACCTAAGCCCCACCCGTCACAACCAAAAACCTAACCCCCACCAAAAAACCTAACTCCCTACCCAAAAACCTAAACCCACCCTACCCACCCCCACCCCACCCCCAAAAACCTAAACCTTACAAACTAAACTAAAAAAAACTAACCCTAAAAGCTAAACTAAACCCAAAAACTAAACCCTATAGCCAACCGAACATTTACTACACAGGTGCATTAGAAGTCGCCTATTTTTTATTTTTTTTATTTATTTTTATTTTTTTTTATTTTTTTTTTCTGAACCGGGATGACGTGGGAAAGAGAAGCTCCGAACCAGATTTTTGGTTTTTGACTTAAATTTTGAGTTATGATTTTTTTTCTTAATTTAAGTAGGAGTTCTCGAGTTCTCTCCCTAACTATGAGTTCTCAATTGAACCTTCCCCTATATATATATATATATATATATATATATATATATATATATATATCCATCAAAGGGCTAAATCCTACATGACACTTATATAGCCATTCTCCCCTTTGAGAGTATCATGTAGGATGTCATGTGGCATTGAGATATTTTAGGAAAAAAAGAATTTAAAAACAAAATTAGATTTATTTCTCTCATGTTTCCTCCCATAATTTTTAAACGTTAATATCTTTTATATACGAGATTTTCTAAAATAAAAAATTACACGAAATTAACGAGCATTTTATTATCTTTCCAACGAATACCATAGTGCTATATAAAAACGGAGAAAAAACGACCAAATTAACGAGTCTTTTATTATTTTTCCAACGAGTATCACAGTTTTATATAAAAAACGGAGAAAAAAAACGACTATTTTTTGTGAGGTTTTGTTCATACAGAAAAAAAAACATAAACTGTTCAGGTTATTCATTAATCAAGTATAGATAAGTCATTAATTATGTTCGAACCAGTAAATATGAATTCTATTTACAAGAGGTGTTAGCATTGGAGTTATACATTGTTTTAGGTTAGGTTTTAATATTAGAGTTATACATTGTTTAAGGTTAGACGTTAACATTGGAGATACATTGTTAATTGTTTTAGGTTAGGTGCTACCCGAAGCTTTCCTGCATGTAACTGTAAAGCGCATCAGTCTATTTCGTATGTAAAATTGATATGTCATATTAGATTTTTCAACCCGGGACGCTCCTGAGATATAAATCTAGGGCTAAATCCTACATGGCACTTATATAGTCATTCTCTGTGACACCCGGCAACTTCCGGTAACTAACTTTTGAAAACTTAGTAAGTCTACCTTAGCGAGTCACGCATACGTTACACAAAACAAGGTCGGTCGAGTCGAGTCGCACGTCATTAGAGTTTTAACATACGCAAGTCTCGAGTCCCGGGGATTGGTGAACGAGTGTGAACGTGTTTACTTTCATGTATTATGTGTTTATAATCATTATGTGACTTATCGGTATGTGAAAATGTGTTAACATATGTTAAAACGGAGCTTAACGCGCCAAATACACCACACCTGGCCTGATAGGCGATTAGCCTGATCACTCAGGCGATTAGCTTGAGTCTGGTAGGCGATTAGCCTGATCTGGTAGGCGATTAGCCTGACCTATTAGGCGATTAGCTTGTTTTCTTAGGCGATTAGCTTGTTTCTTTAGGCGATTAGCACCCTAATCGCCTGATAGAACTTCATAATCGCCTGCAACATGTCTGACGACTAAAAACACCTATAAATACCACCCTTGACCTCCAAAACATTATTTACACAACCCTAGCCGTCCCATAACATATCTCAACCCACAAACATCCTCTGAAACCCATTTTTACACACAAACAACCATTCCCAAGCTTATTCCATCATCTACTCTTAAATACAAGGTGTGTTCTTCAAACCCAAACCTTTAAATGATTATGTTTTACTCCCTAAATGTCCAGACCTGACTTATAAAGGTTTTTGTCTTTGAAAATCCATTTAAAACCGTTTCTAAACAAACCCACACCTTTACATGTGTTATATGTGTTATATGTGATTAAAGATAGAGTTTTTGTGATTTAATCATGGTTGTTTTTGTGATATTATGATGTTTTTAGCTGTTACAAGTTAGTATGATAATGTCCTAGGAGTTTGAATGGTTTTGGTCGTGTATTGTTGATACTTGATGTTTTGACCCGGTTGAAGGATTTTGGATGATTTAGGATGATATGAGGTGTGTCGTTGATTGTTTGATGTTAGGGTTTGCTCTAGGATGATGTTAGAACAGTAGGATGCTTTCGGACAACGTGATTATGTGATTAGATCTGGATATTTGCTATTTAGGGCAAGTTCTTGCATGTTGATGTGATGTTTTCATGTTAAGTTGCTATTTTGGGAAAATGCTCGCATTCGGGACTGTTAGAATGATGAAAACTTAGGGGTTTTGCTTGGAATATGTTTGTTAATATGTTAGATTGATTATTGGGTGTTTGCGCACGTTTCGGATCTGATTTGGAGGGTTAAACGCGCGAAAAACCACATTTGCTGCACTGTAGGCGATTAGCAATCCTAATCGCCTATGTTATAGGCGATTAGGGGCATAATCGCCTAAGGATAGGCCTACTCGTGTGATATGTTAGGCGATTAGCATCATAATTGCCATCAGTACATGCAATTGTGATCCTAATTGCCTTCATGTCATGCAATTGTGACCCTAATCACTAGTTAAGCCCTGAATTGCATACCACATGACCATAATCGCCTAATATGCATGTGATTAGCCCTAATCACCTAACATAAGGGGCGATTAGCCCTGGTAATTGCCTGTTGACCATCCCTAATCACGTGTTGACTTTCCTAATTGCATGCTAAGTCCCTAATCGCATGAAATGCTGTTGTAAGTGTATTTTAACATCCCGAAACCCCATTTGACACCTAGGAACATGATAGGAACCCCGTGACATGCTTAGTAACATAGTAACACGTGTTCGGACTTGTTCGTACGTTAATTGACCTATGTGTTAGAATCGTTGAACTTTAACGCATGTTAAGGACTAAGTTGCATGATTTGTGTATGTTTGAGTATGAGATGAACACGTGGAGTCTCGGGTCACCAACGGGATGTCGAGTCTTGTACATTTGGTCAGTTTATCAGTCAACGCATTTTCAAACGAACCTGGTTATGGTCTGGGCATCTAGGGACTAACTAACCTACGGGTTATTAGTCTAAGTACTTGTAACTGTCATATGTTAGGTTGCCGCTTTACGGGGCTAGCATAGCTTGTTGGTTTAAATCACTTTCGAAGTAACGCAACCCAAGGTGAGTTCACGGCCCCTCTTTTACATGTTTTCTTTCGGGGGAGAAACATGCCACGCAATTTAACAAACTCAATGCTTTCGTATAAACATGCAACTCCTTTTGGAAATGCTTTACTCATTTTGAATACGTAACTGTTTTGGGAAGTAACTTGTTGTAAGCACGCTACGCTTTTGAAACACTTTTGGGAAGTAACACTTTTGGGAAGCAACACTTTTGAATGCAACACTTTTGAAACACAACTCTTGATTTGCAACACTTTTGTTTACTACACGACGAAACAAGGAGTCCCGGGGGAAACCATGAATGTGCGGGGTAGCACAACGGGGAAATGTGGATAGATCTATTGGGCCTGACAAACCCCACCCGTCGGCTAGGAGCCGGGCGGGTGCATATTGTCTCTAGTTTAGCAACACAAGCAACTCAAACACGGGCAGCAACTCAAGCAATGCTGTCAGTAATGGTTTCAGCATCACAGTCGTGGTAGTAGTAGGAAACGCTTGATTGTTCGTTTGTTTATTTGTCTAACGTATCTTAGGACATGGTATTTTGTGATCAACACTCAACACACGGAAACTTATTGTAAACTTAAACCTGTGAACTCACCAGCATTATATGTTGACCCGTTTTTGGCATGATTTCTCAGGTCGCTAAGGTAGCAGCATCTCAGGACTTAGGCGCACGCGTCTGCACGGCGTCTAGTTTAGGTTCATGGTTTTGTTATTAAACAAATTTGGAAACTTTTGGGATTTAGTTTTGTAAAACAATGCTTCCGCTGTTATTTCAAATGGTTTTGGATTCGTGTTTTCATTTTACGTATCTTATCATATAGTGTTGTTTATTGTGACCGTTGACTTGGATCCTGGTGTGTCACACGCCTCGCGGTAGAACTCCGCAGGTGGAAATTTGAGGGTGTGACATTCTCCCCTTTGAGAGTGCCATGTATGATGCCATGTAGCATTAAAATATTTTAGAGAAAAAAAGTTTAAAAACAAAATTGGATTTTTCTCTCTTATGTTTTCTCCCATAATTTTTAAATGTTAATATCTTTTATCTACGAGATTTTTTAAAGAAAAAATTTACATCAAATTAACGAGCGTTTTATTATCTTTCCAACGAGTACCATAGTATTATATAAAAAATGAAGAAAAAAACGACTATTTTTGTGGGGTTTTTTTCATACAGAAAAAAATCACGTGTTCATGTAGGGCTGGCATAACAGGTTACACGGACCTGTTAAGACACAAACACGAAACCTGTAAACACAAACACGACACGAAATCTAATTGTGTCATTTTTTTTCAAACACGAACACGTGTATAGACACGAATACGATAAGACACGAACACGAAATACGTAAACACGAACACGAAACGAAATTAAACAGGTCTTAACGTGTCAACCTGCTATAGACACGAAACCTGTTAATGCCAAACACAAAACCTGTTAAAACCGTGTAGGTTCGTGTCAGGTTATCGTGTTCGTGTATGAATTGCCAACCCTATGTTTAGGTAATTCATTAATCATGTATAGGCAAGTCACTAATTATGTTCAAACCAGTAAATATGAATTCTATTTTCAACTAGAGCAAAATAGGTAACTAGAGTTATACATTGTTTTAAGTTAGGTATCAATATTAGTATGTTAGAGTTGTACATTTTTTTAGCCTTTAGGATAGGTATTAATATTAGAGTTACATTGGAGTTATACATTGTTTTAGATTATGTGTTAGCATTGGGGTTGTACATTGTTTTAGGTTAGGTATTAATATTAGAGTTATATATTGTTTTAGGTTAGATGTTAACATTAGAATTATACTTTGTTTAAGGTTAGGCGTTAACATTGGAAATATATTATTAATTGTTTTAGGCTATGTGCTATTTCATATGTAAAGTTGATGTGTCATATTAATTTCTCAACCTTAGGATGCTCCCGGGGTATTAATCTAGTATAAGAATTAAAATAAAAACGTAATAAAAGATCATGTGTATAGAATAAACCTATAACTTCTTTTAAAAACTTATTTTGCTTGCTTTATAAGTTCATATGTAATTTAAAATTAGAATTCAAAAAATTATTTTATAGTAAAATATGATCAAGAGATGGGATCAAGGAGAGGTAGAGGGTTGACCTCTAATCCACACGTTTTATTAATTTAACACGTAGATCTAAACTTTTAAAACTCTCCCAAACATACTTAAAATCCTCCTTTAAAAATAAACTTAAAACATATTTTTAATAAAGATAAACCAAGAATAAAAGCAATTTTTTAGGACATGATCGGATGTTAAAAATGGTCGTTCTGAATGTAAGAATAGGATGACGAATATAAAGTATTTAGAAATTTCTAATAATAACATATAGTGTTGTTTGATTATCAGTCTATCAAAATGTTGTTAGAGCACTTTAATCTTCATAAATATTAGCTTTTGTTTGTGTGGTTCAATTATAAAATAGTAGGACTGGTTCAAATATGCATTTGTTGATATTTGAATGTTTAATTCTTTTTTTGTGTCATGCAAATATGAAATATATTTCTTTAAGAGGTAACGGGTTTTAAACTTGGTTGACTTATACCGGACACCAAAGT
This sequence comes from Ambrosia artemisiifolia, assembly GCA_032199755.1. Classification (NCBI taxonomy): domain Eukaryota; kingdom Viridiplantae; phylum Streptophyta; class Magnoliopsida; order Asterales; family Asteraceae; genus Ambrosia; species Ambrosia artemisiifolia. The sequence goes on along the minus strand of CM063519.1, from coordinate 45,417,370 downwards.
AAAACATAAAACGTCTACACCCTTATAAATCCAACAAAGCGTCAAAACTCACTTGCATCCGGTTCAACCGCTATACCCGGTTCGCTTTAGAACCGCCCGGTTCTTTGTAGAAGCGGTATTTTACATGGAACGAGTCTCCGGTCTAGTTCCATGTTTAACTGGGTTTCCACTGTCCGGACCGAGCTTCAAAATATTAAATAAAAGTAACTATGTTTTACAGCTCATGATCCAACTTGGCAAAAAGTTCATCGAGTGATGAAAAAAAAAACTAAAATTAATATTTTATTATTGCACTTTTCATTTGTTGGCTTATCAAACATGTTGTCATACCATTTCACTTATTTAACCGGTTAAATTGGTTCCAAAAACGTTGTGACTTGTGACATCATAGATTAAAAATAAAATATAGTTGTTTTATTATTTGGATAGAGTTACAATGTTAATAAAATACTAAGCCTTTATTAGTAAATGAAGTAAAAAAATAATCTAGAAATGAACTTTAACAAAGAACTAAAATCCGGTCCACCAACCGGTCCGGTTCTTCGGTTCAACCGGTATGACATGTAGATAAATTAAATAGACTCAACCATGTCCCGGTTCACTATCCGATCCGGTTTTTGCATATAACTCCTCCATGTAACATAGGTAGACCCACCAACCCTCTAAAACATCTACTATAAAAGCCATATGATCTCTTTGCAAGTGTATCAAACCAACATGGTTCAATCCATAAGTCTTACACAAAAACACATGGCTGGAGCCTCCGAAGCGCCTCCGGCCGACCAGAACTCGAACGAAAATGGTGATATGATCTTTGAGTTCGTTGAAGAGAGTGAGCTTTCATCAGGAAATTCATTCAGTTCCAGGGACAGCTCTGAGAATGGTGAATTCGAAGAAGATGAAGACTCGTGTGATCCCGAAGAGGATAGATTGTTCTGGGAATCTCAAGAGCAACTTCTAATGGTAAATATTCGGCCGAAACTGATGCAATTGTGTTTGTTTTGTAGGAATAAGTTGAACTACTAACGTGTTTTTATGTTTTCTTTTATCATGTTGCAGGAAAATCTATATAGAACTAGCTCAACCGAGTCGAAAATTAGGAAGGCAGCTAAGGAGATCATGAAGGAGATTAAAGCGGACGCAGTTGGCGGTTGTGAGTGTGGCATGATGGCGGTTGATGGTTGCAGGAGATGTTTGCAGATGGAGATCTCTGACCGGTTGCAACGAGCAGGTTACAACTGTGGTATTTGCAAGGCCAAGTGGATTAATCTAAAAGAGATCCCTGCAGGTAACAAAATTATTTCATTTTACTAGTAGATGTGACCATGAGTTAGTTCGGTTTGGTTATGAGTCGGGTTATAAATGGTTTGGATAATTCGGTTATTAAAAATGATTGATTGGTTGATTTAGGTAAGTGCCGGCTATGGTCATAGGTAATGGTAACTTAATTACATGAAAAAATATTACTATTAGAAAAATTATAAACTTTACTTTTAATATTATTTGGTTATTCATTATAAAAAAAAAAAGTCATAACCGAAATACCCATTTCTTAACAAAAATTGTTAGTTGGTTTTTATGATCAGGAAAATGTCTAAAACCTTATACCAAAAACAAAGTATAAGACATTTAATATTTCAAAATCAAAAGTTACTGATTCCTATAGTGATTATAATTTTGCAGGGGAACACTCCTACATAGAAGTATTGGACAATTCAAATTCTAAAAAGGGTACTTTAAGTGTGATCATCGAGTTAAATTTTCGGGCCGAATTCGAGATGGCTAAGGGTAGCCAAGATTACAACCGTCTAATAAGCAGGTTACCAGAAATATATGTTGGAAAAACAGAAAGACTTCAATCTTTGATCAAGATATTATGCCTAGCATCAAAAAAGTGTATGAAGGATCAGAAAATGCACATCGCGCCTTGGCGGAAGCTAAAATACATGCAAGCTAAATGGCTTGGAGTACGTGAATCAAAAATGGTTTTATCGCCGGATGTCTTGTCTGCGGTTGAGTGTTCTAACCGGCTGTCGCGTCCAATGGTTTCGTTGCTTACTTTTGATATGGTTGAGAGTTTGAAGACATCATCTAGTTTACACTCTATGGCAATAAAAGTTTTGTAATGAATTAGAATAAGCTTGTTTAAAGTAGTTCAATGATTTTAAGTTCAAGTTATGAGGTGTTTTAGTTTATCGTTTCTAAGGGTATGAGTAAAGTGTATATATATGATAAAGAATTTAGAGAGGTATCTATAGTTGAGAAAAATAAATGGGTTAGTTTATGTACACTCATGGACTTGTGAGAATATACAAATGTTGCGTAACATGCTTTTGTTTTCTATATACTTGTTTATATGATCTCCATTGTTTTGAAATCCGGATCGGAGGTCGGACAGGGAATCATGACCTAAGCTGTTCAAGGTATTGGAGACAACCGTGAGGTCAGACCGAGATTTTGAGGGGGTCGAATCGGATTTTGTTTAAAAATTTCCCATTTTACCTTATTTATTTTTATGTTATTTAGGATGTGATTCAATTCTTACATCCGCTCCAATGGATCCGACCAGTGGACTAGTAAGGAGACCGATTCGACATATGATCCGATTCTAAAAACATTTACGATCTCTTTAAATATAGCACCCTTACACTTTTTTTTTATATATTATGGAAAATACTTAAAAACAAATTACATTATTAATATCAAACAAAAATCATTAAATATTATACCCTTGCATAAACAAACAATGAGAGCATAACTATTTGTCCCGGAAATGAGTGCTTGAACTCTAAAATGTGCGAATACAAATATCAAACACAACGACAAGGAACAATCAATCAATAAAAAGGATTTTCAGTAAAGTCTGTATTAAATGATTACAAAACAACGAAAAAATAAATTACATCAAAACTACACCAACCATATTATGATAATGAGTGATATGGAGGATTAATAATAGATAAGGAGTGATATGGAGGCTCAATAATAGAAGATCCATGGCTGAAAGGTTATGAGTTTGATTCTTGAGAGCGTCGGGTTTTACTGATTATTCCATTGTCGTGCTTTTAGGCGGGTGGATAGTCGGGTTTTTCTCTGGAACTGATGAACTTGGTGAAACTAGGAGCTCCCTTACATGTCTGGCTATGTCGGGTGGAAGGGGTCCTGATTTGACTGAGTAGGGACTCCGAAGTGAGTTTTTGGTGAATTTCATTGGTCGTAAAAAAAACATCTATACTACTATATAATATCTAGAGAAAGTGTAGGGTACAAAGTACCTTAATATACAAAGTGTAAGAAGCACTACAGTTTGACACGTGGAATTTGGCGGTTGCACCCTTAATGTTCGTTGTGAAGCCTTAGGAGGGTATTATAGACTTTTACACCTCCATTAATCACATTCTAATTTTGATAAAAAAAAATATCATTCCTTGTTTTTACGTGATATTGAATTCATATTTTCGTAACGGATTACACAATCTTCTTTCATATTTTTTTACATAATTTAAACGCCGATCACATTACACTAATTTCGATCAAAATTTTTCAAATTTGATATTCAATTGAAGAGTTTATTGTCATGTTCGGTATGTTGCTCTGTTTTTTTTTTCATTTAATCGTAATCTTATTATGCGTTTTAATTGTGTATCAGACTTAAACAATGAACCCGAAACCATAATCGGAGAAGAAGATCCTATGGTTGATATTGATAACCTAAACTTTTAAGGTTAATATTCATGTTTTTCATATATTTTCGAAGATAATACACTTCACCAGAGGCTGATAGATATTTTTTTTATATTGTAGATATAATACATGAAGTTTCACATAATGCTGATGAAGATGGTTGTGAGAGGTTTGATTTCATGCCTGAACATAGAAGGATTCAAGGTAATTTTGGTTTTTAAGATGTTACAGTTGAAAACGAAGATGAAAACGAAGAAGAACGAGAAGATTAACAAGCTTCCCTTAACCAAAACCCTAATGTCGATTGTTTACTGCTCATGTGGGAGAGAGGCGACCATAAAGGTATCTAGGACATCTCGAACCCTGGACGTCTTTTCTATTCATGTCTACTAAAGGTATGGTTGGAAAAAATAAGATTTTTCCACTTTCCAGAATGTAGAATGTTGAGATTTTATTGTTATGGGTGCAATTCGGCTATTTTTTTATGTAATTATGCTTCACTGGGATCAGAATGTAAAGGTTTCATTGGATGGGTAAATGACCAACTAGTCGATGCAATGCCAGCTATAATGAGGGCAATTAAGGTGCTTGAAGCTTGAAATGAACAGTTACTAGCAGGAAAAAAAGTGTTGGAAGCTAAATTGAAAGAAAGTGAAGCTGAGGTGAGGAAATTAAGGACATACCTGACTGTTATTGTCGTTACTGTGATTGTTATTGTTGTTGCTAAGTTGTTAATGTAATTGATGTATTTAATGCAAGAAAGTTGTTAATGTGACTTATGTATGTAATGGAAAAAACCATCTGAATTCTAAGGTTATTTTGTTAATGTGACTTGTGTTTGTTTTGACCCATTTGAATGGTATGCAACTCTTTGTTTTGAAACTATAATGCAGTCATGTTTCTGACCCATTTTGCAATGTATTGAACAAAAAATGCAGTTGACCTATATGCAGTGTTTTGAACCAAAAATGCCCTTAATATTATGACCCATTTGCAGCAAAAAATGCAGCTAAACCTAAATATGCAGCCTTAGATTCTGACCCATTTGCATCAAAAAAAAAATGCAGCCATTTAAGGGCATACAATGCAGTTATTTGTGCCATCTTCTACATGAACATGTTTTTTGTGCCAATTGACAACACATTGATCACCACCATGTGAAACCTGATAGTGTTCCCCTCCAGTCCAACTCACATTATAATTTGCAGCTTCTTGTTTTATGGCATCAAATTGTGTAGTTGCATATGGTGTTAAAGGCCCACTGCTTTTGTCAATTACATCTAAGACATTTACTATTCTCCTCATAAGATATTACTTAATATACTCTAGTGCTGTAATTATAGGCTTATCTCTACCATCTATGATCTTGGAATTGAATACCTCACTACATTCTTGAGGAGTATATCTGAGTGTGCCCTTCCTATATACATCAAATAAATAAGTATAAGTATGTCAATTCACAAGTTACACTACTAATAAATACCATTTACCTAAGAAGTGAGATCTTGACCAATGCTTCGGATCTATATTTGATAGCCACAGGTGTGCATCAGTGTTCATCTCTTTAAGTGCATATATTTCCCTTTCAAACTGTACAACATTTGTAGATGTTGCCAACTTCCATAGAATATCTTTGTATTCCTTCTCTTTGAAACCAAAGGCCTTCATGTTCTTATGAATATGTCTAATAAAGAATCTGTGCTCAACACTTGGGTAAAGATTTATTATTGCTTGAAGAATTCCCTGATACAAAACCAAACATAAACAATTTGTAACTTAAAGTAAATTTTGTAGTATAAAGTAATACTAACCTTCTGTCTGTCACTAATAAATGTGTAATTTGAAATGCTTGCAATATCCAAGTCTTCACTGAGACAGACCAAAAACCATGTCCAAGAATTTATGTTTTCTACTTCAACAAGTGCATATGCAACATGGCAAATGCAGTTGTTTGGGTCAACTCTAATAGCACTAAGAACCTGACCAGGAAAAGGATCTTTTATAAAAGCACCATCAAGCCCTATGAAATCTCATCTAATTGCTTTGAAACCTTGCTTCAATGAACCTAAGCATAAGTAGATTCTCTTGAATTGTCTGGTTGTAGATTCTGGATCTGAAACTGGTTCTACCTCAACCCTCATAGTAGTTCCTGGGTTGGTCCTTGTGAGCTCTTCAACATAATCTCTAAGTAAGGCATATTGTAAACTGTAGTCACCATGTAACTGTTTCTGTGCTTTAGATCTGGCTCTGTAAGATTTCATTTTGGAAACACAAACCTAATTTTTTTTTTGAAACCGCTCTTGTACAACCTTCAATGGTATATTCGGGTTCTCTTCAATTTGCTCCAATAGTTCTTGAGAGATGAAAGTTGAGGTTGCTTTCCATATGTTTCTACTTTGAAGACATTTATGTTCTGCATTTAAAGCCCTCATCAACCATGTCTATTTTATAGAATCTTTAGAAACCAACAACACCTAAGGACATAAATATTCTTTTGGATTTGTCTTATTGCCCCTCCCACCTTTGTTTTTATTTTCTGTCCCCTTAGAAGTTTAAACATTCTTGTTTTTAACACTTTCTTTTTCCACATCCCCACCTTTCTTTTTCCTAACCCTTTTAGGCTTTTCAACCATGACTTTTTCAATTCCATGAACCTCACCATCACATACAACCCTCACCCTATCCTTACCATCTTTAATTGTTTTCAGCTTCCTTCTTTTTTCAATAGCATGCCTTCTTAAAAGATTCTTGAATTCTTCATTGTTTGCAAATTGTTGACCTATGTAAAAGCCAGAATCCTTGCCATGAGTCATTTTGAGGTGTTTTAAGATTCTGCACTGAATACTCCCAATATTATCATCTATCAAAGTTTTCATTATGTAAGACATCTAAATCAAAATCAGCTGGATTAACCGGATCATCCTCTTCATCAACAAGAAAATTAAAATCTCTCATATCAACCTCACCTTCTTCCATGTTATTGTCCAAATCAACAATATAATAACCATCTCTATCTTCATCACTACCTCCAACTAGGGGTGTTCATCGGGTTTGGTTATCGGGTTATTCGGGTCGGGTTATTCGGGTTTTCAATTGTGAAAATATTACCCGATAACTGACCCAATCTAGTTAAATGGTTATCGGTTATGGGGTTAATCGGGTTCGGGTTTTTCGGGTCGGGTTAAATGGTTATCGGTTTAATGGTTCGGGTGTTTGAGTTACATATTTCCAACCATTTGGGTTGCGTATTTCTATCCATTCGGGCTACAATATGTGTAAAATAAAACCACAATACGGGCTACAATATTTAGTTGCAAATTTGGTTATAAAAACACTACTCCGATATACATAAAAATATGGAAACTTGATCATTTATTTGTTTTTGAATTATTCGGGTCAACCCGAATTATACAAAACTAATCCGAAAACCGACCCTAAAGACTCTAGTCGGGTTCGGATATGCACTTAATTGGGTTCGGGTTAATCGGGTAAGGTAGTTTGTCGAGTCGGGTCACTTCGGGTTCGGTTCGGTTATTGGTTAAAAAGAACACCCTACCTCCAATTTCATCACTCTCTTTATCTTCATCACTACCTCCATCTTCATAACTATCTCCATGTGACACCCCGCATTTTCAGGTTCCTACTTTAACTGAACTCTAGTTAACTTGCATGTGCATACGTGACTAAACACTTGACTAGGGTTAGTTAGGAAGGTCTTCCTATATGTTATAGGGTAACAACATATGTTATGTGATAATAACATATGTTACATTATCATAAGAAAAGTTATCATCACAATGCACACACGAGTCCTGTATCCCAAGCGTTGGTGATTTGTCTGGCATGCATGATAATGTGTACAATTGAATTATGATGAACATGAAGTTACATGTTTATATGGATTACATGTTTATATGAATTACCGCTTAACTGAAAGTTAATACGTAAACCATGCAAATTATGTGCACTCTATGATTAATATGTCACAAGATGATAAAAACAATGGTTTTTTTATGTAAGTAGGGTGGTTAATATTATCGGGTCCGGTATTGGGCTAAAACATGATTAATGGGTCCGGTTAGTAGACTAAAAGGCCCTAATACCCAATTACTTGGGCCCCAAGCCAATTCCTATTATAAATATAGATAAAAAAATAACCCTAACCCTACCCATCCCCTTTGTGGCATGAACCATCCCCCATCCCACTCTCTCTCAATTTCAATCAAACAACAAATTCTCTTGATTAAACAAAGTGGTGTTGGGTGGGATCTCTAAACCTTGAGGATTTCTTGCATTGAAGTATAATTTTTATAAGTTTTATGATAATTGTTAATGTTTTGAAAAGCTTTTAAAAACCCTAGAAACTCTATGAACATGAATCGCATGTGTATGTGTTTGTGTAAATTCTTGGATGTTTTGTATGGAGGTTGATGAGAATTGATGTATGCGATTATAATTAGGGTTTTGGAATGCGAAAAATACAGATTTTTAACATGATTGTATATGAGGATTTCATGGAATATGTGATTATGGATTATTAGGGTTTGTGAATAACTTGGGATGCAAGTTTCAGTTTCTGGCAGATTCGTTATGACGTTTTGTAGGGTCTGTATTGTGATATTAAATTGATTGTTTTGATGATTTCTTTGCATGATAGTAATTTACATGGTCTTAGATTTTCATAATGGGCAAAACCATCAGATTTGGACATCGTTTGAGTCGTTTATGGAATTTTATTTGATTAGAGGTCATATAAGATTTTCAGAGTTGTAAATTGGGTCAACTTTAAATGGTCATAACTTGAGATTTACAAAGAGTTAAGCTTTGAAATTTGGACAGTAGGTCGAAATTGGAAAAACTCGGCCTTTCTAAGTAGATTCATCCCGTTTGGATGAATACACAATTTTTGGGAATTTTTCTACTAAACTGACCTGTTGTGGAAATTTTCTGGACATAGCTGTGTTGTACGAATTTTAATAATTTTTGTGTTTGGTTTTAAGACAAAACAAAAATATGGATTTGCCACTGAATCCCAATGAATACTCAGTAAAAATTTGGGACATTAATTCATTCGTTAAGTATTTTAAATAATTTGTTTTTCACAGCGCACAATCTGCCCTAAAAACGCAGATTGTGTACGGGATCTTTATGTGACTATTTGGAGCCTTATATGGTGTGTAATTGAAATGAACTTGTATGGACACTTGTATGAGATGTATTTGAGGTACTAAACTGATAATAATCACTATGATCACCAACGGGATACGTAGGACCTACTTGTGCATGTAGAGTCATTAGGTGTCACTACACGGTTTTGAACTTTTAAAAGTCTCGGATAAACAAGTTATATGGTGTGTTGGTTATGCACATATACTCACCTAGTGACATTTGTAATAGGGAGTCGGTAGCACTTTACTATTTGTGGAATTTGGATTATTCACTTGCAACCTAAGGCGAGTTTCACTACTTTTTCTCAAAGCATGCGTCTCGGGTTGAGACTACTCTGGTGAACGTTTTCTAGTCTGGTTTGGGACTACTTTTACACATCCCGAGTTTTGGGATGCATGGTTCACGGGGTGAATCTACTTTTACTAATTCGTGTTTATGTCCTTGATGAACTAAACAAACCCTATCATTTAAGTCCGTCAAAATACCGAATCAATTGTCGGGTGGGCAAGCGGGTTACTAGTTGATAGCGCTATTAGGTTTAACAAACCTCACATCGTGCTGGGAGCATGGGTGTGAACTAATAACTTAAAACATATGTCATTGTTGATGGGCAATGACGCAAGGCACTATACTCCCGGTTGTGGGAACTCGTTCATTAGTAGTTCGGTATTCGCCGGTATTAGTTATCATGAGTGGGTTAGCTACCCCTGGCATGTGAATTAGCTGTTTACTTGTGGCCGGGGAGGCCGACGTTCTTACTTGTTGTTATGTGGTCTGGGAGACCGACGCTTTTACTTGGTTACGTGGTTTGGGAAACCTACGTTTTTACTTACTCACCTATTTTACTTAGTGAACTCACCAACATTGTTTGTTGACCCACCATTTACATGCTTTTGCAGGTAGTTAGCTTCCGGTGTCACGATTAGGAAGCACTGCACGTTCACTGCATTTGGGTCTTGGGCATACACCTAAATTATATATCATGCTTATACGTTTTCTTTCATATGGTTTTGATTTGGGCGCGTTGTTTTGCGCATGGTTTTTAAAAGGTTTAATTTGGTTTACGCTTCCGCAGCTTAACTAAACTTGGTTTTTGGAAACGAACTAAGTGGTTTGGGCATTTAGAGTTCGTTCATATGACTTATGGCTATGGGATCCTGGTATGTCATGCGCCTCGCGGTAAAACCCCGCAGTGGAAATTTGAGGGTGTGACACTCCATTACATATTTTTGCAATCACCATACTTGACTGTGTGGTATCATACTGATGGATGTTGTTGTTTCCATGCTCCACAAACACATCAATATTCTTAATGTTAGCATTAACATATTCAGTAAGTTTAGACACATCATGATCATCATATAAGGAAATAATTCCATCGTCTAAGTCATTTGATCCTGGTTTTCTAAAGTGGAAATAAGTAGGAAATTCATCAGGGTAACCTAATTCCTTCATAATCAGGTCCAATTCATAGACACTAAACCTTTCAATCGATAACAAATCTACAAAGCTTTTTGACCATGAACATACTCATGACCTAGAAATAAAGTGAAGTAACCTCCATGATTCAGCACTATAGAAAATATTTCTGGATACCTGCATTTGATACAAAATAATATTCAGTAAAAAAAAAGAAATGAAAAGTTGCTTCATTGGGTTCGAATGGTACCTAATATATCTTCGTTTTGATAAATATCTTCACTTGTCAAATATGAAACCCACCACCATGCTTCATTGCTGTCGTCTCTATGTTTTTGATTGAATAGGAAGTGTTGTTGCAGCCTCTGTATTTGTAGTCGTATTTATTATAGGGTTGGGGAAGGGTTGGGTTGGGTTTAAAAGAGTGTATAAATTGACGATTCTACCCATCATGTGTTATGAACATGGGTGATTTAACCCCAAACTTTAGCGGAGTTAGTGACAAAGGATTTAGAGTGAAACAAAAACTAAATTTGAAAGATGTGCATTGTAACTTTTAAATGTTAAGGACGTTGAGTGTGGTTTTCTGAAAACATAAACGACGTGCACTATAATTTTGTATTATAAAAACCATAGAATACAATATCCATGGCCTGAAACGCTTGGTTTAGTAGTCTTATTCTAGCTGTTATAAAAACTTCATTATCTTTTCAAATAATAAGACCGTTAAAGAAAGTGAAACATTATTTCTTGTTTTCCTTCCCTAAACCCCCCTTTGTATTTTCCTCATAAAATCCTTAGAAATAATAATATTATTATTATTAGTATTATCTTCTACGCTGTTAGCAATGACGGAGGACTCAATGGATGTGATAATTGACGCTGATTACGAATTCTGTGCACCCAAATATTATGATTTCATTAAAGGAGAGACTGATGGTCAGATTCGTGAAGCACAGCTCTGATTTCATACCGCTCTTACTTATGCCCCTTCACGTAAGTTTTTTTTTTAATTCTCATCTTTTTATGTTGATTATTATTATGATGATTTTGTTAATATTGAGATTATAGTTTGTAGGTTGCATGATTAAGAGAGATTTTTTTTTTGTTCGGTTATATCGAGTACTGATATTGTGTTATTGAATCTTTTTTTTATTGGATTCTTTATTTTATTGGAGTTTAAATAAGTAATTTATAATCTTCAATTATTGTTATGTTGTCTTAATTCATGAAATCTGTCGATTCATTTTAATACTAGGGAGTTCTTGTCCACATTTATATGTCAATAACTCAAATAAATTTAACTTCACTAATGAAGACTGATTATGAAAATTGTTTTAGCTATCAAATGTAGTTTTAGGTTTCTTTATTGAGAATTTAGGGATGTTCGGTGTCTGGTTCGACCGGTCATGATGAATGTTTTGGGCTTAGGGTATCCTAATATTTGCACTTCGCCAACAAAAAATATTACACTAATTTTACACTTCGCCAACAAAGTTGAGAGGTAGCGCTGCTAAATCCGCCCATGGCACGCTAGCTATAGCTTGGGAAAAAGACAACCCGAATTGGTGTGGTTGGTTAGGTTGGCCGAAATCGCTGGCTTTCAAGGTTTTAACAAAAGAAAATTGTTTTTCTTTTTAAAACATAATATATACATGAAGCTTTATATATCTAAAATTCAAGAAGAATTATAATAAATGTTTAATGGTTTATAAATACCCCTAATAGAGATGTTTACAGTTATGGCTCATGTTTGATCTATTTTGGTTAAAGTTATAATGCACAAGATCAAGACTACAAGAGCCATCCAGTTAGACACTGTTTGTGATTTTCCCAAAACCTCTATGAAGGTAAGCAAGTCATTATTTATCTGAATCTAGACTAACTTTGTCATACACTCATAAAACTTTATTGTTGGTTTTGTTTACAAATTTTCATCTCTGATTGTAGGAATCTGTACCATCCGAGTCAACAAGTTCGTCACTTACTATGAAGAACATTGCTTTGAAAACCGAGAAACAAAGGTCATATTCAAAACATATTTGTGCTATTCAGTTTTCTTTCCTGTTGTTCTGTTAAGCCATGTTACTTATTTTTTTAACTTATTCAATAATCGTGTTCTATTTTGTTATCAGAATCAGTGCAAATACTCAACATGATCCTGCGAAGATGTGACCTCAAAAGATGAACACATCGAAAGCCTTCCCAGTCATGTATTATTCTTTAAAAGGGTCAAACAGAAGAAGGAATAATCTTAAACTTTGTCACTTCTGATCACAATTCTCCTTCTTTCAGTTATGTGTTGTTGAGAAGCCTACATAACTCAAGAGAGATGTTTGTAGATGCACGGAATGTGACTAATGCTTTGGATTGTAAATACAAGTCTTTTTATAGAAATCGTGGGGTCGCATGAAGCAAATATAGAGGTCGAATGAAGTTTATGAAAGTCGAAGGTAGAAGACAGAAGATATAAAGTTTGTTCGAGCTGTGTTATGGGTCGAAGGAACACATTTGACCTAGTCGAGAGGTCGAATGTGCAGGCCTATTTAAACTCAAAGTTTTGTATAGATGATAACTTTTGTCATTTGGTCATGTGTGTTTTGTTATTATTCTCTCTAGAGTTCAGGAAGGTTCTAGAAGTGAGTTATTTCATTATAAACCAAATTGTAAAGCAAAATTAACATGTTTATGAATGAAATCATGATTGAAAAGGCAATCGATTGCGTCTGATTTGATCTATATCATTTTATATACGATCTAGAGCTTCCGCACCTAGATTGTTCTACTTGTATGATCATATAGTTGTTTTCATCAAAACCGGTCCTTTACAATGTTTATGCTTCAAATGTGATAGCTGAACAACCTAAGACTGAAAACACCACATACCCTTCTCAAGGTTGGTGTGATATGATAAATTTATAACATCCTTACATGAATGATTTAACTTAGATATGCAAATTTACATGAGAAGAATCATGCACCCCTATGGCTTCTCAAAAGAACAAGAACATGTTACAAATAGAATCCAAAAAGCAACAGGCAGCTAGAAGAATTGCTAGTGCATTCAAGAATCCATCCACACTCAAATCGAAGAACCAACCACAAGCTAAATGCGCCAAAATAGCATCTACTGTAAGAAGGTACACCTAAATCTTTAAGCAGCAATACTTATGTTTTTTTGGTCCCTGATGTCACAGGGATGATTTCACAGGATCGTAATTGAGAGAGAATTGAATAACAATGTGAAATGCATACATTACAAATGATTTAACAAGATCGTATTTGAGAGAGAATTGAATAACAATGTGAAATGCATACATTACAAATGATACATTTTGGGGTTTGTATACCCACCGATATAGTATGACGGTTATAGTGATGGTTGTTTCGGTTGACACATAACTGACCATACTTATGTTAATAATAATAATACAATATAATAATAATCAACTTAGGATAAATCTAAATTAATATCTAACAATTCCATGTTTAGTTAATTACTTTTCAGGGATACAAATCGTTTGGATAAGGTTTGTGGTACATCTAATGTTGCTTAAGAAAACCAAGCCATAAAGAGGCAGAAGCTTGAAGGGGGAAGACAAGACAGGTATGTTTTTGTTCCTATTGAGCCTCATGATCTAGCACCATGTATATGAGTTTTAGAACCTTTTTTTAAAATGGGTCATGTTGAAAACTCATGGCAAAAAATGGGTTCTTTTTTTGTTCGACTTCAAATCATTCAGATTCTATGAGTATGCAAATTTGACTAGATCAAATGAAGTGTCCAAATATTTGCCTTTTTGTTGCTGAAGTTAATGTCTGAATGACTCATTTATGAAGTTAAAGTGTTAAACCAAAAAACTACCCATGTGTCATTATGTTTTTTAAAAGAACCCATTTTTGGAAAGACATCATGAGTTCCAATAATAATTGCCATCCGTTAAATTTCAGATTTTGAATGTCAAAACCCAAATGTTGCCTCGCAAAGCAAGACCAAGGGTTGCTAGTAACTCCAGCTTAGCTATTGTGACACCCGTCGAAATCACAGGTCATATCCGTACACTTAGCTACATGTATACAGTGTGCATAGCATTACATGTCATCTATTTCGTCGTAACTGGGCCATTGATGTATTGTAAAATACATCTATTTCCTGTGTATAGTTCGTACAGTTTTCGAGTCGTTTAGATAGTACTTTTATTAGTTTTAGGCTTGTACTGGTTTATTTTATTTATTATAGGTTTTTATAGATTTTTATTAGTTTTGAGTCAGTTTTAGTATTTATTTATTTATTTTATATTTTGTAGATGTTTATGGACGTTGGAGCGTAAACGAGCAAATTTGGTCAAGTCAAGAACACCCGAGTCAAAAGTAAGGAGTCATAATACTATATATAAATAATAATAGTATAATAATAATAATAATAATAATAATAATAATAATAATAATAATAATAATAATAATAATAATAATAATAATAATAATAATAACAACAACAAAAGAAACGTAAGTTTCTTTCTTGGCCCAAGGCCCAAGTAGTTCTTTAGATTTTGAGGGATTAATATTATTGAGAGGGGCCGCATTATGAATTCTGAGAGCAGCCACATCGAATATTATAGTAGATCATCGACAAGATCGACTGGGAGCAGACAAGAATAAAGAGAAAGAGGCTTGGGTTCGCGGTTCTTCGGGTTGTATCAACACGGTTCCTCGTTTCTTCGTTTCTTTATTATTTAAAACTATGTTTGCTGAATTATTATTGGATTTTGTTTATTTTTCCATGATAATTATTGGCTAGACCTTTAGAACTACCTATGCGATGATGAATACGCTTGTTTGATTATTTTTCTTTTTGGTTTTGGAACTTTTGGTTGTGGGTGAATTTTAAAGTAAAGAACTTTTTATTTTCTGGTTTGATGTGTATGCATATTTAGTTTTGTTTAATTAATTTTTTATAAACTCAACTTGCGTTTTTGTGAATGTCTTTCATGTATGAATGCGGGTTAGGTTGCGGACTGGGTGTTAGCGACTAGTTTATGGTTAATTTCTGCAGGTTATCCATAGGAGTTGTAATTATTAGTTAGATAATTCTAAGTGTTCTGTCAATTCTCAATAGCTGTAAGGTGCGAGATTGTTGGTTTGTCTAGGGTGTTAAATTGCTAGATCTAGAGGCTTTGTGAGAAGATCTTCCTAGTTTCCTTAGCATTCCTTGTAGGCCAAGTCTTATCAGAAATATTGTAGTTACCCCTTGCACTTTTGGGTGTATTGTGACTTTCGCGCTGTGAGGTAGAATGTCTAGCGGGTACTTTAAGATTCGAGTAGGTAAGCCTGTGAGGGTAACCTCTCAACCGGTGGTTTAACAGCACAACAATATTCTAGGGTTTCCCCTTGAGAAGGGTCGAGGGTGTCTAGTTTATTCTTGATGTTTAGTATTTTAAGATCCCGGTTCCACACCAGTTCCATAACCATTAGAAACTTATCATTCATGTGTAGGATTCTAGCCTAGGTAGTGCCTTTCCATCATCTGATCTCAGTTGCAGTTTCCAGTTTGTGTCTTTAGTTATTTTAGTTTTATTTATTTATTTGCATTAGTTTGTTAGAAAACCCCCCTTAAGCAACAAAATATTATTAAGTCAGTATTTAGGAAAAGTAATCGAGTCTAGTTTACGTTTTCTAGTAGAGTCTCGTGGGTTCGATACTCGGACTTACTTTAGCTGTACTGCACTGACCGGTACACTTGCCGGTTGTGTGGTTTAGGTTTAGAGAGTCTTATGTTATAAATTTAAAACTTAGAGTGTCTAGTTTAGATTAATTTAGGTAGTTTTTATTAAACCACTTTGAGCACATCAAGTTTTTGGCGCCGTTGCCGGGGACTCTTAGGCGATTGCGTTTATTAGCTTCGATTACACTTATCTGCTATATCCGTGCTACTTGTCGTTTGTTTTGAGTCTGTCTTTTATTATATAATTGTATTTAATTTCTTTTTGTTTTTAATCATGTGTGAGATCTGTGGAGGATCCCATTTTACCGTGAAATGCCCAAATGCATCGAGGTATCCCCCAGGTTACCGTGCGAATACGTATACCAGACCATATTTCCTGCAGTATCACTGGACAGAGCTGAACACAAAAGAGGAATTTGATGAATGGCTTAGATCATACATGGAAGAGCGAGATAGGGAACGTAAGGCCATAATCGAGCGTCTAAATAGACCGAATCCCATAACTCTCAAGGTTCCTTGCTATGATAAAAATGGGAACTTAGTTGGTCATCATGTTGGCTCTGGCCCGTTAATCCCACTTCCCCCAGGAACAAAGCCGCCTCCGGTGGAGATGGAAACAGTTTACCCGCACCTAGTTTGTAGAGCTCCCCCTGAATCACAATTAAAGCCAGAGACCATAATGGACATCTTAGTCCCACCTCTGGTGCCACAGGTTACTATATATGATTTCGGGAGTGACTTTGATGAAGAAGACACGGATGAGGAGGTAGTGATGGTTGAAGATGAGGTAAGTAATGAACCATCATGGGAGGTAGAGTTTGGTGACGAGTTGGTTGATTTGCCAACTCTAGAAGTAGACAGAGACTTTGACCAAGTGGGTGACCTCGACATCTTAGAGGCATTATTGGAAGGGTACCCGACTCTGGAAATAAAAGAGTCACCAAAGGAAGTTGAAGAAGTGGTTGAAGAGGAAGAGCACCACTGCTGGCCCGTGAAGACTTTAGAAGATAGAGTGCCACTTGATCACCCAAAATCACGGGAGAAGGCGAAGAGGCACGTGGACCGGCACAAGTTGAGGGCTAGGTGTTGTAGGGACAACAAGTCCCCACATTACATGCCAAGAATCAAGTTTGGTCTAGGTATATTTAAATATTGGTGGCCCGACCCGTTTACATTCGATACAATATTTTTCAATTCCACAAGTATATTTTTGTTAATTAGTAAGGACCGGGTGGAATTAAACGGGTTGGATAGGGTCCAGATAAAAGAGAAGCCCCCTGATTAAGTTTAACTGTGGGGAGGCTTTGTAGAGTTTGTAAAAATTAATTATTTATGAGTTTTTTTCCTTTGTCGTCGGTTTTTATTTTTGTGTTGAGTCAGTTATTTTTTGTGAGTCGGCATTATGCTCGGGTTTTGTTTTGCTTTGTTTCTGCATGTTTGGATTGCACCGCCCGTACTCAATTTCCATTCGGGTGATTCCATAGCTGTTATCATTTATCAAAGCAAGCCCAGAGTTTACCATTGTGTCAGAGCCGATCGCAAATGAAATGCTATACGATCGAGCTGGATTGGACTAGAGCTTACGAAGAAAAAATTACCAGCTAAGTCTTTTCCAATTTGCCTTTGTTTTTTTATTTATTTTTATAATTTTTGTATTCGGAATTTATTTTGTTTTGAGTCGTTTTCTATTCCTACATTGAGGGCAAGGTAGAGTTTAAGTGTGGGGATGGGAAACTGTCGTTTAGTCTGTATACAGAGTCATTTTGAGGCAAAAAAAAAATTTAATAAAAAAAATTAAAAGAAAAAAAATGTCCCTGATTTTGAAGTTTGCATTATATAAAATATGGAAGATGATAGGTAAAGTTAGGTGTCCGGTTTTCAAATAGTATGTATAATAAGAGATTAAAATTGATTGAAAACGTGCCTGACTTGAGATATGTGGGTAGGCTCTGCCGGTAGATAGGTTTCCTTTGAAAAGTAACAAATTTATTATGTTAGGCTATTTTGTGGGTTCTCATCTAGGAGAAACGGGGAGACTGAAACCGCCAAAAATAGTATAAGAAGCACCGTTATAAGTAGAAAACCGTTAGAATTTCTAATCACTAAAAAAAATTAGAAATCAAAGCAAAAATGCCGAAGCTTAAGGTGCCTGGCGACTGGGATAGCGACTTGGATTGGTCACATCCTCTGAGTTAAGTATGCTGAGATGAAAAAAAAATGTTGAAGCTTAAGGTGCCTGGCCACTAGGATAGCGACTTGGATTGGTCACACCCTCTGAGTTAAGTATGCCGAAAAAAAGTGATTTTAAATTCTCTTGGTTTTCTACATAAGACGGTTGGGAAATGGTCAATTGGTCGTTCCTTTAGCTTCATAAGCTTGAGGCGGCATTAAGAGGAACTGTGGCTTCCTTGGAGTGAGACCCTAGATAGACTAATCAACATGAACTTAACATAAATAAAAAGGGGGCTTGGAAACCAGTTTAAGTTTAAGAGGATCAGTATACCTGCAATCGCAATCAACACGTTAGTAGATTATAAATTAAGTAACCTATGTTTTGAAACCGGATGTAAGCCTGACTGTGATTCCATAGCATAATTCTTTTTCAGGGACGAAAAAAAGATAAGTGTGGGGATATTTGATGTATTGTAAAATACATCTATTTCCTGTGTATAGTTCGTACAGTTTTCGAGTCGTTTAGATAGTACTTTTATTAGTTTTAGGCTTGTACTGGTCTATTTTATTTATTATAAGTTTTTATAGATTTTTATTAGTTTTGAGTCAGTTTTAGTATTTATTTATTTAATTTATATTTTGTAGGTATTTATGGACATTAGAGCGTAAACGAGCAAATTTGGTCAAGTCAAAAACACCCGAGTCAAAAGTAAGGAGTCATAATAATAATAATAATAATAATAATAATAATAATAATAATAATAATAATAATAATAATAATAATAATAATAATAATAATAATAATAATAATAATAATAATAATAATAATAATAATAATAATAATAACAAAAGAAACGTAGGTTTCTTTCTTGGCCCAAGGCCCAAGTAGTTCTTTTGATTTTGAGGGATTAATATTATTGAGAGGGGCCGCATTATGAATTCTGAGAGCAGCCACATCGAATATTATAGTAGATCATCGACAAGATCGACTGGGAGTAGAAAAGAATAAAGAGAAAGAGGCTTGGGTTCGCGATTCTTCGGGTTTTATCAACACGGTTCCTCGTTTCTTCGTTTCTTCGTTTCTTTATTATTTAAAACTATGTTTGCTGAATTATTATTGGATTTTGTTTATTTTTCCATGACAATTATTGGCTAGACCTTTAGAACTACCTAGGCGATGATGAATACGCTTGTTTGATTATTTTTCTTTTTGGTTTTGGAACTTTTGGTTGTGGGTGAATTTTAAAGTAAAGAACTTTTTATTTTCTGGTTTGATGTGTATGCATATTTAGTTTTTTTTAATTAATTTTTTATAAACTCCACTTGCGTTTTTGTGAATGTCTTTCATGTATGAATGCGGGTTAGGTTGCGGACTGGGTGTTAGCGACTAGTTTATGGTTAATTTCTGCAGGTTATCCATAGGAGTTGTAATTATTAGTTAGATAATTCTAAGTGTTTTGTCAATTCTCAATAGTTGTAAGGTGCGAGATTGTTGGTTTGTCTAGGGTGTTAAATTGCTAGATCTAGAGGCTTTGTGAGAAGATCTTCCTAGTTTCCTTAGCATTCCTTGTAGGCCAAGTCTTATCAGAAATATTATAGTTACCCCTTGCACTTTTGGGTGTATTGTGACTTTCGCGCTATGAGGTAGACTGTCTAGCGGGTACTTTAAGATTCGAGTAGGTAAGCCTGTGAGGGTAACCTCTCAACCGGTGGTTTAACAGCACAACAATATTCTAGGGTTTCCCCTTGAGAAGGGTCGAGGGTGTCTAGTTTATTCTTGATGTTTAGTATTTTAAGATCCCGGTTCCACACCAGTTCCATAACCATTAGAAACTTATCATTCATGTGTAGGATTCTAGCCTAGGTAGTGCCTTTTCATCATCTGATCTCAGTTGCAGTTTCCAGTTTGTGTCTTTAGTTATTTTAGTTTTATTTATTTATTTGCATTAGTTTGTTAGAAAACTCCCCTTAAGCAACAAAATATTATTAAGTCAGTATTTAGGAAAAGTAATCGAGTCTAATTTACGTTTTCTAGTAGAGTCTCGTGGGTTCGATACTCGGACTTACTTTAGCTGTACTGCACTGACCGGTACACTTGCCGGTTGTGTGGTTTAGGTTTAGAGAGTTTTAGGTTAAAAATTTAAAACTTAGAGTGTCTAGTTTAGGTTAATTTAGGTAGTTTTTATTAAACCACTTTGAGCACATCAGCCATACAGGGTTCTAACGAGTCAATCCCAAGACATGCATTCTAACAGTAGACACACTAGTTAGTACAAGGTCTCAGTTAGTCAAATAGTTCATTGGAAATCCATGCAAAACCCTAGTTGTGGGAATCCATGCAATTGAACACAAGATTCCAATTTGTTGCCCCGACAAGAACAAAAACAAACAATGTTCAAAAACAATAAATATCTCAACGTGATATCCATGACCAGGGCGGGCCCTAGGGGTGGACGAGCCGCACCCCTGGCCAAGGCCCGTTTTTCCGAGGGGCCTAAATATGTATTTTTTTCTATTATACATTTTATATATAAATATAAAGAATAAAAACTAGAAGGAAAATATGGTTTGGTCCAATGGTTGATGGTGTTGTCTCCTTGTTTGTTGGTCTTGGGTTTGAGTCCCCTTCAACTACAATTTCGCCATTTTTCATTTTTCTTACTACTTTTTCACCTTGCTTTGGTTTTTATTCTTTTTTTGTTTTAATATCACGTTATTAGTAATAAATTTAGTTCCAAATTAACATCATAATGATTTTAGAATTAATAAACTTTGAGAATAAAATGTTTTCCATAAATGATTAAAATATGTATATTAATTTGTCATTGCATCACGCGTGGGCTCATAAACCACTTCAACTTTTATTATATAAAATTTCGATTGTGGGCATGCTACCTTTATATTTTTTTTGGCTTTTTTGTCGTTTACTATTATGAGTACATATAAACTAACCGATTTCTCGCTCGTCGCAATGTTCGTGATTGACTTGTTAGGGCCTAAGGGTTTTTTTTCTAATTCATACTAGGCACTTGAATCTTCAGGACCGGCTCTGTCCATGACAAACTAGTAAAAACACGAGCAATGTGCCCACATGTATCCCCAAAGAATCGATCCATATTGACTTGTCTGAGTATCGGAATCAAACAAATACATTACCATTTATACATGCATGCGGCCATATCTACACACATATATGTACATATCAAAACATAATCCCACCAAATCCAAGATAATTGCCAAAATTGGATCATAGACCACCATAATCAACCAACCTTACACAAGTTGACTTGCCAAAAATTCCTTGTTCCTTCCCTAGATGTTTCGGCTCCCACATTTCCAAGGCAAGGAGGTGTGCAATGTTTTGGACACTAACTAACTTGTACAAGACACACACACACACATATATATACATATATATATACACGGCTACACACACACCATCATATGTTTAAGAAAATGACAAATATCACTCACATACACGATCACATATATACATACACATGCCCTCTCATCATCTATTAACAATTCTTATCTAGAAAACACCAAAACCCATGACATACACCAACATAGAAACAAGTTTTTCCCACAGACATTTCACATGACATTTGATCTTCCATGATTACCCACACACCTTCCCAAAGTCGGCCCATGTCACCCCTACATAAATCAACAAAAATCACATGAACATACCTTCTCATGCTTACCATTCCTAAGATGTTTCACTAATATACTTGAACCTACAACATATTGTAGGCTGTTCCAAAAAAAAAAAAAAAAAACTAGATACTTGAACCTACAACATGGACAAGGAGATTTTGACTACCCAAAACCCTCAAAAGCCATTCAAAACTTTCAGCCCTTTCTTTCCCAAGACAAACCACACACAACTCAAGGTCAACCCTTTATACACAAATAGAAACCACCTTTTCCTCACCACAATCCACTAATGTTGACTTACCTTAGTTAGAACTCACATCCTACCTCCCTTGACTCTATCTCTGTAACATCCGGCCCCTCTCACCACCAATATTGTCCGCTTTGCCCCCGATGGGTTGCCCATCCAGGAACTCACGGCTTTGTTTTTGGTTGCCCCGGTGGAGACTTTCCATGAGGTCACCCATCCTGATACTACTCACACCTGAGCACGCTTAACTGTGGAGTTCTCCTCTCATCCACTAACATTAAGCCCAAAACGCGTTGGTGATTTAAGAGGCTTTGGATTACTTATGAACCAAGGATCTCTCCTGGCCATGGCCGATGTGGGATTTGCCTAGGGTGTCATACAATGGTCCATGTTAATCTTCTCAGAAATCAGTACTGTTACAATCACCCCCCCCCCTTAGGGACTCATCATTCTCGATGAGGTTTGCCCCACCATCCCGAACGACACAGGAGTGGCTCTGATACCATTTGTAACATCCGGCCCCTCTCACCACCAATATTGTCCGCTTTGCCCCCGATGGGTTGCCCATCCAGGAACTCACGACTTTGTTTTTTGTTGCCCCGGTGGAGACTTCCCAGGAGGTCACCCATCCTGATACTACTCCCACCTGAGCACGCTTAACTGTGGAGTTCTCCTCTCATCCACTAACATTAAGCCCAAAACGCATTGGTGATTTAAGAGGCTTTGGATTACTTATGAACCATGGATCTCTCCTGGCCACGGCCGATGTGGGATTTGCCTAGGGTGTCATACAATGGTCCATGTTACTCTTCTCAGAAATCAGTACTGTTACAATCTCTCTCGAGTATATAAGTGGACCAAGAGACTTCATAAGACACCACACAAGCAACCAACACTCCAAAGATATCACAATACCAACACATCTTTTATTTTCCCTTTGTTTCCTTTTGGCTGAGAACCAACAGCCCCAAAAGGGCGTAGGTCGATCAACTTCATCTTCATTTGAGAGTCACAAGTCGCTAGCAAGCACCTAGGAGTCACATTGTGGGGAAAACCATCTTGATTTCTTACTTAACCTTCGGCTACACAAGTGAGGTACAAAAACCGATTCATTTCCTTTCTTTGCATAATATTCGAACATGTGAATGGTTTACCCGAAAGCACCCGCTCGAACACATCACTAGGCTACTAGTTTTCAAGTAAAACTAACTTAAAAACCTAAGTTTTATGATTAAAGTTCAATGTTTTCACTTAAAGATACACACACATATGTATACAATTTCATACATTCTAGAACACACATATGGACATATGCGTACACCCACACATACATATGAATGTATGCGTGAGTGTATAGGGTCGAGGCCGGCCCAAGATAAGCCAACCTCGCTTAGTTGTATGACATATACCATGGCTTGTTTCATAAACATGTGTTAAAGACATTAAAAACATGTGTTAACAAGCTTCACACAAGAGTTTTCCTGGAAACCTGTGATAAACACTAATATGCGTGTGTGTACAAAGGCAAAACATACAAACTGCTTGTTTTTATACAAAATTGCAAAAAGGTATTTCCATATCTCACCCTAGACATACATAACTAAGGCATAAGTGACATTCGGTAACATTAAGTAAGTCAAGACACTTGTTTTACCATAAACAGACTAAACATATCCACATTAGTGACAAAAACGAACATTTCCAACACATACAGTGTGTGACACATATGGATGGTGGTGCAGAAACACCTAGTCCATAGGTTTTCCAGTCAGGTGAAGAAATGCATGGTAGATAGAACCAACCATAGATTTAAGAGGCCTTTAAATTGAATTTAGGGCTTCCTAGACCAGACACACCATATCAGATTCAATTCAAGTCTAGCATCCAGATATCAAGTGAGTTTTTCACGGCCCCTTTTTACTGTTTTACATTTTCCGGGGAAAAACATGCGTACAGTTTTTTAGTTACAATATGACTATTATGTGAACATGAGACATTATGGTTCAGGATCCATTAAGCCCTCGTGTCATACATCATACCATAACCATTAGCTATAGACTTAGCCATGAAACACCGTAATAGATCTATTGGGTTGACACCCCCACTCTTGGTCAATCGCTCTGACTGGATGACAGATATCAAAAGAGTGCTTGTATTTCACATTATTTCATTGTCTTTAGTGTACAATGGGGAGGCACAACATGTCAAGGTTTGGTTATGGGCTCATGTCATATCACATATTAATTATTGCCCTAGCTAGGCAATGATTTAGTCGGTTTTGGATTACATATCCATTACATAGAAAACCTGTGAACTCACCAACTTTATGTTGACCTATATTTTTACATGCATGTTTTTCAGGAAATTAGCATGGATAATGGAGCTTGTGAAGGTCATGTGCGAGCATTTATGGGATACCTCCTTTTGAACCGTTGTGTTGTTGTTTTAACCCTAGACATTTTTATACAATAGTTTTAAATTTGAACAATTAACGTTATGTTTGAAAATTTTGGTTGTTTAATGGAAGTTCCTATTTTATTTTAATTAATGCTCGTGTGACCTTTGTGCTTGGAAATCATTCGAAGTTGCACCTTGCGTTTCCGCCTTGGCGGGTGTGACAGATTGGTATCAGAGCACGAGGTTATAGCGAACTAAGATTCTTTTGAGTCAAACTATAATCTAAACAAAAATTGTTTTCGAAATGTTTTCCAAAGAAAGAAACACAACACTTACCCTACGCGTTACGCAAGTTCCATGCCAGTTACATATTTCACACATTAGTAGATATATTAAGTACACCACATGATTACTGACACACACGTATGTTCATTGATTTCCAGGATCATGGCACACCACAATGAACCTATCATCATCTCTAATTCCGAGGAGGAGATTGTACCAGAAAGCCCTCCAGCCGACGACCTTCAGCAGGGTTATGAGCCTAGTTCCAGCGACTCAGACAACGAGGAGGATCACATGCAGTTTGATCATGTTGTTTCGGACGATGAGGATGTCGTGCCTGCTGACGAGGCACTAGAGGAGGATGCACCCGCACCACAGCCAAAGCCCCGGGTGCCATCTTTCCGTCCATATCGCCCGTGTCTGGGTGGGGTACGTATGATGTACACCCCTCGGAAACGAGTGCTCCCTCCACCGGCTCCTATCGCTCCAGCTGAGGCTCCTTCCCAGGTTAACCCCGAGCCTCCAGCACAAGCTGATCCCCAGACCCCAGCTCCAGAGGACCCAGAGCCACCCAGAAGGAAGCTACTCGGAGATCTCAGGCTCGCAAGAGGACTTACTTGTCGACTATGGATGGATTCTTGGCCTATTCTGACGAGGATACTGACGTCGAGGCTCCCTCTACCTTTGAGACTGGTGGTCTATCCCAGCCTCCCTCTGACACTCCACTAGCCAACGGCTTCGAGCCAGCTCGTATGCACTACACCCTCTACTCTGTACGGGACGTGGTTGGGCGTCATGACACAGAGATTGGGGTGTTGCGGGAGAGAGTTCAGGAGATTGAGGACGACCTGTATCTGACGGGTCAAACCAGGGATCCTATCCTTTATCGACTGGCGGAGTTGGGTACCCGTGTTTACGAGGCGGATAAGGGACGCGCTGTAGCCGAGGAGCGTGTTGCCGAGCTAGAGGCCAGAGTTGACGACCTTGAGTCCAGGATGACTGCCGCTGTTGTAGCCTTGTCTGCTGCTTTCCCACCCCCATCCCCGTATGATATCTTATGTTGTACTTTTTGTAGTAGTTTAGAAAACTTGCATGGCAGTGTGCCATTTTATTTTGTATGCAGAAACAAAATTATCTCAAGTCTGTTAAACTTGCTATGAAAAGTCCGATGTTTTGATTCCTATATTGTTGTTGTATTTGTGTCGTGCTCTTGTGATCTTGTTTGTCGTTTGTGTTGATTGTATAGTTGTTTGATTGGTGCATATGTTGACAATATTATATAGTGATATGTGTCCCATTCTTTTAATCTTGTGTATTAGAAGAACATGCCTCCCAAAAGAACTACTCGTTCGACTTCTGAGGAAGAAGCTTTTCAAACCACCTCAGCGGACCTAGCCAGGGTAATTGCACAGGCTATCGCGCAACATGAAGCGAACCGCGCCAATTCCAGTGGCGGTTCGGACGTAGCAGGCCGACGCATAACCCAGAAACCTGAGAATGGTAAAAACTCTTGCCTATTCCTTCCTAGTCTTGATCGTATCCTATGCCGATCCTTTCGTTGATGATCTGTTCTTTCTAACCCTACAGAAGTAGAAAATACCATACGTGGGTGTTCCTACAAGACGTTCATGACATGCAAGCCCTGGAACTTCCGTGGGTCAGAAGGAGCAATCGGTATTGTCCGTTGGATCGAGAAAATCGAGTCAGTACTTGACATCAGTGGTTGCTTAGAGGACCAAAAGATCAAGTATGTCACTTGCACATTCCAGGATGAGGCGTTGACGTGGTGGAACCTACAAGTGCAGACCTTGGGGTTGTGCCTACAATCTTTCTTGGGATGAGTTAAAGTCAATGCTGATGGACAAGTATTACCCGCGGAGTGAGCTGCAGAGAGTTGAACAAGCTTACGGTGAAGAACCGTTACCCTCTTCCCAGAATAGATGATCTGTTCGACCAGTTGCAAGGTTCCAGTTTCTACTCAAAGATCGATCTGAGGTCAGGCTATCAGCAGTTACGTATTCATGAAGAGGACATACCCAAGACTGCTTTCAAGACGCGGTATGGCCATTTTGAGTTTCTGGTTATGCCGTTCGGGTTGACAAACGCACCAACAGTGTTCATGGATCTGATGAACATGGTGTGTAAACCTTACCTTGACAAGTTCGTGATTGTGTTCATTGACGACATTCTGATCTATTCACGAACTCAAGAGGAGCATGAGCAAAATTTGAGAGTGATTCTGAATCTACTCAAGGAGGAGAAATTGTATGCCAAGTTATCCAAATGCGAATTCTGGATTCGTGAAGTTCATTTCCTCGGTTATGTAGTGAACGAGAAAGGTATACATGTTGATCCGGCTAAGGTAGAATCGATCAAATACTGGCCTAGACCCAGTACCCCAACCGAAGTTCAACAATTCATAGGGCTAGCTGGCTATTATCGACGATTCATTGAGAATTTTTCAAAGATAGCCCAGTCCTTAATAGTCTTGACCCAGAAAGACAAGAAATTCGAATGGGGAGATCAGCAAGAATCAGCTTTTCAGCTTTTGAAGCTCAAGCTATGCAGCGCACCGATTCTCTTATTGCCAGAGGGAACGGAAGACTTCGTAGTCTATTGCGATGCATCTCACCAAGGTCTCGGTTATGTCTTGATGCAGAGAGACAAGGTCATTGCCTATGCCTCTCGTCAGCTCAAGGTGCACGAACGGAACTACACAACCCATGATTTGGAATTGGGAGCAGTAGTGTTGGCGCTCAAGATATGGAGACACTACCTCTATGGGACTAAGTGTACCGTCTTTACTGATCATAAGAGCTTACAACATGTCTTTGACCAGAAGGATCTGAACATGCGTCAGAGATGATGGGTTGAGCTACTCAATGATTACGACGGTGAGATTAAGTACCATCCAAGAAAGGCAAATGTTGTAGCAGACGCATTAAGCCGATAGGAACATGTCAAAACGTTGCGTGTTCGTGCGCTAAGCATGACCATTCATCCTAGATTTAGGCTGTTTTGAAAAGTGGTGATGAGACAACTGGGTCACTTTTGTGGTTTCATTTGAAAAATGGGTTGCTCGTCATCCTAGATTAATGAGTTGAGATTTGCAATCTCAACAAATTAGCCGAGGGTTATGAATTTCTTTCTAAGTTAACAACTGAAACAATTTTTTTATCATTTTTACAGTTACCAGTGTGCTCAGATTCACACAACCAGAAACTAGTTCCTAGGAATACTGCACCCAATCAGTTCCATCTGCACACTGAGGAACGAGGAGCAAAGAAAGTAAAGAGGTTTGGAACGAAAATGATACACAAACAGATAGAAGAGGAGCGGGCTCGAATTCCCAAAGCTACCCTATATCCGTATACTACAAATTACCCTGTGGTATGCAAACTTACCATTTGTTTGAAATGTTAACTAACACATATAAATGAATATAAACAGAGAAATGAATTCTGTCAATTACCCTGACACATGAGTTAGTTCAACTAAAACCCACTAATAAATAAATACATTATGTAAAATGAACACACAATTTGCTTATGTAAATGAACAAACAAACAAACGTAAATGAACGAAAGAGACATGTGTTAATGTTCATTCATCTAATTAAATGAAGAAAACAATTTGCTTATTAAATAAAAGAAATTCCTCACTGAGCATTTGTTTCTCTATATAGGCGTGTTCTTTTCTTCTAACAAGTTTCCTACCCATTTGAGGGAAAAAAAAAGAATGCAGACCGACCCATTATATAAATGTGTAAAATTTAGCACATCTGCTGACCAATTTACTATGTGTGTAGGTTCCACCAAAACCGCAGCCAAAACAGTGCACCAAATTAGAACCGTTTTGATTAGAGAGTGTGGCAAGGCATGAAGAAGAAGTACAAAAGGAAATAGAAGAAAGGAGGAGGGTGAAAGAGGAAGAAGCTAAGATGAGAATCTTTAAGGCTCAAAAAATATTGAAAGAGTAAGAAAAATAGCTGAATTTTGGTTTAAAAACATTGATCTTTTTATGCTGACTTTTGGTTAAAATGGCAGGGATCCTGTTCCTGTCCCGGCCCTGAGAAAGTCCGCAGGACACCGACTGAAGTTCATGCATTCGATCTACATGTACAACACCAAGCAGTGGATAGAGCAGAATTTGACAAAAGAATTAAGGAGAAAGAGATGATGTACAAAAGATACCGCGATGAAGCAGAGTCTGCAAAGATGGTATGGCGAATTCTCTTTATTTTATGTGAAATATATATGCATGAAAGTTAAGTAATTCTTATTATTGTCCAGATGGAGAATGAGAAAGCATTGAAACAACTAAGAAGAACTTTAGTGCCTCATGCAAGACCAGTGCCTAATTTTAGCAAGCCTTTCTTACCTCAAAAGTATGAAGTCGGTAGCTTTTACTCATAATGTCAAAAAAAATACTTTATCCTGCATACAACTCGGTTTTCAATAAAAGTTGTATTTACTTTTGAAGAAAACTTTAAAGACGTTGTCTTGAAAGTAAAAATTGTTAAAACAAAAAATTTATTTTATGATCTCAAACTTTTGGATTGTTTACATGATTAGGTCATCAAAAGGAGTCACAAGACCAAAATCACCAAGATTGAAGATCAATGAAAAGAACATAAAGAAGAAAGATGGTGGTTGCTACAGCATCAAATATGATGTGACATGTGTGGGCAAAAATTTTGATGTTACATTCAAGAATTCTTGAATATAAGACTGAAATTCTAATTAACTCGTAATTTGTTCATTTATCACACTGTGAGCAGTGTATATTTTTTTTTTGAACGACTAATTTCTTACACCACTTTTTTACACCTTTTTTTTTACACATCCTTGGAATTGAACTCCCAACCTCACCTAAGAGAGGATTTCCTCGCTACCACTTGGCTATAACCTAAGTGTATATTGATTGTGTATATTCATTATGCAAAGGCATATCACGTATTTAAGTTTCCATGACATGACATGACATGACAAATGTCTTTACAAATTCATAGATATATAAAGAGGTGGTTAAATCCTTGTATTTAAATAGTTACACTTCAATTAGAAAATTGTTAAATGATTTAAATACCCTATTAGGAAAAGAATTAACAAGCATAACATACTTTTTTGTTTGAAAAACACACCAAGTTTCCAAATCCGTAATTTAAAATTTGTGTTTACAATCGGTTAAAGGTCTAAAACAAAAGGTTTTACATTGATAGCATTCATATATGTAGCAATTTTACTTGTAATCAACGATTACTTTTATTGTTGATTATAATTTATTATGTATATACCAGTATTCCTAAAATTTGTTTGATACCTGATCATAATATAAGAAATATATTGAATGGTTAACCATATGACGCATGCATCGACAATTAATTTCTCGTTTGTCACAGCCACATGAATAGATGACTGAGCAGTTCAATATATTTCGTCATATTTAGGACCCAACCCTTGATTTCCAAATACTTGAAGTCAAAACCTTGATTTTGTGGCTCCACAGTCCACATTTATTGCACCTTTGAAATTTCGAATGGATGAAGAAAGGAAACCTTGAATCATTTGTATACAACGTGAAAGTGGTGGCATCTTACAAAACTTTTGGCAGATGTTATGGAATCAACGAGCTGGGTGAAATCAGTTATTGATTGTTTAAATAACATCTCAATACCCTCATCATTTTCTTTCATGGCTCTCCCAATGATATGGCTAGCCATTTGATGTCTCATATGTGGCCTTTAGTCAATGCAACGATTCCTAAGTTGTTTTGTGCAAATCGTTCTTTTAGTATTTGTTTCTTGTAATAATCTAGAAAAAATATAACACTTTAATAAGAGTAAAAAAATTTAAATATTTATGTCATATCATAAATGTTTAACCATTAACAAAAGTTTTTCTAACATTCTATACAACTAGGATTTTATTACCCGCGGGAGCTCTTGATGGACGTTAAAGATCGCGCGTCACTGTGGGAACTCCTGTTGCGTGGAGAGTTTCGTGGATATAAAAGATAATATTAAGTTATTGTTATTCTCGCGTGGGCTTCAAAAAAATACTCGCGGCTAAAAGCTAAAAGTTTGGTGGTCAAAGTTTGAAATCCTAAAAACTAAAAGATTGATCAAAGCTCAATGCAAGTTTAAAAAAGTTGGGTGGTCAAAGTTTGAAATCTTAAAAGATAAAAGTTTGGTGGTCAAAGTGAAAGAAAATAAAGTTAAGTTAAAAGTTAGTGGCCAAAGTTTTAAATCTTAAAAGCTAAAAGTTTGTTGGTCTAAGTTTTATGGTCAAATTAGAAGAAAATAAAGTTAACCTAAAAGTTAGTGACAGAAAATAAAATTAACCTAAAAATTAGTGGCCAATATATATATTAAAAGAAAGACACTATTGAAGTGTATTTCTATTAATAAAGAGATAATTGATGAAACTCTTTCTAAAATTGGACTGAAACAGTACCAGTCTAGTTAAGTCCATCTGAATCACCTCTAGTGAGAACCGACCGGTTGAAACAAAAAACCATACAAAACGGTTACTTCAAACTTTATATTGTACTAGGTTAGAGTCCCGTGGGGACCCACGGTTCACCCGAAAGTAAAATGAAAAAAACGTAGAAAAATAAGAATTGTATTATGCAATTTGTTTTGGTTACTAAATGTTTGATAATGCAATATGTATGAATTTTGATGTTAAATGCAAAATGTCATCTAACAGTTTCATGTAACGAAATGATGGATATATCGAGTAAGTAAAGTTTAATTTGACAACTGCAAACTACATAGCATACTATCATAATATCACACATTACATCATTTGGGTAATATCTATATTCTAATCATAATTAAGCTTAAGCATAGAACACTTATCATTTAGTTGGGGCTTAACGAACTTCAACCAATATCACACATTACATCATTTGGGTAAGGGTAATATCTATATTATAATCATAACTAAGCTTAAGCATAAAATACTTATCATTTAGTTGGGGCTTAACGAACTTCAACCAATGGTCCATTTTCATTACTTCAATCAAAATCTTCCAACTCTTGCTCATTGATAGCTGATTTTTTACCTTCGAAGTTGTTATCATTGTCATCACGATCCTCGGAGTGCAGCTCATTTTCAATAATTTATGAAAACCTCCACTATTGTATTCCATATTTGTGTTCTACATAAAATATAGTTGTAAAGATATGGATACGGTGCTAAGTAAATCAAGAAACAATCCTTAACCCACTTACTTGAATGGGTAGCTTAAATTTTCATGTTATCTCTCCAATGGTTCAAACCGATTACATAGCTAAAAAACAACTAATAAGAAAATGGGTCTAATGTCACATGCTGTAATATAAATTTCCTATATTTTATTAAAAAATAGACACCAAAAGGATCAACCCAGACCCATTTCAATATGTAGCCAAAAGGACCCATTGTACACACACTTTAGGCAACTTTTGACATGTTACAAAAAGCCGCCAAAAAAACGTCATTATTTAAACTGTGTAAATATAGTACTTAACAATTAAAAATCTTATTCTCTCCGTCCCATTAGAAGTGTCCATATTCCCTTTTTTATTTGTCCCATTTCATGTGTCCACTTTTAGAAATTTTAAGCCAATTTTCAAAGTTACCCTTAAAAACACAACTAAAATAAACAAAGAATATGATGGGCCCACATATGACAAGGGTATTATTGTCATATGGCAAGCAAAAAAAGCAATCATTTAATATGCCTAAAACTTTGTGTTTTTCAAACCAAGACACTTCTAATGGGACGGAGGGAGTAATAAATAACATCAAAATCATAATCAATCATTCAAATAAATGACATTAAAATAATCCGTATCTGAAATTGACTTGCCCATTATATACAAATTATTATTGACATCTTAAAATTAGCACACTTAAAATTAGCACACTTATTGAAATCAAGATGATGATTATCGTTTAGTTACAATGGATTAAAGGAAAATCGTAATATCAAAATGAAAGTCGGTCAACAATGTTAAAATGAAATTCGTAATATTAGTAACATCAATAAATAAGATTAAAAATCTTAATAAATAACATCAAAATCGTAATCAATCATTCAAATAAATGACATTAAAATCATCCGCGCCTCAAATTGCCTTACCCATTATATACAATTTATTATTGACATCTTTAGTAATCATTATTAGTTGTACAGAAAGTAACATTTTGAAAATTTATATTATCATTTAATTTCGTTGTTAAATTTGGTATGACGATTAAATGATTTTATTATTTGTTAAGGTTTATATAGTATTATTGTGTCTCGAACAATTCTGCAAAATTGGAAATATTGTGCCTCGATTGACGTGATCGGGTAGGAATATTTATTTATATATTTGAATTATAAAAATGGAAGGATTGGTAATTGACGTGAATTGGTCAACAACGCTTAAAATTAACACAATCAAACTCAAAGACATAAAGTCAACAATATTTCCATCAAATTAACAAAAACGTAAAAAGTTTTTACTCAGATTTAGTCAACAATATTAAAATTAAGGTCGTAATATTAGTAATAGCAATTAAAATTATCTTGAATACATTATATATTTTAGGAAACTATTAAATAGATTTGTATTATATTTATCATTAAAAGAATAATAAAAGTGTAGGAAAATAAATGTACACTCCCATCTTCGTATTATATTTAAATTATAAACTGTTAAATAGATTTAACATTGTTAAATAGATTTAAATAAATGTTTAAAGGAAAGTCGTATATGTTTAAAAGAATATCGTTTCATGACAATTGATTAAAGGAAAGTCTTTGAATTATAAAAAAGGGAAGGATTGGTAATTGACGTGAATTGGTCAACAACGCTTAAAATTAGCACAATCAAATTCAAAAACATATAGTCAAAGAATTGACCTCCATCAATTTAATAAAAACGTAAAAAGTTTTTACTCAGATTCGGTCAACAATATTAACATTAAGGTCGTAATATTAGTAATAGCATTGAAAATTATTTTAAATACATTATATATATTTTAGGAAACTGTTAATTATATTTAAATTATATTTATTATTAAAAGAATAATAAAAGTGTAGGAAAATAAATGTACATTGTTATCTTCGGATTATATTTAAAGTATAAACTCTTAAATAGATTTAACATTGTTAAATAGATTTAAATAAATGTTTGAAAGAAAGTCGTATATGTTTAAAAAAATATTGTTTCATCACAATTGATTAAAGGAAAATTGTATTATAAAAATTAAAGTCGATCAACAATATTAAAATGAATTTCATAATATTAGTAATATCAATAATTAGGATTAAAAATGTTAATAAATAACAACCAAATCATAATCAATCATTCAAATCAATGACATTAAAATTATCATAAATAACATTAAAACTCTTCATAAATAACAACAAAATCATAATTTAAATTTCAAAATCAATGACATCTTGTGGTGCAACCTTAGTAACAAACATTTTGTGCTCGATTGAACACCATTTGAAGACACAGTATTCGCCAATGGAAGTATCTTTTGATTGAAGCAAATCAGGTCATCTAATCACAGTAAACCTTTACAAAAGAATTATGTATGGAAAATTTAGAATGTGTAACTAATTATAAAATAAGAATATTGTAAACATAAATGTTGAATATACAAATAATAAACCTAGCGACTTGTGAAACAATTTTTGCACGTAATATTAGTATTAGTATTAGTTAGTATTAGTAATTATTAGTAATTAGTAATATATTCGTAAAAACAGTAATAGAAAAATTTAATTCGGACAATAAGATATAAATGGGATTAAAATTAAAAATCGTAATATCAGTTTTAGTATTAGTAATATATTCGTAATTTAATTCGGTCAATAATAAATAAATGAGCTTAAAAATCGTAATATCTATACATATAATATTTAGAAGCAATTTTGGACACTTGGCAATCATTTACCCCCTAGCAATTATCTCTCCTCCATTTGTGAAGCGACATGACACCTTTAGAGAATTAATAAAATTTTCTTTTTTTTAAATCAAAAATCATTATAATTAATTAATATGTTGACTTTTGGAGGAGACAATTCTCATTTATCACAATTATTAAGTTTCCTAATTTTTAAAAGTATTCTTCCCTTATACTTTTCCTTTACAAAGCTTTCTTCCCTTACAAAATTAGATGATTAAATAATCAGATGGAACATAACCTGTATCTCAAATTCGTGTCATCATCCTCTCCATTTTCACAAACCCTAATCAGGCGATCGTTCGAATCAACCATTCTTTTACCGTGTTCTTCATCTTCAATCCAAGGTTTTATCTCTTCCATTCTTTATTAATCAATCGTTCTTCATGTCAATGTTTTCTCTTTATTTTTTTCGTGTTTTTTTCCAGATTTCTTTGTCGATTAAGGTATGTTGTCTCTATTTTGACTGATTTCAATTATTTATATACTTGATTTTGTATTGATGTTCTTGGTTTTACTGATTGTTCTTGGTTTTTTGTTTATTATTGTTCAGTCATGTTAATTGTTTTGATTTTGTATTGATGTTTTAGGGTTTATATTTTAGCTTTCGATTTAGGGGTTTTTAGGGTTCGACTGATAAGATTAAGTTTTGATTGATTGTTCTTTATTTTTTGATGGATTATTATTAAGACTGATTAGGGTTAATGAGTGGTTAGTGTTCGACTGATAAGACTAAGGTTTATGTGTTAGGTTTCGAATTAGGGTTAATGTTTTAGGTTTCGGTTTAGGGTTAAATTGATGTTTTAAAAAAGCTACGAATTGATTGTTATGATTTAGGTTTCGATTAGTGGTTTATGTTTTAGGTATCGATTTAGGGGTTTTTAGGGTTCAACTGATGTTATAAGGTTTCATTGATTGTTCTTTATTTTTCGTTTATTATTATTGAGAATGATTCTGGATTTATGTTTTAGGTTTGTATTTAGGAAAAATGTTTTAGGTTTCGATTTACGGTTCAATTGATGTTTTAAGAAAGCTACGAATGCATTGTTATGATTTAGGTTTCGATTAGGGGTTTATGTTTTAGGTATCGATTTAGGGGATTTTAGGGTTCAACTGATGTTATAAGGTTTGGCTAATTGTTATTTAGTTTTCGTTTATTATTATTCAGAATAATTCTGCCTTTATGTTTTAAATTTGTATTTAGGAAAAATGTTTTAGGTTTCGAGTTAGGGTTCAATTGATGTTTTAAGAAAGCTACGAATGGATTTGTGTTTTAGGTTTCGATTTAGTGGTTTATGTTTTACTTTTCAGATTTGTGCGATTATGGTTCATGTTTCTCATTTACTTCAATGTTTAGGTGTTTTTTGTTGTTCTTTATGGTTTTGATGATCATCTTCTCACTATGGTACAGTTTCTATATATTCATTTACACATTCTTCTAAGCCTAAAATTGATCAATAGAACATAAATACTCGCTGCTGAACATGAACGACATAATGTCCAGTCTTGGGTGTTCGTCGATTTGTCAATTTGTTATCTATTTTGTTGCTATATAATGTGCAGTCTTGGGTTAATTGTTATCTATTTTGTTGTTGTATAATTTGTGAGTACAAGGATTGAGAACTATAGTTAATGTGTGTTTTTCCTGCGCAGCGTTTAGGATTTGAGGACACTGCGTTCAGCCTCGACTATATTCCTTAAAACTGGGCCAACCCTTGAGAGGTACACAATTCTTTATCGCATTAGTTTAATATTATTACTGTGTCAAAATCAAAAGCTTTTGCGGGTTGAAAAACTGCACTTAGGGTGGTTAAAAAAAACTGCTGGATTGAAAAACTACACTTATATGTGTCAAAAGTTTGCAGCGTTTGTTGCAAAATTCTGCACTTTGATGGGTTTAAAAAAACTGCACTTTTAGAGGTCAACTTCTGCACTTTTATGTTAAAAAACTGCACTTTTATGGGTTAAAATTCTGCATTATGTTTTGGTTCGTTTAATACGTTTTAAAATTCTGCATTATATTAAAAAAACTGCACTTTTATGGGTAAAAAAACTGCACTTTATGGGTCAAAAGTTTGCAGCGTTTGTTGCAAAATTCTGCACTTTGATGGGTTTAAAAAAACTGCACTTTTAGAGGTTAACTTCTGCACTTTTATGTTAACAAAACTGCACTTTTATGGGTTAAAATTCTACATTATGTTTAGGTGCGTTTAATACGTTTTAAAATTCTGCATTATATTAAAAAAACTGCACTTTTATGGGTAAAAAACTGCACTTTATGGGTCAAAGTTGCAGCGTTTGTTGCAAAATTCTGCACTTTGATGGGTTTAAAAAAACTGCACTTTTAGAGGTTAACTTTGATGGGTTAAAAAAACTGCACTTTCAGAGGTCAACTTCTGCACTTTTATGTTAAAAAACTGCACTTTTATGGGTTAAAATTCTGCATTATGTTTTGGTTCGTTTAATACGTTTTAAAATTCTGCATTATATTAAAAAAACTGCACTTTATGGGTCAAAAGTTTGCAGCGTTTGTTGCAAAATTTTGCACTTTGATGGGTTTAAAAAAACTGCACTTTTAGAGGTTAACTTCTGCACTTTTATGTTAACAAAACTGCACTTTTATGGGTTAAAATTCTGCATTATGTTTAGGTGCGTTTAATACGTTTTAAAATTCTGCATTATATTAAAAAAATGCACTTTTATGGGTAAAAAACTGCACTTTATGGGTCAAAGTTGCAGCGTTTGTTGCAAAATTCTGCACTTTGATGGGTTTAAAAAAACTGCACTTTTAGAGGTTAACTTCTGCACTTTTATGTTAAAAGGTTGCACTTTTATGGGTTAAAATTCTGAATTCTGTTTTGGTGCGTTTAATACGATTTAAAATTTTGCATTATATTAATTTTTAGCAGCAGATTAGTGCAACAGTAGACAGACTAGCACTGCAGTTCCTTTCACAGCGGCAAATTCAACTGTTGCTGCAGCTGGTTGCAGCGTCTGTTTGCTGCAGATGTTTTCACAGCAGCAGATTCAACTGTTGCTGCAGCTGTTTACGTCTGTTTGCTGCATATGTTGTATTATTCTCATATCAGTTGTGGACTGTGGTGTTTATAGGAACTGGAATGCAAATGGAGAGCTCAGAGTCGCTAAAATTTTGGGGAATTGTTGAGAGTGTCTGCTGGTAAGGTATTGTTTGTGTTTTTAAAAAGATAATATTTTTAATTTTTATTAAAAAAAGACATTTAGGGTTTGAGTATCGCTAGAGAAAAGAGCTTGGCTGATGCCAAATATTTTTGGATAGTTTGAGTTTGCTACTGTTCATTTATGCTCATACCCCCCTGAGCTTGTGTTTTTATGTGACACCCGGCAAACTTCGGTTACTAGCTTTTGAAAACTCAGTAAGTCTACCTTAGCGAGTCGTGCATACATTACACATGACAAGGTCAGTCGAGTCGAGTCGTGCAACATTGGGGTTCTAACACACACAAGTCTCGAGTCCCGGGAATTGGTGAACGAGTGTGAACGTGTTTGTTTTCATGAATTTTGTGTTTATAATCATTATGTGACTTGTCGGTATGTGAATACGTGCTTATATGTGTTAAAATAGTGTTTAACGTGCCAAAAACCCATAACACCCTGCAGCAGGCGATTAGGAGGCCTAATTGCCTGTTGCAGGGGCGAGTAGGCTCCTATTAGGGGCGATTAGAAGCCTACTCGCCTGAAGGGGGAGGGGCGATTAGGAGCTCCTAATTGCCTCTTGCAGCCCCTACTCGCCAGTAACCTTTGGAATGACTAGAAACGCCTATAAATACCACCCTTGTGTTGCAAAACATCATTTTAGAAACCCTAGCACACCCCAAAGCCACCACACACTATACCCAACCTCTGTAACTCGTTTTTGATCAAGAAACCACCTTTACAAGATCTTACACCTTTCTTTGCTAAAATCTAAGGTGTGTTCATCTTCTTAAACCTTGTTAATGATAAAGTTTTACTCCCTAAAGGTCCAGACCTGGTTTCTAAGTATTTGTGTCTTTGAAAACTTGTTAAAAACAGATTATAAACAAACCCACACCTTCATGCTTGTTCTATGTTATGTTATCATGCAAAGATGAGATTTTTGATATTAAAACGTGTTTGTTTCCATGTGTTTGATATGTTTCTGACTTAAATGAATCATTAGGATGATTGTCTATGAATTTGGGAGCATATAATTGTGTTTTGATGATATTTGATATTTTGACCCGTTTGGGTGATTTTGGGAGACTTAGTGTGATTTAATATGTTTTGATGATTCTAGAGGATTAGGGTTTGCTCTAGGATGATGCTAGAACAGTAGGAAAGGATTAGATGACGTTATTATGTGATGAAATCTGAGTATTTGCTATTTAGGGTAAGTTTTACATGATGATGTGATGTTTACATGATGAAAATGCTATTTTGGGAAAACGCTTGCATTTGGGACTGTTAGAATGATGATAACTTAGGGGTTTTTGCTTTAAATATGTTTGTTAATGTGTTATGATTGATATTGGGTGTTTACACATGTTTCGGATCTGATCTGGAGGGTTAAACGCGCGAAAAAGTGGCACAGCCCTGCAGGGGGCGATTAGGAATCCTAATCGCCTGATGCAGGGACGAGTAGGAAAGGTTAGGGGCGAGTAGACCCCTAATCGCCTGATGTATCAGCCAATTAGCCTCCTAATGGCATGTGTGACCATCCTAATGGCTAGTTGACCATCCTAATGGCTAGTTGACCATCCTAATTGCTAGTTCACTTTCCTAATTGCATGATTAATGTCTAAGCACGTGATTAGCTGATTTAAGCATAGTTTGACATCCCGAACATGAAATGACACCTAGGAACATGCTAGGAACCCTGTGAAATGTCCGATAACCCGGTAATACACGTATGGACTCGTATACGCGATATATGAACTATATGTTGACTTTAGTGAACTGTTATGCGTATTAAGTGCATGTTTGCTTGTGATTGCATGATTTCTCATTCTTAGCTAACGCGTGAGTCGTCGGGTCACCAATGGGATGTCGGGTCTTGTATGTGTGGTCAAAATAGCAGTCAAACGTGTTTTCAAAACGTACTTAGTCATGGTCTGGACAATCGGGGACTAGTTAGCCTTCGGGTTATTAGTCTAACTTGATACATATCTTATGATAGGTCGCCACTAGTTGGGGCTATCATATCATACAAACGGTTTACTCATATCACATAAATGGTTTACTTATTAACGGAAGACGCAACCTAAGGTGAGTTCACGGCCCCACATTTTACGGTTTTTGCTTTCGGGGGAGAAACATGCTTAAAACTCTTTTATGACTCTTGGCTCTTTTCACGTTATACTATGGTTTACATATTATTACTATACAGTTCATCAAAAAGTCCCTTAGAAACCACTAACATGGGAATATGGCGGGGAAATGTGGATAGCGCTATTGGGAACTGACAAGCCCCACTCGACGGCTGGAGGCCGGGCGGGTGCATATTGTCTCTAATAAAACAAGGCCTACCGGTGATGACGGTAGTCCATAAAAATTAAGGGTCAGTAAACGACATAGTCAGCAATGGTTTCACCCGTATGAGTATCTTATTCTGCGCCTAGCTAGCGTTCTCACAAGCATAGTAGTAACAGTGACGGTAACGGTTTTCGAAGGATCACTTTAAATGTTTAAATAAAACATGTGAACTCACCAGCATTATATGTTGACTCTTTTAGCATGTTTTCTCAGGTCGCTAAGGTAGCAGCTGTCATCTAGGCGTACGGAGTCGCACTGGAGTCGTACTCGCGTCTAGGATCATTATGCATGTTTTGTTTTGGATTGTCAAACTCTTAGACTTATGTTTTTATTTACGCATGACTTCTGTAAACTTCAATGTTTCCGCACCTTCGAATGTTGTTTTAAATCTTATGCATGGTTTTTGTTTACGTATGTTTTTACATTTAGACATCGTTTATTGTGACCGTTGACTTGGATCCTGGTGTGTCACATGCCTCGTGGTAGAACTCCGCTTGTGGAAATTTGAGGGTGTGACATTTTAGACACTGTTTTAGGAGTTGTAAATTAATATATTAGAAGTGAAACCCAAAATCTACTGAGTGAAATTGATTATAATAATTTCTTTTGCAGGGGTGAAAATTGTAGAACTTATTATTTTGTATTTACGGCTTTAAAATATGTCATGTTTATTAAAAAAAAAATCATTGTTTGTACACAGCACTGCAGGACACGAGGCATCAGGGACCGGAAGCATGAAATTGTGTATGAATGGATGTTTGTTGCTTGCCACGGCTGATGGATCTACAAATGAGATTATTGAAGAAATTCGTTCAGAAAACATGGTAACTTCGAATTTATTGCAAATCCCGCAATTAGTTTTCTTTCGTTATATATCATTACAAATGAATATGTAAATATTCTCTTTTTAGTTCATATTTGAGGCAAAGATCAATGAAGTTCTGGCACTGCGTGAAAAAGATACCACCGTTAAAGCACCCCTTCAATTTGTGCGCGTAGTAAGGTAGAATAAATTTACCTCCTTTACTCGTATGTTTTAATTAAGAACGATGCATGGCATCAAATAATTTGCTGATCAGTGTAAGTGGTTTAGATATTGTTATGGCTGCTAAATAATTTTTTTCTTAACGTTTTTAAGGATGGTGAGGGATGGCTATTTTGGATTCAAAGATTACTTCAAGTCGTCGTGCGATACTGTTGAAAATGGCAAAGATTTCTATCTCTTGGGGTCTGATTTCGCTAGCTATCTAGAAGCCCAGGTAAGCTAATTGATTTATAATTACTAGAAATATCAAGTTCAGGTAAGCTAATTGATTTATAATTACTTGAAATATCTCTTGGGGTCTGATTTCGCTAGCTATCTAGAGGAATGGAATTTTTTATTAGACCTGGTCGGTTCGGTGAGGCTGCAAAACAGCCCTGATAAGTGGAGATGGTTGGGCGAAAGCAATGGCGAATTCAGCGTGGGTTCTGTCAAGCGCCTACTGTGTAACGAATTGGATTTCAGCGCTAATTATGTTATGGAACGATGCAGTTGGGTCCCATTAAAATGTCGTATTTTTGTATGGATGTGTATTGGTTTCTTTTAAATCTTAATAAAATATTTCTACTACATTTTTTTATATGTTTTACCCCTCAAAATAATTGTACGTTGGTGAGCCGCGTGTAAC
The DNA here is from genome assembly GCA_032199755.1 of Ambrosia artemisiifolia. Classification (NCBI taxonomy): domain Eukaryota; kingdom Viridiplantae; phylum Streptophyta; class Magnoliopsida; order Asterales; family Asteraceae; genus Ambrosia; species Ambrosia artemisiifolia. The sequence goes on along the minus strand of CM063519.1, from coordinate 45,375,463 downwards.
GCGGGCAAAGATCTAGTATAACATTAAATTCGATCAATTATTATTAATGTCATTAAAACTCATAATAAATAACATTAAAAAATGAATAAATCCTATTAATTGCAGGCAAGACCAATAATAATTCATAAAGATAGATAAAATATAATTTCATAGTAATATTAATATAAATAAATGAGATTAAAAAATCGTAATAAATAACATTCAATTCGGTCAATTATTATTAAAGTCAATTAGTATTAGTAATATATTCGGTTAACAATACTATTTTTACGAATAGTAAAACTAAAATCATAATATTAGTATTAGTTAATATTAGTAATTATTAGTAATTAGTAATATATTCGTAAAAATAGTAATAGAAAATTTTAATTCGGTCAATAAAATATAAATGAGATTAAAATTAAAAATCGTCATATTAGTTTTAGTATTAGTAATATATTCATAATTTAATTCGGTCAATAATAAATAAATCAGATTAAAATTAAAAATCATAGTATTAGTATTAGTAATATATTCGTAAATTAATTCGGTCAATAATAAATAAATGAGCTTAAAAATCGTAATATATAACATTAAATTCGGTCAACTATTATTAATGTCATTAAAACTCATAATAAATATTATTAAAAAATAAATAAATCCTATTAATTGCAGGCAAGACCAATAATAATTCGAATGAATAGTAATATAAATAATATTAAACATAATTTCATAAAGATAGATTAAACATAATTTCGTAGTAATATTAATATAAATAAATGAGATTAAAAAATCATAATAAATAACATTCAACTCGGTCAATTATTATTAATGTCAATAAATAACATTAATTCTAACATACTAAAAATACATTAAAAATAATTAAATCTGATTAAACATAAATTTGAAAAAAGTAATATAAATAAATGAGATTAATAATTTTAATAAATAACATTAAATTCTGTCAATTATTATTAATGTCAATAAATAATATTAAACATCTTAATAAATAAAGTAAAAATGAATAAATCTTATTAATTGCAATCAAAACTAATCATAATTCGTAAACATAGTAATATAAATAAATGAGATTATAAATCTTAATAAATAAACTCAAAATCGTAATCAATAATTCAAATAAATTACATTACAAACATAAAAAATCGTAATTTTAATTTGAAAATCAATTACTTCTTGTGGTGGAACTGTTGGGACAAAGAGGATTGACGAAACCACCTTTTGATAACCTTAGTCTATTTCATATCTGCCTAAGTATAGAACTGCTGAAGAACAAAAGAAGAAGTACTGAAGAACAAACACCAAAGTACTGAAGAGTAAAAGTCATCAGAAGTTCTGAAGTCTAACCAGACATTTCACTTTAGAACTACTGAAGACAAACTGCTCATCAGCAGTTTGTCACTCATCAGCACTTTGCATCAGAAGCTTCTAAACCAACTGAAGATCAGCAGTTTCTACTTTTGATTATTATATAGTTTTGTTGAAGTCTTGATTACAAGTTCCGATGTAAAGACTTTAGTAACCTTATCTGTAGCCGAAATATCTTAGATTACTTCAGACAAAGGTTTAGTCCTTTGGTCTATAAATAGATGAGTTTGTTCATCTATTTCACATATGTGATTTTGTGTAATATCTTTGAACTTATATTGAAATCCTTCGGGCTTTAAACTTATAATTTCCACTTCACATCTGAGAAACATAAACTGCTATTACTGCTTTATACTTAGAATATTTATTGTTTCTCATTTATTGTTCAGTCAAGGGGGAGTAATAACTCCTCATCAAAGTGATCTTTTAGACCTTTGAACACTTGTATTTCCGCTGCTTAATAACTCATATATAAATCTGATAACACATAAGTGTTCATAAACATAGCCACTGATCCAACAATTGGTATCAGAGCATCTGGTTAATCTGATCAAAATCAATCTAACAAATTGAGAATCAGACACAGGCTCATTATTGATATTCAATAAAAAGGATAAAAGGCTCACTTTTTAATCCATCACTTTAAGGAAGTATTGACAAATCCAAACTTCTTAAAAATGGACCCCTACAATACTGGATCTGCCAACAAACCTCCTATGTTAGTCAGAAATGAATATAACATATGGTCTAAGAGGTTGGCACATACTATTTCCCAAACAAACACTGGATGTTGGAGGTCTGTAGTTTTTGGACCTCACAAACCAGTTGTTAGTGATCCAGAGGGAAAGACTGAAAGACCAAAAGATCCAAAAGAATACACGGAGGAAGATTTCCAAAAATTTGAGCTTGATGCAAAAGCTTTCTCCATGTTGGCTATGGCTCTCCCAAATGAAATTTATGCTGGCCTTTTACACTGTGAAAGTGCCAAAGAGCTGTGGGACTGCCTAAAAGAGCAGTTTGCAGGAACTGCTGAGGTGATAGCCAACATCAGAGAAATATTGGCTCAACAATATGAAACTTTTACTTACATAGAAGGAGAAACTTTAACTCAACAATTTGAAAGATTTTCTTCACTTATTTCTGAGTTAAAAATTAATAATCAGATCTATTCAACTGAATCTATGTTACATAGATTTTTAAGATCTCTACCTTCTAAATGGGAAACTTACTCTATAGTCCTCAGAACAAGTTCAGATTTTAACACCTTAAACCTAACTAGGTTACATGGTAAATTGTTAACTTTTGAAAGAGAAATAAATCAAAAGAAAAAGTTGCAAGAATCTGGTAAAACTGCTGATGACTATACTCCGGGTAGCACAGCCTTATTAGGACAAGACTCACCATCCTGTTCTAATAATTTTGGTTCTTTTGACCACATTGACATAACAGCTGGGATCTCATCAGATGGATCTTTCCCAGCTTATGACAATGAAGAACTGAGTCAAACTGCTGACAACATGTGTTTCATCATGGATGATTTAAAATATTTCAGCAGTGATGACTTAGAAGAAATGGAAATATTGCACCAACTGGCCCTGTTAAGCTTAAAAACTAACAAATTTTATAAAAGGTCAGGAAGGAAATTTCCAGGACTAAACAATTCAACAAAAGTTGGTCTTGACAAATCTAAACTGAGATGTCATAAGTGTCAAAAGTTGGGACACTTTGCTAGAGAATGTAGAAGCTCTAGCTACAACCAACCAATGTCCTCTGGAAATCAATATAACCCCTCATATAATAGGAATAATGGAACTAATGGGAGTGCTCATTTTGTACAGGCACAAGCTCCACATGTTCAATATGTGCCACAAGTACAATATGTCCAGATGCCTGCTCAACAACAACAGCAGCTCATGCCTCCATTTCCAACTGCTCAACAACCTGCACAAACTCAACAACCCCCTCAGCAACAAAGCTTATTTACCTCAGGGTATGTTGACTGGAGCAGTCTTCCTTATGACACATCAGAATGCAGTCAGGATGCAGACAATAAGGTCTATGATGTCAACTGGGGAGAACCTGATAATGGCAGAAAGAACTTTGCCTTAATGGCTTTTGAAGGATACTCTTCAAATTCTGCTCTCACACAGGTATCACAACAATCTCTGTTAAAGCTTTGCACTAAATCTTGCAAAGAATCATTTGCTTTAATAAGAGAAACTAATGTGCATTTACAAGGCAAATCCATTGACATGGAAAGAAAATACACACAAATGAAGTGTGATTTGGAAAGAAAAATTGTTTTGAAAAATAAAGAAATTTCCAAACTGAATGATAAAGCCATTGAAACAGAAGCACAAATTAAAACAATGATAGACAGCCTAGGAAATGTCAGACAAGAGCTTGCTGACACCAAGGTTGATTGTGAAAAATGGGTTGAGTCTTGTAAAGGGTATCAAATGTTGCTTAACAAACAAACTGCAGCCAATGTTAAGTTTGGCATTGGATATACCCACACTGAATCACCAACAGATTTCACCCACAAAACTGATAATGATGGGAAGAAATTGATTCAAACTTCTGATATGGAGGAATGCACATCCTACCATCAGAACTCCCTCAAAAAGGGAAGTACTGCAGAAGTTAAAACTACTGACAATAAGCCATCAGCAGTTTCAACTACATCAGGAGTTGAGACCCTGAAAACTACTGATGACCTATTTCAAAAATCAGATTTTGTCAGTAAATTGCCTTCCAGCTCTCTTGATCTATCTAAAAGAAAAGAGAAGGCAAAAGCATGTGAAATATGTGGTCTGTTTAACCACATAACTGAACTTTGTAGATATAGAAAGGTAAATCAGATTAACAAACAAAGACAACAACTGATTGTGGGAAAACAGATAAAACAAGATTATCAAAACACCTTTTTTCCCAATAAACAACAATCAAACAAAACCCTTTCTAAGAAGAGGCCTTTATCTCAACAAAGGTCATCTTCTCAAAGTTCAATTTCAGAAGTTTCACCTAACTCATCAGCAGATTCACAAACTGCTGAAGTTAAAGATTTGATAAACCTGGTTAAACTTCTGATGACCAAAGTTGATGGTGGAAACCAAAAAGAACCCACCATTGTTCTTAATGACAAATCCATTGCCAAAAAGACATGGATTACTAAAAATGGTCCACAACAAGCTGCACCTGTTCTCAAGAGCAAACCCAAAGCCAAACTGGCTTGGGTTGCCAAATCTAACTAATTTGCTATCTTGTGCAGAGGGTCTCCAGAGGGTTGAACAGCATATGGTATGTGGATAGTGGAGGCTCAATGCACATGACTGGATGCAGATACCTGATAAACAATTTTATCAGTCAAAGAGAAGGATCTGTGTCCTTTGTGAACAATGCCAAGGGATATGTGCTAGGATATGGCAATGTATCCTCAGGCAGAATGCAGTTTGACAAGGTCAATCTGGTTGAAAACCTTGAGTACAACTTGCTGAGTGTCTCACAAATGTGTGACAAAGGATATTCTTCCTTTTTCACCAAGACAGCATGCAAGATCATATTACCAGAAGGCCAGAAGTTGATAGAGAAGATTATTGAAGATCATACTTTGCTGATTGCCAAAAGGTGTGGCAATGTCTATGCAGTGGACATTGAAAAAGACAAAGTATTGAACAAAACTGCCTGTTTATTCTCAAAGGCATCAACTTCAGAAAATGATCTCTGGCATAGGAGACTTGGCCATGTGAACTTTAAAACCATCAATAAAGTCACAAAAATGGGCTTGGTCAGGGGTCTACCTTTGAAGGAATATCAGTGCAAAGAACACTGTGTTTCCTGTCTTAAAGGTAAACAGCATAAGTCCTCCTATAAGTCTATTGAAGAATCAAAAACAACTGCATGTCTTCAACTACTCCATATGGACTTATTTGGACCAGTCAAGATAATGAGCCTTGGTAAGAAGAAATACTGCTTGGTCATCATTGATGACTATTCAAGATTCACATGGGTCTTCTTCTTATATTCCAAGGATGAGGCAGCTGAAATCATCAAGTTCTTTATTCTACAAGTAGAGAAGCAATACTCTCTATCTGTCAAAGTCATCAGGAGTGACAATGGGACAGAGTTCAGGAACAAAACTCTGGATGAATTCTGTCTGTCTAAAGGGATTGTTAGACAGTTCAGCATTCCCAGAACTCCTGAACAAAATGGTGTGGTAGAAAGAAAGAACAGAACCTTAATTGAAGCAGCCAGAACAATGTTAGCTGATTCAGGCCTACCTTTGTATTTTTGGGCTGAAGCAGTCAACACTGCATGTTATGTTCAGAATAGAGTTCTTATCAACAAGAGACATACCAAGACTGCCTATGAAATTCTTCATGGCATTAAGCCCCTTATCTCCTTCTTCAGGGCTTTTGGATGTCAATGTTATATCCTCAACATCAAAGACTCTATTTCTAAGTTTGCTGCAAAAGTTGACACAGGTTACTTTCTTGGTTATTCTCCTTTGAGAAAAGCCTACAAAGTTTTCAATTCAAGAACCAAGATAGTAGAAGAAACACTGAATGTCAAGTTCAATGAATCAAAACACACTCTTATTCCAGCAAATCCTGCTGAATTATTTGATCTTGACAGTTTTCATTTCGGACCTGAAAAGACTGTTGAATCATCCAAACCTCCTCAAAATGGTTTTCAAGGATTTGAAGATGATAGTCCTGCACCATGGACTCCAAACACAGTCAGAAGATCAACTATTAAACCTTCAGAAGTTTCAATAGCTTCAACTTCAGGAACTACTGATGAACATTTTGAAACTACTGATTCAGCTGAACCTAAAACTCCTGAAGTTCAAATAACAGCTGAACCAGATATTATCAATCTCAGTGGTTTATTTGAAAAACCTGTAGAGCCATCATCCAGTACAGGTTTACAACAACTGATTGAACACAAGGATCATCCATTGGATCAAATCATGGGTGATATTGCATCAGGGGTACTCACAAGAAACCAGCTTTCCAACTTTTGCTTATTCTCAGCATTCATCTCTCAGTTGGAACCAAAGAAGTATCAAGAAGCCCTCAAAGACAACAATTGGGTGCAAGCAATGCAAGAAGAGTTGCTTCAATTCAAGAAACAACAGGTTTGGGAAATCTGTCCCTTACCTGAAAACAAGCAACCAATTGGAACAAGATGGGTCTTCAGAAACAAATCAGATGAAGCTGGTATGATCATCAAGAACAAAGCAAGACTAGTGGTACAAGGTTATTCCCAAGAGGAAGGAATTGATTATGATGAAACCTTTGCACCAGTTGCAAGACTTGAAGCTATCAGGTTATTCTTAGCTTATGCAATTTCCAACAAAATTAAAGTTTATCAAATGGATGTCAAAAGTGCATTTTTATATGGAAAAATAAAAGAGGAAGTGTATGTCTGTCAACCTCCAGGGTTTGAGGATCCTTCTCATCCTGATTGGGTTTACAGACTTGACAAAGCTCTTTATGAGCTAAAACAGGCTCCAAGAGCCTGGTATGAAACACTTTCCAACTTTTTACTAAAGAATCACTTCTCAAGGGGATCCATTGATAAAACTCTTTTCATAAAACATGTTGGAAATCATGTCTTACTTGTTCAAATCTATGTTGATGATATCATTTTTGGTTCAACAAATTCAAAACTGTGTGAAGAATTTAAGAAACTCATGCAATCAAAATTTGAAATGAGTACAATGGGAGAATTGCAGTACTTTTTGGGACTGCAAATCAACCAACAATCAAATGGAACATTTATACATCAATCAAAATATGTTAAAGAATTATTGAACAAATTTTCTTTACAAGACTGTAAAACATGTTCCACTCCCATGACACCAATCACACAAGTTGAACCAGATGATCAAGGGAAACACATTGATCAAACCATGTATAGATGTATGATAGGTTCTCTTTTATATCTAACTGCTTCTAGACCAGATATCATGTTTTCAACTTGTGTCTGTGCTAGATACCAATCTGCACCAAGAGAATCTCATCTAATTGCAGTCAAAAGAATCTTCAGATATCTGAAAGGAACTCCTACTTTAGGAATTTGGTATCCTGCTTCAAGCAATACCAAGTTAACTGCTTTTTCAGATAGTGACTATGCAGGCTGCAAGATGTCAAGAAAATCAACATCTGGTGGTTGTCAATTCTTAGGAAACTGTCTGGTGTCCTGGCAATCAAAGAAACAAACATCTGTGGCAACTTCAACAGCTGAAGCTGAATACATTGCTGCTGCAAGCTGTACTTCACAGATACAATGGCTCCAATATCAACTGCTTGATTATGGAATCAAAGAGACCAAGACCCCACTTTTAGTAGACAGCAAATCTGCCATTAGCATCATTCAAAATCCTGTTCAGTTTTCAAAAACTAAACACATTGAAATCAGGTATCATTTCATAAGAGATTGCTATGAAAAAGGCAAGATTGAGGTGAAGCATGTCACAACAGCTAATCAAATAGCTGACATTTTCACCAAACCCCTTGATTCTACAACTTTTCAGAGGTTAGTATCCATGCTTGGGATGTTAAATTTGGAAGAAAGTCTGTAAGTGTTTCACTTTTTAATTCTGCACATATTTTATTTTTCACTTACATACTTATCTGTCACAAACCTCTGAAGACTAAAAATTTGAGAAAGAGAAAGTTCTAATGAACAAATTTTGAAAACTACTGATAAATATCAAAATGGGATATTTTCAAAATGGATATAACTACTGATGAAAATCAGAAGTTAGAAAAGTGTTTTAAAAGTCATTTGCATCAGCAGTTGAAACTGCTGAAGAGATGACTAAAACCACTGATGAAGAAACCTTTCTTCTTCAGCAGTTTGACTAAAAGGGTAAAACAGACTTTTCACTCATCAGAAGTTTGACCTAGTCGGTTAAAAACCTCTGATAAATACCCTGTTCCAACACTTATCCATTCAAAAAGCAAAATTCCCTCTCTCTCTCTCAAATTCAAAGCAAAACCCCTTCTCTAACCTAAAAATTACTGTTCGATCAAAAACAACCATGGCTCTCGTGTTAAAACAGGGACACAACCAAAGAGGCTACTTTGTTAAAGATGAAGCCTGGTCCCAGTATGATGAGATACTTGATCTCATCATGAAATCCCAATACTATGATGCTTTTACCATCGATCCACCAATTCATGAAGAAACTCTTAATGAGTTCTGGGCAAATTCAGAAACGGTGAAAGTGAACAATGAAGTGATTTCCCTCAAATCTTCCATAAAAGGGAAACTGATGGCCATCTCACCAGAAACACTAAGCATCAGGCTTGGTTTGAAGGACTCTGAGGCACCTGAGCATATTCCAAACTCAGACATCCATCTAACCATGACAGAGTGTGGCTATCAAGGTACTTTGGCACAAGCAACAGTTTACAAAAAATATTTTGACCCACAATATAAACTGTTATTTCATTATATTATTATGTGTCTTAGTCCAAAAACTGGGTCAATAGATCAGATGCCTTCAACTTTTCAACCTATTTTTCATTCCATCATAAATGAAACTTCTTTCAAGGCATCAAAACTGTTTTTCAATGAACTGGTTTTACATCATGAAAATGATAAAAAGAAATTTTTGTTGTATCCAAGATTTGTTATGCAATGCATAATAAAAGAACTTGGAGAGGGAGTACTTGAGGGAAAAACAACAACTTTAAACCCTTTAACTGCTCAAGTATTCTCTAGGCACAACAAACCAGCACTTGTGCTAGAAGATGACCAAGGGGAAGAACAACCCATCCCCAAGGAACCCACATCTTCCAAACTCAAAAAGAAAACTCAAAAGCCTAAACAACAAAAACCAAAACAAACCAAGTCACTGAAAAAGAAAGTTCAGGAAGTGGAGAAACCTGAAACTACTGATGTGCAATCTGCACTTGAAAAGGAAGTGGCTGAAACATCCTCTCAGCACACTCCTTCTCCACCACCAAAAAGAAAACCAGTCACAGTTATTTTTCAAAGAAAGAAAATTAAGAAACCAATAACTGTTGACCCTGCCTTTGAAACTGCTGAAACCAACCCTGAACCCATCAAAACTCCTGAACACCAACCCCTAACAACTACTGAACCTGAACCCTCACATACAACCATAGAAATTGCCCAACTTCTCTCAGGACTAAAAGGAACCCATTCACCACATGTCACTCCCCCAGCAACACATCAAATTGGGGAGATGCCTTCAGAAGTTGACATGAATGTGGATCCTCTGAGCCCAACCCAGAGAGATGAGGATGAACAAGAGTTTGTAAGCCCAAACTTACAAACTTTTGATACTTTTGAGGCTGCTACTACTCACTTATCACCCAGTGGTGAACCTAAGGACAGTAGTAACATAGCTAAGACCTCAAACTTGGCAACTACTGATGAAGGCCTAAGGCCAGAAGTAGGAAAACCTCAGTACCAAGACAAAGAGGTTCATGAGACTACTGGTTTGGGTCCAGCTCATGATATAACTGATCCTGCCCTCTCTGAGGACATTATCAGGGATTCAGATGATTCCATTAAGTTGGTTGATGAATCAAACATTCCACAAACTGAATTGACGGTTGATATTGAAGGTCCTGCATCTAAGGTATCCAAGCTCAAGAAGCTGGTCACCAAGGATCAGGTTAAAGTCCAGTTAGCCCAAAAATCCCCAAAACTGGCATCTTCAGAGCAATCTGAAGATCACCCAAAAAGCACCCCTTCACCAAAACAACCTACCCAATTCACTGGGCTCACAAGCATAGACTTGAACCACCTATGCAGCCCAAGTGGTCCCCTGTATCAGGCACTCAAACAAATTATTACTGATCAACTCAAACCCTTCACAACTGCTTGGGAGTTAAAAGCTAACAATCAGTTTGGGTTGATCAACTCGAGACTTGCTGAGTTGAACAAGAAGATGGATCAAACACAAGATCAACTGGCAAGGTTGTCTGCTGCAACATCTCATTCTATTCGGCTTCCAGAAGTGGATGAAGCCAAAAAGGGGGAGATGATTAAGGAACCAACTGAAGTTGCTACAACATAAAGACAAACTCCTGATCCAGAAGCTGATATGCCAAAACAAAGACCAGGAAAAGAAGTAGCACCAGAGTTCAAATTGTCTAAGTTATCAGAGGGAACTGCTGATCACATTTCTCAAACTACTGAAGACAATCCTTCAGCAGTTGTGACTCCAATTACCACATCAGCAGTTTTACCTCCTAAACCATCATCAGAAGTTCCTAAGGCAACTGAAAAAGAACCTGCTCCCACTCCTTTGCCTACAACAACTTCCACAACTGTTTTAAGCCCTACTCCCATCAGAATGTCAAAAGAGTTATTGGAGAAGAGTTTAAAAGAGGCTGCAAAGAAGGCAAAAGAAGACAGAGTATGGAACAGCCTAGAAGCTAGAGATGATTTGAGCTTTGAAGAAAAATTGATCAAGTACCAAGAGAAACTTGATGAGCTTGAGGCTGAAGAGAGAGCACTTGAAGCTGCTGCTGAAGAAGACAAAAGAGCACAGCTTATAGCATTCATTACAAAGAACTCCAAATCAAAGCAAGTGGCCCTCAAAAGACTCTCAACACAAGAGCTGACCAGAAGAGCACAAATGCTATCTGATAGAATAGCAACAGAAAATGAGAGGAAAGCCAAAAGAGCTGAAGTGATTGAAGAATTAGTGGCAAATGGCTATGGTTCAAAAGCCTCAATCAGCAAATGGAAAGAACAAACTCTCTATGAGGCTTACAAGAAATTCAAAGCAAAGAAAGTTGCTGAACCAGAGAGGTTTGAAACTCCAGAAGTCCAAACAACTTCTATTGTCAAAAGATCATCTGGTGCATTAAGAAGGCCAGCCACCAAGAGAAAAGCAGATGGAGATCCCATTGTCAAGACTGACTTCAAAATGATTTTGCTAGAAGGAGATCAGCTTGTACATGGTGATTTTGATGTTGAAGAGAAACCCATCTTAACCCAATTCAGAGACAAGGCTACCTATGCTTATCAGTTACAACAATCCATCCAAGAGAAGACACATACAAGGGTTGTTACAGAGCATAACCTGCCCAACATGCCTATTCAAGGTGCTGCTGAAGTTCAAGGAAGTCAAGAATCTCACCTGAGAGTCACTGAAATAGAAGACATTCCTCAATCAGGTCAACCTAAGGAAACAGGCTTACTACCCGGATGACAGCAGAGATCTGGAGGATATTAGAAGGAAGAAAAGATGAACAATAAAGAATAGATAAGGTTTTGGCTTCATCAATCCAGGGGGAGATTGTTGGGACAAAGAGGATTGACGAAACCACCTTTTGATAACCTTAGTCTATTTCATATCTGCCTAAGTATAGAACTGCTGAAGAACAAAAGAAGAAGTACTGAAGAACAAACACCAAAGTACTGAAGAGTAAAAGTCATCAGAAGTTCTGAAGTCTAACCAGACATTTCACTTTAGAACTACTGAAGACAAACTGCTCATCAGCAGTTTGTCACTCATCAGCACTTTGCATCAGAAGCTTCTAAACCAACTGAAGATCAGCAGTTTCTACTTTTGATTATTATATAGTTTTGTTAAAGTCTTGATTACAAGTTCCGATGTAAAGACTTTAGTAACCTTATCTGTAGCCGAAATATCTTAGATTACTTCAGACAAAGGTTTAGTCCTTTGGTCTATAAATAGATGAGTTTGTTCATCTATTTCACATATGTGATTTTGTGTAATATCTTTGAACTTATATTGAAATCCTTCGGGCTTTAAACTTATAATTTCCACTTCACATCTGAGAAACATAAACTGCTATTACTGCTTTATACTTAGAATATTTATTGTTTCTCATTTATTGTTCAGTCAAGGGGGAGTAATAACTCCTCATCAAAGTGATCTTTTAGACCTTTGAACACTTGTATTTCCGCTTCTTAATAACTCATATATAAATCTGATAACACATAAGTGTTCATAAACATAGCCACTGATCCAACAGGAACCTTTGTAACAAACAGCCTGTGCTGGATTGAACACCATTTAAAGGCAAATATTCGCCAATGGAAATATCTTCTAATTGAAGCAAACTAAAATTGTAATATTAGTATTAGTTAGTATTAGTAATATATTCGTAAAAATAGTAACAGAAAATTTTAATTCGGTCAATAAGATATAAATAAGATTAAAATTAAAAATCGTAATATTAGTTTTAGTATTAGTAATATATTCATAATTTAATTCAGTCAATAATAAATAAATCAGATTAAAATTAAAAAATGTAATATTAGTATTAGTATTAGTAATATATTCGTAAATTAATTCGGTCAATAATAAATAAATCAGATTCAAATTAAAAATCGTAATATTAGTATTAGTATTAGTAATAAACAAATGAGCTTAAAAATCGTAATATATAACACTAAATTCGGTCAATTATTATTATTGTAATTAAAACTCATACTGAATAACATTAAAAAATGAATAAATTCTATTAATTGCAGGCAAGACCAATAATAATTCGTAATATTAGTTTTAGTATTAGTAGTATATTCGTAATTTAATTCGGTCAATAATAAATAAATGAGCTTAAAAATCGTAACATATAACACTAAATTTGGTCAATTATTATTAATGTCATTAAAACTCATAGTAAATAACATTAAAAAATAAAATAAATCCTATTAATTGCAGGCAAGACCAATAATAATTCATAAAGATGGTTTAAACATAATTTAGTAGTAATATTAATATAAATAAATGTGATTAAAAAATCGTAATAAATAACATTTCAATTCGGTCAATTATTATTAATGTCAATTAACATTAGTAATATATTCGGTCAACAATACTATTTTTACGAATAGTAAAACTAAAATCGTAATATTAAAAATAAATGAGAGATTTTTCGTTCATAAATAAATGTTAAACTGATTAATAATCAATCATTCATAATAAAAAATAAATGAGGCTTATTATGGTAAACTGAAATTCATATTAATATTAATAAAAATTCGGTCAATTATTAAAAGATAGTAATAAATAACGTTAAATTCAGTCAATTATTATTAATGTAAATAAATAACAATAATCCAGATTCAAATTTCAGATTAAATGACATTAAATTCGGTCAATTATTATTAATGTAAATAAATAACAATAATTCAGAATTAATGATATTAAATTCGGTCTAATATTACAATAATATTAAACATAATTTCAAAAAACAGTAATATAAATAAATGTGATTAACTGTAACGTTCCTGTTGTATATGTTTTTAGACAACAGAAATTTGTTCATGGCCTTCAGCACATTCTGAATTGACACGTTAAAAAACAACATTAAAAAATAAAGAATCATTTTTGAAAATTAAATATGCATATGTACATGAAAATAACAAATATACCAAAACTGTTGCTGAAGGGTCATGCAATACCTTGAAGAATTGAGAACCATTATGATAACACATAATAGCGTTTGTGTCTTCGGATCAAATCCTGTTTTTCAAATGTTAAAACATAGCATTACTAAATCCGATCGAATAGTAAATCCGATTCAATTTATGTCTAAAAAACCGTGATGACAATAATAAAATTAACATAAATATGATTGAGCGCAATCCTTATTATCCCTTTATCACAAATCCGATTGAATATGTGTTTATCACAAATACGTTCATCACAAATCCATTTCATTAGAACATGTGATAAACACAAGAATGATTTCAAATGGTAATTAGATTATGAAATATTAAAAAGAATAAAAAAAAGTAACAATAGGAATCGATAATATCTTTGTTATTCCTTTATCACAAATTCGATTGAATATTTTGTTTATCACAAATCCATTTCATTAGAACATGTGATAAACACCAGACTGATTTCAAATGGTTATTAGATTAGGAAATCTTAAAAAGAATAAAAAAAATAACAATAGGAATTGATAGTATCTTTGTTATCACTTTATAATAAATCCGATTGAATATGTGTTTATCACAAATCCGTTTATCACAAATCCATTTATCATAAATCCGTTTCATTAGAACATGTGTTTAAGAAGAATGATTTCCACGTAAAAGAATAAGAAATTTCATTCGGTTTGATTTGTTCTTAATAATGTTAACAAAAAAAGTCAAAATAATAATAGGAATCGACATTAGAAGAGTAGTTTGGATGTTTACCTCACTACAACAAAAATGGGTTTTTAGTACACGCAAAAGTGTCCTAAAATGTTATTTTATAGGACCTTTTGTTTATTAGGACCAACGGTAAAAGCGTTTCATGTAAAGGGGTCGTAATAAGTCCCGAAACTTAAAAAACGTCCTAATATCTCAAATAAGATTTTGAAACCAATTTTATGGTCGTATAATATGTCCCAAAAAACTCCTAATAGAAACATATTAGGACACTTTTACAAGGTTCCAACATATGCTTATCTACTTTTAATCTTTTAATACACATTCAAGCGTCCTTAAAAATTAGTTTATAGGACCCTTGTGATGTACCATTATAGATACTTTAGTACCAAGAAAAATGTCCTAATATCCTAAATAAGATTATGAAACCAATTTTGTGGTCGCATAAGATATCTATGAACAACCCATATAACGTCCTAAGAAAAGCATATTCAAACACTTTTACAATGTTCTAACAAGTTTAATAGGACAAAATTTGAAAGTCCTAACAAGTCGTATGATACAACGCTTTTTTAAACATCCACATACACAATTTTACGATGTGGTGTATATAACATCAACTAATGAAAGAAATAAGACTTTACTATATTTTAAATAAGCATATTCATAACAAAAACACTAAACATAAACAAGTTATAGCATTATCCAACATAAAGTCTTGTAACATTTAACAAATAAATTAAAAGCAATGAAAGAACCAAGCTGCATAAAATCCTGGGTTATCATGCGTCCTCAATCCTCACGAACTACCTACAAATAAACCATCCATGTATGAGCATAAAGTTTTAGATTATCAAAATTATTCATATCAAACAAATAAACCATCCACACTACCTACAAATAAACCATCCATGTATAAGCATTAAGTTCCGGATCATTTTGTATCACAATACCGAGATGAGATGAAATGACAAGGACATGCGATGGATGTACCAATACAATCTTGAATTGTGAAAAATAACTCATATCGTATCACTATTTCTTCATCTATTTTTATTGGTACCGAACGTTTACCTTACACCATTCTGGTCCAATCTCTGTACCACCAACTAGCTCATTTGAGTCCAAGCGCTTCACCTATCCTTTTGCTATAGTCTTAGTAGAGTTTAGAATGTTGTTAAGGAAAACTTCATCTCCGGCCTACATTTTAGTTTTCAACAAACATTTATCAAACTTTAGTCACACTAGTGAAAGTAACATTTCAAAAAAAATAATAATAAACACGCCTATTGTGTACGGGGCTACGTACCAAATATTTTGAAATATAACTGCTAAGACATGAAAATGGAATATATGTTAAAGAACAGAAAATTATGTCTTAGCATAATCAACTATTAAAAAATTGGCACGTTCACTTATTAAGCATACATTATAGCCATCCAAAATTGAGGTGACCAATGGGAGAGCTTGAGAGAAAACATCAATTGCGTATACTAACAAACATTAAATGAGGATATAATCTATACAATTAAATTTGATTAAGTTAATGTTAATAATCAAAATGAAACCTTGATTGTGATTTGGTGCGCAAACTATATCAAATTTGAAGATCTTTTTAGTGGAACCACCATCTAAAATCCCAAGTTCGCCTAATGTTTAGCAAAGTCACCAACTGTTAATCACCCGATTAAAGATTCTGATATGCTTAGTGGGAGACATCGGCAAAAGCCAATTCTGTAGCATTGGTCATCTTTGTGTCCGGAAAATAAAGCATAACTTGAGCATATGGAAGAAATGGTGCATCCCATCCGGATAATGACACCTGAGATATGAGTGAATGATAACAACAATTAAAGAGACTGCAACTTCCAGTCTCATGGTTCCACGCTGTAAAAATGGCACACATAATTTGGCGACAATTTTTTGGTAGTTCTGAACATTCCTGCATGACAAAGTCCGCTTTTAAAATTGTGATAATCTACTCAATATTGGTCTTAAAGACCACTAGCTTTGTCATGCAGGAATGTTCAGAACTACCAAAAAATTGTGCCACTTATACTGAATCGAATTGGCACACTAAATTTGTTTTATGCCTAATTACGAATGCAAGCTATTGTATCCGATTATAATGAGAAACAACATCACAAAGGTTAATACACAAATAAAGATAAATAATACATTAAAATGAAATTTTGTTCTTAGAAACTAAAAGAATATACCTAAGTTTCTACCAAACAATTGAGAAATCCTCCTGACCGCCCCAAATGATCCACCACTACAACCTCCTCTTTCATCCATTCTGAAACAAACACCTATCGACAATGAGTATATAGCCATGATGAAAAAATTAGAAGACATATATAGAATTTATGAAAAAAATAGAAAAATTAATATGCTTAACATGGATATCATATGA
The DNA here is from genome assembly GCA_032199755.1 of Ambrosia artemisiifolia. NCBI lineage: Eukaryota > Viridiplantae > Streptophyta > Magnoliopsida > Asterales > Asteraceae > Ambrosia > Ambrosia artemisiifolia. The sequence goes on along the minus strand of CM063519.1, from coordinate 45,358,551 downwards.
TTCTTTGTTATGAAGCGAGAAAACTGTATACCATTCTAAAAATGTTTAGTATCCCTATTAAGAGAATATTTAAAAAATCAAATAAGAAATCAAAGTTTTTATAACATCAATTTTACAATGAAGCAATAAAAAACCATTATCAAAAGAAAACGTATATGGCATAAAAAACTGACCAGTTAAAAGTTAGAGAATCAATTATTGTTCTAAAATGCCTGCTCTAACCATATATGTGAACCAAAAAACTAAAAGTAAATAATTCAAAATAACATCTTGGTAAAAGTAAATCATTCGAAAGCTAGACAAACCTTTTTCCTATTGAAATACAAGCCAAGAGTTCAAAGACAGCCTTAAAGCTTGAACCATGTCAAACCATTTATTATAAAAAAAAAAAGTAGTTACATTCTATCTTGAAGATCCTGAAATAAAAAACCTTTCAATCGAGAGTCTTGATTTTTAACTTTTTTGTTCTACAGATAGTGGTAATTTTCAATCCAATTTTCATATTCCATGGGCAACATCTGTTTAATGAGGGAACGTATATAGAAATTATTGAAGATTATGATTTAAAAAATTAAGAAAAAGTAAATTTCTTACCATGGAATTCAAATCGTTCTTTGATATGAAGCGAGTAAAACCATAAACCATGGTGACAATATTTGTTATACCTATTAAGAAACAAATATAGAAATCAAAACACTTTATATATAAAACCCGAAATTCTTTTAAAACCAATTGACAATGAAGCAACAACTATAAACATAATGAAAAAAACATGTACATGTAAACCTAAAAGACTGATCCAATCAACAACCCGGTTTGGTACAAATCGAAACCCCTAAATCTAGAAAGACAAATTATACCGAATCGAAAATCCAATTTTTTTGTTCAAATTTGTACTGAATCAAAAAACCCCCAAATCTTGATGGTAATTTTGTACCTATTAATACATTCTGAAACAATGGAAAATAGATTTCAAACATTTAAAACATTATGAAGTAATAAAATTAACAAAAAGATATATAAACATTGATCCAATCGATGACCATATTGTTTAAATCGAAAACTATAAATCTTGATTGAATGTTTGTACCGAATCAAAACCCTAATCTTTATTCAAACTTTGTACCAAATCAAAAACCCTAAATCTTAAATTTGCACCAATTAAAACTATTACAGGTAAAAATGAGAAGAAAATGAGTAAAATATTACCCATTTATATTGATGTGAGATCTGATCAGCGAAGAAAATGGGGAATTGGTGTGAAGAAGAAGAGTCGGTGGTGAGAAGAGAAGGATTTAGGAAAGCTTCACAAATAGGGATTTTTTTTCTGAATGGATATAAGGCAATGGGTCGGATCCAAATAAATCTGAATTCGATATTTTGCTAAAAAAACTCACGACTCATTAGATAGCAATGAGGACGATGCATCTTGAGAGGAGATGGTGGCGTCTAGGGTTTCTGAAAAGTTGAAATTATGAAAAGGGTTGTAAAAAAGTTTGGATGAATGAATTTTTTAAAAGGAAAAAAGAGGGAAAAAAGGGGGAAATATTGGAAACTAAATGAGATAGTGATATGCATCTCCAAATGGTTTTGTATATTAGCTGTTATAAAAGATTATAGATAGATATTGTATGAAATTGATTATTTTGCTACATGGTTTTTTTTATTATGATTCAAATATCAAGTGTTCTATTACGGTGATTGTAATATAACATTATTATAATTAAGTGTACTACAAAGGTTAAAGTTATAAGACCCAAGTGTTAAGTGTCCTATTAAGTTATGTTATAATAAAACTCTAGCGAATAAGCGTCCTATAAAACTGATGTTTTATAACTCAAATATCATGTGTCCTATTACGATGTATTATAATAACATCGCAATGATTAACCGTCCTATAAAGCTTAAAGTTATAAGTCTCATGTGCCAAGTGTCTATTAGCTATGTTCTAATATGACTTCGACTAGAAAGGATCCTATAACATCGAACATTTGTGACTTAACTACAAAGTGTCGTATTAAGTTATGTTATAACAGGACCCCCGGTGATCAAGTGTCCTATTACATTACCACATAATGGGACATCAACAACTAAATGTCTTGTAACTTACTTTATTAGGATCTACATTTTAAGTGTCTTATTAAGTTATATGATAATAGGACCCTAAAGAATCATCCGTCCTATTAGTTAGCTTTTTAGGACACCGGTTTAGTAGCGTCTATTATAAAAGGACCCCAAAAATTCATTCGTCCTATTAAATAGTTTTTTAGGACCTTATTTTACAAGCGTCCCACACAAAAGGTCCTTAAAAGCCTTTTTTGTTGTAGTGCCTTTAATTAGTTGTGGATAATCAACAAATGATGCAAGGCGAAGAAGAAAGATTGAAAAATTTGTTAGGAATTGGGAAGAATATGAGAGTTTTGATATGGAGAATGATAAAAAAAGGGTTTTTATAGTCATAATTTGGAGCTCCATATTAGTTGTTGGATACCTCAAAGCCTCTCTAAGGCCTTGATTCAACCCAAGTGACCTCAATTATTATATAGATAGATATTAACATTATAATATAGTATCAAAATATTACATATAGCTTCCTATTGTGCTTTAATTGTTCTTATATTGGGAAGTGGAATGAACAGTAGAGGGATAAATTTGTCATTTTCCGTTTTTTATAATGTTAATTTAGTCATGTTCTCTACCTAGCCCTACCGTGAGGGAATAGAGGGAGACAACCGCCACCATCACAACACACCATCACCATTAAGTAAATTAGAGAAAAGTATAATTATTATTTTTTTTATCATTTTTTAATAAAGGGACAAATTTATATTAGAATGGCGGGTAGGCGTACAAAAAGCTACGCAGTCATCACCTTTTAAATTGCAAAACCTAACCTATTAAAAACAAACCTTTGGACCCATGGGGTTGAAATATTGTTGTGAGTGACTTGTTGGATTCAGGAGCCAAAGAACCAAATGTATCAAAGACTAAGGAGACGAAAACATGTTGATTTTTTTGCACACGTTTTAACATGCTTTTCGACTATCTTTGACCTCACCTTCAACATCGTCAGAGCTACCACAAACACACTATCACAAAGAAGAATAAGGGGATACACCTGTGAGATTCACCTAAACGTGTGTGCGCAAAATGGAACTCCGCACCATCGGGTCAGTCAAAAATAAAAATATATTAAACACAACATATTATTTAGGGAGAAAATTGCTCGAATAGTCCATATGGTTTGCTCGGATTTCACCTTTAGTCCCTATCTTTTAAAAATTACAGGTATAGTCCCCAACTTTTGACATTTTTTAACTCGGATAGTCATTGGAGCTAACAGAGGTTAAATAATCCAGTTAAATGGGTGTGAAATTACTAAACTACCCTTACTTTAATAAAAATATATAATAATAATAAATAATACTAATTAATGTGGGTCCCACACTTCATCTTCCCCACTTAATCTTCTTCGCCTCATCACCTCCACAAACCACCACCACCCATCTCCACCCTTCACCACCACCGACATCCACCAACCACCACAGCCACCACCCGCCCAACAAATCAAGATAAAAGATGATCAGAGAAACTGTAATCGTAGAAAGTTGCATCGAATCCATACATACTCATCTTCTTCTTCCCCAAATTGTTTTGCACACAGCTACCGTCAATCAATCCCCTAAACAGAGCTAAAAACCCCATGAGAAAATATATATCAAAATTCCAACATAACAAACAAAACCCCCGAAAACATTCCGTACTATTAATTTGGAATTGGGATGAAGTATATTTCACAATTATTAATAGAATAAAATAAGATAGCACAAATTATGTCAATGGAATTGACTAGTGAAGAAATATAAACTCGGGGTGAGCAAATTTGGGCCGAACCGGAAAAAACCCAAGGACCGACCCGAAATAGTATGAAAACCGAACCCGGTATGGTAGTTAGGTTCTGTATTCGGTCCATGAATATAACTCTAACCGGTTCTCGGGTCGGGTCGATCCAGAAGAAGGTTAAAACCAAAGGAAAAACCGAGGACCGATTCTGACTTATAAAATTACCTGACACTATTTTAGGCGCCAAAATCATGGGCCTGATATACAGGTTTGTCCAATTCAAGAATCGATAGTGCTTTAATATATTAAACCTTGGAACACAATAGACAATAGAATGTAAATCATAAAATTAAAACTTCATATACAGGTTTGTTAGTTTATAAATACACACTAGGATATCTATTTATTATGAACTTTGTATAAAATATGTATATATTAGTGAATAATTTGTGTGTATGTAATATGAGTTATAACAGCCTTTAAATGATAAGATGGGTCAAATTATAACAGCAACGGTTCAGATTATAGCAACAATGGTTTGGATTAAGATCAAATATAAAGTTCTTATATAGTTATATGTTGCGCATATGCATTTTTGTTGTCATTCTGTTTGTTACGTTTCAAATGATGCCATGCATTCACTTCATGTTTATTGATTGCTTTCGTTTATTCTGTTGTGCGTTGTTATTGTACAAATACCCTTAGTTGTTGTTTTTTTGGTAGCATCTATTGGTGTATTACTGTACTGTATTGACAACATTACTTGGTTCAGATTATAACAACAATGGTGTGGATCAAGATCAAAGCTGAATAAGATGGGTCAAATTATAACAACCTTTAAATGATAGTTATGATTAAGTTAGTCATGCAATGGTTCAGATTATAACAGCCTTTAAATGATTAAGTTAGTCACCTTTAAAAAAGGTGCAAAAGACATAATTAGACAAAAACATAGAAGATGGGTCAATGGTTCAGATTATAGTCATGCAAAATGAATCTTTTGGACTTGTCACAAAAGCCATGACGATGATGGACTCAAACCAACTAAATCAGCAAACAACCTATCTTCTATCATGAACACACCAATCAATTCTAACATCAACAACTAATCAAACCAACCACTCTTTTAGTTTTTTCACTGAAGCATTTAATCAAACACTTCGTGTGCAAAGATCATATATGCTAGATTACATAAACAAGCTATAACATGACCAACCAATTCCATCATGAACACATATCATGGCTTTTTAGGGCAAATTCAGGTTAAGAAACAACTAAAAATCTGAATTCAGTTTTGAATATTTAAGCAAAATGAACCCTTATCCACAAACAACTAACCATGTAATAAGGCTAGTTACCTTTAAGAAATTGGATGTTTAATTAACAAATTGGAGCCACAAATCAGAGATAAATTGCTGAAAATGAAGCTTTTTTCCGGTTCGGGTATTACTCTTTGGACCGACTGGAACCGGTTGCATCAGGACCGAAGACCGACCCGCAGTAATGGTCCATAACTCGGTTCCAATTTTATAGGGTGGTCGGTTCTCGGGTCGGGTCAGTTATAAATTGGGTCGGGTCGATTCTCACAGTTTGCTCACCCCTAATATAAACAGTTGAGCTTTAGTTGATCTGTTTGGTAATGATATGTTGATTGAATTGAAAAAAGGATTGAAGATCAGGTAACCAGGCTAAGGAACCTGGCATAGAATAGATTTGGCTGATAAATAATACGAACAATGGATGTTGATACATGAGCTGATTATATTTTTTTGCATGCACCTTTGAAAAATAAATAATATGAACAATGGATGTTGATACTGAGCTGCCGATGTTGTTTGATCTGTTCATCTTATAGCTGTTAATAGAGAGATTAATTGTGGCAGTGAAGATGGAGATAAAAGTTGGTTTAATAACAAGGATGGTGGTGGTGGTTGTTGGGCGGGTGGTGACTGTGGTGGTTGGTGGATGTCGGTGGTGGTGAAGGGTGGTGGTGATTTGTAGAGGTGATGAGGTGGAGAAGATGAAATGGGGAAGATGAAGTGTGAAACCCACATTAATTAGTATTATTTTTTATTGTTATATACTTTTATTAAAGTAAGGATAGTTTAGTAATTTTACACCCACTTAACTGGATTATTTAACCTTCGTTAGCTCCAAGGACTAACCGAGTTAAAAAACGTCAAAAGTTGGAGACTATACCTGTAATTTTTAAAAGTTGGGGACTAAAGGTAAAATCCGATAAAACCAAACTATTCTAGCAATTTTCTCTTATTTATTTAGGGTTATAAAAAACCTAAATGAATCTACGAAACCCTTGATCATCAGTCATCTCTTACCACTCTGTTCTCCGGTGACAACACGTAAGTCTTCCTCTCAAAAACTGAACATATGTTTTGTTCATTTCATCAATTTTTCATCTTTGATTTCATTTCTGTGTTACCTGTTAGTGTTGATTGCTAAATTTGAATGCTCAATTGAATCAGTGATTTATTTTACTCATTGCTCTATGCTGTGCAGTGCATAGAAGAAAGCCGAAATCTTAAGTCGTCCCCTGAAGTATCTATAATGCAACAAGTGAGAGTTAATTTTGATTAATTACCATTTTTTGTATACTAATATAATATTAACAAAGTGTTATATATTTCAATATTTGTTTGCCTGACTAATTTCAAATGTAATGAAAATCGAAGGCTGGCGGTGGTTCTGAAACCGAAGTCACATGGGAGGATCAGCAGAACATTAACAAGTTTGGGCGATTGAACAACCGGTTTCATGAACTTGAGGATGAAATAAAGATTGCCAAGGTACCTTTGTAGCTTGTCTAAACTATATTTTATTTGTCAACATTCTCTGTATGCTATTGTAAGTTTGTGAACAAAAATGAAGTTAAATGTGTTCGTAGGATACAAATAGATGCAAAAATAATAACGAGCCTTAGATCGCAATGAATACGCACATACCTTTTGCCTTCCTGTAAAGATTTGCATTTGGAAAAAAAGTTATTTGTAGTTCAAAACTTGATGTTGTTTTCCCCGTAATCGTTACTACATCGTAAAAGTTTGTTTATATATAGCAGCCAAATAGGGTGTCAATTTCCAGGTGAATTCTTGTGCTATTACTTAGTTGCAGGTGAACTTCATTCCATTTACCTAGTTTCTTTTTACAGTTTGATGTTGGTTTTCTATTTGAATTTCAAACATTGCTTTACTTTTGGTACTTATGAAACAAATAATTACACAAAGGACAGCCTTGTTGGTCTACGCACTAACTGAGGATGTTCACGATTCGGTTCGGTTGGTTAAGACAAAAATTTTGGGCCGGACTGCTAACTACGGCTTCGGTAAACCACCAAGCAAACTTGTTGGGTTAGATGGTTGGATAGTTTTTAATCAAGGTTGCAAAAGGCGCTAGGCGCTAGGCGGGCGGTGAGGTCCAGCCTAGGGACTAGTCGGGACTAGGCGAAAATTAGGTGGAATTAGGCGTTTTGGTATTTTATACGTATTTTATATATACACACACAAATTTAGGTGTTTTTTGAAAATATGTTAAGATATATACACATAATACTTAGAAATACTTAGATATATACACATAATACTAAAAAATACTTAGAAATTTAATAAAAAAAAATCACCGCCTAGGCCCGCCTAATGCCCAAAACGCCTAGATCTCCGACTAGGGCCTAATTCCGATTTTCTTCACCGCCTAGGCGGCAGCCTAGGCCGATTTTTGCAACATTATTTTTAATGGTTTGGCGGTTGAATGGTTCTTTACCAACGGTTTTTTTTTTTTTTTTTCAAAAGCATTAGTTTGTACTTAATTTTTTAAAATTATTATGATGGTTCATGACTATTATACCATGTGCATAAACTACATATTTTACAAATAATAAAAGGTTGAAAGGCCATTGCGATATACACGACCAGTTTCGAGTTTCAAACTGAACCAAACTATTAAACCGTGAAAACCAAACCATGTGGATCTCAAACCAACTAAACCTGTTGAATTGCTTTGGTATGGGCGGTTTGGTCAGTTTTAAAAGCAATTGAACGCCCCTTTTAAGGCTTTTAGGGTTTGCAAGGGTTAAGGAAGGTTATTTACTAGTCTCCATATGTTGCTAGTCAGTGTAAGCCAAAAAGAAATTTTCTGTCCTGCTATTTCTAGCCGGATGAGTAGGCATGAAACAAACCTATTAACCTAAACTCGTGTGCATTTTAGTAGCTCGTGTTTGGTTTGAATTGAGAACCAATGAAAGTGTTATATGCTGGCAAACCAAGAGCTTGATCTTCTTTAAAAGACATTAGTTTAACCTGATGAGAATCGAGTTGGGGTTGGTCACTCGTAGCTTATCCTTTTTTCTATTTACTGAACCTCTCAACATAAACCATACATATATTGTCAAAGAAATTAAGGTTTAGTAGAGGTGTCAAAATGAGCAAGTTGGGTAATGGGTAAATTCGGGTTTGGGTTTTATGTGAAATCTCTTTTACAGACATTTATTGCATCTTAGCGTAATAACGTGAATTCTATATATTTTTTTTTTAATTTTTGAATAGTATTCTAATCTTTGAGAAAAATGATTTAGAACTGTTATATGCATTAATCATTACACCTTCGACAAGTTTCTTAGTTAATGTTTATCCCTCATTATTTAGCCATTTGAGTTATCGTCTTTTATTACACAAACATGTTCAGTATAGAACAGATTTTAAATAGATAAATGCGAGAACCGCATAATCCTATTCTACATAGTGCTTGGTAGATTTAATAAGAATTAGAAAGAGAGTGGGGTAAGCGGTTACATAACCACCTTATGTATAAGAGCTAAATCAAAACGTATAAGTGTACGCGTGGTTTTTGCAGCTATTGAAAGTCACTCTCTTTCTCTATGTATATATATGTGTGCGTGCATACGTACAAAATTTGGTTGTAGAATTTGACATAACTGGTGTGCTGGCAGGAAGCGAATGAGAACATTGAGGATGCAAGCAATGAATTGATTCTAACAGATGAAGAGGTAGTGAGGTTCCAAATAGGTGAGGTTTTTGCTCATGTACCAAAAGATGAAGTCGAGAGCCGGATTGAGAAAATGCAAGAGGAAACTACCCAACGTTTGGAGAAACTCGAGAACGAGAAGGAATCGATACTTGCTCAGATGGCCGAGTTAAAGAAGATTTTGTATGGTAAGTTCAAAGACTCGATCAACCTCGAGGAAGACTGATTTACTTGCTTCCTAATTTCTCTATCTTTTTTATGTTGTACTCTGTGGCATATTCTCTATCTTAACATTATATGTGACTTGTCTCTTTGTGAGATCCATATGCTTATAAATTAACCAATGAGATAAGGGAAAATAGGGATGAGGAAAAATCGGTTTGGACCAGTTAAACTGGTGGCTCAAACAGGAACCTGCTCGATCAATGATGTACGGTCTGGTTATGGTTTTAGTTTATTCAGCTACTATTTTTGAGAAAAAAACTGTGTATTGATGAATAACCTTCAGTTTATTCAGTTAGTTTTTTAAATGGTTTCAGTGTGTGGTTATTTAGTTCGGTGCTAGGCCTGTAAACGAACCGAACGAACATGAACAAAGGCATGTTTGTGTTTGTTTATTTAACTTCAACCGAACACGAACACATAAACACATTTTTGTGTTGATGTTCGTTCATTAAGAAATTTGCCATGTTCGTGTTCACTTATTTAAAACCTAAACGAACAGTTCATGAACGATTTTCACGAACATAATAAATGTAAACGACATTGTATTACAAACAAACCCAATTACTAAAATGGTACATGAGCTGAGTGATCTTATCTCATTGTCTAATTGTTGGTTTCTTGCTTGGCCATTGGTGTATCATATGTGTTTTTTAGATGTGATATGGATCACTATCGCTCTATTGTTCATTTAGTCCTCATATATGAACGCCAGCTAATTTTTGTTTAAATTCTCGAGTTCATCTTTTAGTCATATGTGTTTCAAGTAGCGGTGTTCGGAAAAACTGAAATCCGTATCTTAACTAAAACCAAAAATGAAACTGATCCGAATTCTTATTTGGATATCCGGTCAGATCTAACCGAATCCGACTTAATTATCTGGATATTAAAGTTTTGTAGATCGTGTATTCAGAATATGTAGATTGTAGATATCTTTTAAACCGAATAAGCATGTAATGAGGTAACATGTTTGTTAGTAGGGAAATGCCCAAGTGTATGCAGTCCATTTCGTTTATGACAAAAGTCTAAAAGGAAAAGAGCCCATTCTCATTTGTCATCATTGACTTGAAATGCTTCAGGCCTCACCTGCTTCACAAAATCAGACATATTAAGCCTTTCAACTTTTATGAATTATGATGGATTTATTATGAAAAAATCATTCATAACTTACCCTTTCAAAGTGTGTGTGTGTATATATATATATATATATATAGGGTAGGGATCATACGAGAACTAACTTTAGAGAGAGAACCAAAGAACCAATGTGAACAGAGGGTATTATTGTAAATAACTCTCAACCCAAAATAAAACAACTTTATCATCTACATCCCTTCTATCTTTTCTGTAAAAAAAACATCTTCAACCTTATCCTCTACCTCCATTAAAAAACCATCTTCAACCTTATCCTCTATCTCCATTATCTCTTCTCTGTAAGTAATTAATTTTATCAACTATATTAGGTGATGTATGTGGAGCAGATGGACCTCTTTGGATGTGAACATCTACATTTGGTGCTGATATGGAGATCTACTACTCCTACACCGAGAAAGATAAGAGGCTCACAACACTCCACTCTGAAATCGACGATCTTCTCTTCAGATCTGATCTGTTGAGAACGAAGAACACCTGCATCCGAACTGACAGTCGAGGAGCGTAATCTCCTCTCCGTGGCTTACAAAAATGTCATCGACTCACTCCGAGCCGCCTAGCGTATCGTTTCCTTAATCGAACAAAAGGAAGAGTCTAGAAAAAACGAAGAACATGTCATGTTGGTTAAGGATTATAGATCTAAGGCCGAGAATGAACTGTCAGATGTTTGTGATTGAATATTGAAGCTTATGGATTCCAACTTGTTGCCTTCAGCTTATAGTGGCGAGTCTAAGGTGTTTTATTTGAAGATGAAGGGTGATTATTATAGGTATTTGGCTAAGTTTAAGGTTGCTGATATGGGGATCTACTACTCCTACACCGAGAAAGACAAGAGGCTCACAACACTCCACTATGAAATTGACAATCTTCTCTTCAGATCTGTTGAGAACGAAGAACACCTGTATGTTTTTTTTACCAAGTACAAACATGAATATACCCCCATCATAATGTCAACATATTTAGTGTTTACCTCAGTTAATTGTGATACTTAAATCGAAGTTATTTTTATAGAGTTTTTCAGGGACTGAAAAAGATAAGTGTGGGGGTGTGATGCGATGTCGGAAGCATCGCATTTGTATAGTTTAATTTGGTATTTTTATCGTTTGTTGTGTGTAGGTTTGCTCGGAATTAAGTGCTTAACCGAGATTATGGGACGACAAGCTAAAAGAGCTAAAATGATGATTTTAAGAGCTTAAAGTGTGAAGACGCGAGTCGGAACAGGAACCGGCGCTCGAAACGATCGAAAACGGAAAAGAAATCAGATTTTGGTGCACAAACCTCTGCCGCGGTCCGCGGGAGGTAACCAAAGTCCTCCGCGGTCCGCGGCGTGTTCAGATCCAAAATATTATTGTTTAATCTCCGCGGAGCGCGGGGAGATTCCTTATATCTTCCGCGGTCCGCGGGGGAGAGCTATTCGACGAAAAATGAGCTGGTCATCTTTCCAGCCTGGGATCGCAACAAACTCGACCATCTTCATCATTATAAGCCCACGAACACTTCTGTAGCAAGGGACAACTCACGGGACTTGATCCTAGATCAGTCCCAAACCACGAAATGAAGCCAAGAAGGTGTAGGAATGAAGCTTGTTCGATTGTAATCATGTTCGTTAGATTCGTACCTCACTTCCGGATGACGATTTGTAAGCTTTTGGTTTGTATTAATGTTTTGACTATGTATTTTGTTATAATCTGTGATGATATAATTATTGTGTTAAGCACCTGATGTTGGATTGGACTCACTGCAGGATTAAATATGTCTATGTGTTTAGTTTCATGAGATGAATCCCGTCACTTATGTGTTAGCATGATATAGCGGATTTAGTGAACGTAATCGATAAAACATACTACAGGTTCTTTGTCCTCGCGTATCTAGCAGTGAAATTCATATACTTGTCATTTTATTATACATTCTAGGACTTGCATATTCGATCCCGGGAGTGAGTACTTTAGTTATAATTTTAGTTTAGTTACAATATTGTTACCGAGCCTTGATATAGTTGCTTGTGGCTATTATCGACGCTTATTCTATCTAAAAATATAAAAAGAGAAAAAGAGTAGATTGTTAGAACTAAAACTTCATAATTGTATTTTGTATTTATTTCAATAAAAACTAGACAAACAAATAGTCGGTGTAGTACTAACCACATGCTCTTCGGGATTCAATACCCTTCTTACCCTAGCTACCTAGGTTTATTAAGGTTTTGTATGACCCGTAACGACCGGTTCATCAAATGGCGCCGTTGCCGGGGAGCTAGTGCGCTTAGTATTGCATTGCGTGTTTGTTTGTATCTTTATTAAAAATCTAAAAAAATAAGAAAAATTAAAAATTTATAAAAAAAATATGTGTGAAATTTAATTTTTGTTAGATTTCACTTTGGTTTTAAGTGCTTGTGCAGGATCTCTTTCATAGGTACAAGAAGCTATTTTTGATCATGTATAGTGACTTCGATACATGCTCATATTGTGGAGTTCCGAGCCACACAAGGAAAAATTGCCTAAAGGAGATCAAGAAAAAGGAGGCGATCCGAAGGTATTTGTTAGAGTATGAAAGATGGGAGAACGCCTCACTTTCAGATCCTAACGAATATACGCCTCCACCAACTCTCCAATATTACCAAACTCTAGTAGATGAAGAATATGAGCGAGTTGAAAATACACGCTCATATTACTCATACTACGAACCATCTCCACCACCAAGCTATCAACAATATGAGGAAGAAAGGTATTATAATACTTATGCACCTAACGTGTCTTATTTTTCTAATTGTCAGGAAAGATATGACAACTATGATAGCTATGATGACAATTATCACCAACCGGCTTATGAAGCACCTCAACAATCAAGCACCACGACTGAAAAAGCTTGGGCTTTGATTCGAGCACATATGAAAGCTCAAGAAGATTTAGCTATCAAGGTTAACAACTTAGCCGAATTGGTAGCTCAACATGTTCGTGAGCACGAAGAGGCGGCCAAGCGTAAAGAAATGCTCGCTTTGAGTGAGCAAATTGATGTGGCCAACGGTTGTGAGATAGAAGAAGTGGTGGATGTGGCGGTTATATGTCTTCCGGATCATCAAATTGATCACGAGTCACAAAGCGACAATTGGAGTCGCTACTATATTAGCAATGTTGGAACTAATTTTCACCAATATAAACACCAACAGGTTCGCTATTATTATCGTGATCAACCATATATTGAAAATTTACAGGTTGATGAAGACATTGAGCCGCCAAAAGAAATGGTGAGTGTGGTACCCGTGGAAAGGAATGTTGGCTTGCACGACCTTGGGCAAATGATTTTGAAGCGGCTCCACAAGGATTACATGCCAATCCTAGTCAAACATCTTTTGACCCGGCATGTAAACTACCGAGCCTTCATTGGGAACTCGGTAGGTAAATGTGCATTGAGACCACCTTGAAAGATATATGAGGTAAGGTCCGACTGAAGACCCATAAACTTAGCGCTTTTGGGAGGCACCACAAGTTTAAAGTGTAATTTTTGTGTGTTTTTGTATTTGTGGCGTTTTTGTGTGTTTGTGTGTTTTGAGTGTTTTGTAGGTTCACGGACGAGCAAAGTGGGCACAACATGGATGCCGAGGTAAGTGGTAGGTGTTTGTACTCGATTTGGATGTTTTCGGACAGGTTTGGAATGGTTTTGGGCGAAAACTGAGCTGAAAACAGCTTCTGCGAAACTGCTGTCACTGCAGCCTGTTCTGGACCCCCCGCGGTACGCGGAAGAGTAACAAAGTCCTCCCGCGGCCCGCGGACCTGTAAAAAAAAATAAATAAAAAATAAAAATAAATAAATAAATAAAAAATCTTTTATTTCATAAAACCTTCAGATTTATATTTTATATATTTCTGTTAAAAAAAAAATTAATTTCGATAATAACCAAACTTGTCGTTCTATTTTAATTCAACCACCTTCCATTTTATCGCTAATCTACTAGTTTCATGACATTGCACTTTTGCTCGTACTCAATCTCCATTCGAGCAAAACACGGATTGAAAGTTTTAGATTGGAATGTTTAACAGTTGTGCATCTTGTTTTAGTGTTTATTTTGTTAGCTCGTGTAACTTAACCACTTTGGATTGCGAATGAAATGCTATACAACCAAGGTGAAGATTTGGGGCATGGCGACTCCGAGACATCATCATATCAAAAGGGGAGTTGTTCTTGTCCTTATGTTTGTTATTGTTTGTTTTTGTGTGTGTTTTAATTACCATTTCTACATTGAGGACAATGTAACGTTCAAGTGTGGGGGTGGGGAAAAATAGTCCTTGAAAAATTTTTACTAAAGAAAAACAAACATTTAAAATTTTGTTACGGTCATTTTTCGGTTGTTTTTGCTATAGATTCTTAATCATGGTTTGATTTGTGATAGGTAATATGAACCGTTTTCAACAAGTATTTTTAAGAAAATTCTTAGAATTGCATGATTAAGTTTAGCAACCTAGTGAAAACAATTATATGCACATATCGGTAACCTTATTTCCACTTTTGGTGAGATTTTGAGCCTACTTACATTTGAGCACATACATACATATATATATTTCATTTGTTGAGTGTAGGCCACTGTTACCTTGTTATAAAACTTGTGTGATTTGATACATGCTATGTGAATATGCACTAAATGTTAAAGGCAAATTAGGATACTCTTTTCTTTTACACCAATTTATGTGTTATACCATGTTTACCCAAAATATAACCATTAGTCGCCAACTTTGAGCCTAAACCTTTCGTTTGTCAAAACCATATATTTCAACCAACCATCCAACAATTTTACCAAACTCTTATGAGATCCAAAGTGAATGTTGTATTGTATTTTTATTTATTTATTACTTCATAAAAAAAAGAAAAAAGAAAATGAAAAATGAGAAAAGAAAAAGAAAAGAAAATAAAAGAAAAGAAAAGCAAAAGAAAAAGAAAATATGTGTTATTGTTAGTTGTTCAATAAAGGATCAAGAGCGGAGTTCGGTTGCACCTCATTTTTATTTTAGCCATTTTTACCCACATTTTCCTACCTTTACCCAAAGCCCAAAACCCATAAGTCCTTTGCATATATGTGTGTCTTTACTAAGTTTGATTGTCATACAAGTTTATACTAACAAGTTTCAGTTTTGGTCTTTGAGTGAATAATACTAGCACATTTTTTGCTAGTCCAGATATTATACCGAGAGGAGTGAACATTGTGAGGGGTGTGTTGCATATAAATGAGTTCAAGAGAATGTTAACTTAATCTAGCTTAATTCTATTTTTGGAAAAACTATATGTTGAGCTTGTTGAATTAACACATCTAATGCTTGTCACAAATGAGGTATGATTTTGAACCTTAAGCAAGAGCCCTGGAAAAGACCAAATTATGTTTGTTACTAAAATATTTTTATAGAGTTTTTCAGGGACTGAAAAAGATAAGTGTGGGGGTGTGATGCGATGTCGGAAGCATCGCATTTGTATAGTTTAATTTGGTATTTTTATCGTTTGTTGTGTGTAGGTTTGCTCGGAATTAAGTGCTTAACCGAGATTATGGGACGACAAGCTAAAAGAGCTAAAATGATGATTTTAAGAGCTTAAAGTGCGAAGACGCGAGTCGGAACAGGAACCGGCGCTCAAAACGATCGAAAACGGAAAAGAAATCAGATTTTGGTGCACAAACCTCTTCCGCGGTTTGCGGGAGGTAACCAAAGTCCTCCGCGGTCCGCGGCGTGTTCAGATCCAAAATATTATTGTTTAATCTCCGCGGAGCGCGGGGAGATTCCTTATATCTTCCGCGGTCCGCGGGGGAGAGCTATTCGACGAAAAATGAGCTGGTCATCTTTCCAGCCTGGGATCGCAACAAACTCGACCATCTTCATCATTATAAGCCCACGAACACTTCTGTAGCAAGGGACAACTCACGGGACTTGATCCTAGATCAGTCCCAAACCACGAAATGAAGCCAAGAAGGTGTAGGAATGAAGCTTGTTCGATTGTAATCATGTTCGGTTAGATTCGTACCTCACTTCCGGGTGACGATTTGTAAGCTTTTGGTTTGTATTAATGTTTTGACTATGTATTTTGTTATAATCTGTGATGATATAATTATTGTGTTAAGCACCTGATGTTGGATTGGACTCACTGCAGGATTAAATATGTCTATGTGTTTAGTTTCATGAGATGAATCCCGTCACTTATGTGTTATCATGATATAGCGGATTTAGTGAACGTAATCGATAAAACATACTACAGTCCTTGAGATAATAGTTGATGTCTAAGTTGCGGTTCTTTGTCCTCGCGTATCTAGCAGTGAAATTCATATACTTGTCATTTTATTATACATTCTAGGACTTGCATATTCGATCCCGGGAGTGAGTACTTTAGTTATAATTTTAGTTTAGTTACAGTATTGTTACCGAGCCTTGATATAGTTGGTTGTGGCTATTATCGACGCTTATTCTATCTAAAAATATAAAAAGAGAAAAAGAGTAGATTGTTAGAACTAAAACTTCGTAATTGTATTTTGTATTTATTTCAATAAAAACTAGACAAACAAATAGTCGGTGTAGTACTAACCACATGCTCTTCATGGATTCGATACCCTTCTTACCCTAGCTACCTAGGTTTATTAAGGTTTTGTATGACCCGTAACGACCGGTTCATCAGAAACCCATCCTTAGACGGTAAACTCTGGAAACTCTCACTTCCCAATTTTTTTTTTGAAAAAAATAGGGCAAGTAATATACATGATTTTAAGCATTTTGGGGCAAAAAAAATTAAAAACGCGCTGTGTACTTTAAAAAAAAATTTCGACTAACACATGTTAAGCGAAAATAACACGTGTTAATCATGTGTTTAATATATGTTAACAGAAGACGTTTTTTTTAAAAACGTTTGGCGTTTTTTTTATTTTTTTTTGCTCAAAATGCTTAAAAAAATGTATATTACATATCCTAAAATTTTCATAAAACAAAGTCGGGAAGTTAGAGTTTCCAGAGTTTACCATATAACAAGGGTTTCCAATATAACCTTATACTATATATATATATATATATATATATATATATATAGGGTATGGATATTATGGAAACTCTATCTTTTGTAAAAACCCCGAAAACTCTATTAGGACCATTGATCATGTTTGATCAATGGTCCTTGATTAATCCTATATTATAATATAAAGCAAGTTGGATTATGTGGTTAAAAATGAGAGCAAGGGTAATAGTGTCATTAACCATTCATTGTCTGTGTATCTGACATGCATATCATGTCATACCTCTCTCCTTTCTTCAAAACAAATTCAAAAACACAGTCCCTCAAACGATCCACTCTCTCTCTCTCTCTCTTAACCAGTTTCTTCACCCCTTTCAAAAACCCAAATAATCCAGAAGCAACAAAGGAAGATGACATCCTTTAGCCTTTCTCCCCTCTGGTGGCGACGACGACGGAAAAGCAATAAAGCTTCCACAAAAAAATCATCAAAAAGGTGTGTAGATCGTTATTACTATGTCAGGATTGTTAGGGTTTGTCAGTGTGGTTGTTAAATTATTTGTATATATTGTTTAATTATATTAGTTACAGTAATGAGTCATAAATAATATTCTGGAAATTTAAACCTCTAACAGTGTATGATTATTTTATTCAGGAATAAAAAACGTTCTGATCATAATGTAGTTGTTGTGTCTGATGACTCTACACATGAAAGGATTGTTTTAAAGGATCATGAGCCGTCTCAGACTCCACATACAGAAACGAGACGTACATTAGGTATTAAAAACCTTATTGGCATAATAAATAAACAGTTTAAGTGCATTAAAGAGTATGTTTGTTTTTGTTTTTATTTGCTATTTTGGAATGTTATATTCTGATATTTGTTTTTGTTTGCTATTTTGTAAGAGTATGATTCTGACACCCCTTTAAGTGCATTAAAGAGGAAAAGGAGAGGTAATATATTGTTGTTGTTGTTGTTGTTTTTTTTTCACTTTTTAAGTATGTATGGTATAGATATTAATAAAATGTGTTCTGTTGTGTTGGCTGATGTGTTTGATATGTATAAAGGTGGCAGTGCAAAGGAAACGGTTGGGCCAACAGATGCTAGGACATCCAGAAAGCATAAAGGTTTGTTTTGTTTGTTTGCATATGAATATATTTGATTATGTGGTCCTACATTTGTTTATGACACCTATTTGTGTGAAGGCAAAGAGTCAGTAATTGTGGTGAGCAGCAACACACCTGCGAAAAAGAATAAAGGTACCAATCGCTTTATATATGTTAACATGTTTTAGGATACTGGTAACATGTGTTAAGCAACGCCTGTCCTGTGTTTTTTTAACTGAGTCATTCGCGTGTGGCAGGTAGGACGAGGGCAACTGGCACAGATCCTATTAGCGGGTCAGTTAGGGTAACACGGTCTGGGTCGAGGGTAGTTGACAGTTCCACGACGCCAGTTGCGAAGAAAACAGGAAACAGGGAGTCGCAGGCAAGGACCGCTGTTAAGCGGAAAAGGGCTGAAAATGTGGAGAGGCAGGGGGTTGAAGCCTTTAAACAACGCAAGAGGTTAAAAAAGAATGAATGGAATGAAATACGGACTAGGTCATCGCCTATTCAATTTGCTAGGTGCGTGGAAGTGTTAAGTGAAGAACAACGATTGGTTGTGAAGGAATTGGGTTTCGGGAAGTTGCTAAACTTTAAGATGGACGGTATACCAGCCAAGTAGGGCCATTATGTGGTTGATAATTTCAACCCTGATACGCTAGAGATGACATTCCCTTGTGGGAAAATTATTGTAGATGAAAAAGTAGTTGAGAAGATACTTGGCATTCCACGTGGGGGGGTTCCATTCAATTCATTTGACCGGTTGCCAAAGTATGACAAAGGAGTAGCAAAGTGGCGTAAGAGGTACCCGGAAAAAAAGTACGTTACGCCAAAACAGATGGTGGATATAATCTAGAATGAGTCAGAAGGGGCTGATAGCTTTGAGTTTCGTCTAGATTTTCTGATGTGCTTCTATGCTGTGATGGTTGAATGCCACAAACAAGGTAGTTTGAAGGATTCAACAGTTGAGTATCTAAGGGATACTATGGACTTTGCAAAGGTGGATTGGTGTGGCATCTTAGTTAACAAGTTGAGGACTTGCAAAAATGGATGGAATAGAGATTCTCAACAGACACCATTTGCTGGCCCCCTCGCTTTGCTGACGGTAACTCTGTCAATTAATATCCCTTTATCTGATTTTACGCATTGTGAGTTTATATCATGTGTTACTGTGTTTGACTAACATCTGTTAACCTGCAGCTTGTGTATGTTGATTGCATTACATGCGAAGGGATTGACGATGATGATTTGGTGTATCCAATTACATTTTGGAATTTCCAACGGCTGAGAGAGAGGGAAAATTTAGATATAAAAAATGGTGGATTTGGAACAGGTAGGTTCAGGGGATTGTCAGCGTGTGAAATCGTGAAGACTGGAACAGACGAACCAAGCATTCAGGGTTTTTTAGTCCTTGTTTCCATAAAAAGTACACTTTATGTATGATATTAATAATAGGAAAATCATTCTTTAGTTTGATATTTACGCCCCCTCCCCCTGCTTTACAGAAAAAGGTCTTGGGAGTTGATAAGTTAGTAGATCTTGTTATGAAGACAAAGAAACGGATTGAGTCGTCAATTGGCAAGTTATATGATGAGCATCCAGATAGGGCAGATGTGGTTGCAGTCAAAGCGAAGTATGAGAGCGTGGTGGCGGAGTTACCTAAGTGGAAGAATATAGAAGTTCGAGCCGGCGATACGGTATCATGCAGCATAGAAGGCGTACTGGGAGATTTGGCAAAAATGCCGGTAGATACAGATGGTGTCAAATCGGTTGCAGCAGACGTTCAGACAGTTAAGGGGGACGCTGTTCTACTGGTTGCATCAAACATTCCTGCCGTTCAAGAGGTTGCATCAGACAAACCTGGTAAGCCAGTGCGAATTTTATTAACATTGAAAATAAAATAAGATAGTCTGATGTCTGTGCATTGCATCATAAACCAAATACAGGTGCTGCAATCGAATTTGAACTTCCTGGTGGACTAGAAGACTTAAGCATGGGGACGCAGAAGTCGCCATTAACAACACCTATGCAGGCTCATAAGAAAACCATGTTGGGAAATGATGACGTTAGCGATGCTAGTCAAGTGGACAGCCAATACCGAAAGATCCTGCACGAAGCTGAGAAGCGCAAGTTGGTTGACAAGGATCTGGATACTGATATGGCAGTGCCCGGTGGAATGACATGTGAGGAAGTGGACCATGTGGTATCCATTGTCCATGACACAAGTTCTTGTATAAATATGTATCACCCTTGAATGGTTTTAAAAATACACATGTTACTAAAAATTTTGTCTATGACACAAGTTGAAGGTGAAGGGTCCGTTGTGGATGAACCGAGCAGTGATAAGGTTCCCATGGATGCGGGAGAGGTACATTCACATGAATCGAAATCTCGTGTTTTTACGAAGACGAGGAGCAAGTTGAGGGCAGGTGTGAAATCCAGGGGTAAAAAGGGACAACAAGTCTGGGGTAAATGATGCTGCTTTGGTGGAGAAAGGAAGCGACAAAATCCAAGGTTAGTTTGGCTTGTTTAAAAAAAAATTGTTGTTCGGTGGTTGCTAACATGTGTTAATACTAACCCTTGTGGCACCCATCAATTTGGGATTGTTAGAAAAGCTACCATGACATGCATTGTTGGTTTTTATTAAAGTAGGCAAGGTGATGGAAGACGAGAAGGCTGTTGTTGATGTCGGCACTAGTAGTGTTCACGTGACTGACAAGGACGGTGGCTTGTATATGGGACATGCCGGGGCACCGGTAACAGCGGATGTGCAACCCGAGTCGACGGAAAGTAAGTTGTTCGATCATGCTTGTACTAAGTTGTGTTAGTGGTATTCACTAGCATATGTTAAGTCTTTGTTCATTTCCCCCTTTGTTCTTAAAAATTTAGATGTTAATGCGCGGGATGTTTGTTTTTTTTTAAATAGGCAATCTAACAAATGAGAAGCCAGCTGCTGACGCGGTTGCTAGTCCATCTGATGTCAGCGCTGGTGCAAACGTCCTAAATATGCAGCAGGAGACAACGTGTGTTATTGAGACCCACAAGACGCAAGCTTGTCAACGGGATATACCACGGCCCCGGTCATAGCAGATATGCAAACAGATTCTTCAAAAAGTAAGTTCTGCCCCCAACCATGTACTAACATGTGTTATTGGTAGTCACTAGCATGTGTTAGGATTGGTTGTTTATTTTTTACATGTTAATGTCCGCGATGCGTTTTCTTTTGACACGTGAATAGGCAATCCCACAGATGAGAAGGCCGCTGCTGACCCAGAAAGTTGTCAGTCTGATATTAGTGCTGCTGCGAACACCCAACATACCGAGAAGTAGACGACGTGTGGTCCAGTTCATGCCGATAGACAAACACGCCCGGGTACGCTGGCGAAAGAAACTAACAGTAAGTTGTCCGCGTTTTTTTCAAAGGAATAAAGTCTGGATGGATATACTATTTCTTTTCATAATGAGTGTAATATTTGGCCAAAGCAGATGAGGTTGCCGAAGGCCTATGGTGGGCGCCATACGCGATAGCGGATGACACAGCGCCTAATCTAGGTGGGCATGATGATGTTGGAGCATCGGTCGGGCAATCAGGACAGGTGCAACCAAAACAAACTGCGCTGGTTGTCGACTACGAAATGCCAAGTTTTAGTGTTGGCCTAACGCAATTGGAACAGGATGCCCACGGAACCAGCAATGAGAAAGAAGGTGGTCAAGCGATGAATGTTCCTCTACACGGTACGCTATATGTTTCCTATGTTAGTCTGATTGTTTCATATACGAGTTTGTATGGTTTGTATGTTAGTTTATATGTTTGTTGTGTGGTGAGGGTAACATAAAACACTAAATTTATTTAATAAAAAAACAGCGTGCACATCGTCTAAGAAAGCTGTGGAAACACCCTTGCCTTTCCCAATGGTTTTCCCTGTCAGTTCCTATGACGCCAATAGTGGAGCATACAAGGAATATGGCGTTGGGGGGTCGGAACCTCAGGATGAAGACAATCTAACATTGGCAGAAAGGAAGAAAATGATTGCAGATTTGGACAAGACAAAGAGAAATCCACTTCGGGAAAGAAGCGTGACGTACGTGCACAAATCGCCCTTCATCATACGTGGTGTAAACTTGCTGGAGGGTCTGACAAAAAATGACGAAGATTTGTGGGAGTACATATGCATAGATGAAACTTTGATCCATCAGCTGCATGGCAGTTTTGCTAGGAGGAAAGTTGCAACAGATCTGTAAGTTAACGGTTCAACTACTATAGTGATCCTATACTGATTAATAACATTGAAAGCAGAACTATGTTTGTTGTGATGCAGGGCTGGGTAGGCAAACAACCTAGTGAAATGGTTGATGACGATCCAAATACGCTGTCTAGGTAAGTTGCGCAATGCTGCTTTTTATTTATATTTCTATCAGAAATTTTCATATCATATTAAACATATGTAGGGAGGTGTTGTTTAGAAGTAGTTCTAATGTCGAAGCCACGCGGGGTTTGTTAAAGTCGTTAAAGCCAGGTGAGTGGGTTGGTGATGGCATAATCGATTGTTGGGTTGAGGTCCTCAATTATGAAGAAACTTTAAAGTCAGATGACGCTTACCTTCGCCTGTTTATAGGAACCAAGGTTGTGGTAACTACTAGTGACTATTAGTTTGTATGTTGTGTTATGATGTGAATATTGCACTAACAGATTATGCATTTCTTGATCAAACAGATTCCATGGATGCTAAACGATAAGAAATGTGATCCCCAAACAAGGCAGGAAAAGTTTGCATCCGGCATGTATGCCGCTATCCCAAGTTACCAAAAGATCACAGACTTCAGGAAATATGACATCATCCAGTTCCCTGTGCTTGAGAGAGGCCATTTCTACTTGTTGGTTTTTGAGTTGCGCAATGTCGCGATACTTCTTATTGAGAATGATAAGAAGAGAGGCCGTCGTGGGTTCCGAGACAGCAGCGACTTCCACAAGAAGGATGTGCCATATAAATACGTAAGTTTGTTGCTTCTGTCTTGAATATTCAGGGTGTTTTGCATGGCACTAACATATGTAAAAATAACTGCAGAAACACATGTTTGTAAACTTTCTGATGGAGATTTAGCACCCAAAGGTGAAAGCGATTGAGGCTGCAGCAATATAGAGGCTTGATGTGGCTTGGGGAACAGCAGGGAATGGAATGGACTGCGGCGTTTTTCTGATGCGACAAATGGAGAGATTCATGGGGATGCATGTGCCGTTTGAGTGCGACCTCAGTTCACAATGGAGGAAAAAAGAAGGGGAGTTGAACAGGCTACGCAAAAAGTTTGCAGCCCACATCCTCTGCTCTCCAATTAATACCATGAAGGCGAAGGTTGCGAAGCAAGCGTTGAGGAAGGGTTAGATGGCAGGGTTGCGATGGTGGGCATGTGGTGATTTTTTTGATGCTTGTTGTTTGTCGCTTTAAGACATGTACTTTTAATTATGCCCCAAACCAAAACTTTATTTTGGTAAGCTAGCTGCAGGTTTAATTAGACATTACCAGGATCACTAAATGTGGTGTGACTAACGTATGTAATATAAGTAGTATTAATGATGGCCATGTAAGCATGGCATGTTTTCCCTTATTACCAAAAAAGCTTATGAGTTATTATTATAATACTAAAAAAATACAAAAAGGAAAAGTTCAAAAAAAACCTAAAGTAAATAAATAAGGAAAATTGGATTGTATTAATCCCACCTTTTAGTTGTTGGCCAGTAATAATCCCAACTCAATTTATTCTTCTCACCAGTCCCACCTTTTAATTTAGTTTTTCTCATTACACCCGCCGTTAAGTCACACTAACGCCGTTAGTTGAAACTCACAATTCTAGGCGATTGTTCACCGGATCTGAAAGGGGGACTCGAGACGATGATATTGGTATGTTCAATTGTAGATACGAGCATGGTTTGATGGTTTAATTGTCGGTTCCGATAATCCACCCCAACAAGAACGTCAACCCCGAAACCCATCAAACCATGCCCGTTTCTGCAATTGAACATACCAATATCATCGTCTCGATTCCCCCTTTCAGATCCGGTGAACAATCGCCTAGAATTGTGAGTTTCAACTAACGGCGTTAGTGTGACTTAACGGCGGGTGCAATGAGAAAAACTAAATTAAAAGGTGGGACTGGTGAGAAGAATAAATTGAGTTGGGATTATTACTGGCCAACAACTAAAAGGTGGGATTAATACAATCCAATTTTCCAATAAATAATAGTGAATAGTTGTTGTAATATCACAAGTACACAAAAGAATGAATTTAAAAATAGATTATGACATCTATCACCTTTTTAGATTTTGATTTGACATAAAGCTTGTTCTCTCTCCACCACATAATAGCCTTATTTTTAATTTGTCATCAAGTTGCATTTTAAAAATTATAAAAATTATCTTACACCTATCACCTTTTTAATATGCCTTAATTGTATTAACCCACCCTCTCTACCACTCTTCTATTAATACAACAAGTTTCAAAACATTCATACACACTTCTAAGATAAATCACCCCCACACACACACTACGTGATGGCATCTCCATCATCCACCCCTCCTCCAAAACGTCAAAAAGTTGAAGAAGCAAAGGAAAGCTCACCCAAAGATGTTGCCATGCGTGATGTTGGAAAGGCCATTGTCGAGTACCCTACTCAAGAAGTTGGCGTTGATCCGAAACAAGCAAAAAAGGACACCGGTAATGAAGAAGGCCAAGAAAATTCTGATGATGTGATGATGGCGGTTGAAGGCTCACCCGAGAGCGTGACCTCGGTTGCGCCAGGCGCACCTTGCACTTGTAAAGGGTGTGCCTCGGATTCCGTGTGCCCGGGTATAGACGGTGACCATGAGTATTGTGGGTGTCCTTTGTGCCCGAACTCACCAAAAACACTTGCAAGGTAGACTAGCCATAACCCGTGGGAAGGAGAGGAGACTACTTCACCCTTCGAGTTTAGCTTTGAATCCGAGTATGGCAAGTTTTCCCCATGATAGGGGAGTAGGGTTGTGTGGTTTGAATGTGGGTGTTAGCGTGGGCTGTTAGTGTCTTTTCATTAGCCGCGCATGTTTTTAATAAATAAAGTAATGTAGGATCTTTAAATCTATCCCTGTGTAATAGTTTAGTATGTTTTAATGTATGATATCGTGGTGTTTATGAAGTAATCCTTCTTAGATATGGACATGATACACGCGCAGAACCGTTACTGCTGAACTTTTGTGAGCGTGATCTATGACTCTGATAACACATGTTATGAAAAAGTAACACACATGTGTTAGTGACATGGTGTTTATGTTATCACGACACTAACACATGTAATTAATGGACAACATAATAACACATGATAAGCATTACCCTTTAACATGTGTAATTTGTGTTGATTATGCATGTGTTAGTGACATGTATTACACATATCAGCGTTATCGAGCCATATGTGGACACATGTGTTAGTGACATGGTGTTAACACATGTTATCATGTCACTAATGCATGCTATTAATGGACAACATAATAACACATGATAAGCATTAACCTTTAACATGTGTAATTGTGTGTAGCATGCATGTGTTAGTGACATGTATTACACATGTCAGCATTATCGAGCATATATGCAGTGTGTTGTGCCTGCATATGTTAGTGACATGTCACTAACACATGTCAACACTGACTAACACATGTGATCTGTTGATTACTGTTGATAACACATATAAGCGAGTTGCTTACACGTGTTAGTTGAAACATAATAACACAAGTACAAAGACTGTTTTTTCTAGATGTCGACTGTCTTTTGATGTGTTATGGGAAACATGGCAAAAATGCAGCAGATAGCATAAGATAAAAAACAAAAAGCCGAAACATGTAAAGGCTTCATAAGTGGCATGTCATAAAATATATAAAACTACATTAACGTTTGAAACCATGTCTTTTCAAAAACAACCACCATACATAGAAAACCATAGAAACATAGTATAAAAATAACCCATATGTAATAAGTCTGCGCACCGCCTAAGAACTTACGTAGTTGAACACAGTAACTGTGTTACGGCCATAACAAGATAGTTGAAGCGCACACTAGGAAATGTTATCAAGCACGTAACACAGTTCAAAAAGTGCTACTTATTTATACACATACCGGTTAGGCGTAATGCGTGGCTTTGTTAAGCTATGGTGGCGCAGCAGCCGAGCTACATGCTCCCTTGGCCTTCTTCATTGCAGCGACCTTCTCACAGTTTCTTGAGTCGTGATCCACCACATACTTCTTGCACTTGGCACATAAACGTGGTGCCTTCAGCACCTTCTGCACCTTGGGTGCTTTCGTTAACGCCTGCTCACCTGGACCAATGATGCGCCTAGTTTTCCCACATCCCTTGTTTCAGACCACATCCGGGTTAGCAACAACCACTTCGCAGTCAATGGGTTGACCAATTATGTCTTCCACGAAAGCTTCGTCTCACTCCGGTACAGGTGGTGAAAGTGGCTGCTTGGTTAACTGGTTAAGCTTCATCAAGCGTAGCTGTTCAGCTAAATCAGTAAGTGACTTCTCATTGGTCCTTGCAACGTCCACGCATTCGGTCACTAGTTCAAGGATTTCATTCCTCAGGATCGATTCTGGGTGGCTGTCAACACCATAACGACTAGCAATTGAGAAAACTTTCTTTGGAAGCAGATCACGCATCCACCTCTTTGCAATGTATTTGTCGGGGATACGGTCAACCTTTTGTACGATGTACACAGCGAAAACATGACGACACAATAAACCAATGCGGATAAAACCCCTGCATGAGCATTCAGCCGTGTGATCTGATGCATCGAACCGGACCTATATTGGTTAAAAAAATACATCAGCAAAACTGACCAGGGTCGAAAATACAGAGGCACGTAAAAAAATACATGTGTTAGTGGAATGATAATACAGTTTATTACTAACAGAAAAGGTGCAGTTATAATACCTGGTATATGTTAGTAACATCACGACGACGGTCCAAGTGTGTGACATCAAAAACAGTGACACCCTCCTGCGGAGTGGTGTTGGAAATGTAGCAAGCAAACCTACCCTTTGTAATCTCCTTATGGACCTCCTTAAACAAGTTGTGCGTATACAAACTGAAATCGTGTTGCTCGATTGGCAAGTCCAGGGTACCAACAAAAACAGTAGACGAAGTCTTGTACTCAGCCACCCTTTGGCGATAACGTTGGCTGTCAACCCTCGATTCAAAACATAGCATAAACTGCATAAGCGTGTTGGCGCTCGTAGAAGTCACCTTGAAAGCTGCATTCGAACTCTCGCTTCTTGAGGTGGTTTTCATTAGGCAGCACATTGGAATCTCCCAGAAATAAGCTGGAATCCATAACTCCTTAATGGCAAACATGTCCTTCAACCATTGATTATCACCTACTCCAAACGTATCAAGAAGTTCCTACCAGCGAGTCTCAAAGGTCGATGGTTTTATGTATATGTTCCACACCAACCGCTGGATGCAAGAACGGAAATCTGTTTTACCCAGCACATCCCCCGACACCTAAGATGCAATTAATAATTGAGCAGGTTTATAACAAATATACCCCCATACGGTGGATATGGATTTAATTCGGGTGGTTTAATAATTAATAATCGTATTACAAACCTTGAACGACAGTTTCTTCATAACATGCCACATGCATAGTCTGTGACGAGACTCTGTGAAAACTTGGGGTATGTCTTGCAACATTGCCGAGTCCTGATCACTTAACACTAGCGCGGGCTGAGCACCATGGGCTTTTAAGAAACCTTGTAACAGCCAAACATATGATTCAATTGTTTCATTTGTTATCAACCCAGCCCCAAACGTAACACATTGCTTATGATGATCGACACCGGTAAAGGGGACAAATATCATGTTGTACCTACATGGGGCACAGACAAAACATAAATTGGTGTTGATTTGCTGTGTAAGTAACATGTGTTAGACATGTATGTACCAGACATGCTGCCAATTCACACACAATTCAAAAAACGCTACTGGTTCCATAAACCTAACTAACATGTGTTAGACATCATATATGGGTTTTCTTAAAAATGATACATCGCATAAAAAAACCCTTAGTTCTGAGGCTGATGTCTGGTACATTTTTTAGTATATAGACCAAATCATGTTAAACCGAATTATAGTGGGAAAAAAAAGCCTTACTTGTTGGTGTGGTAAGTTGCATTAAGCGAAAGAACGTCGCCGAAAAACTTGTAATTAAGTTTGGATATCTCATCCGCCCAGAACACGGAATGTAGTTTGCCCTCTTTAACAACAAAATCAAAATAGAAATCGGGCAAGTTGTCAAAGCGATCACGCAAGCGTTCCAGGAAGAGCGTGGAGTCACGATCGCCAATAAGTATTTTTAACTGTTTGCTGAAGTTCTTGAAATCTACAACAATGTCGTGGACATTATGGTGCCCTCCCTTTAGCGACACAAGATACCTGTGTGCTTTGACCGGTCCTATCCGATTCAAGCTCATGTTGTGTATAAACTGTTTGGTGGCGTATGATAGTTTCCTTGAAACCTTTCTGAGATCACGGTTATGTGAATCCAACAACGCGTGGTTATGAACATCATTGAATCCCCTAACCGTATAACAAGAACCTTCACCACTGATAGCAAGCAACAAATGATCTTTGCAGTTGGAGAGCGTGAAAGAACAGCCGCGTAACCTTAACGACGCTTCATCTAAAGTGTTGAAGGTTCTCTTTATCTGTGGGTTCCCATACTTTGCACAACGTAAGTACTTATGGGTTGGAATGCCCATCCACACCTTCGTTTGACCCTTCTTAACACAAAAGCCAGCTTGATCAGCATAGTCCTTGTACATCGCTAACGCATCTTCGAAAGTTGTGAATGACTGGCCATGTTCCGGTATCAACCTCGGGCTAACATTAGGTATCCAAAACTGGGTCCCATTAGGTGTTAAAATCACATAATGCTGGGGGCCTTCTGTATCACCTACATTTAACATAATTGCCCAGCAATAAAAAAACAATTTTAGCTATAAAAACAACAATCATCACCATGATCATCATCACGATCAATACGGGATATTCATAGATGCACAAGGTGTAAAATTTTTTTTACACAAACCTTCATTACCACCATGACCAGTGGCTGTCTGATGGACTGGGCTAAAAAAGGGTGAGCCAGAAGACGATCCTTCTCCTGCATCAGTTGGAACCCCCATAAAAACACCACCACAACTTTTATCCTGTGAAACTCCATGCTTGTATGGTGCCTCGCCTTATTAAAACATAACCAAATAAAAACACAAAACTCTAAAAAATTAAAACAACAGAATATATATATATGCATGCATAAACACTGTACTTTCCCTAATACCTAACATAAAAACAGAATAAAAATGTTGGTTTAATCGAAAAATCCAAACATACCGTCTGATTCAGATGATTCGAGGTCACTTCCAGCCTGAACTGTCATATTGATATCCCTTGCATCGACATCAGCATCATCGGACATTAAATAATCTGAGGATTCTAGGTTAGATTCCATCGCATTTACTAAGGGTAGGTGATTTAATGAAGGGGATTAATGGAGAATGGAGGACATTGTTGTTAATGGAGAATGGAGAAGAAGGTGATAATAGTAATAGAGAGATAGGAGGGAAAGTACAATGCAAGTGGGATTTGATAGCTTGACTTTGCTATCAATATGACAGATATTGAAGGAACAAAATGACTATACTAACCTTGACAATATAATATAGAGTGATAGTGGATGGGATGATGTGGCACAATATGGGCCAAGGGTTGGGTTTTTTGGGGTTTCTTCATTTAGGAGGGTTTCCTCCATATACTTTACCTATATATATGGAATGGATATTGTGAAAACCCATGTTATTTAGTAAACTATGGAAACTCTATCCTGGCCATCCATCACATACCATCTATGGTTGAGATTGAACCATTGTACTTCCCCTTGGATATATTAATATTTTAATACACAAAAGGACCTTCAGGGGCATTTTGGGGACATAAAGAAATGCTCTCTCTCTCTCAAGTACTAGGGTCATGTCACACCCTCTCTCATACTTTTTCTTTAAAAAATATTATTATAATGGGTCATGTCACACCCTCTCTCCTACTTTTTCAAAGTCAACATCACCATTCTCTCTCCTCTCTCCTACTTTTTCTGTAAGAAAATATTATTATAATAGGTCATGTCACATCATCTCTCTCCTCTTTCCTACTTTTTGTTTAAGAAAATATTATTATAATAAGTCATGTCACTCTCTCACTCATACTTTTTGTTTAAGAAATATTATTATAATGGGGCAAGTACATGTGTTAACATATCTTACCAGCCTTATTGAAAAAAAAAACCTTAGTAGAGATATTAAACCTGTTAACATGTGTTAACCTATGTTACCAGCCTTTTCAAAACCTTAATAAACCGCCTAAAAACAACCATTGTTAACACATAGTAGAGATATTAAACCTGTTAACATGTATTAACATGTTAACACATATTATTATCTCTCTCCTCTCTCCTACTTTTTGTTTAAAAAATATTATTATAATGAGTCATGTCACACTCTCTCTCCTACAACAGGTTTAAGAAATATTATTATAATGGGGCAAGTACAAATAATATGTTAATGTTGCACACGAGGGTAACATGTGTTAGTTGGTCATAAAGGGCTAACATGTGTTAATCTAATCTGATAAAAGTTAAACCTGTTAACACGTTATTACAAAGCATCATTACAAACCTGTTAACATGTGTTATTACAAAGTATCATTACAAACTATTGAACTGCATGGAAGGTTAACATGTGTTAGTTGGTCATAAAGGGCTAACATGTGTTAATCTAATCTGATAAAAGTTAAACATGTTAACACGTTATTACAAAGTATCATTACAAACCAGTTAATATGTGTTAACATGTTAACACATATTATTATCTCTCTCCTCTCTCCTACTTTTTGTTTAAAAAATATTATTATAATGAGTCATGTCACGCTCTCTCTCCTACAACAGGTTTAAGAAATATTATTATAATAGGGTAAGTACAAATAATGTGTTAATGTTGCATACGAGGGTAACATGTGTTAGTTGGTCATAAAGGGCTAACATCTAATCTGATAAAAGTTAAACTTGTTGCCCCCATTTACCTATGAGAAGATCTAACATTTGTTAGTATGTGTGGTGTGGTAACATATGTTAAACCTGTTGCCCCCATATACCCCTATAGTTTTCACTTCTTAAGTTTACTAAGAAAATAAAGCACACAAACTATTAACACACGTTATTACAAAGTATCATTACAAACTATTGAACTGCATGGAAGATTAACATGTGTTAGTTGGTCATAAAGGGCTAACATGTGTTAATCTAATATGATAAAAGTTAAACATGTTAACACGTTATTACAAAGTATCATTACAAACCTGTTAACATGTGTTAACATGTTAACACATATTATTATCTCTCTCCTCTCTCCTACTTTTTGTTTAAAAAAATATTATTATAATGAGTCATGTCACACTAAACTATTGACTTCGTTTGTAACCGGTGGGTGGGGGGGGGGGTCTTCGTTATCAACTGGTGGGGAGTCTTCATTATCAACTGCAAAACACACGTTAGTTGGGATCCTCAAACACATAATAATACAAGAATGACCAAAAAAACACACATATAACGAACATACTTTCTCTATACTTTCATGGACCATCCTTTATAGTATTATTGCATCTATCTTTTTGAGACACACTATTTTACTACATCAAGACACTCTTTCATTTCAAATTTATTATTTTTTTTCATTTGGGTTACATTTTTTGTTTTCTAGAACTTAATAGAAAAGAAAAACCATTTTTTTTATCAAATGATCGTAACGACTATCCACTCATTTCACAAAAGAATTTATTTTTGATGCTTGTTTCACAAAAGAAACAAAACGCATTTAATGCATTATTTTAGTTATGCGACACATTCAGACTTCCGTTTCGCTAACTCCGTTAGTCATCAAACAATTGTAAATCACGACACAAATCAAGGAAGCATTCCATAAATCGAACCTGCGTCCTCAACCCGATAAATACTACGCATCCTTCCTTTACGATCACACCACAACGAAGACGCCTTCCTCTCTGATCCCGAACACCTTCTCACACCGGCGCAAACCAAAACCATGACACGACCACTTTAACAAGACAACCTCCAATCGTGACTCACCCTCACTTCCGACTGAACCTATACGACCTCCGCTACCACCGCCGTAACCGTTGACGGCAACTCACCACCAACAACCTCTGTCGTCTCTCCCCGGTTTCAAGTACTACCGGTTTGTTGGATAAACCACAACTGACAATCACCACCTTCTCTTTGTATCCATTAGAGTATTTACAACAAATGGGCGTTTGAAAGACTTCGATTCCGGTGAACGGCGTCTAAAAAAAACTGATGATAAGGTTCGTATTTTCATTCTTCATCGGCGTTTGAAGTGGGTTGTGAAAAATCATGAAGAGAAGAATGATAAAAAATGAAGATGAATTTGAAGTAATATGAATTCAAAATGGAATTTTAGTTTGAAACTTAGAAAGAGTTGAATTAGAAAGAGATGAAATGTATTCAGAGAAAGAAAGGGAAAGGGAGAGAGAGATTGTACTTAATATTATGATGGGGAGGTGTGAAGATTGAGATATGGTTGACAATTGAATTAATTGGAAGGGTAAAATTACCTTACTACCGTTATGATATTATTAAATTGGTTTTTGATTGTGATGATGTGGCTTGATTGTAGCCACAAGTTGGGTTTTCATAATTTATCATATAACTTATAATATATATATATATATATATATATATATATATATATATATATATATAGGGGATGGTTCAATAGAGAACTCGAGAACTCCTAATTAAATACAAAAAAAAAACTATAATAAAAAAATCATAACTCAAAATTTATGTCAAAAAATAGAAAACTAGTTCGTAGCTTCTCTTTCCCACGTCATACCCGTTCGGAAAAAAAATAAAAAAAATTAAAAAAAAAACACACCTAAAAAACGCTACTGCACATGTGTAGTATAACCCAAAAGCCTAAACCACCTACCCCCAACTTACCCCCACCCAAAAACCTAATTCCACCCCACCCTCACTAAAAAACCTAAATCGCTTACCCAAAAACCTAAACCACCCATCCACCCCCCACCCGAAAACCTAAACCCACCCCACCCACCGCCTACCAAAAACCTAAGCCTCACCCGTCACAACAAAAAACCTAACCCCCACCAAAAAACCTAACCCCCTACCCAAAAACCTAAACCCACCCCACTCACCCACACCCCACCCCCAAAAACCTAAACCTTACAAACTAAACTAAAAAAAACTAACCCTAAAAGCTAAACTAAACCCAAAAACAAAACCCTAAAGCTAACCGGACATTTACTACACAGGTGCATTAGAAGTCGCCTGTTTTTTTATTTTTGTTATTTTTTTTCTGAACGGGGATGACGTGGGAAAGAGAAGCACCGAACCAGATTTTTGGTTTTTGACTTAAATTTTGAGTTATGATTTTTTTTTCTTAATTTAAGTAGGAGTTCTCGAGTTCTCTCCCTAACTATGAGTTCTCAATTGAACCTTCCTCTATATATATATATATATATATATATATATATATATATATATATATATATATATATATATATATATATAGAGAGAGAGAGAGAGAGAGAGAGAGAAATGTTGGTGTGTTTTTGACCCATACCCTTTAATCCAAGTATAACTGAGACAATGTTTTTATATTTACGAACGACAAAGATAAGGATCATGAGAGATATGGTCAATGGTAAACGTGTTTGGTAATGGATTCACACATTACTGGTCATGGATTCACAAATTATCAAAGTTAGACTGTGAGACCAAAATTATAGTCGGTATAAAAGTAAAATTTGGTCTTAAACAAATGTTATATTTATCTTTCTTTCAAACGATTCAATAAAGTTAAAATGAAAAAGAAATAGTTGTTCATAAAACATAAATGATATCATAAAAGAGATGCCTGTTTTCATAATAAGTAACCATGTTTTCATATTCGAATCATATTTTTATATTTTTTATAGATGTTGAAAAAAAAATTAACTTTCATCGATTATTTTACTTACTAGCTTTTATCCCGGGAGCGTCCCGGGATTGAAATATCTAATATGACATAATAAAATATCTAATATGACAACAAATTAATGACTTGCCAATATATGATTAATAAATAAATAATAATAATATTATTATTATTATTTATTTTGAATAAATCCCTGCCATAAGTTATCATATTCAAATATAAAAAAAACGAATCTCTGCGCCGGGGTATAAATTTAGTGCCGTTACAAAATATTATATAATGTCAAATGAATTCGGAAGTTTGTAATCGATCATCCTAAAAAGAACTAACATGAAATAAGAAAAAAATGTTATTTATTGAAATGGTATTATAATAATTAATAACCATACATATATTTTAGTTACATACTATAAAGTTTTTAGTTTATGATGGTGCACGTATATTGCAAATATCGTACGCATTAGTCTAAGGGTTATGTGATACGTTAAAAAATTCATGGGTATATGATCGGGTATGTAGTTCGGGTATTTGGGTATGTGGTTTCGGGTAATCGGGTCGGGTATCACCAATAATCGTTTTTATTCTCCGTTTTTTTATATAACACTATGGTACTCGTTGGAAAGATAATAACACGCTCGTTAATTTGGTGTACTTTTTTTCTTTAAAAAATCTCGTATCAAAAAGATATTAGCGTTTAAAAGTTATGAGAGGAAACATGAGATAAAAAATAATAAAGGTTTAATATTTATTTTAGTAGATTAGATTTTAGTATATTTTTTATCCATATGTTATTTTATTTCCTTTTAAATAATTTATAATATCAGGTTTTTTTTATTAATGATTAAAAATAGATTAAAATAATAAATTCAATACTATCACCTCAAGGTGCCACATGACACATTCAATGAGGGGTTGAGGCCTCCATTAAATGCCACCTCATACAAACTCAATTCTTTTATTATAAGTTATTATAGATTATAGATTTCTAAGTATCATTTATAAAGACAATCTAAAGAGTGATTTGTTTAGTTATCAAATATTTAGACAATTCACATTCACATATAAAAATAGTCTAACTTTTGACATGTTTTCGAACTTTAATTTTTGTTTTATTTTGTTTAATAAAATTATAATTAGTAGTGTTGTAAAACTTTTCCTTAGAGCCCGATAACTCTTCTGAGCATGGGTGCTCATCGAGTAATCACCACAAGGTATAGTGACGAAGTAATTTTCTTCAACTCCGCGCAATTACCTATGAACGATTTGAATCACGTAAATTCGGTCGCAAGCGGATCTGGTCGGCAACTTAGGGTCTCGGGGTATCGGGCTGAGTTTGACGTCAAATTAATTAAACCAAAATTCCTATATCTATAATATTAAAGAATAAATATCATTTTAAAAAAAAGATGAATATCAATTTTTAAAGTGCTTTAGTATTTAAACATGTATCTATTTTACTTATATTGATAATCATGTACTTTATTACAAATATTTAGAAAGAAATGATATTTGACACATATAATTTTCAGAAAATTAATTTATATATATTTACAATGCCCGAGTATACACTGAGTCCACCTAATCCGAGTACTCGCAACACCCCAATCGACCGATCTGGGGACTTTCGCAACCATGGTAATTACTCTATCTTACATTTTGAATAGAGTCTTATAAACACTATATAAATTAGCCATAATTTTGTTCTTAATTACAAGACTGCCATTACTTCTTAATTTTGTTTTTACTTGTAACACCCCGACCGATGGCGGAAACATCGAGGTGTCACGTAGTGACGATTGTTCAATAGCTCATGGACTAAAAGTGTAATTATTGATATATTGATTACATAGTTTATTACATTGGATTGAATTACAATGATTCTAAATATCACTAAACTGAAATACAATGAATCCAAAATCTAAGTGTGAATCCGAAAGCTTAAAGAATGCATCTCAAACAACCTGAAACATGGACGAAAATAAATTTGTCAATACAAAAATGTAATGGTAAGCATACCCTGTTTGAATACATATAGTAGAAAAAGTGTTTAGCAATTCATGTATTGTATAACGTTTGCAAATATGTAATAAGTAGTATCAGTCAAAACCATTCCTTGATGAATAATGACTAACACATGAATAACCAACTGAATAATGAATTAACAAGGCAATGACCAAGATTCTCTCAACAGAGTCTCAAGGGGGTATAACATAGTACTATTCATTGAAATGCTAGGCCGCAGAACGGTTAATGATTCTGACTAAGCCTACACACAAATTCACATAAAGCAAACACACATGAGAATTGCATTAAGTATATGAACAACATTTGATAATAGTGTACATGAGTAGCCCCAAAATAGTAAAACATGAAAAAGGGGAAAGATATACTCACAGTTTTGCTAAGTGCGTTAAATCCAACTTAAGCGATCGTGAGTTAAGTAATGGGAATTCTGAGGAATTCAACCTATAATGTATATGAATACTAATGAGGAAAATTCTAAGAGTCTAAAGTATCTAGGGTCTAAGGCATTAGGGTTTGCTAGACTTATGTAGGGAAGATGAAGTTTTATTATATCTTGAATTTAATAAAATGTTAAATACAGTATATCATGAATTAAGATTAATACGTGACAAGGAAATTATAATACTATGTTTCCACTTATAGGAATATTTTCTATTTTATAGAAAAATATACATAAACCATATTTTAATAATTTACATTTAACTAAATAGTTAATTATATCTGATTAAATGTAAATAAACTAAAAATATAAGATATATCCCAAAAATGATATTTTTATGAAAAATAATTATTTTCTGATGTATAATAGTGAAAATAATTTTTCCATAATTTTTCTGGATTTATTTGTATTTAAAATAAATTCAATGAGTTTAAATCATGTTTAATTGATTAAAAATAGGAAAATTAAGAAAAATAAATTTTTTCTGAACCAAAAATTTTTATTTAGGTTCATGATCCTTAAAAATAATTTTCCAGAAAATTTGGGATTTAAATCATTAAAAATGAATTTTTAATCAATTAATTATGATTAAAACTAGTTAAATTAATAAAAATATGAAAATAATTTATTTTCCAGAAAATTTTTATGTGATAATTTTATTTATGGTGTCAAGATGCTACTCCAAAATTTTTATAATTTTTGGAGCAAAAATAAATTTTCTATGATTAATATAAGATTTATATGTTTATATTTTAATAATAATGTAAAAATCTGGAAAATAAGAAAAAAAAACAAAGGGGGCGCTGGTAGCAATATTCGAACCCGGTTACTCTCTTTTGCCAACCCACACACACAACCACTAGACCAAGCTTCTTGTTGGTTATTATCTTGAAACAAAATTACTTTTAAATCATATACACCGCGTCATCATCTTCCCCAATTCTATAACATAAACCCTAACCCTAGACCCAAAATCAATTAACTCGAATAAAGCACGATTCATGATCTGAAACAAAGGGCTTATGACCGGAACTTGATAGAAAACATAATGGCAAAGAAAAATGTTACTAACCCGTTCGTTTAGAGGTCGAAAAAAGAAAAAGAGAACCGAACTTTAAAGCCAAATTGCGAGTCCTCTGGTCACGTTTAGATCGATTTTTGTGTGGGTTTAGAGTGTGTAAAGGTTGGGGAACGAAATGGATGTATCAATTTATGGGATTGCTAAGAAAAATAGAACGTTTGAGCTTGGCATTTAGGTTCGACGGTTACATTCATTAAACCCGATTAAACTTGACTTAAACCTGATTATTATAGCTTTAAAGACTCAAAAACGGTTGGAAACTCATGGAGAAACGATTTGGGATATTAAAAACGAATTAAAATTCCTTTAAAACGAATTTATGAGGTCGCTGGAGTGTTGCCGGAATAAATTCCGGTTGCCGGAATTTCGACCGGAAAATGGAGAGGGAAGGGAATGGTTTAAAAGTTTGGATACTTGGCAGATTTGGTCCCTTAGCTTTGTATAATCATAAAACCATGTTTTCTTTATAAAACTTATAACAAAACTTTATAACTTTAAACCTTTTACATTAATAATTTGTTATATATTTTTAAAGTAAAACATCGTCTCAATATACGTATGTGCTTTAAAAATGTAAGCACGATCTATAATAATTGCAAATGACAAACATTGAGTTCGATCTCATTAAAAAAAAGATAAAACTTACAGGGACAAAAATAGAAACATTTGAATACACGAAGGACTATAATTGACACATATTAAAAGATGAGGGTGTAGGTTGTCACAGTCTCCCCTACTTTAGAAAATTTCGTCTCGAAATTTCTTTCAAGTGGAGGTTTTTGTGAAACAAAAGGCGTTGTAAAAGTCAAGTAAGATTTAAAAATTGTATCAGCCTTGATTTGATAAAATTTAAAGTAGTTGTTTTGCATCCAAAAGTAAAAGTTTCAAATTCTGTTGACAGTTAACCCAAAGTTAGAAAGTTGAGAGTTTAAATGAGTAAGGTTTGGGAATGTGTAACGGGTGAGGGCAGAGGTACTAATGAAACAGTCTCCCCTACTTTAGTAAGGTTTCTTACTGAACTTAATTAGGGACATGCAACGAGATTTCGACCAATAGAGAGTGTAAGTGTATACAAAGTTTAGGGTTTTCTGTGTGAGTGGTCTAGAGAAAGACTCTAGGAAGACGAATTGAAACTCGTGTAAAAATGTTCTTATCGAAAACGCTATCTATTAGTCAACGATCTAATGATGAGGTAATTTTAAAGTAATGGGTAGGTTCTTGGTCAGACTCCTAGTCCGCTCCCGCGGTATCGTTTATGCTTATATATAGGGTGTACCGCAGTTGACCCACCACACTCCCGATACTTTGGACTCGTACAGATTGTCTACCAATAGCCTAAATAGAATTACACACCACCCTTATGTACCTGTAAACCCATGATTGCGTTCCGGACTGTAATCATCGATTTACCTTACACCAGGGTGTTATGCCTTTCCATAACCCTATCCTAAGTAAAACTAGAAACAAAAGTGTGCAACCAATATGTATTAAGTAATAGATACTGCAATGAAATAATGTTCAATCATGACATGGTTAGAGGTCCTTCCCTTCCGGGTTTTCCCTTTAACCGTAATGGGAATAACATGTAAGTATAAGACATGGTTAGAGGTTCTTCCATTTCGGGTTCACCCTTGACCGGTAACTGTTGTTCACATCGTTAGCTTTAAACACTCATATTGATAAGCTCTGAGGTTTGCACCGTTCCCCTTGGATTAAAGAAATACTCTAATCCGAGTCGTACGTGGGCACTGGCTTAGATCTCATACGAGTTATCAACTAGTATGTTCATTGGCCATGATGATGAACAAAATAATGTAAAGTATGACAGGGTTTTGCTCAAAACAGAAAAGAAAATATGCATACCAAATATGCGTTCAAGTAAGTATATAAGTATAGCATAAAATTTCGATTGAAAGAATAGTATAGTATAAATCAAGTAAATCGCACAATTGCGCAAAATGAGAGTAAACGAGTTGAATAATGCTCAAAATCAGTGATATAAGAGTAACTGCTAATAAATGGTGTGAGAATAACCACAAATAACGCGTAAGAATAACAACCAATAAAGGAATAATGCGTGGATAATGCGCGAACATAATAAAATAATGTAAGCATAAAATAATGAAATTTACTGCAAATGAAAGTGCACAGTACAGACATATAGTCTACTGGCATGAGGGTTTGAATTTAGTAGTTTTGCATATAAGCACTACACGATAAAAGGCATTTAGCAACATTCCGATGAGGATATGTCCACTATTTTATTAGACTAAAAGTTTTGCGTCTGCGAGAGTGCAAGTATTAAAAGATAAATTTTCGTTTATAAAATATGAGAATAAACTTTTTAGAAATCAAAGAATGTTTTAGATTCAAAACAAGTTCACATGAAGAGGCTTCGTAAGTACACATATTCATGTGTTTACGAGGATTCGAGTTGAAAAGAGTTATAAGGTGTATTGTCAATCGCAAGTTTCTTTTCCCGAAAACATATATTCAACCGTTATATGAAAACAAGAAGGTTTATATTTGACTTATAAATATGCAAAACAAGTTTATAAAATGCAAGAGGAAACTATATAAATCAAATGTGTTTCAAAAGACCAATATTTAACTAAATGTTAAATCTCAATGTATATGACATGAATAGACTCCAAATGTAAAAAGTTTGAAGTTTTGAAATAACACGAACGTGAAAAGATTGCAACATATCATTTCTGAAAATATACCACTTTAAGTTTTAAAAGAATGATCGTGTCACAGCAACTGATATAGTATGGTTTGTGAGTAACGTGTAAGTTCCAAGTCTTAAGCGTCAGCTGGTAACCTAGCTTTAAAAATCCAGTTCAATATTGAAAGTCCACTATGCACAATTTCTCGTGCTACGTTGATTGAGTGAATCAGCTCGGTATTTGATAATTTTGGTATAAGTTTATGGGTTGTTTAAAGACAATGGAGAATCCGATTTGGTTTGGATTGATTCTCCTTGATAGTATTTGAAAAATGTGGGTAAGACAGGTAGAAAGTTGCATATGGTCCCGAATGCCTTGACGAATTTTGAGAAGTAAAACTTTATTGTATTAAGACATTCCTTCTGTTTACAAGTTAAAATCCCTTTAAAGTTGAAAAAAATCTTCCATATTTATTAAATGTTGGGGAAAATCCGAGTGTTACCCATTTTGATTAAACTTGAAACCTTGAATTGTCATAATGTTACGAAAGTTATACTTGAAAAATCGTTTGTTTGTAAAAGTTGTTAAGGCATCTCTCTGAGCTCATAGCACGCTAAATGTTTCAAGGCACAAGGTGAATAAGTTTCTCTAAAGCTAGGTACTTGGGTTTTGTGCTTTTATGAGATGGAAACATGGGGTAAGTTACTAAGGTAATCACTTTAGAGAGTAGTATACTGGTGTGTGTTGAAAAGATAGGCATTTATGATGTTATATATATTGTAGAGACACAAGGGAATATTTTAGAGATATACTGTGACATCGATCGAGTAAATTTGTAAACAAAACGATTAATAAGTCCGAAACCACATTCGTGTTTAACTGTGCAACGTTCAAGAATCAAAATGTGATCAAAGTTAAACAAGAAGCTTAAAAATTTGAGTCATAGGAAAATGTTTTTGAACAAGAGAAATGATGCTTTATGAAAATCACGAAACATAAATGGAATAGTGTAAGTTTTAATGCGGTAAAATAGGGCATAGAAGGTTTAGTAATGATGATGAAAAGCGAACGATCAATGAGTATATAAAACAACAGGCGATGGAGCTTAAAATCCAAAATGTTAAACAAAATATAAGAATTAATAACAGAAAACGGAAAAATGCACTAATAGCGATAGCTATTAATAGAGAAAAACTCAAAAGAGATAATAACTTCATTATATAAGATTATGATAAGAGTTCAAACAGCAAATGAAAAGTATACCAATAATGAAATGTGATACTGAAAATATTTCTAACGAAACTGGTGACTAGCCAAAGAAATTGAAATATTATTAGTGACTTATGGGGAGTGTACTTAAACCTATGAGTAAATGGTCATCCTTCTCGATTGCACGTACCCCGTCACTGGTAAATTTCAAAACTTTTAGCGAGACTTTAAAACAAGATGTAGAAATAACTCCTTAAGGTATGGATTTCACTCCTAGCTCAAAGTGTTATTTCAAAAGTAATAAGATGACAGAGTGAAACTAGTTACTAAGATAAGGATGTCACCCCCAGCTTAGTGATTAAGTTTCTTTTGAAGGAATAATTCATTGAGGTGTGGGTATCACTCCTATCTCAAAGATATTTATCCCAAAGATGTAAAATATATAGAAGAGTGAAACTAATTACCAAGGTATGGATATCACTCCTAACTTGGTGATATCGTTTCGTTTGTGAAATACGAGTGTCTTCTTTTCCAAGTAAAATGCCGAAAGAATAACGAGAAAGAATCATAACGAAAATAACCTCAAAGATAATATAATGATAAGGAGAAATATACACGAGAGGACTCGTGAATGTAAGCTTAGTCATAGACTAGGCTAAAAGGCATTCTAATAACCTAATTCCCTATAACCATGGCTCTGATACCAATCTGTAACACCCCGACCGATGGCGGAAACATCGAGGTGTCACGTAGTGACGATTGTTCAATAGCTAATGGAGTAAAAGTGTAATTATTGATATATTGATTACATAGTTTATTACATTGGATTGAATTACAATGATTCTAAATATCACTAAACTGAAATACAATGAATCCAAAATCTAAGTGTGAATCCGAAAGCTTAAAGAATGCATCTCAAACAACCTGAAACATGTACGAAAATAATTTTGTCAATACAAAAATGTATAGGTGAGCATACCCTGTTTGAATACATATAGTAGAAAAAGTGTTTAGCAATTCATGTGTTGTATACTGTTTGCAAATATGTAATAAGTAGTATCAGTCAAAACCAAGCCTTGATGAATAATGACTAACACATGAATAACCAACTGAATAATGAATTAACAAGACAATGACCAAGATTCTCTCAACAGAGTCTCAAAGGGGTATACCATAGTACTATTCATTGAAATGCTAGGCCGCAGAACGGTTAATGATTCTGACTAAGCATACACACAAATTCACATAAAGAAAACACACATGAGAATTGCATTAAGTATATGAACAACATTTGATAATAGTGTACATGAGTAGCCCCAAAATAGTAAAACATGAAAAAGAGGAAAGATATACTCACAGTTTTGCTAAGTGCGTTAAATCCAACTTAAGCGATCGTGAGTTAAGTAATGGGAATTCCGAGGAATTCAACCTATAATGTATATGAATACTAATGAGGAAAAGTCTAAGAGTCTAAAGTATCTAGGGTCTAAGGCATTAGGGTTTGCTAGACTTATGTAGGGAAGATGAAGTTTTATTATATCTTGAATTTAATAAAATGTTAAATACAGTATGTCATGATTTAAGATTAATACGTGACAAGGAAATTATAATACTATGTTTCCACTTATAGGAATTGTGACACCCCGCATTTTCAGGTTAATACTTTTACTGAACTCTAGTTAACTTACATGATATACTCTAGTTAACTTACATGTCGTACGTGGTTAGATACTTAACTAGGGTTAGTTAAGTAGGCCTAACATATGTTAGATGATATTAACATATGCGTTAAATAGGAAAATCATTGTTGAACATGCACACGAGTACTGTATCCTGAACGTTGGTGAATTATATGGCATACATAATAATAATATGTGCAATTGAATCATGATGAACGTGAAGTGCCTGCTTATGTGAATTATGTGTTTATGTGAATTATCACTTGACTGAAGGTTAATATGTAAACCATGCAAATTACGTGCACTGGATGATTAATATCTCATGAAATAATAAAAACAATAGTTTTTATGCAATTTAGAGTGATTAATATCATTAGGCCCGGTATTGGACTAGAACATGATTAACGGGTCAGGTTAATGGACTAGAAGGGCCCTAATACCCAATTACTTGGGCAACAAGCTAAACCTCCTTATAATTATAGATCAAAAAAAATAAAAACCCTAACCCTAATTCCCTTCTTGCGCCGTGGGGTATACACACACACACACACACACACTCTCTCAATTTTCAATAAACTTCAATCTTAATCATCTCTTCAAGCTTGTTTGGGTGTAATCTCTAGGCTTTGAGGACTCTTGCATTGAAAGGTATAATCTTTACATGTTTTTAATAATTAGTAGTGCTTGAAAAGTTTTAAAAATCATGGATCATGCATGTATATATAATCGCATATATGTATAAGTAGGAGTTCTTGAATGTTCATGATGATTTGATGATAATGATTGTTGTTAGTAATCATAATTAGGGTTTTTGTATGATAATATATGTGTTTTATCA
Organism: Ambrosia artemisiifolia; assembly: GCA_032199755.1. Lineage (NCBI taxonomy): Eukaryota > Viridiplantae > Streptophyta > Magnoliopsida > Asterales > Asteraceae > Ambrosia > Ambrosia artemisiifolia. Next base: position 45,314,224 of record CM063519.1, on the reverse strand, counting down.
TGATAATATGGATTATGCATGTATTAGAGATTTTTATGCATAATTAGGGTTTATGAATAACTTGGGATGCAAGTTTCAGTTTCTGGCAGATTCGTCATGATGTATTGTAGGGTCTGTGTTGCGATGTTAAATTGATTGTTTTGATGATTTCTTTGCATGATTGTGATGTACGTAGTCTTAGCTTTTCATAATGGGCAAAACCATCAGATTTGGACATCGTTTGAGTCGTTTTTGGAATTTTATTTGATTAGAGGTCATATCAGAATTTCGGATTTTTAAATTGAGTCAACTTTAAATGGTCATAACTTGAGATTTACAAGGAATTAAGTTACGAATTTTTACAGTAGGTCAACATTGGAAAAACTCGACTTTTCCAAGTGGATTCATCCCGTTTGGATGAATACACAATTTTTGGGAATTTTTCTACTAAACTGACCTGTTGTGGAAATTTTCTGGACATAGCTGTGTTGTACGAATTTTCATAATTTTTGTGTTTGGTTTTAAGACAAAACAAAAATATAGGTTTGCAACCGAATTCCCATGAATACTCACTAAAAATTTGGGACTTTAATTCATTCGTTAAGTATTTTAAATAATTCGTTTTTCACAGCGCACAATTTGTCCTAAAAACGCAGATTGTGTACAGGATCTTTATGTGACTATTTGGAGTCGTATATGGTATGTATTTGACATGTACTTGTGTGGAAACTTGTATGAGATGTATTTGATGTATTAAACTTATAATAATCACTATGATCACCAACGGGATACGTAGGACATACTTGTGCATGTAGAGTCACTAGGTGTCACTACACGGTTTTGAACTTTTGAAAGATTCGAATAAACGAATTATATGGTGTATTGGTTATGCAAATGTACTCATATAGTGACACATATAATAGGGAGTCGGTAGCGAGTCTCTATTACTTTGGAGTTTGGATATTTTTGCTTGCAACCTAAGGTGAGTTTCACTACTTTTTCTCAAAAGCATGTGTCTCGGGTTGAGACAACTTACTTAACGTTTCTAGTCCGGTTTGGGACTACTTTTACACATCCCGGGTTTTGGGGTGCATGGTTCACGGGGTGAATCTACTTTTACTAATTCATGTTTATGTCCTTGATGAACTAAACCAATCCTATCTTTTAAGTCCTTCAAAATACCGAATCAATTGCCGGATAGGCAAGCGGGTTACTAGTTGATAGCGCTATTAGGTTTAACAAACCTCACATCGTGCTGGGAGCATGGGTGTGAACTAATAACTTAAAACATATGTCATTGTTGATGGGCAATGACGCAAGGCACTATACTCCCTGTTGTGGGAACTCGTTCATTAGTAGTTCGGTATTCGCCGGTGTTAGTTATCATGAGTGGGTTAGCTACCCCTGGCATGTGAATTAGCTGTTTACTTGTGGCCGGAGAATCCGACGTTCTTACTGGTTGTTATGTGGTCTGGGAGACCGACGCTTTTACTTGGTTACGTGGTTTGGGAAACCTACGCTTTTACTTACTCGCCTATTTTACTTAGTGAACTCACCAACATTGTTTGTTGACCCACCACTTACATGCTTTTGTAGGTAGTTAGCTTCCGGTGTCACGATTAGGAAGCACTGCACGTTTCATTGTATTGGGTCTTGGGCATATACCTAATTTACATATCATGCTTTTACCTTTATTTTTATATGGCATTAATTTTGGGCGCGTTGTTTTGCGCATGGTTTCTAAAAGATTTAAAATTGGTTTACGCTTTTGCAGCTTAAATAAACTTGATTTTCAAAACGAACTAAATGGTTTGGGCATTTAGAGTTCGTTCATATGACTTATGGCTATGGGATCCTAGTATGTCATGCGCCTCGCGGTAAAACCCCGCAGTTGAAATTTGAGGGTGTGACAAATTGGTATCAGAGCCATTGGTTATAGTGAACTAGGAATTGCATTGCATTCTAGTCTATAATCATCATAGCATAAGTAATACGTTAATACACTTACCACATTAGTGCACATTTAAGACTTCCTTATGGATATGTATTACAGGAAATGTCGTTTTCTGTCAACCAAAATTTTGAACGCATTAACGAGGCTGAACCTGTAACAAGTAGTCCAGCTCTGGGCTCGGAAAATGGTCCATGGACATGGTATCCCAGTATGATACGTATGTGGGTGATCAGTAGTAGAGTTCCTGAGAAGGTTCCACCCGTTTTGGACTCGTGGGAGAGGTCCATTGTAGGAATTGTGAGGCATTTTCTTACCCAATTCGATACCATGAACTCGTATATTCAACGTTTCAAATGGTGGCAAAAGACATCTGACTATCGCTTTCAGCATATAGAAAGGAGGATCAGTCAGGTAATGGCCGACTTGGCCGTAGCTAGGCAGGAAGTGGCCGACACAAAGCAAGAGCTGATCACTACTAGGCAAGAACTAATCATCATTCGTGATAAACTCATGGAAGTTATAGCCCAGCGGGAGGAAGAGGAGAACGAGCGATGTGTGAAAGAACTTGTTGGGTCAAAGAGAATTGATGAAGCGCTAATAGGTCCTGACAAGGGCAGACTCTAAAAGTCCATGAAACCTTAGCTAACCATCCACAGTAGGTAAATAGAGTACTGAACAAACAAGAGCAAAATGAAGACAACTGAAAGTACTGAAGAACAAACTCTGAAGTACTGAAGATAAACTGCTGCCAAAGAAACAACTGATGAAGTAAACAAACAGCTGCTAGAGCAAACTACTGATGAAGACAAACCACTGATGGTCAAACAGCTGATAACCAAACCACTGCTGAACCAACCTCTGAAGAAGAAGTGAAACCACTGCTAGAAGCAAACATCTGATGAGAAGGTTTGTTGTGGCTTACAGTACTTAGGCCACAACAGAGGTTGACATCAGATGTTTATTAAAGAAGTGAAACCACTGACAGAAGCAAACATCTGTTTAGAAGGTCTGCTGAGGCTTACAGTACTTAGGCCACAGCAGAGGTTACCAACAGATGTTAAGGATTGGAACTACTGATTACCAAAAGTCTGCTGAGAAGGTCTGTTGTAGCCCAACAACACTTTGGCTACAACAGAGGTTACCAGCAGATGTTATAACTACTGAAGAGTCAATCCAACAGAGGTTTACAAGACAACAACAGTTTATTGATCATCAGAGTTTACAACTACTGAAGAACAACTGCTGATGATTTACTCATCAGCAGTTGTAAACCTCATCAGACGTTTAACAAGATTCTCAGATGTTTACTTTATCAGATGTCAGATTAAAGCTGCAGCAGTTATTATTCTATCTCAAGTTGTATTTGCTTTTGTATTGTTTATGTATTTTGTAGATCTAGAGGCAACTTTACAGTAGGGTATGTGATCTATAAATACCCATGTAATGTTTACCTCTAAACCCGCACTTGGCCATTTGTATCAAATACATTTGAACCTTTGCTAATAATAAAACAGATGTTTTAAGGAATTTATACACATTTCACTTACATTTGCTTTGTTATTTACATTGTTGTGAGAGTATATTCCGAGGGGGAGTTTAAGTCTATAAACTCAGTCTTTAAATCCTAATTACTCATGTTTTTCCGCTGCAACTCTACCCAGTAATTAGGACTTGAGCTCAACCAGATCCCAACAATTGGTATCAGAGCCTGGTCAGTCAGATTTGATCTAACAATCAATCTGGCATAATAGATCAGCTCATAATCATTCATACTCTGTTGTATGTGATTTATCTGGATTTAAGCTAATATACTATATGTTGTTCACATGATTGATCAGTTGCTAAATGATCAACTGCATCAAAATGACAAGATATGATTTTCACAACATACCAGGCTGCACAACCCTATTGAGACATGTCCTATGTGACTTGTACTAATAGGTTTGGACCTGAAGACCACATAGACATCATAACTGAGTATATCTTCATTATAGGTATTCACAGAATGTAATATGTGGTAAATCTCACTGTTGATAAGATGTCTTTCATCCTAAGATAGTTTTTGACATTATATAAAATGTTTCCCAGCTTAGTGATGCTCCTGACATCATAACAACAGTGAAGATAACAAAAGATGAACTTTCTTCTAAGCTGGCTCTTATTTGTAATAAAACACTTAGAAAGCAAGAAGAATGTTTCCCTGTACTTAAAATAAATCATAAAGATGAGAACAAGTGTCTTTAGTTGGGGCACTATGCCAGAGAATGTAGAAGTTCTGGCATGAATCATCTGTAAAGGGAAGTTCATCTAATAATCAGTTAAGACATCATGCACACATAAAAGGCTCCACCTCCTCATATAAGATGTAAACTGATACATACCTGAGATAGGTCAAAATATTACCTGGATAGTCATGAAATGTTACCCAAAAGGTGAAATGACATGACTATCCTCAGACTCTCAGGTATCAAAAATCCCTTAGCAAATTAATTTCTATTTCAAAAGTAGAAACTCTTTTGCTAAAAATAAGGGATATAAATGTGTGATTAAAAGACCTAGTTAAAATCTTGATCCCAACACAGAAAAATGACCTGGAAGATGCAAAAGAAACCAAATATAGAAAATTTGGATTTCTATAGCTTCCAAGGTCAACTGTGAAAAATGGGAGTGTCAAGATTACCATGTATTACTCTGTATTCATAAATTGATGTAATCATGGAACTAGGACTTTTCACACATTTCCTCCAACTAAATTACTCCTTAAAAAGTTTTACTAAAAGGGGAGTAAAACTCATTGGGCAATACATCAGAAGTTTGTGATATACACTAATAAAAGGAATGTCACAACTTCTGATAAAAATTGACCCAAATCTATTGACAGTATTTCCTCAGCAGTTGCTTCTACATCAGGGACTGAGAGCCTGACAACTGCTGAAGACATATCTCCATAAATCTGTCAACAAGCTGCTTTTACCAAAAGATTTATCTAAAAATGAATCAAAAGATAAAAGCAGTTCCACAAAGAGATATGACCAACAGTTGGTATCATATCTGAATTCTGTAAATATAGGAAGGGTATTACTAGACAAAAACACAAATTGATAACTAATGGGGTTTAAAAGTTCCAATCTAAAATTAGTAAATTAACTTGTGTTTAACAAAACCTTTCTATAATACCTTGACTGTAACTTCTCAAAAGCAGTCTAAAAAGGTATAAACAGAATTCACACAAGTATAACAAAATACTTGTGAATCAGAAGTTGGACCATCCTCATCAGAAGGAATAATAACTTCTGATGGTTGAAAATCAGCAACTGCTGATAAGTATGGTACAAATTCTGATATACATAACTACTTTTTACAGGTACCTACCACAGGATGTTACAAACATCTTGTACAAAGGAAGTGTCCAATAAAAGATGTAGTTATCTATGTCATCCTGGTGGACATTCAAGAACTGAATCTCATTGGGTATGTGACAAAGCATGTTCAAGAGATTATCTCACCAGAAGGCCAGTGGTTGATAGAAGTAGCAAAAGTCATACTTTGCAAAGCATCAAAAGGTGTAACAAAGTACTTTAAAGACTTGAAACTACTCTCTAAAAAAGGCATCAACCCAAAAGTTGATAAAGGGTATTAAAACCTGATCAAGCTCATAAAATCATATCAATAAGAGATCCCTGGACAAGATCCAAAAATTGATATTGAACAAAATTCATAAAAGAGCTTGAGATCAACTTCCACCTAACTACTGATAAAAAGGAACTCAACTTCAGTATGAGGTCATAAACATCAGTGGTTTTCAATTCTTGGTATAATTCAAAAAGAGGGCCATTTAAAGAGAATGTTAATTGCAAGGATCACCCTATTGCAAATCTTTGGTGATAAGGGGACTCAGATGTTGAAACAAGAAGAAAAGGCTTTAAACTTCTGTTCCTGTTCTGCACTCATATTTCAGAGGAACCAAGGGAGTAACAAAGTCAGGTATGTCAAATCTTGAATAGAAGTTATTGTATATATTTTTGCTTTGTTTCAAAGTTTTGACAAAATACTAAATTCTTAAAAGGTTAAACACAACATTTGTTGGAGAGTTGCCAAACCACTGTTGGATTATTCATCAGTGGTTTGCACATCTGTCAAACTGCTGTTGGTTTATCCATTAGTGGTTTGCAAAAAGGGAAATGATAGAATTGCAGTCAGTAGTTATGAAACTACTGATGAGTTGAATAAGATAACTTCCGATGAACAACTTTTGTTCATCAGTAGTTATCTACAGGGGTACATCAGTACTTTTACATCAGAAGTTATAATTATTATAACTTCTGAAACCCTATTCGATTCATTTACTGCAATTCAAATAAAAAATTCCCTCTCTCAAACCCCAAAAGCGATTAGATAAAAATCCTTAACCCTAAATTCATAAAATGGACCTCTAATTGAAACCCACTCACAATCTAATTGCATATCTTGACAAAGATGATCAGTGGGATCAATACCATGAAATAATCGATACTATAGTGAACTCTAAGTATCACACTGCCTTCACCATCGATCCACCAATTCATGTGGATGCCCTAAGGCAGTTCTGGGCTAATGCGGAGACAAAAGATGTCAATGGCAAAACAATAGCCCTTATATCCACCGTAAATGGAAAAGTTGTGGCAATCACTCCTGAGGTCTTATCCACAGTACTAAAACTAAATGATATTGAGGATTCAAAATCCATCCCCACCAGTGAAGTCCATGCCACACTGACTGCATGCAGGTATACAGGTAGCCTCTCTCATGCAACCATTTTCAAAAAGTATTTTGATCCCCAGTTTAAACTTCTATTTCATTACCTGGTAATGTGTCTAAGTCCTAAAACTGCTGGTTGGGATCAAATGCCATCCGACTTGCAACAAATATTTCATTCTATTGTTGCAGGTAAACCGTTTGGGGCATCAACTTATTTTTTCAATGAATTTTTAATAAATCATTCCAAAGGAAAATTTAAGTTTTTACTCTACCCCAGGTTTGTTATGCAGTGCCTCATTAAAATCATTGGTAATGATGCACTACTTGGGGTAGCATCTAAGTCTAAAGCTATAGATGCTCAAACCTTTTCAAGACATAACACCCCAGCCTTACAGGCTGTTGATGACCAAGGGGTTACACCATCAAACCCCAAGGAACCCACATCATCCACCCAACAGGATTCTGTGTCTATAGACAAAAAGGCCAAAAAGGCCAAGAAGACCTCCACCAAAAAGCCTAAACCCACTCCAAAACCCAAAAGGACACCACGGGAAGGTGAGATGCCTGTGGATGTCAATGTACACTCTGTACTTGATCAAACAGCAGCTGGCACATCCTCACAGTTGCCTGTTTTATCTCAATCCCAACCCATAATGCCTGTGTCCTCTCAACAGGACACAGTGATTCTTCAAAGGGATCCATTAGTAGCCTTGTCTCAAACTGAAACATTGACTATCACTCCACTGCCCGGGAGTGAAACACTAGACTACACTACTAATGATAATATGACCACCTTCTCCACACTCATCAATGCCAATGCTCTCAAAGAGTTGAGCAGCACCAATGTCCAAACCAATATTCGTTCACCTCTACTTAATTTTGAGGTATCTCCCACTGAAGCTATGGATTTGGATGTGACTCACTCAACCCAAAGAGATGAGGATGAACCTAGGTCTCTCAGTCCAATTGTGGAAGATCAAGTAATAGGTGAAGCTGCTACTACTCTTTTACCACCCAGTGGTGGACTAGAGGACAGTAGTAACATCAATAAGACTTCACTTATGGCAACTGCATATATAGGTACAAAACCTATGGCAGGAAGTCCCCAGTACCAAGAAAAAGGGGCACATGACAATACAGTATTGGACACTGGTCATGGTGAAACTGTTCTACAAAAGAACAGGGATTCAGATGATACCATTAGCTTGGTTGATGGATCAAAAATTACTGAATTGACGGATAAAGTTGAAGGTCTTGAGTCTGAGGTCTTCCAACTCAAGAAGTTGATCACCAATAAGGCTCAAGGTGAAGTCCACTTAACCCAATCCATCCCAAAAGTGGCATCCTCTAATATTGATGATCTCCCAAACACACAACCTTCAAATGAAAATCCTGCCAATTCAGGCTCTGAGAGCATAAGGTTAGACCACTTGTGCAACCCTCAGGGCCCTCTCTACCAAATGCTCCAGTTTCTCCTAGACAAACATCTCAAGACCATTACTGAACAGATGGAGCTGAAACATGCCAATCAGTTAGAGATGATTAAGACTACCATGGAACTCAAGGTCTCTGAGCTGACAAGACAAGTTCTAGATCTTAAACTGCAACTTCAACACTTAACAGGTGTTTCCTCCCCTGAACGTGATGAAGCCAAAAAGGGGGAGAAGGTACCTGATAAGGGGGAGAAGATTGATCTAGAAACAACTTCATTAAGGGCAAGTGAAGCTGAAGTCAAGGAAGCACAAAACCAGCAGGGTCATGGGCAGATCTTAGAAGGACATTTGGAAAAGGACTTTTCACCCAAACCCAGAGAAGCAAATATCCCCTCAACATTTTCTACAGAAAATCCAAAGAGGGAGGTTAAGCTTCAGTATACAAAGAGGAAGACAAAGGGGACTACACATGTCACTGAAGAAATAGCTGCTGAAACTTCAGTAGCTGCAAAGATTCAGAAGACAAACCCTACCTTCTCAAAACCATCCATCCCTGATCCCTCTGACCAAGACAAGCCTCAAGAGAAGCAAAATAGGGATGAACAGGCTACACCTGAGGAAAGGGAGAAAAAGCTCTTGTTGGAGAAGAGAGCTCTTCAGGAAGATTTAGCCTGGGATATGGTAAATGAACTGGGTGTGAAGGATGACCAAGAGAGGTTAAAAGTCTTTGGGGAGAAACTTCAGGAATTGACACAAGCTGAAGAAGAGGAGATAAGATTAGAAAAGGAAAAGGCCATATCTTACATCCTTAAGCATTCAAGAACAAAAATGGCTAGTCTCAAAAACCTCTCCCTCAAAGAACTTCAACAGAGAATCAATAAGCTGAACATCATGCTCAAGAACAAGAAGGATGCTGAAAAGAAAAGACAGCTTATTGATTCACTTGTGGCTGCAAAATGTGGTACCAAAACGCAGCTGGTGAAATGGAGTGAAGCTGAGTTGATGAATGCCTACAAGAAGCTACAAGAACAACATTCAAGTAGGTTCTCAACTCAGTCTTCTACTGAAAAGTCCCATCATACAACTCCATCACCATCACAAGGGTCTGAAAAGGTTGCTTCCAAGGTGTGTTTGGAAGAACCTCAAAATGTGGAAACTAGGGACCCAGAATCACATACTCATCAGCTGAAAAAGCAGAAATTTGTAACTTCTGAAGAAGCAGCAGGGTCTATTGTGAAGAATCAAGAAATTCCACAGCCTAGTTCTCCAAAGGGTTCACAAAGCAATCAACTTGTGCTTTATGAAAACCCAGCACCTACAGTCCATGTAACATCATCTGTGGCAACCTCTCATGGAAAGATAACTAGGTGGTATCACCTAGGTTTCAAAAATGTTACTATGGTAGTTGAGAGAGATGATCGTGCAAGACAGGTGTTCAAGAAGGCAACGGATATGCTCAATATGTCAGAAAGAGATCTTCATGATCTCTACATACTTGGCTTAAAAAGCATCTAACTTGCCAAACGAGATCAAAGCCCAAGACCATGCAAGACAAATCAGACATGTGATCAAGAACAGGCTGAATCTCTAATAAGTGGATAATAAAGCTTTTAACAAAGCTGTTAGCTAAGGTTTTGGCTTCATCAATTCAGGGGAAGATTGTTGGGTCAAAGAGAATTGATGAAGTGCTAATAGGTCCTGACAAGGGCAGACTCTAAAAGTCCATGAAACCTTAGCTAACCATCCACAGTAGGTAAATAGAGTACTGAACAAACAAGAGCAAAATGAAGACAACTGAAAGTACTGAAGAACAAACTCTGAAGTACTGAAGATAAACTGCTGCCAAAGAAACAACTGATGAAGTAAACAAACAGCTGTTAGAGCAAACTACTGATGAAGACAAACCACTGATGGTCAAACAGCTGATAACCAAACCACTGCTGAACCAACCTCTGAAGAAGAAGTGAAACCACTGCTAGAAGCAAACATCTGATGAGAAGGTCTGTTGTGGCTTACAGTACTTAGGCCACAACAGAGGTTGACATCAGATGTTTATTAAAGAAGTGAAACCACTGACAGAAGCAAACATCTGTTTAGAAGGTCTGCTGAGGCTTACAGTACTTAGGCCACAGCAGAGGTTACCAACAGATGTTAAGGATTGGAACTACTGATTACCAAAAGTCTGCTGATAAGGTCTGTTGTAGCCCAACAGCACTTTGGCTACAACAGAGGTTACCAGCAGATGTTATAACTACTGAAGAGTCAATCCAACAGAGGTTTACAAGACAACAACAGTTTATTGATCATCAGAGTTTACAACTACTGAAGAACAACTGCTGATGATTTACTCATCAGCAGTTGTAAACCTCATCAGACGTTTAACAAGATTCTCAGATGTTTACTTTATCAGATGTCAGATTAAAGCTGCAGCAGTTATTATTCTATCTCAAGTTGTATTTGCTTTTGTATTGTTTATGTATTTTGTAGATCTAGAGGCAACTTTACAGTAGGGTATGTGATCTATAAATACCCATGTAGTGTTTACCTCTAAACCCGCACTTGGCCATTTGTATCAAATACATTTGAACCTTTGCCAATAATAAAACAGATGTTTTAAGTAACTTATACACATTTCACTTACATTTGCTTTGTTATTTACATTGTTGTGAGAGTATATTCCGAGGGGGAGTTTAAGTCTATAAACTCAGTCTTTAAATCCTAATTACTCATGTTTTTCCGCTGCAACTCTACCCAGTAATTAGGACTTGAGCTCAACCAGATCCCAACAGAACTTGAGGCGGCGCTTGAGGCAGCATTTGTAGAAAATGTTGAGACATACGAAGAAGCCAACCCGGATGACCCAATCACGTTCAGGGTCGAGATCGAGAGCAAAGATGAGGAGTCCGATATGTCTACGGATCAAGAGGACGATTGATTCTATTTTTATTTTTTTATTTTGTTCCTAGTATATTATGACTTTAATTCTACCTCGTGAGACTTGATGATCTTTTGGTTTGTGTTAGAATGTTGGGATTTTATTACTACTATCGATTGAACTTTTTATTTTATTATTCATACGTGTATGACATACTAGTACACTGGAGTGTGCGAACGATTGCATTCTCATGGGTATGGTATATGGCGGGAAGAGGCCACGGACGAGGAAACATCAACCTAACGCAAGCTGAGCTGACTGCACTTGTCAACAACAGGGTGGTTGAGGCCCTCACATCTTTTTCAAGCTAGTAAAGATTTAAGTTGCTAAATCATTCTTTTCCCTTGACTTTCGCATTTGAACTTCCTTATTCCTTGAACGGGCATGCCGCAACAACAACCTGCCATCGTATTTTCAAGGCTTTTATTGGTTGTAAACCTCGATAACTCCAACGGAACTGAAGGAGACCGTCTGATTGCTTCGATAGTATAAGTCTTTGCTCTGTGCATTTGCCCCCAGGCAGGATGGGGTAAGGGATGCCACATGCACACTCGATGAGTTACAGATACTTGGGTGGAGAATGTAACCCCCGTGACGAAATTTAGAAACTTGTTATCTAAAGACGGCTGGGTCTGAGATTGACGCCTACACTACCAAGCTACAAGAGTTAGCTACTATATGCTCAAACATATTTAGCCTACCTTATAAACGGATCGAGCTTCATACCAAAGGGGTGTGTCTCTCAGATTCATGGCATGGCCACTACAGCTCACCTACCCAGAATCTTACAAATCATTCACTTGGCTCGCACACTCACCAACGAGGCTGCTGAGCATGGTGCTTTTCTGAAGTAGGGTGCTTCATCTTCCACTTTTGGTGATAGCAAGAGAACGTGGGATAGTATGAGGTATAAGTCCTTCAACAACAACAAATACAACGGTAACAACAATGGGGCTCGTGGAAGAGCATTTGTGATGCGCTCTGGGGAAGCTAGGACCGATAACAATGTCGTGAACGACACTCTTATTTCTATTTTATATGATACTGGTACGGATTATAGTTTTGTGTCATCAAAACTTAGCAAACAACTAAGGATAGTTCCTACACTTCTTGATACCCCGTACTCTATAGAGTTAGCAGATGGGAAGCCTGTTGAGGTAACCCACATCCATCGTGACTGTAAGCTCGAACTAGATGGACAATTGTTTGCCATCGACCTCTTACCTATCACCCTAGGAAGCTTTGATCTCGCGGTTGGCATGGACTGGTTGTCTAAGCAACACGCTGAAATTCTCTGTCAGGAGAAGATTGTTCGTATCCCTCTCCCTAGTGGAGAACTCTTATCTGTCCAGGGTGATCGTGGTGGTGCCATGGTGGGCATTATCTCTTTCCTGAAAACCCAGAAGTGTATTCGGAAGGGCTACCCAGCCATATTGGCTAACATTTCTGATACTCGAGCTGAAGTTCAAACAAAAATTGAGGACATCCCTGTAGTTCAGGATTTTCCAGATGTCTTCCCAAAGGAACTACCCGGACTTCCACCTGTTCGACAAGTGGAATTTCAAATTGACCTTACACCAGGAGCGGCCCCAGTTGCGCGTGCACCGTACCGCCTAGCACCGGGCGAACTTCAAGAACTATCTACCCAACTCCAAGAGCTATTGGATAGGGGTCTCATTAGGCCTAGTTCTTCACCTTGGGGAGCCCCAGTATTGTTTGTTAAGAAGAAGGATGGGAGTTTCCGCATGTGTATTGATTAACGAGAGATGAATAAGGTGACAATTAAGAACCACTACCCTTTGCCTCGTATTGACGACCTATTTCGACCAGCTTCAAGGGTCAAGTTTCTATTCCAAGATTGACATAAGGTCAGGGTATCACCAGCTGAGAGTCCGAGAGGAGGATGTGGCGAAGACTCCCTTTCGAACTCGTTATGGGCACTATGAATTTTCGGTAATGCCATTTGGGCTAACCAACGCACCAGCTGTGTTCATGGACCTTATGAACCGAGGGTGCAAGCCTTATTTGGACAAATTTGTCATAGTGTTCATAAATGACATCTTGATCTATTCCAAGAGCAGGGAAGAGCAAGAGCAACACCTGCGGCTGATCTTGGAACTCCTGAGGAATGAGCAGTTATATGCAAAATTCTCTAAGTGTGACTTCTGGATTCGTGAGGTCCAATTCTGTCACACCACGACATCGGCGGAAACACGTGGCGTGGACGCGAAAGAGAAACGTTTCATAGCCAAGATTAAACAAACACATAATTTAGAAAATAAACATTCATTAGACGGCGGAAAGTATTTTGTTTAGGTGCACGTCCCAAAATGTAGTTTTTAACAAAATAAGGATTTTCGACTATTTCCCAATCCCATTGGAAATATTAGTAAATCCCTAACAAAAGTCCGTCTCGTCTTTATTTTGCCCGCCCTAGCCATTGCACGCCTTCACACTCCTAGTTACCTGAACGATATGTTAGGGAAAACGTCAATATATAAATATATTGGTGAGTCTCACAGGTTTTGACACACAAATAAATTAACATTCATTTGTAAATAAGTGCGCATAACGAAATAAGAAATGTGCTACATATGCTATTAGGGTTTCAAGTCCTAATACCGATGGAATCCCCATAGGCCCGTAACCAAAACCAGACTATTTTACTTTGCCCCGCAAGTTGTTTACATGGTAACAACTAATTTAGAATATCGTCGCACCCCGTGGTCCTTCCGTGTTGATCGCTAATCAAACGGGGTGGGTCTCGTCAAGAACCAATAGTACTATTCCCATATTCTATGGCTACATCACTTTGTATAAATGGTTACGGTTAACTGCGGAGACTTCACGTCCCATGTGACTTTACCGTTACCCATGTGCCCATCTTATGTACCATTTTATACTTTCACATGTTACCGCACATTTAATACTTTCTTACTTACATATCTTTCCGCCGAGTTTAAAACATTTAAAACAGAAAAGGGGCCGTGAAAACTCACCTCAAGCGTGTCACGAAATCAGAAAATAGTCTTTGCTAGGTCCAATGTGAGACTACCTACACGTGTCCTAATTTAATAAGGCACTGGTCTCAGAGTGCGTGTCTTACCGGCAAGTTGTCTTTCCCCAACTCCCGACACCACGTTTACATATTCGGTTTAGTTAGGAATATATCCTAGTCTTAGGTCCGTTGGTGATGATTTATCCCGTTACAAGTTTCAATTAATCTTATAATATAACCGTACGTATTAATTACCAAGTTAGTTGGTTTCGTCATCGCGAACCCCGATCATTGCTCGTTTTCCTTACACGTCATGATCTTTAAACATATTTATCAATATGTATTTACTAACTTGTATTAATATTTCGTTATATCTTCCGACTCGACTCACTTTTATTATATATTTATTTCCCCATAAAAATAAATATACCAAGATCTTGTCCAACGAGATTCATTTCATGTTAAGTAGTTAATTTTCCTATAAGTATACATATACTTATATTAACATACTTAACTTATTTTATTTCTTACAAACTCTCCCATTTTACTTCCAACACTTAGGATAGTGTTTATGTACATTTTTCACCCTTTATCATCATTGCATATATTTTGTTCACAAAATATATACTTATTTTCTTACTTGGAATAATTATTCCGTAATCGCCGCAATAACGTATACTCGTATCTTGTAGGAAGTTATACTTGTATACTTATCCGTCCGATTTACTTTTTGTCAGATTTATACTTTGTTCGTTTTACACTTTTGTCCGATAGTTCGTCGCATTAACATACATCCGCTTCCCCGATTTCTTAACTTATATATATATATATATATATATTTTTCTTGTGTAGGAAATCATACTACTTGCCGGTTTACGCATTTTCCTACTTTCGAAAGTATATAAATATATTTATTGAAAATATATTAACTTGGATGTTTTATTTCTAAAAAAAATTATTACAACACTTTTACATCCCCATAAACGTAAAAATGCTCATTTTTGTACAAAACATCCCAAGTTATTTAAATTACCATTTTCTTTCTAAAAATGTTAGTATTTATATTTTTCAACACATATGGTAAATTTATATTTTTGTAAAATACTTTTTATAAAAATGACATTCTTACAAGTAAAATATTTGTGTAAGTTTCTTCACTTTTACAAAAGCAACCCTTTTAGAATCTAACTTTTCATTCTTAACCTTTTACTTTCCAAAGTTACATTTTTCAACATAAGGTTTCCAAAATCACATTTTACACCCATGGACTTTCCAAAGTAACTTTTCAAATCTCTATCTTTATAAAAGTTACATATTATTCCCAAGACTTATAAAAATGACAATTTCCACTAAAACTAGTAAACTTTAACATGTCAAAATTTACAATAAGTGTTCTTTTCACTATCCAACACTTTTATTAGTCTCATATGGTCATTTTAAGCCTACTAACATATTTGATTTAAGTCTTGGAGTCCATTTGGTCATACTTGTATTTTTAAAGTCTACAACTATATTTTTGTGATTTTAGCCTCATTACATTTTGTTACAATTATTTCATGTTCAAGTTGTTCCATTAGTCATAATATAATGATCAAAACCATTTTTAGATGTATTAGGTGTTATTTTATGTTTTTCATCCAAAACAACTTCTAAAAAAAATAGTAGAAGATACAATATTTTTATAACAAAATAACATCACCAACCATCCTAAAACTCATGTTTATGACCATCTTTGTAAACATTTCATTTCATTTTTTAGAAAACACCCAAAACCTTGTTTCAAAACTTTGGTTAAAAAACACCCCAAAACAACTTGCAAATTAAACACATAAATAAATAAAACTTAAGCAAGGTGGGTTTTAAGACACTTACTACTAGCACAAGGCTAGGGAAGTCAAAAAAATACTTGATTATGAGGGGGTTATGTGTGTTCTTCCAAATGTTAAGCTCCTAGCTTGATAACACACTTGATTTTGGGTTAAAGGGAGATGATTTATAAGGTGACTTGTTTAAAAAAAAATTAATAGAGTAAAGGTGTTTGGGCCGTAACTTAGATGAATGGGGTAAGGTGTTCTTGTTTTGTTGGAGTGTTATGATATTATGGATATTGATAGTTTATATAATATCAATTAACATGTGATTAAAACATGAGATATAATATACATTAGGCATGCATGAAACACATCAGTCTTTGGAGACAAAGTGGTGGCTCCTAGAACCGGCCTAAAGGCCTTAGGTGGGCCCCATGGCATTTTCACAAATATCTCCTATTTATTTAGTTAGGATTGAATCTATTCGGTTAGGGTTTTCGGGACTTTTACGTGTTCTTATTACGAGCTATTTCGGACATATAATTAACTTTTAGTTACCCTTAAACATATCCTAGTTTAAGTATTGGTAAATTATTTAGGTTCCTACCGGGTGAAATTATATATTTTACGTGCATCGTGTGCGATACGCGAACTTTATTCGCTACCGATAGATTTTAATTCGGAGTTTTCATTTATAGTTTTGGGGTTCCAAAACACTTTATATATCATAAAAATATCTTTTATTTATATCCCGAGCATTTGGGATCATTTTTGGTTATTTAATTATCGCCGGGTAATCACCAACGTCCGTTTCGGACTAGTTTATTCTTATGCGATTCCGTCGCATTTCTAATTAAACTAAGGCATTCCTATGCCAATTATTGGACTCCGCTATTTTTCGAATTCTCAAATATACTTAATTGATATTAATTCTTGCTTAGAACAGTTAATTACATATATTAATTACGCACGGATTTACCTTAATTTTGCCGAACGTCACATTCTCCCCCTGTTTAAGGAGTTTCGTCCGCGAAACTCTGCATGAGCCCTTCTTTCGAGGATTTTTCTTAAACAAGGCGGGATATTTCTGCTTCATTTGATCTTCCCTTTCCCATGTGAACTCCGGTCCATGCTTTGCGTTCCAACGCACTTTCACTAACTTGATTCTGCTACGCCTAAGCTTTTGAACTTTCCAGTCCGTTACTTCTATCGGTTCTTCGATAAAATGAAGCTTATCGTCAACATGAATCTCATCAGCGGGAATGATCAAAGTGTCATCCGAGAGACACTTTTTCAGATTTGATACATGGAAGGTACCATGGACTCCACTAAGCTCTTTAGGAAACTTGAGCTTATAAGCAACGGGACCAATCCTAGCCAAGATTTCGAAAGGACCAACATATCTAGGATTTAGCTTCCCGCGCTTTCCAAAACAAACTACACCCTTCCAGGGTGAAACCTTCAACAGGACCTTATCTCCGACTTCAAATTCTAGAGGCTTACGCCTATTATCCGCATAGCTTTTCTGTCGGTCGCGAGCCGCTTTCAAACGATCTTTTATCAGAAAGATCTCGTCAGTCGTCTCTTGAGTAATTTCTGGTCCAGTTAATTGCTTGTCACCAACCTCTACCCAACACAATGGAGATCTACACTTACGTCCATACAGAGCTTCGAACGGTGCAGCTTGAATACTTGAATGATAACTATTATTATATGAGAATTCAACAAGAGGCAAATGTGAATCCCAGTTACCACCAAAATCAAATGCACAGGCCCACAACATGTCCTCCAGTGTCTAAATAGTCCTTTCACTCTGACCATCAGTTTGAGGGTGATATGCTGTACTCATATCTAAGCGAGTACCCAGAGCATGTTGCAGTGTTCACAAAAATCTTGAAGTGAATCGGCTATCTCGATCCGAAATAATATATACAGGCACTCCGTGCCTAGATACCACTTCTTTGATGTACAAACGAGCCAATTTTCCGATTCTGTCGGTTTCACGAATGGGCAAGAAATGAGCGGATTTTGTTAAACGATCAACAATTACCCAAATAGTGTCGTGACCACTTGATGTTTTAGGCAACTTTGTAATAAAATCCATAGAAATTTGCTCCCATTTCCATTCAGGAATTTCAGGTTGTTGGAGCAATCCAGATGGTTTTTGATACTCGGCTTTTACTTTTGAACAAGTTAGACAACGAGCCACATAGGCCGCAATGTCTCGTTTAAAGTATGGCCACCAATAAAATTCCTTCAGATCTTTGAACATTTTATCAGTTCCAGGATGAACCGAATACCTTGACTTGTGAGCTTCATCCAAAACTAACTCACCCAGATCACCATACAGAGGTACCCAAACTCGATCCATAAAATACAAAGTTCCATCCGTCTTAGACACCAACGAATCAACCATACCGCGAAGATTTTCCTTCTTCACGTTTTCAGGCTTTAGCGCGTTACGTTGGGCTTCACGAATACGATCGGTCAAATTGGTATGGATCGTCAAATCCAAAGCACGAACACGTAACGGCTTGGCCCTTTCTTTCCTACTTAAAGCATCCGCTACAACGTTTGCCTGCCAGGATGGTACTTAATTTCACAATCATAATCATTTAACAATTCTACCCAACGTCTTTGCCTCATGTTCAGCTCTTTTTGATCAAAGATATGCTGCAAAGACTTATGGTTAGTGAAGATTGTGCATTTGGTACCATAGAGATAATGCCTCCAAATTTTTAGTGCAAAAACCACGGCACCAAGTTCCAGATCATGTGTCGTGTAATTTTTCTCATGCACTTTCAATTGTCTGGAAGCATAAGCGATTACTTTATCACGTTGCATTAATACACAACCCAAACCTTGATGCGAAGCATCACAGTATACCACAAAATCTTCCGAACCTTCAGGTAGGGAAAGAATTGTAGCATCACACACTTTTGCTTCAACAATTGGAAAGCTGACTCCTGTTTATCGGTCCATTCAAACTTCTTGTCTTTTTGGGTTAACATTGTCAACGATTGTGCTATCTTAGAAAAATTCTCAATGAATCTTCTATAATAACCCGCAAGACCAAGAAATTGACGCACCTCGGTAGGGGTCTTTGGTGCTTCCCAATTTTTAATCGCTTCAATTTTCGCAGGATCGACATGTATACCCTTCTCATTAACAACATGGCCCAAAAAGTGGACTTCTCGAATCCAAAAGTCACACTTAGAGAATTTGGCATAAAACTTTTCTTTACGCAAGAGCTCAAGAATTAACCTTAGGTGATTTTCATGCTCCTTTTTGGTTCGCGAATAAATAAGAATATCATCAATGAATACGATCACGAATTTGTCCAAATAAGGTTTGCACACCCGGTTCATCAAATCCATGAAGACAGCAGGAGCATTCGTTAGTCCAAAAGGCATGACAAGAAACTCATAGTGACCGTAGCGAGTTCGGAATGTAGTCTTCGGTACATCTTCTTCCTGAATACGCAACTGATGATACCCGGACCTTCGGTTAATTTTTGAATAATAACTAGAACCTTGAAGTTGGTCAAACAAATCATCGATTCTAGGCAAGGGATAACGATTCTTGATGGTAAGTTTGTTCAACTCACGATAGTCGATACACATGCGAAACGTACCATCTTTCTTTTTAACGAACAAGACCGGTGCTCCCCAAGGTGAGAAGCTTGGTCGAATGAAACCTTTGTCCAACAATTCTTGCAACTGGTTGGACAATTCTTGCATTTCGAAGGGAGCTAATCGATATGGCAATCGTGCCAAAGGAGCAGCTCCAGGAATAAGATCAATACGAAACTCGACTTGTCGGGGAGGCGGCAATCCCGACAAATCTTCAGGGAAAACTTCAGGAAAATCCCTTACCACGGGAATATGTTCGAGCTTACACTCTTTGGACTTCTTATCAACAACATGAGCTTAGAATGCATAACAGCCTTTCCGCAAGCACTTCTGGGCTTTCATGCAAGTAATGATTCGCAAAGGCGTTCCACGCCTTTCCCCTTGAATAGAGAGAACTTCATCGTTTACTAGAGGGATTCGAATTAACTTTTCGTCGCATACCACGACTGCACGGTTTGTTGACAACCAATCCATACCAATAACGACGTCGAAACTACCCAAGACGATCGGTAGAAGATCAATACTAAACTCATGCCCACAAAGACCCAATTTACAATCTTTTGCTACTTCATCCGTTTCAATAGTTCTACCGTTGGCCAATTCTATGGAGTAAGGTGTATCTAGTTTACTAGTCTTTAAATCAATAGAGCGCTTGAAATTAATAGACACAAAACAAAAATCGGCTCCGGTATCGAATAGAAAAGAAGCATAGTGATTGTTAAGGAGGAACGTACCGGTGACAACATTGGGATCCTGACGTGCTTCACCGGCACCGATAACAAAGGCTCTTCCCTGGGCTTGATTTCTAAGCATTGGACAATTCTTCCTTCGATGGTCAGTGGATCCACATTCATAGCATGGACGCTTGTCATTAGGAACCGCAGGCGTTCCGGTATAACATTTCTCACCACTATGACCAACCCTTTTGCACTTCCAGCAAACAGTTTGGTTTCCACCACCATTACCTTGGGAATTTTGCCTTTTACCGCCATTTTGAGTAGTGGCAACAAAACCCTTGCCTTTTCGATTAGACCCAGATTTGTTACCAGAAGAGTTGTGGCTCTTGTTTCCCGAAAACTTTCTTTTACGACCAGAAGACTGACCTTCAACCACAGTGTTCTTAGCCTCAGAAACTTTCATCTCAGAAACTTTACCATCAGTATCCTTTTTCGACAGTGTGCCAATACGTATAGCATCCTCTGTCAGGCTAAGAGCAAGATCAATCGCTTCACGCATAGTAGCAGGCTTTGAGGAAGCCACCATGCCACGAATTTGAGGGGCTAAACCATAAAGATACCTCTCAATTTTCTTCGACTCAGGAGTCACAAGGCGGGGTACCAAACGAGAAAGATCATGGAATCGAGAGGTATAGGTAGCAACATCTGCCCCGATCATGGAAAGGTTCCAGAATTCAGTTTCCAACTTTTGAATTTCGCTAGCTGGACAGTATTCCCTAATCATCAGTTCCTTCAAATCAGGCCATGAGAGAGCATAGGCTGCTTCATCGCCCATAGATTGCACCTGACTATTCCACCATGTCAATGCGTTGTCCAGAAAAAGGTTTGTAGCATACATGACTTTTTGTTCATCAGTACACTTGCCGATACGAATCACAGCTTCAATTTTCTCAAACCATTTCAGAAGACCAACGGATCCTTCAGTGCCATTGAAGTTAATCGGCATGCAATGAAGGAACATTTTGAAAGTACATTGGGGAACAGAATTGCCAGATTCTGTAACATCACACAATAATGTCACCACAAGATAAGTCAATTTGGGTGTTAACCCCACATATAAGACATATCAATGTTGTATACCTGACGTAGATCTTTCGCGGTTGTTGTCACCTCGGCTACCAGTTCCGCCAGAACCCCCGCTTGGATCGGTACGGTTGGCCCCGAACTGGGCCAGGGCGGTAGCAATTCTGTCCGCAATCAATTGGTCTAGTTGTGCCTGAGAAGTAGGCAACTGGTCTTGTGGTGTCTTTCTTGTCTTAGGCGGCATTTTATACTTCAATATCAAATATCAAAGAATAATTAGACATATATTTAACCAATATTGTCATGAACGTCATACTATTAAAACAAACATCCCACAAGATTTGCAACTCATGACCATATAATCACCACATCAGAATATGATAATCACAAGGAAAGAATGAATAATAGTTGTAATCATAACAATAATAACAACCATCTCTAGCAGCTACCACGATCCACCATCCACTGGAAACTCAACTAAGGCTGCGAAGGAGGCCGAGGAGCGTACTGTGGAGCGTTGAGTCGAATAGCTGCATCCACGGAGGCAATGTGATCATAGATTCGCTGGGCGCGATCCATATGCTCACCAAAAGGAAGACCACGTAAGCTATCCACGCGAAGTAGATCATCAGCGATGCGAGTCAGCATAGAGTTCGTCTCTATGATGCGTGCCCAAATGGACCGCATCTGTGCATCAACGTGGGAGACAGTGGAAGAAAACGTCTCTGTCAGGGTCAAAAAGTCTTGCTCAAGAGCGAGCAAATAGGAAACAGCAAAAGCAGGCATACATGCCGCCTCACGGGGCGGACCGGGAGAGAAGCTAACCGGTTGAGACGGACCTACCATCTCAGGGACACCATGGATGATAGGAGCTGGCTGGGAAAAACCAGCCTCAAGGGGTACACTGGGAACCGCAAGGGTAGCAGGGAGAACGGGAGCAACAGGGACAAAAGAGATAACAGGAGCGACAGGGACATCAACTGGGTCGACAACAGGCAACACAGGGGAGTGAGGTGGTGCCTCCACCTCGGGGCTGGTAGGGACAACATCCCTGGAAGCATTATCACTATCAGTAGTGTGGGCACGCATCCCAGCGCGTCTAAGCTCGCTACTGCGGGCAGGACTGCCCTCCAGAATAACAGCAGGATGATCACCCCCCATGGGCTCATCCTCGTCATCCGAATCAAATGCACCATGAGGCGCTACCGGCACCTCACCAACAACATCAGGAAAAGGCTCGACAGGAGCCACGAGAGTAGGGGCAGGAATCGGCTCGATAGGAGCCTCAGACACGACAGGCATACTCGGGCCAGCCTGACCCGATGGCTCAACACGAGAAGATGGGGCGACCGAATCAAAGAATCCCGGAGGGAAGGTATGAATAGCAGGGACAGGGTAAACAGGGAATGTGGGTGTGGGAGCGACGAGTGGCGGGGAAGTGACTGACGCCTCAGACATCACATCCTCCTCACTAGGGTCCTCCTCATCCTCATCCTCATACTCACCGTCGACCATCATCTCGTCTGGCTCGACCTCATCGTCCGAGCTCAATACTATAACCACAGGGGCGTTGGGAACGTTCTCCACGATCTGAACACTTCTATCGGAGTCAGAGATGTACTCGGATTCTTCAGAAGCAGACATTTTCATTCCTGGCAAAAGTACCGTACTATATATATATGTGAATATTTAATTAACCTAAGCAAGAACATCTATACATCCAAAATTTTACCATCTACTTTTTTTTTCTTTCCTTGGCGTGCTTGGCTAGGCGATTCGGGACTTCCCTTTCTAATATATTTTTCATGTTTGTTTTTAAGAAAATATATTTTTCTCTTTCGAACCAAAAACCGGTTATAGTCTAGATTTTTGCAAAATACTAGTTCGCTATAACCTTGGCTCTGATACCATTTCTGTCACACCACGACATCGGCGGAAACACGTGGCGTGGACGCGAAAGAGAAATGTTTCATGGCCAAGATTAAATAAACACATAATTTAGAAAATAAACATTCATTAGACGGCGGAAAGTATTTTGTTTAGGTACACGTCCCAAAATGTAGTTTTTAACAAAATAAGGATTTTCGACTATTTCCCAATCCCATAGGAAATATTAGTAAATCCCTAACAAAAGTCCGTCTCGTCTTTATTTTGCCCGCCCTAGCCATTGCACGCCTTCACACTCCTAGTTACCTGAAAGATATGTTAGGGAAAACGTCAATATATAAATATATTGGTGAGTTTCACAGGTTTTGACACACAAATAAATTAACATTCATTTGTAAATAAGTGGGCAAAACGAAATAAGAAATGTGCTACATATGCTATTAGGGTTGCAAGTCCTAATACCGATGGAATCCCCATAGGCCCTTAACCAAAACCAGACTATTTTACTTTGCCCCGCAAGTTGTTTACATGGTAACAACTAATTAAGAATATCGTCACACCCCGTGGTCCTTCCGTGTTGATCGCTAATCAACCGGGGTGGGTCTCGTCAAGAACCAATAGTACTATTCCCATATTCTATGGCTACATCACTTTGTATAAATGGTTACGGTTAACTGCGGAGACTTCACGTCCCATGTGACTTTACCGTTACCCATGTGCCCATCTTATGTACCATTTCATACTTTCACATGTTACCGCACATTTAATACTTTCTTACTTACATATCTTTCCCCCGAGTTTAAAACATTTAAAACAGAAAAGGGGCCGTGAAAACTCACCTCAAGCGTGTCACGAAATCAGAAAATAGTCTTTGCCAGGTCCAATGTGAGACTACCTACACGTGTCCTAATTTAATAAGGCACTGGTCTCAGAGTGCATCTCTTACAGGCAAGTTGTCTTTCCCCAACTCCCGACACCACGTTTACATATTCGGCTTAATTAGGAATATACCCTAGTCTTAGGTCCGTTGGTGATGATTTATCCCGTTACAGGTTTCACTTAATCTTGTAATATAACCGTACGTATTAATTACCAAGTTAGTTGGTTTCGTCATTGCGAACCCCGATCATTGCCCGTTTTCCTTACACGTCATCATCTTTAAACATATTTATCAGTATGTATTTACTAACTTGTATTAATATTTCGTTATATCTTCCGACTCGACTCACTTTTATTATATATTTATTTCCCCATAAAAATAAATATACCAAGATCTTGTCGAACGAGATTTATTTCATGTTAAGTAGTTATTTTTCCCATAAGTATACATATACTTATATTAACATACTTAACTTATTTTATTTCTTACAAACTCTCCCATTTTACTTCCAACACTTAGGATAGTGTTTATGTACATTTTTCACCCTTTATCATCATTGCATATATTTTGTTCACAAAATATATACTTATTTTCTTACTTGGAATAATTATTCCGTAATCGCCGCAATAACGTATACTCGTATCTTGTAGGAAGTTATACTTGTATACTTATCCGTCCGATTTACTTTTTGTCAGATTTATACTTTGTTCGTTTTACACTTTTGTCCGATAGTTCGTCGCATTAACATACATCCGCTTCCCCGATTTCTTAACTTATATATATATATATATATATATATATTTTTCTTGTGTAGGAAATCATACTACTTGCCGGTTTACGCATTTTCCTACTTTCGAAAGTATATAAATATATTTATTGAAAATATATTAACTTGGATGTTTTATTTCTAAAAAAAATTCTTACAACACTTTTACATCCCCATAAACGTAAAAATGCTCATTTTTGTACAAAACATCTCAAGTTATTTAAATTACCATTTTCTTTCTAAAAATGTTAGTATTTATATTTTTCAACACATATGGTAATTTATATTTTAATAAAATACTTTTTACAAAAATGACATTCTTACAAGTAAAATATTTGTGTAAGTTTCTTCACTTTTACAAAAGCAACCCTTTTAGAATCTAACTTTTCATTCTTAACCTTTTACTTTCCAAAGTTACATTTTTCAACGTAAGGTTTCCAAAATCACATTTTACACCCATGGACTTTCCAAAGTAACTTTTCAAATCTCTATCTTTATAAAAGTTACATATTATTCCCAAGACTTATAAAAATGACAATTTCCACTAAAACTAGTAAACTTTAACATGTCAAAATTTACAATAAGTGTTCTTTTCACTATCCAACACTTTTATTAGTCTCATATGGTCATTTTAAGCCTACTAACATGTTTGATTTAAGTCTTGGAGTCCATTTGGTCATACTTGTATTTTTAAAGTCTACAACTATATTATTGTGATTTTAGCCTCATTACATTTTGTTACAATTATTTCATGTTCAAGTGGTTCCATTAGTCATAATATAATGATCAAAACCATTTTTAGATGTATTAGGTGTTATTTTATGTTTTTCATCCAAAACAACTTCTAAAAAAATAGTAGAAGATACAATATTTTTATAACAAAATAACATCACCAACCATCTTAAAATTCATGTTTATGACCATCTTTGTAAACATTTCATTTCATTTTTTAGAAAACACCCAAAACCTTGTTTCAAAACTTTGGTTAAAAAGCACCCCAAAACAACTTGCAAGTTAAACACATAAATAAATAAAACTTAAGCAAGGTGGGTTTTAAGAAACTTACTACTAGCACAAGGCTAGGGAAGTCACAAAAATACTTGATTATGAGGGGGTTATGTGTGTTCTTCCAAATGTTAAGCTCCTAGCTTGATAACACACTTGATTTTGGGTTAAAGGGAGATGATTTATAAGGTGACTTGTTTGAAAAAAAATAAAAATTAATAGAGTAAAGGTGTTTAGGCAGTAACTTAGATGAATGGGGTAAGGTGTTCTTGTTTTGTTGGAGTGTTATGATATTATGGATATTGATAGTTTAAATAATATCAATTAACATGTGATTAAAACATGAGATATAATATACATTAGGCATGCATGAAACACATCATTTTGCATGTACTTTGGAGACAAAGTGGTGGCTCCTAGAACCGGCCTAAAGGCCTTAGGTGGGCCCCATGGCATTTTCACAAATATCTCCTATTTATTTAGTTAGGATTGAATCTATTCGGTTAGGGTTTTCGGGACTTTTACGCGTTCTTATTACGAGCTATTTCGGACATATAATTAACTTTTAGTTACCCTTAAACATATCCTAGATTAAGTGTTGGTAAATTATTTAGGCTCCTACCGGGTGAAATTATGTATTTTACGCGCATCGGGTGCGATACGCGAACTTTATTCGCTACCGATAGATTTTAATTCGGAGTTTTCATTTATAGTTTTGGGGTTCCAAAACACTTTATATATCATAAAAATATCTTTTATTTATATCCCGAGCATTCGGGATCATTTTTGGTTATTTAATTATCGCCGGGTAATCACCAACGTCCGTTTCGGACTAGTTTATTCTTATGCGATTCCGTCGCATTTCTAATTAAACTAAGGCATTCCTATGCCAATTATTGGACTCCGCTATTTTCCGAATCCTCAAATATACTTAATTGATATTAATTCTTGCTTAGAACAGTTAATTACATATATTAATTACGTACGGATTTACCTTAATTTTGCCGAACGTCACATTCTCCCCCTGTTTAAGGAGTTTCGTCCGCAAAACTCTGCATGAGCCCTTCTTTCGAGGATTTTTCTTAAACAAAGCGGGATATTTCTGCTTCATTTGATCTTCCCTTTCCCATGTGAACTCCGGTCCACGCTTTGCGTTCCAACGCACTTTCACTAACTTGATTCTGCTACGCCTAAGCTTTTGAACTTTCCAGTCCGTTACTTCTATCGGTTCTTCGATAAAATGAAGCTTATCGTCAACATGAATCTCATCAGCGGGAATGATCAAAGTTTCATCCGAGAGACACTTTTTCAGATTTGATACATGGAAGGTATCATGGACTCCACTAAGCTCTTTAGGAAACTTGAGCTTATAAGCAACGGGACCAATCCTAGCCAAGATTTCGAAAGGACCAACATATCTAGGATTTAGCTTCCCGTGCTTTCCAAAACGAACTACACCCTTCCAGGGTGAAACCTTCAACAGGACCTTATCACCGACTTCAAATTCTAGAGGCTTACGCCTATTATCCGCATAGCTTTTCTGTCGGTCGCGAGCCGCTTTCAAACGATCTTTTATCAGAAAGATCTTGTCAGTCGTCTCTTGAGTAATTTCTGGTCCAGTTAATTGCTTGTCACCAACCTCTACCCAACACAATGGAGATCTACACTTAGGTCCATACAGAGCTTCAAACGGTGCAGCTTGAATACTTGAATGATAACTATTATTATATGAGAATTCAACAAGAGGCAAATGTGAATCCCAGTTACCACCAAAATCAAATGCACAGGCCCGCAACATGTCCTCCAGTGTCTAAATAGTCCTTTCACTCTGACCATCAGTTTGAGGGTGATATGCTGTACTCATATCTAAGCGAGTACCCAGAGCATGTTGCATTGTTCACCAAAATCTTGAAGTGAATCGGCTATCTCGATCCGAAATAATAGCTACAGGCACTCCGTGCCTAGATACCACTTCTTTGATGTACAAACGAGCCAATTTTCCCATTCTGTCGGTTTCACGAATGGGCAAGAAATGAGCGGATTTTGTTAAACGATCAACAATTACCCAAATAGTGTCGTGACCACTTGATGTTTTAGGCAACTTTGTAATAAAGTCCATAGAAATTTGCTCCCATTTCCATTCAGGAATTTCAGGTTGTTGGAGCAATCCAGATGGTTTTTGATACTCGGCTTTTACTTTTGAACAAGTTAGACAACGAGCCACATAGGCCGCAATGTCTCGTTTAAAGTATGGCCACCAATAAAATTCCTTCAGATCTTTGAACATTTTATCAGTTCCAGGATGAACCGAATACCTTGACTTGTGAGCTTCATCCAAAACTAACTCACGCAGACCACCATACAGAAGTACCCAAACTCGATCCATAAAATACAAAGTTCCATCTGTCTTAGACACCAACGAGTCAACCATACCGCAAAGATTTTCCTTCTTCACGTTTTCAGGCTTTAGCGCGTTACGTTGGGCTTCACGAATACGATCGGTCAAATTGGTATGGATCGTCAAATCCAAAGCACGAACACGTAACGGCTTGGCCCTTTCTTTCCTACTTAAAGCATCCGCTACAACGTTTGCCTGCCAGGATGGTACTTAATTTCACAATCATAATCATTTAACAATTCTACCCAACGTCTTTGCCTCATGTTCAGCTCTTTTTGATCAAAGATATGCTGCAAAGACTTATGGTCAGTGAAGATTGTGCATTTGGTACCATAGAGATAATGCCTCCAAATTTTTAGTGCAAAAACCACGGCACCAAGTTCCAGATCATGTGTCGTGTAATTTTTCTCATGCACTTTCAATTGTCTGGAAGCATAAGCGATTACTTTATCACGTTGCATTAATACACAACCCAAACCTTGATGCGAAGCATCACAGTATACCACAAAATCTTCCGAACCTTCAGGTAGGGAAAGAATTGTAGCATCACACAACTTTTGCTTCAACAATTGGAAAGCTGACTCCTGTTTATCGGTCCATTCAAACTTCTTGTCTTTTTGGGTTAACATTGTCAACGATTGTGCTATCTTAGAAAAATTCTCAATGAATCTTCTATAATAACCCGCAAGACCAAGAAATTGACGCACCTCGGTAGGGGTCTTTGGTGCTTCCCAATTTTTAATCGCTTCAATTTTCGCAGGATCGACATGTATACCCTTCTCATTAACAACATGGCCCAAAAAGTGGACTTCTCGAATCCAAAAGTCACACTTAGAGAATTTGGCATACATCTTTTCTTTCCGCAAGAGCTCAAGAATTAACCTTAGGTGATTTTCATGCTCCTTTTTGGTTCGCGAATAAATAAGAATATCATCAATGAATACGATCACGAATTTGTCCAAATAAGGTTTGCACACCCGGTTCATCAAATCCATGAAGGCAGCAGGAGCATTCGTTAGTCCAAAAGGCATGACAAGAAACTCATAGTGACCGTAGCGAGTTCGGAATGTAGTCTTCGGTACATCTTCTTCCTGAATACGCAACTGATGATACCCGGACCTTCGGTCAATTTTTGAATAATAACTAGAACCTTGAAGTTGGTCAAACAAATCATCGATTCTAGGCAAGGGATAACGATTCTTGATGGTAAGTTTGTTCAACTCACGATAGTCGATACACATGCGAAACGTACCATCTTTCTTTTTAACGAACAAGACCGGTGTTCCCCAAGGTGAGAAGCTTGGTCGAATGAAACCTTTGTCCAACAATTCTTGCAACTGGTTGGACAATTCTTGCATTTCGAAGGGAGCTAATTGATATGGCGATCGTGCCATAGGAGCAGCTCCAGGAATAAGATCAATACGAAACTCGACTTGTCGGGGAGGCGGCAATCCCGACAAATCTTCATGGAAAACTTAAGGAAAATCCCTTACCACGGGAATATGTTCGAGCTTACGCTCTTTGGACTTCTTATCAACAACATGAGCTAAGAATGCATAACAGCCTTTCCGCAAGCACTTCTGGGCTTTCATGCAAGTAATGATTCGCAAAGGCGTTCCACGCCTTTCCCCTTGAATAGAGAGAACTTCATCGTTTACTAGAGGGATTCGAATTAACTTTTCGTCGCATACCACGACTGCACGGTTTGTTGACAACCAATCCATACCAATAACGACGTCGAACCTACCCAAGATGATCGGTAGAAGATCAATACTAAACTCATGCCCACAAAGACCCAATTTACAATCTTTTGCTACTTCATCCGTTTCAATAGTTCTACCGTTGGCCAATTCTATGGAGTAAGGTGTATCTAGTTTACTAGTCTTTAAATCAATAGAGCGCTTGAAATTAATAGACACAAAACTAAAATCGGCTCCGGTATCGAATAGAAAAGAAGCATAGTGATTGTTAAGGAGGAACGTACCGGTGACAACATTGGGATCCTGACGTGCTTCACTGGCACCGATAACAAAGGCTCTTCCCTGGGCTTGATTTCTAAGCTTTGGACAATTCTTCCTCCGATGGTCAGTGGATCCACATTCATAGCATGGACGCTTGTCATTAGGAACCGCAGGCGTTCCGGTATAACATTTCTCACCACTATGACCAACCCTTTTGCACTTCCAGCAAACAGTTTGGTTTCCACCACCATTACCTTGGGAATTTTGCCTTTTACCGCCATTTTGAGTAGTGGCAACAAAACCCTTGCCTTTTCGATTAGACCCAGATTTGTTACCAGAAGAGTTGTGGCTCTTGTTTCCCGAAAACTTTCTTTTACGACCAGAAGACTGACCTTCAACCACAGTGTTCTTAGCCTCAGAAACTTTCATCTCAGAAACTTTACCATCAGTAGCCTTTTTCGACAGTGTGCCATTACGTATAGCATCCTCTGTCAGGCTAAGAGCAAGATCAATCGCTTCACGCATAGTAGCAGGCTTTGAGGAAGCCACCATGCCACGAATTTGAGGGGCTAAACCATAAAGATACCTCTCAATTTTCTTCGACTCAGGAGTCACAAGGCGGGGTACCAAACGAGAAAGATCATGGAATCGGGAGGTATAGGTAGCAACATCCGCCCCGATCATGGAAAGGTTCCAGAATTCAGTTTCCAACTTTTGAATTTCGCTAGCTGGACAGTATTCCCTAATCATCAGTTCCTTCAAATCAGGCCATGAGAGAGCATAGGCTGCTTCATCGACCATAGATTGCACCTGACTATTCCACCATGTCAATGCGTTGTCCAGAAAAAGGTTTGTAGCATACATGACTTTTTGTTCATCAGTACACTTGCTGATACGAATCACAGCTTCAGTTTTCTCAAACCATTTCAGAAGACCAACGGATCCTTCAGTGCCATTGAAGTTAATCGGCATGCAATGAAGGAACATTTTGAAAGTACATTGGGGAACAGGATTGCCAGATTCTGTAACATCACACAATAATGTCACCACAAGATAAGTCAATTTGGGTTTTAACCCCACATATAAGACATATCAGTGTTGTATACCCGACGTAGATCCTTCGCGGTTATTGTCACCTCGGCTACCAGTTCCGCCAGAACCCCCGCTTGGATCGGTACGGTTGGCCTCGAACTGGGCCAGGGCGGTAGCAATTCTGTCAGCAATCAATTGGTCTAGTTGTGCCTGAGAAGTAGGCAACTGGTCTTGTGGTGTCTTTCTTGTCTTAGGCGGCATTTTATACTTCAATATCAAATATCAGAGAATAATAGACATATATTTAACCAATATTGTCATGAACGTCATACTATTAAAACAAACATCCCACAAGATTTGCAACTCATCACCATATAATCACCACATCAGAATATGATAATCACAAGGAAAGAATGAATAATAGTTGTAATCATAACAATAATAACAACCATCTCTAGCAGCTACCACGATCCACCATCCACTGGAAACTCAACTAAGGCTGCGAAGGAGGCCGAGGAGCGTACTGTGGAGCGTTGAGTCGAATACCTGCATCCACGGAGGCAATGTGATCATAGATTCGCTGGGCGCGATCCATATGCTCACCAAAAGGAAGACCACGTAAGCTATCCACGCGTAGTAGATCATCAGCGATGCGAGTCAGCATAGAGTTCGTCTCTATGATGCGTGCCCAAATGGACCGCATCTGTGCATCAACGTGGGAGACAGTGGAAGAAAACGTCTCTGTCAGGGTCAAAAAGTCTTGCTCAAGAGCGAGCAAAGAGGAAACAGCAAAAGCAGGCATACATGCCGCCTCACGGGGCGGACCGGGAGAGAAGCTAACCGGTTGAGACGGACCTACCATCTCAGGGACACCATGGATGACAGGAGCTGGCTGGGAAAAACCAGCCTCAATGGGTACACTGGGAACCGCAAGGGTAGCAGGGAGAACGGGAGCAACAGGGACAACAGAGATAACAGGAGCGACAGGGACATCAACTGGGTCGACAACAGGCAACACAGGGGAGTGAGGTGGTGCCTCCACCTCGGGGCTGGTAGGGACAACATCCCTGGAAGCATTATCACTATCAGTAGTGTGGGCACGCATCCCAGCGCGTCTAAGCTTGCTACTGCGGGCAGGACTGCCCTCCAGAATAACAGCAGGATGATCACCCCCTATGGGCTCATCCTCGTCATCCGAAACAAATGCACCATGAGGCGCTACCGGCACCTCACCAACAACATCAGGAAAAGGCTCGACAGGAGCCACGAGAGTAGGGGCAGGAATCGGCTCGATAGGAGCCTCAGACACGACAGGCATACTTGGGCCAGCCTGACCCGATGGCTCAACACGAGAAGATGGGGAGACCGAATCAAAGAATCCCGGAGGGAAGGTATGAATAGCAGGGACAGGGTAAACAGGGAATGTGGGTGTGGGAGCGACGAGTGGCGGGGAAGTGACTGACGCCTCAGACATCACATCCTCCTCACTAGGGTCCTCCTCATCCTCATCCTCATACTCACCGTCGACCATCATCTCGTCTGGCCCGACCTCATCGTCCGAGCTCAATACCATAACCACAGGGGCGTTGGGAACGTTCTCCACGATCTGAACACTGCTATCGGAGTCAGACATGTACTCGGATTCTTCAGAAGCAGACATTTTCTTTCCTGGAAAAAGTACCGTACTATATATATATATATATATATATGAATATTTAATTAACCTAAGCAAGAACATCTATACATCCAAAATTTTACCATCTACTTTTTGTTTCTTTCCTTGGCGTGCTTGGCTAGGCGATTCGGGACTTCCCTATCTAATATATTTTTCATGTTTGTTTTTAAGAAAATATATTTTTCTCTTTCGAACCAAAAACCGGTTATAGTCTAGATTTTTGCAAAATACTAGTTCGCTATAACCTTGGCTCTGATACCATTTCTGTCACACCACGACATCGGCGGAAACACGTGGCGTGGACGCGAAAGAGAAATGTTTCATAGCCAAGATTAAACAAACACATAATTTAGAAAATAAACATTCATTAGACGGCGGAAAGTATTTTGTTTAGGTACACGTCCCAAAATGTAGTTTTTAACAAAATAAGGATTTTCGACTATTTCCCAATCCCAAAGGAAATATTAGTAAATCCCTAACAAAAGTCCGTCTCGTCTTTATTTTGCCCGCCCTAGCCATTGCACGCCTTCACACTCCTAGTTACCTGAAAGATATGTTAGGGAAAACGTCAACATATAAATATATTGGTGAGTTTCACAGGTTTTGACACACAAATAAATTAACATTCATTTGTAAATAAGTGCGCATAACGAAATAAGAAATGTGCTACATATGCTATTAGGGTTGCAAGTCCTAATACCGATGGAATCCCCATAGGCCCGTAACCAAAACCAGACTACTTTACTTTGCCCCGCAAGTTGTTTACATGGTAACAACTAATTAAGAATATCGTCACACCCCGTGGTCCTTCCGTGTTGATCGCTAATCAACCGGGGTGGGTCTCGTCAAGAACCAATAGTACTATTCCCATATTCTATGGCTACATCACTTTGTATAAATGGTTACGGTTAACTGCGGAGACTTCACGTCCCATGTGACTTTACCGTTACCCATGTGCCCATGTTATGTACCATTTCGTACTTTCACATGTTACCGCACATTTAATACTTTCTTACTTACATATCTTTCCCCCGAGTTTAAAACATTTAAAACAGAAAAGGGGCCGTGAAAACTCACCTCAAGCGTGTCACGAAATCAGAAAATAGTCTTTGCCAGGTCCAATGTGAGACTACCTACATGTGTCCTAATTTAATAAGGCACTGGTCTCAGAGTGCGTGTCTTACCGGCAAGTTGTCTTTCCCCAACTCCCGACACCACGTTTACATATTCGGCTTAATTAGGAATATACCCTAGTCTTAGGTCCGTTGGTGATGATTTATCCCGTTACAGGTTTCACTTAATCTTGTAATATAACCGTACGTATTAATTACCAAGTTAGTTGGTTTCGTCATTGCGAACCCCGATCATTGCCCGTTTTCCTTACACGTCATCATCTTTAAACATATTTATCAGTATGTATTTACTAACTTGTATTAATATTTCGTTATATCTTCCGACTCGACTCACTTTTATTATATATTTATTTCCCCATAAAAATAAATATACCAAGATCTTGTCGAACGAGATTTATTTCATGTTAAGTAGTTAT
This sequence comes from Ambrosia artemisiifolia, assembly GCA_032199755.1. NCBI lineage: Eukaryota > Viridiplantae > Streptophyta > Magnoliopsida > Asterales > Asteraceae > Ambrosia > Ambrosia artemisiifolia. The sequence goes on along the minus strand of CM063519.1, from coordinate 45,279,832 downwards.
TTTTCCCATAAGTATACATATACTTATATTAACATACTTAACTTATTTTATTTCTTACAAACTCTCCCATTTTACTTCCAACACTTAGGATAGTGTTTATGTACATTTTTCACCCTTTATCATCATTGCATATATTTTGTTCACAAAATATATACTTATTTTCTTACTTGGAATAATTATTCCGTAATCGCCGCAATAACGTATACTCGTATCTTGTAGGAAGTTATACTTGTATACTTATCCGTCCGATTTACTTTTTGTCAGATTTATACTTTGTTCGTTTTACACTTTTGTCCGATAGTTCGTCGCATTAACATACATCCGCTTCCCCGATTTCTTAACTTATATATATATATATATATATATTTTTCTTGTGTAGGAAATCATACTACTTGCCGGTTTACGCATTTTCCTACTTTCAAAAGTATATAAATATATTTATTGAAAATATATTAACTTGGATGTTTTATTTCTAAAAAAAATTCTTACAACACTTTTACATCCCCATAAACGTAAAAATGCTCATTTTTGTACAAAACATCCCAAGTTATTTAAATTACCATTTTCTTTCTAAAAATGTTAGTATTTATATTTTTCAACACATATGGTAAATTTATATTTTAATAAAATACTTTTTATAAAAATGACATTCTTACAAGTAAAATATTTGTGTAAGTTTCTTCACTTTTACAAAAGCAACCCTTTTAGAATCTAACTTTTCATTCTTAACCGTTTACTTTCCAAAGTTACATTTTTCAACATAAGGTTTCCAAAATCACATTTTACACCCATGGACTTTCCAAAGTAACTTTTCAAATCTCTATCTTTATAAAAGTTACATACTATTCCCAAGACTTATAAAAATGACAATTTCCACTAAAACTAGTAAACTTTAACATGTCAAAATTTACAATAAGTGTTCTTTTCACTATCCAACACTTTTATTAGTCTCATATGGTCATTTTAAGCCTACTAACATGTTTGATTTAAGTCTTGGAGTCCATTTGGTCATACTTGTATTTTTAAAGTCTACAACTATATTTTTGTGATTTTAGCCTCATTACATTTTGTTACAATTATTTCATGTTCAAGTGGTCCCATTAGTCATAATATAATGATCAAAACCATTTTTAGATGTATTAGGTGTTATTTTATGTTTTTCATCCAAAACAACTTCTAAAAAAATACTAGAAGATACAATATTTTTATAACAAAATAACATCACCAACATCCTAAAACTCATGTTTATGACCATCTTTGTAAACATTTCATTTCATTTTTTTAGAAAACACCCAAAACCTTGTTTCAAAACTTTGGTTAAAAAGCACCCCAAAACAACTTGCAAGTTAAACACATAAATAAATAAAACTTAAGCAAGGTGGGTTTTAAGAAACTTACTACTAGCACAAGGCTAGGGAAGTCACAAAAACACTTGATTATGAGAAGGTTATGTGTGTTCTTCCAAATGTTAAGCTCCTAGCTTGATAACACACTTGATTTTGGGTTAAAGGGAGATGATTTATAAGGTGACTTGTTTGAAAAAAAATAAAAATTAATAGTGTAAAGGTGTTTGGGCCGTGACTTAGATGAATGGGGTAAGGTGTTCTTGTTTTGTTGGAGTGTTATGATATTATGGATATTGATAGTTTATATAATATCAATTAACATGTGATTAAAATATGAGATATAATATACATTAGGCATGCATGAAACACATCATTTTGCATGTACTTTGGAGACAACAAGGTGGCTTGAGCCACCTTCCTAGAACCGGCCTAAAGGCCTTAGGTGGGCCCCATGGCATTTTCACAAATATCTCCTATTTATTTAGTTAGGATTGAATCTATTCGGTTAGGGTTTTCGGGACTTTTACGCGTTCTTATTACGAGCTATTTCGGACATATAATTAACTTTTAGTTACCCTTAAACATATCCTAGTTTAAGTATTGGTAAATTATTTAGGCTCCTACCGGGTGAAATTATATATTTTACGCGCATCGGGTGCGATACGCGATCTTTATTCGCTACCGATAGATTTTAATTCGGAGTTTTCATTTATAGTTTTGGGGTTCCAAAACACTTTATATTTCATAAAAATATCTTTTATTTATATCCCGAGCATTCGGGATCATTTTTGGTTATTTAATTATCGCCGGGTAATCACCAACGTCCGTTTCGGACTAGTTTATTCTTATGCGATTCCGTCGCATTTCTAATTAAACTAAGGCATTCCTATGCCAATTATTGGACTCCGCTATTTTCCAAATTCTCAAATATACTTAACTGATATTAATTCTTGCTTAGAACAGTTAATTACATATATTAATTACGTACGGATTTACCTTAATTTTGCCGAACGTCACAAATTCTTGGGTCATGTGGTGAACGAGGCAGGAATAATGTCGATCCCGCCAAGATTGACGCGATTAAAAAGTGGGAGACGGGGCTCGACAAGACCCCTTGTTAAAAAGTGGGAGGCCCCTAAGACTCCTACAGAGTGCGACAGTTCCTTGGTCTTGTAGGATATTATCGCAGATTCATTGAGGGATTCTCAAAGATCGCTCAACCCCTCACTGCTCTAACACAGAAGGGTATTACTTACAAGTGGGGCGATGCCTAAGAATCTGCTTTTCAATTATTAAGTCGAAACTTTGCAGTGCACCTATACAATCATTACCTGAGGGTACAGAGGACTTCGTGGTGTACTGTGTCTATCCAAGGGTTAGGGTGTGTGCTGATGCAACGTGATACGGTGATCGCGTATGCCTCACGGCAATTAAAGGGTCATGAGAAGAATTACACCACCCATGACTTGGAACTGGGAGCAGTGGTTTTTGCCCTAAAGATCTGGAGGCATTATCTCTATGGGACGAAGTGTACGAGCTTCACTGACCACAAGACCCTCCAACACATATTCAATCAAAAAGAGCTGAACATGCGACAGCGTCGATGGGTCGAGCTTCTGAATGATTATGACTGTGCCATCAAGTATCATCCAGGAAAAGCTAATGTAGTAGCTGATGCCCTCAGTCGTAAGAAAACGAAACCTAAACGGGTGCGAGCTTTATGACTTACCATACATTCTAATCTACCTGATAAGGTACGTGAAGCCCAGGGTGAGGCTTTGAAAGAAGAAAACATCGGGCTTGAAACTTTACATGGTGCGGATAAGCACCTGGAACTAAAGACAGATGGTCTTCAATACTTCTTGAACAGAGTCTGGATACCACGTTACGGGGATCTCAGACAACTAGTGCTCGATGAAGCTCACACCTCTTGATATTCGGTACATCCTGGTTCGGATAAGATGTACCAAGATCTCAAAACTCTTTACTGGTGGCCAAACATGAAAGCGGAAATAGCCACTTATGTCAGTAGGTGCTTGACTTGTGCGAAGGTTAAGATTGAATATCAGAAACCTTCAAGCCTACTCAAGCAACCAGAAATCCCTATGTGGAAATGGGACGGGATTTCCATGGATTTCATCACAAAGCTTCCTAGAACGCCAACTGGCCATAACATGATTTGGGTTATCATGGATCGTTTAACCAAATCGGCACACTTACTGGCAATAAAGGAAACGGACTCGCTGGAGAAACTAGTTAATATCTACATCAAGGAGGTAGTCTCTAGGCATGGGGTGCCTACTTCTATCATATCGGATCGCGACGCGCGATTTACATCTCATTTTTTGGGAAACTATCCAAGATGCTTTGGGAACTCGTTTAGACATGAGCACAGCCTATCACCCTCAGACGGATGGGCAGAGTGAACGTACCATCCAAACACTTGAAGATCTACTACGAGCATGCGTGGTGGACTTCGGAAACAGTTGGGACAAGCACTTGCCTTTGATTGAATTCTCTTATAACGATAGTTATCACACTTCAATTCAGTGTGCGCTTTTGAGGCACTTTATGGATGCAAGTGTAGATCTCCCCTCTGTTGGACTGAAGTTGGGGATAGCCAACTGACAGGTCCCGAACTTGTGCATGAAACTTCTGAGAAGATAGTGCAAATCAGAAACCGGATGGCTGCTGCTCGTGATCGATAGAAAAGCTACGCTGATAAACGTAGGAAACCTTTGGAGTTCCAGGTTGGGGACCAAGTATTATTAAAGGTATCACCTTGAGAAGGTGTCATACGCTTCGGGAAATAGGGAAAGCTGACCCACGATACATTGGACCATTCGAGATTGTCGAAAGGATTGGTCCGGTAACTTACAAGTTAAACTCGCCTAATAAACTCGGTGGGGTACACGATGTAACCCACGTATCGCATCGAATCTAAAGAAATGCATGTTGGATACAACATTTATGGTGCCACTGGAGGAGTTCCAGGTGGATGATCGGCTACGGTTCATGGAATAACCAGTGGAGATTCTTGAGCGGGGCGTCAAGAAACTCAAACAAAACACTATACCTATTATTAACGTACAATGGAATTCCCGTCTAGGACCGGAATACACGTGGGAACGCATGGATCAAATGCGGCTTAAATACCCACACCTCTTTTCTGAACCTGAACCTGAACATAGATCGAACACTAAACAAAAAGCAGCTCTTTCAAAGTGAATTTCGGGGCGAAATTTCTTTCAACTTGGGGATGATGTGACATCCGGGAACCAAGCACACATTTTTATAGCTGGCTTATTGTTTACTGGCTGAATTTCGGGACGAAATTCTTTTCAACCTAGGGATGATGTGACACCCCGCATTTTCAGGTTAATACTTTTACTGAACTCTAGTTAACTTACATGATATACTCTAGTTAACTTACATGTCGTACGTGGTTAGATACTTAACTGCGTTAAATAGGAAAATCATTGTTGAACACGCACACGAGTACTGTATCATGAACGTTGGTGAATTATATGGCATACATAATAATAATATGTGCAATTGAATCATGATGAACGTGAAGTGCCTGCTTATGTGAATTATGTGTTTATGTGAATTATCACTTAACTGAAGGTTAATATGTAAACCATGCAAATTACGTGCACTGGATGATTAATATCTCATGAAATAATGAAAACAATAGTTTTTATGCAATTTAGAGTGATTAATATCATTAGGCCCGGTATTGGACTAGATCAAAAAAAATAAAAACCCTAACCCTAATTCCCTTCTTGCGCCGTGGGGTATACACACACACACACACTCTCTCTCTCTCAATTTTCAATAAACCTCAATCTTAATCATCTCTTCAAGCTTGTTTGGGTGTAATCTCTAGGCTTTGAGGACTCTTGCATTGAAAGGTATAATCTTTACATGTTTTTAATAATTAGTAGTGCTTGAAAAGTTTTAAAAATCATGGATCATGCATGTATATATAATCGCATATATGTATAAGTAGGAGTTCTTGAATGTTCATGATGATTTGATGATAATGATTGTTGTTAGTAATCATAATTAGGGTTTTTGTATGATAATATATGTGTTTGATCATGATAATATGGATTATGCTTTTATTAGAGATTTTTATGCATAATTAGGGTTTATGAATAACTTGGGATGCAAGTTTCAGTTTCTGGCAGATTCGTCATGATGTATTGTAGGGTCTGTGTTGCGATGTTAAATTGATTATTTTGATGATTTCTTTGCATGATTGTGATGTACGTAGTCTTAGCTTTTCATAATGGGCAAAACCATCAGATTTGGACATCGTTTGAGTCGTTTTTGGAATTTTATTTGATTAGAGGTCATATCAGAATTTCGGATTTGTAAATTGAGTCAACTTTAAATTGTCATAACTTGAGATTTACAAGGAATTAAGTTACGAATTTTTACAGTAGGTCAACATTGGAAAAACTCAACTTTTCCAAGTAGATTCATCCCGTTTGGATGAATACACAATTTTTGGGAATTTTTCTACTAAGCTGACCTGTTGTGGAAATTTTCTGGACATATCTGTGTTGTACGAATTTTCATAATTTTTGTGTTTGGTTTTAAGACAAAACAAAAATATGGGTTTGCAACCGAATTCCCATGAATACTCAGTAAACATTTGGGACTTTAATTCATTCGTTAAGTATTTTAAATAATTCGTTTTTCACAGCGCACAATTTGTCCTAAAAACGCAGATTGTGTACAGGATCTTTATGTGACTATTTGGAGTCGTATATGGTATGTATTTGACATGTACTTGTGTGGAAACTTGTATGAGATGTATTTGATGTATTAAACTTATAATAATCACTATGATCACCAACGGGATACGTAGGACATACTTGTGCATGTAGAGTCACTAGGTGTCACTACACGGTTTTGAACTTTTGAAAGTTTCGAATAAACGAATTATATGGTGTATTGGTTATGCAAATGTACTCACATAGTGACACATATAATAGGGAGTCGGTAGCGAGTCTCTATTACTTTGGAGCTTGGATATTTTTGCTTGCAACCTAAGGTGAGTTTCACTACTTTTTCTCAAAAGCATGTGTCTCGGGTTGAGACAACTTACTTAACGTTTCTAGTCCGGTTTGGGACTACTTTTACACATCCCGGGTTTTGGGGTGCATGGTTCACGGGGTGAATCTACTTTTACTAATTCATGTTTATGTCCTTGATGAACTAAACCAATCCTATCTTTTAAGTCCTTCAAAATACCGAATCAACTGCCGGATAGGCAAGCGGGTTACTAGTTGATAGCGCTATTAGGTTTAACAAACCTCACATCGTGCTGGGAGCATGGGTGTGAACTAATAACTTAAAACATATGTCATTGTTGATGGGCAATGACGCAAGGCACTATACTCCCTGTTGTGGGAACTCGTTCATTAGTAGTTCGGTATTCGCCGGTGTTAGTTATCATGAGTGGGTTAGCTACCCCTGGCATGTGAATTAGCTGTTTACTTGTGGCCGGAGAATCCGACGTTCTTACTGGTTGTTATGTGGTCTGGGAGACCGACGCTTTTACTTGGTTACGTGGTTTGGGAAACCTACGCTTTTACTTACTCGCCTATTTTACTTAGTAAACTCACCAACATTGTTTGTTGACCCACCACTTACATGCTTTTGTAGGTAGTTAGCTTCCGGTGTCACGATTAGGAAGCACTGCACGTTTCATTGTATTGGGTCTTGGGCATATACCTAATTTACATATCATGCTTTTACCTTTATTTTTATATGGCATTAATTTTGGGCGCGTTGTTTTGCGCATGGTTTCTAAAAGATTTAAAATTGGTTTACGCTTTTGCAGCTTAAATAAACTTGATTTTCAAAACGAACTAAATGGTTTGGGCATTTAGAGTTCGTTCATATGACTTATGGCTATGGGATCCTGGTATGTCATGCGCCTCGCGGTAAAACCCCGCAGTTGAAATTTGAGGGTATGACAGGAATATTTTCTATTTTATAGAAAAATATCCATAAACCATATTTTAATAATTTACATTTAACTAAATAGTTAATTATATCTGATTAAATGTAAATAAACTAAAAATACAAGATATATCCCAAAAATGATATTTTTATGAAAAATAATTATTTTTTGATGTATAATAGTGAAAATAATTTTTCCATAATTTTTCTTGATTTATTTGTATTTAAAATAAATTCAATGAGTTTAAATCATGTTTAATTGATGAAAAATAGAAAAATTAATAAAAATAAATTTTTTCTGAACCAAAAATTTTTATTTAGGTTCATGATCCTTAAAAATAATTTTCCACAAAATTTGGCATTTAAATCATTAAAAATGAATTTTTAATCATTTATTTATGATTAAAACTAGTTAAATTAATAAAGATATGAAAATAATTTATTTTCCAGAAAATTTTTATGTGATAATTTTATTTATAGTGTCAAGATGCTACTCCTAAATTTTTTTAATTTTTGGAGCAAAAATGAATTTTCTATGATTAATATAAGATTTATATGTTTATATTTTAATAATAACTAGTGTTAACTCCCCGCTTTGCGGGGAGAGGATTGTAAAACCATTCTAAGTAGTAAGCAAACAACGATAAAAATCGGGAACAAAAGTTAAACAAAAATGTAAATTTATACCGCCACATGACGTAAAACGTAGGCGAACACAGACAAGAACTTATACCAGGACATGGCATAAAACGTAAATAAACTCGAATTATACCAAAAAGCTTTAACTTAAAGAAAAAAAAAACATGAAAAGCCAAAAGTGAAATTACAAACTTAAGAGTCTAAAACCGTAAAAAATCGTAAAACAAAAACGCGAATTATACCGTCACGTAACATAAAACATACAAGAAGACAACATAAACTTATACTTAAAGAGCTGACATAAACTTATAATCTATATAAATAAAATAAAATATGTGAATAGCAAAGCTTAGTATATAAAACAACTAAAAAATAAAATGAAAAATGTTGCAATACATAAAAACAATAACTAAACTAAAGAGTTTTAAGGCGATTAGTTTGTTTTTAAAAGACAAAAGGAAACTGCGTAAAAATTGTATATTCTCAAAAATCAAATCTTATCATGGCATTTTTGTGAATATAGTCAAAATAAGGGGTTCTTTGGCTACTGTAGCCAAGAACCTACCTTAAATGTTATTATATAATAATGTAAAAATCTGGAAAATAAGAAAAAAAAAACAAAGGGGGCGCAAGTATCAAGATTCGAACCCGGTTACTCTCTTTTGCCAACCCACACACACAACCATTAGACCAAGCTTCTTGTTGGTTATTATCTTGAAACAAAATTACTTTTAAATCATATACACCGTGTCATCATCTTCCCCAATTCTATAACATAAACCCTAACCCTAGACCCAAAATCAATTAACTCGAATAAAGCACGATTCATGATCTGAAACAAAGGGCTTATGACCGGAACTTAATAGAAAACATAATGGCAAAGAAAAATGTTACTAACCCGTTCATTTAGAGGTCGAAAAAAAGAAAAAGAGAACCGAAATTTAAAGCCAAATTGCGAGTCCTCTGGTCACGTTTAGATCGATTTTTGTGTGGGTTTAGAGTGTGTAAAGGCTGGGGAACGAAATGGATGTATCAATTTATGGGATTGCTAAGAAAAATAGAACGTTTGAGCTTGGCATTTAGGTTCGACGGATACATTCATTAAACCCGATTAAACTTGACTTAAACCTGATTATTATAGCTTTAAAAACTCAAAAACGGTTGGAAACTCATGGAGAAACGATTTGGGATATTAAAAACAAATTAAAATTCCTTTAAAACGAATTTATGAGGTCGCCGGAGTGTTGCCGGAATTTCAACCGGAAAATGGAGAGGGAGGGAATGGTTTAAAAGTTTGGATACTAGGCAGATTTGGTCCCTTAGCTTTGTATAATCATAAAACCATGTTTTCTTTATAAAACTTATAACAAAACTTTATAACTTTAAACCTTTTACATTAATAATTTGTTATATATTTTTAAAGTAAAACATCGTCTCAATATACGTATGTGCTTTAAAAATGTAAGCACGATCTATAATAATTGCAAATGACAAACATTGAGTTCGATCTCATTAAAAAAAACGATAAAACTTACAGGGACAAAAATAGAAACATTTGAATACACGAAGGACTATAATTGACACATGTTAAAAGATGAGGGTGTAGGTTGTCACATTACTATATGTTACACTTTTGAAGATAGTTTTGTAGAAAAGTGGGAGTAGTAGCACGCAACAGGTTGTCATCTCCAGATTGGACCATATTTTTTTTGGGCGGTTTCTTTTTTTGGGCGCTTTTTTTTTTTTTTTTTTTTTTTTTGCTAAGCAAGTATTACTTTGGCAAATATTTTTTGGCTACCAAGTATATTGCTTTGACAAATGGTTAAACGTGAGACTCTTATGTGAATGCAAGATAAGCAATCAGGTTGGCTTGAGTTGTCTCTGTGATTTATGCATGGTCAACAACCAACTAAAAAAAATAAAATAATTAGTAGAGACGGCCAAACGACAATGCACGTAAATTACAAGGCGTGCAACGCACGCCGGGGATACCCACTACTTAGATACAAACTAACTACTACCATAAGCAAAGAAACCACAAAAGATCGAAAATGTGTCTAGTATATACATATATATATATATATATATATATATATATATATAGGTGAAGTATAAAATGAAAACCCTCTTGAGTTGAGAAAACCTTGGAAACCCATGTAAAAAATCATTTTTTTTGAAAAAAATAACCAATGTAAAATACATGTTTTTAAGTGTTTTGGGCCAAAAAAATAAAAAAAGCGCCGAAGGGATTTTTTAAAAAAAAATTAAACTAAGCTGCAAAAACACATGTTTACAACAGCTTTGTTTATGTAAAAAGCTGAAAACATATGTAAAAAGCGCAACTTTGTTTCCTTCGGCGCTTTTTATATTTTTTTGGCCCAAAATGCTTAAAAACATGTATTTTACATTGGTTATTTTTTTCAAAAAGAAAAAATGATTTTTTACATGGGTTTCCAAGGTTTTCTCAACTCAAGAGGGTTTTCAATTTATCCTTCCCATATATATATATATATATATATATATATATATATATATATAGTAAAGTGCATTTTTCGTCTTGCTATGGATTACTGTCTTCCCATCAAAGAAATCTAGTCTCGCGTTCTCCCAGAACTCTTTCTGATGATCTTTGTAAATAACATGCGGCTGTGAAATGGCATAGATGATTCTTGATCTACGAAGATATTCAATCATGCCTCGGAATTCTTCATACTTGTCTTTAACTTCTCCAAGATAGGCACAATTATTGTGCTTTTTCTCAAACTTTAACTCAGCCATTTCTACACGTACAAAAATAATCACAATGTTCATTAGATGGATAATCAAATCGACAATTTGAAAATTTTTGACATTTTAAGTTTTCATTCGACCTTTCGAGGGTTTTAATGAAAAACAGTTAGCCCGAATCAAATTTTAAAAATCTCATTCGTACCCATAAAGGCATGAATGAAAATGGACATTATTTGAATTTGCAATCTGTCAATTTTGGATGATTTAACCACTAATTCTTGTTTCATTGTTGCCAAAAATCATCGATTAACATACGGCAATCTTCAATTTTTATTTCAAACCTATTATCGATTGTTTTCTAATAAAATTAGGGTTCATTCTAATCAAATCCTTTAATAAACTATTTTTGTTAGAACGAATGAAAGAATCTGAATTTTGTCGACCTAACGTAAGCATGAATCAAAAACTAATAGCACGAATGAGAATGAAAGGCTCGAATGAAAAAGAAATAACTCCTATTCGTACCAAATTTAGCACGAATGAGTACTAAGAAATTTCTGTAGAGGAACGGTTTTAACAAAAACAACTAGATGATCATACAAATGGAACAATCCAGGTGCTAAAACCCTAGATTGTATGCAACATGATAAAGATCAAATCAGATCACAATCAAATACCTTTTCAATAATCATTTCATTAATAAACATGTTGAATAATCTTGTTAGATAGTATTTACAATGAAATATAACCAAACTAGAACTTTCCAGAACTCAGAGAGAACACACACACAATACTCTATTCAAAATGACCAACTATTTCATCAAAATAAAACTTAACCTTTATATACTACTGCACATTCGACCCCTCGACTAGGTCGAATGTGATCTTCGACCTTCTCCTTAGCTCGAACCAACCATATTGAACATCAAAGCTTCCTTCAACCTCATAACTTCTTCCTTCTACCCCTCGATCACTCGAATGAGCAATTTCTTCACTACAAAATCTACCAAAACGCTACAATGACAATCCAAAAGCAATAAGTCACATTCCGTGCACTTACAAACTCCCCCTTATCTATTGCTTGGATTGTAGACGTTCTTGATCCATTGTCTTGTTCATTAGTTTGATTCGGAAAATCTTCTTCTGCTGTTGCTCATCTCCGGTTCTAGTTTACGTTTTGTTGAACTTTTCTTCAATTCACTCACTTTCACATACCTTCCTAGCTTTTTCTTAAAGTCACACCCCGCGTTGACATCCCAGGCAAAACAAAAACACACAACTCTATGATATTTCATCGCTTGCTCTCTATCCTTCTCTTCACAGTAAATTTGATTGTAATAAAGCATGATAATGTCTTCGTATGAGCAATTGATGAGCCACATTGGATCAAAGATGTGTATCTTCTTAAATTCACCTCTTTTATCCTTCAACAAGACGATAGCTTCAGCCGTTCCCCAATCATAGTACCAAATAACAAACTCTTTGCTGAAATGTTGTTGAATAGGCATCAATGGAATCCGTTTCATCACCACTGGAGGTTTATACTTCAAAGTCACCTTATTCTGTCCAGTAACCAGATCAATCTCTTTATGAACTTTCCTTTTCGGATACTGAGGCATGAACATCTTCCACTTCGTTCTGCTTTCCCAAGATATTTTGTCAGCAAACCATCCAACAACATCATTATGTGCAGAAGCACCGCTCATCGTGTGTCTACAGATGTCTCGTATAGCTCAATACGATAGGGTTTTAATATCATGGAATCTGTAAAAGTACAGAATTCCCTTCTCCCACTTTACCCCTATGCACCGTAATTGTCTAAGATACCTCCAACCTAAGGCTCTTCAATTAAACAATTGATTGTGATATCTGTAGAAACCTCCTTGCACTTCTGTTTTGGGTCTGTTAGCCTCTTTCTCTTTCAAATTCTTCAATAACTCTTTCAATTCATCAGACTGTTGAAAATTTGGTTTCTGATTGGCATCATTCTCAAACACTTCATCAATAATCTTCTTACTCTTTTCCTCAGCAAGTTTCTCAGCTTCAGTAAGTGTTTCTTCATTTGTTTCAGGTATCACCACATTCTCTTTTTCTTTGAAATACTCAGGATATTCTTCATAAGTAATATCCTCAATCTTAATCTCTTCAAACTCTGGAGTTTCTTTATTATCTGTACCTGCATCTTTTTCTAGAATATTAGGAATCTCTTTTTCTTTCATGATATCTTCTAGAGACTTCCCTATCTGCTTCGCCAAACCTTCCAAAATCTCTTTAGAAACTGTAGCAGATACTTCTCCATCCTCTAGATCATGATCATTATATTCCAGCTCATACTTCATATCATCAGACTCAAAAATCTCTGGAAATCTTCCAGTCAACTCAATTGTCCAAACATTTTGCTTCAACATCTGACGATATAAGTTCTTATAATCATCTAACAAAGATCTAATCTTTTCTGTCCAGAATATGCTATCATCATCAACATTTTCACCAGGTGTCTTTTTGGAACTTGATTCACCTGTGTCACCTTTATCTGTATCTCTCTTCTGATAGCTATACTTGTCAGCATCCTGATTATCATCATCTTCATCAGAACCTTCATCATCATCACCTTTATCATCTTTCTTTCCACCACTCTTATCACCAGCATCATCATCTGATGAATCATCAAATTCATCATCATCACCCTCTTCTTCATCAGACAACTCATAATCAACCTTCTGTTCATCATCCTCCTTCTCTTCTTCCTCTGTTCCCTTTAGCTGTGGTGCTTTAGAGTATAAATCATCAAGTAACTTCTTCATCTCTTTGTTGTCAGCTTTGATCTTCGTGTTTTCAAGCTGTAAGTACTTGATCCTTCTTGTATTTATTTTACCACGAGCCAATAACATCTTGTTCTCTTCCTGAAGCTCATTCAACTTCTGCTTCCAACTCGTCTTGATTAGCTTTAGAGGATAAAATGATCTGCAACATAGTCTACTCATCTTTCTTCATCTGTTTTATCTCATCTTGTTGCTTGTTGAAGGATTTCATTAGATCTGTTATCTGCTTATTCACTGCTTCCATAACCTCACTTGAAACAGTAACCTATGGTGTAGATGATTCAGCAATTGGTGGTGTAACAGGTTTTGTCTTCTTTTGAAACTGTTGTAACACATTTTCCAAAGTTCTAGAAAAGTCTTCAGGGGCTGGATTCACAGTAGTTTCCTGAATAACTTTCGTTTTCTTCTTTGCCAATGGGGATGCCACGGGTGTTGTAGCACTAGAACTTCCAATCACTGGAACTTTCTTTCCAGCAACTAACAATTCAACTTCTTTGTCTCTCCTTTTCTTAGGATTCTCTCTCTTTGCCATGGTTTTAAACTTGGCTTTCTTTATCTTCTCACCTGCCACAGGAGATCCACCAAAATCAAGATTATCAATTGTAAGATTCAACTCTTCTTCATCTACAGCTGGTGGACTTTGTTCCTGTTCTTTAATTGCTTTATTCAAACTCTCAATCTCACCAATCACAGTGGCCTTGCGTTTAGTGGTCTTGACAGTTTCATTCCCTGAATCCCATTCTTCATCATCTTGAGTCTCTTCCGAATCAGCAGACTCTTCATCAACTAACATCGTTTTTGCTTTTCCTTTCTTCTTTACAACTTTCTGTTTCTTGGGTTCAACTTCAACAACCTTTGCCTTTCCTTTACCAGACTTAGCACCTTTATTAATCACTTGACGCTTCTGTTTAGCATCTTTATCAACAGGGAATAAAGAGCAAGCAAAATCAGAATTACTATCCTCATTCCTTGCTTCATTTTGACCTGGATCCTTATAATTTGGATTAATCAAATGTCCAAACAAGTTCTTAAATGGAGGCCTTTGATCTTCAGGAACACCTTTGGAACCTTTCATTCTACTCAAAGTACTGAGATTCATATGACTTTGATACACAATCAGCTTTGGATCTTTCTTCAAGTCAGGATACTTGTTATCAAACACCATCTGAAGGAATCTTGGGTATATAAGAAACTTATCAGTCTATAATCCCTTCAACACTTCCATCATGTGCTCAAAAATCATTCCAGAAACATTAAATGGCTTGTTCAAGATTAAAGCAACAACCAGTGAACTCAAGCTCTTCCTCAACACATCATAACCTCCTCTAACTGGTCCAAATACATGCAGAATCACATGTAATAAGTACTTAAATTATGGACACAGTTTTGCCTTATGAAATAAAGCATCAGTGTTGGGATCTAGAGTGAGCTCAGAGGAACAATTATCAAGTTTTAAGAGTATGCAGCGGAATATAATGCAAGTTTGACAATTGACACCTTGTGACTAACCTATTAATTGACTCAAACTCCCCCTCGGATCAAGCTATCACAACATGAATTAATAACAAGACAAACATAAGTGATATAAGAGAATTAACTTAAATATTTGTGTGTTATTAGGCAAATGTTCAAATGTATGAATACATGTGGCCAAGTGCAAGTCTAAAGGCTGGTGGTAGTCAGGTATTTATAGAATACATACCTGACTGTTTCCACCCACTCTTAGATGTACTAAATACATAAACAAATACCTAGTGGAAAACAAAATACTAATATACTAACTACTGTTGCTTTATACAGACAACAACTGATAAAACTAACTACTGAGAATCTTCAACTTCTGATGGTGTAATACAACTTCTGATGACATTTATAACTTCTGAAGTCTTCAGCAGTTGGTCATCAGTAGTTTCTTCATCAGTAGTTTCTTTCTTTCTTCAGTAGTTGTCTTTTGTTCTTCAGGACTTTGTCTTCAGAGGTTTGTCTGGTTCGTCTTCAGAACTTGTCCATCAGTAGTTCTATTTAGTCTTCGGAAGTTGCCTGTTTTATTCATCAGTAGTTATTATACTTAGCTATTATTATTATGTGAATGATCAACTAAGGTTTTGTGGTTCATTAATCCTCTTTGACCCAACAATCTCCCCCTGGATTGATGAAGCCAAAACCTTAGCTGATAGCTTAGAAGCTTTATTGATTCACTTATTCAAGTTCCAGCCTGTTCTTGATGTTATGTCTGATTTGTCTTAGTTTGTCCTGGGCTTGGATCTTGTTAGGGCAAATTGATATATCCAAATTGATTGTGTAGAGATCTTGAAGATCTCTATTTGACATATTAAGTACGTCCATTGCCCTTTGAAACACCTGCCTTGCACCATCCTCTCTCTCAATGACCATTTGTAAACTTGGAGTGCAGTACCATCTCTTAATCTTGGCATTGGAGGTTGACACAGAGGGGGTGACAATGGTTGTAGGTGCTGGGTTCTCATACACCACCAGAACTGTGGATGTTGAGTCCCTGGGAAGTGGCTGTGAAGGCTCTTGACCTTTAGCAGTAGACTTTGTAGCTTCATCAGCAGTTGCAGCCTTGGATTGATCCTGCTGAGTAGTTTCAACTGTTTGATGAGCTTTGGCTTTGGAGTCTCTTCCCTGTGGCTTTCCTTCCATACACACATCAGCCTTGGCTTTGGAAGCTTTGGCTTTGGAAGGTGAAGCCTCTTTAGACACTTGTTCTGAAGCTGGAGTTTTAGATTTTATAACTTCTGATGAAGACTGACCTGCTGGATGTGTTTTCTTTTGCTCAAGTTTGTTGTATGCATCCAGTAGGTCAGCTTCACTCCACTTCAGCAGCTGCACTTTGCTACCAATCTTTGCAGCTGCAAGTTGATTGACAAGCTGAGTTCTCCTTTCAGCATTCTTCTTAGCTTTCAGCATTGATTCCAGCTTGTCAACCCTTAACTGTAAGTCTTTCAAGGGCAGGGTTAGGATGTTGGCCTTTTTGGTCTTTGAATGTTTTAATATAAAGGTTATGGCCTGTTGTCTATCAAATTCAGCCTGTGTCTCTGCAGCTTCTGCCAACTCTTGCAGATACCCTTGAAAGGCTTTGGCTCTCTCATCTTCACCTGTGATCCCTTCATCATTTACCCTTTCCCAAGCCATCTGCGCATGAAGTTCATTCCTCTCCACAGGAATCTCCTCCTCCTCTTCATGTGTGGCTTGTTCATCCTTCTTCTTCTGTTCTGAAGGATCAGGAGTGGGTTTGGAAAAGGCAGGGGTTGTCTTCTGAATTTTGGTAACTACTGATGATTGAGCATCAGCAGTTTTGTCTTTTGGGTCTTCAGAAGTTTTATCAGTTGTTCCCCTTGTCTTCCTTTTCCTGTATTGAACCTTGACCTCCCTTGTTGATGTTTCCTTTTCAGTATTGGGAAGGTCAGTGGGCAGGTTTGATGATTGTACAACACTCTTCTTACCAGCTATTGTCTTCTCAAGAGATCTCTTCTGTTCAGCTTCCCTTGCCTTCTTGGAAGCTGCTAAATCAATTTTCTCAGACACAATCTCCCCCTTTTTGGCTTCATCAGCCTCTTGAAACCAGGGAGCAGGAGGGGCTACACCTGTAAGGTGTTGGATTTGTCTTCTTAAGTCCTCCTGGCGTTTTGAGATCTCTGAGACTTTGTCATTTAAGGCATTGTTCAGCATGGTAAGTTGGGTGTTGTATTTTTGTTCCATCTGGAATGTTAGGTCTTTAAGATGTGCATCTATGAGCTGATGGAACATTTGGTAGAGAGGGCCCTGGGGGTTGCATAAGTGGTCTATGTTTATGCTCCCAGGTCCTTAACTGGTGGCTTGTGTAGAGGGTGATGTGTATGGGAGATCTCCTGCTGTGTTCGCAGGAGATGCCACTCTTGGGGTTGTTTGGGTTGAGTGGTCTTTATCCTGAGCCTTTTTGGTGAGCAACTCCTTGAGTTTGCAGACCTCAGACTCAAGACCTTCTACTTTGGCCGTCAATTCTTTTATTTTTGACTCATCAACCATCTTAATGGTATCATCTGAATCCCTGTCTTCTGTTGAGACAGTTTTACCATGACCTGGTTCCAGTTCCAGATTGTCATGGGCCCCTTGGTCTTGGTTCTGGGGACTTCCTGCTGTTATGTCCATAGGTTCAGAACTTATGACAGCAGTTGCCACAAGTGAAGTCTTAGCTATGATACTACTGTCCTCCAATCCACCACTGGGTGGTAAAGGAGTAGTAGCAGCTTCACTTGTACCTTGGACCTCTGATACTGGACTCAGGGGTCTAGGTTCATCCTCATCTCTTTGGTTAGAGAAGGGCATGTCCACATCCATGTCTAATAAATCTGAAAAGCTCTGGTCATGGGGAGAAACCTTAATGATCATTTGAGGCATGACACTTGTGGAAGGGACATCTGAGCCCAACTCTTGGAGAGCTATGGCAGTGGTTACTGTGGAGATTGTGGTGTTAATATTATCAGTAATTGGGCTTTCAAGCTGTGTACTCCCAGGCATTGGAGTAATAGTAGTGATATCAAGTGAAGTCACAACTACTGATGTTGGTTCCCTTGAAATAGACTCTGTAACTTGTTGAGAAGTTACAGGCGGTTGAGGCTGGGAATGAGATGTAGCAGCCAACTGTGAGGATGTCTCAGTTGTTGCTTTAACAAGTTCAGATTGAACATTGACATCCACAGGCATCTCATCTTCCTGTGGTGTCTTATTGGGTTTTGTTGAGGGTTTAGGTTTGAGTGAAGACTTCTTTTTGGATTTTTCTTTGGGGGTAGAAGTCTTTTTGGGTTTTGATGATGTGGGTTCCTTGAGGACTGGGTTTGCTTCCTCTTGGTCATCATCTGCCAGATGTGCTGGCGTGTTATGTCTTGAAAATGTTTGAACATCTATCTTTTTAGAGACAGATGCTACCCCAAGTAATGCATCATTACCAATGGTTTTAATGAGGCATTGCATAACAAACCTAGGGTATATTAAAAACTTAAACTTTTCTTTCTTATGGTTTATAACAAGTTCATTGAAAAGATAAGCTGATGCCCTGAAAGGTTGGTTTGCAACTATAGAATGAAAAATTTGTTGCAAGTCAGAGGGCATTTGATCCCATCCAGCAGTCTTAGGACTCAAGCACATTAACAAGTAATGAAACAGGAGCTTGTACTGGGGATCAAAGTATTTCTTGTAAATGGTAGCATGAGAAAGATTACCTTGATACTCACATGCTGTAAGTGTGGCATGCACAACACCAGTTGATATGGAAGTTGGAGCATCGTTGTCACTTAGTTCAAGAGCTTGTGACAACACCTCTGGTGTTATGGCCAACACTTTGCCATTTACCTTTGATTTAAGGGCAACTACTTCGTCATTGACCATTGAAGCTTTAGCATTTGCCCAAAACTGCCTGAGGGCGTCCACGTGGATAGGTGGATCGATGATGAAGGCAGTTTGATACCTAGAATTTTTCATGGTATCAATGATATCATGGTATTTCTCCCAGTGTTCATCCTTTGTAAGATAAGCGATTTGATTGTGGGAGGGTTTCAATTGAAGAGCCATTTTAGTCGATTAGGTTTGAAGACTGGTTGTCAATCGCCGTTGAAGGTTTGAAAGAGGGAAGTTTGATTTGAATTGTAATGAATGCGAAGAATCAGGGTTTCAGAAGTTATAACTTCTGATGAAAGGACTGTTTTGCCCTTTTTCTTAACTACTGATGAATACTTTTTGTTCGTCAGTAGTTGTCCCTGTTCTTCTTCAGTAGTTTTAAAACTACTGATGTACAATCACCTCACACTTCCTACTACTTAATTACTGATTCACCACGTCAGCAATTAGGTCCTCAGATGTTATATAATCGTTCAGAAGTTTCTAAGTTAGTGTGTTTTTACTTATTTTCTTATTCCATTTCCTTGTATTTCCTCTACCTCAATCTTCCAAAGGTGGATGGTGAAATATGAAAATCTTCTATTGTAATAACATCTGAAGTTCAACAACCAAGGACTTTTGATCCAAGGCAGATCTCTAGCAATGAACAACCTTTTTGAAAATGGTTCTTTAATTGAAAATACCAAGATATAAACTACTCAAATTCTTTAAAATAGATATTTCATTTAAATTAGTAGTTTTTGTTAATTTACAAGCTTTAGGAAATATATATTCAACATTAAAATCATAGATAAGCTCTTAGATCTAGATTTTAATGTGTTTAGCCTGCTTGAATTAACTTATATTAACTTAGCTGTTTATATAATACTTATTTAATTAAGTACATATATGGTCAGCAAAGTTACCCACATTTTGCAACATCTTTTATGAAAAATCTACTTAGGAGATAGTTCACTTAAAATGTATGTGGTCTTCAGGCCTGACTTCGTTTGAAACAGATTTATGAAAATAGGTTTCCAACAAAGTTATACTACCTGGTATGTTGTGGCCATCATATCTTTGTTGTTATGATATAGTTGATTGATTTGCAACTTATCATAATGACTAAGATGATATCACTGAGTTTGAGTCACAATAGAGTCACAGTCAATCGAGTATCAATAATAATGAGCTGGTCTATTATGTCAAATTGATTGTTAGATCATATTTGACTGGCCAAGCTCTGATACCAATTGTTGGGATCTAGAGTGAGCTCAGAGGAACAATTATCAAGTTTTAAGAGTATGCAGCGGAATATAATGCAAGTTTGACAATTGACACCTTGTGACTAACCTATTAATTGACTCAAACTCCCCCTCGGATCAAGCTATCACAACATGAATTAATAACAAGACAAACATAAGTGATATAAGAGAATTAACTTAAATATTTGTGTGTTATTAGGCAAATGTTCAAATGTATGAATACATGTGGCCAAGTGCAAGTCTAAAGGCTGGTGGTAGTCAGGTATTTATAGAATACATACCTGACTGTTTCCACCCACTCTTAGATGTACTAAATACATAAACAAATACCTAGTGGAAAACAAAATACTAATATACTAACTACTGTTGCTTTATACAGACAACAACTGATAAAACTAACTACTGAGAATCTTCAACTTCTGATGGTGTAATACAACTTCTGATGAGTAAAACATCAGAAGTTGTTCTTCAGTACTTCTTAACTTCTGATGACATTTATAACTTCTGAAGTCTTCAGCAGTTGGTCATCAGTAGTTTCTTCATCAGTGGTTTCTTTCTTTCTTCAGTAGTTGTCTTTTGTTCTTCAGGACTTTGTCTTCAGAGGTTTGTCTGGTTCGTCTTCAGAACTTGTCCATCAGTAGTTCTATTTAGTCTTCGGAAGTTGCCTGTTTTATTCATCAGTAGTTATTATACTTAGCTATTATTATTATGTGAATGATCAACTAAGGTTTTGTGGTTCATTAATCCTCTTTGACCCAACAATCAGTAATTGGAGCATTATACTTCATTATGAGGAAACACTTTCTTTTCTCTACCCAAGATAGTTCAGTAGGATCTGTAGGAGAATCTCTCAATTGCAAAGCTTCCCGAATATCATCTTCAGTAACCTTCCCTAAATATAGCTTTGAATTGCTGATTTCCCATCCCGGTAACAAATCACAGATTTCTCCCAGAAGTTAACATGATGATCCTTGTAAATTGTCTTTGTTGTAGCAAGAGCGTAGATAACTCTTCATCATTCCAGAGAATTCAACATTTTGTTTCACTTCGCCAATAAATGCACAGCAGTTATGTACTGGCTCGAATAATAGCTCCTTAGGTTCTTCTGGTTGCTCTTGATCAGGAACTTCCTTTTCAGGGTTTTGTTGTTCAGCCATTTTAATCTGCAAAACAAGATATAAACATGAAAATTTATCAAAATCGGAAAGAAATTGTAATTTGGTCAAAACTTCCTTCATTCGACCCTATCGGGGGCTCGAATGAGGAATTTAGTGGTTTGAATGAGAAAAACAGATGAACAAATGTTTCATTCGACCTTAATTTCTACACTCGACCTCAAACAATCGTCTTCGACCCTTAAAAATCTCATTCGACCAAAGAAAGTCTCATTCGACCCTGGTAAAATGGTCGAATCTGACTCTTTCGTTTTTGAATTTTCCAAATCACAATCTAGCCTAGATAAACATCACATTTTGGTTCGTTTATATCCTAATATGGCCGATTAACACTTATCATCAATCAATTGATCTTATTAACCTATTATCAATGGTTTTATCCCAAAATCTAGGGTTTGTAGGTTTCAAATAATCAATTAGATTTAATAACATGTTTTTGTAATTGAAGAATTTTAGCAATAGACAGGAAATCTGATCATACAAGTCACAATTCCATGTGCGGAAACCCTAGAACTGAACAAAATGATAATACACGAATCACAACACACGGATTACCTTTTCAAACATCATTTTTATAGATAAACTTGCTTAAAATGATTACATAAACTGATTACAAGTTGATCTACACACTTTCACAAAACCTTAATCTAGAGAGCAATAACCTGACCTTCAAACACACAATAACCAACTAGTCTAACTTACAAAACAAGCAAAACCTATTTAAAGCAACTGCACATTCGCCCCTTTTCCAAGTACGAATGTGGACTTTGTCCACATTCGCCCCATGCCAAGGTACGAACATACAATATTACATTCAGCATCCCACATTCGCCCTCCAGACTTCTACCTTCGTCCACCTTTAATCTACCTTCGCCCTTCTGAAGTCACCTTCGACCTTTTCAAAACTTCTAACATATGTTAAATCTACAATCCGAAGCATTAGTCGCATAAAGTGCATCTACAGTTTTAACACTAGATTTTGGTTATTTCTCCCCCTAAAACCATCGATAATAGTTTATCAATGCTCAATTTTGATTTATTTATCATCTAAGTCCACTGATTAAACAAGTTAGGGTTTAAAGTTTCAATCGATGATTCCTAGTTAAAAACTGAGTGTTTACCTGTAAAAATAGAATCAAAGTGATCGGAAATTAACAAGGAACAATAATCACAAGTCAAAAACAAAGAAGCAACAAGGTCTGGTAACAAGGGAAATTTGAAAAATTTTATGGGGTTTGAATGAGGCTGCTGAGGTATATATAGGTTCCACATTCGACCCTGTCATGGGTTCGAATGAGAAGATCCATTCTTCATTCGACCCTAGTTAAAGACTCGAAGGAAAAACGAATGGTTCGAATGAAACAAATCACTCAAACACTCTCATTCGACCTCAGTAGAAGGTTCGAATGAAGACGTAAACTCACCTTCGACCCACCGATGGGGCGAATGAGAATTTGGATGTCTGAAAATTTTACCAATCTCAAATTCGAATCCCGTTTATCATTTTCAAACATGTAAACCTTTAAACATTCATCATTTAGCAATTTAATGTTACAAAACTCAAATTGGTCTGTCAAACTTCAGAAAATGACCATCAATCACCATCGGTTATCAAAAATAACACAGAAATGTAAAAATTTTGGATTTTCTGAAATTTATGCTAAAACACACCAAAAATCTTTTTGAGTTTTTGTATATTTTGCAGAAAATGAAAAATTTAAAATGCAGAAATGTAAACATAAAGTAGTAAACATTTTGTGATTTCCGGTAAGAGGATCATATCAGTTTTTGAGAAATTTGATCACACCGTTGATCTTTAATACATAATATTTATTATCAGTAAAGAAAATGTGTGATTAGGCAATTGCTGATATTGTTATCCACATAAGCTCACATGCAGACTGTTATGCAGTGCTTTAAAATGATACGCAATTAGGTGTTTTAAAACTAAAAGACTTATGGTTCCCACGCACACGACATACTCCCGTATCAAGGAATTTGCACAAAGCTTCGTCATAACGCGTGATTATGCCAAATGTTATCCGTCATATTACAAGATACACATCACAGAGGTGTACAGGTCAGCAAATCAATGCTACAAAGTAACATGTGCATACGTACCAGGTTGAGGCTGATATCAATCATGATTTTCATCATAGATGTGATACGATGCATTAAATGATCTTTGATCATTATTATACATTAAGTTCCTTAATTCGGTAACTTTAGGATTTGGCATATTAGCTCAATATCTTGATTGAATCTAGGTCCATAAATCAACACGACAAAAGATCAATCAAGATACTTCGGATAACTGTTAGTGCATGATGTCCCTAGGCTAGTATATTAGTTGTTTGGACGTGTTTCAGGGTGTTTGGAAGTGTTCGTAAGCCTTTTGGGGTTGTTTCAGCAATTCAGGCGAGTAGGAAAGTCAACTGGCGAGTAGGCTTGGTCAAACAGGCGATTACATGCTTCTCGCATGTTATAACATGCGAGTAGAGCTCTACTCGTTTGTTTATCATGGTGGATAGGATCCTACTCGCGTGTTGCAGCCTGTACGAGTACGGGAGGTATAAATAGGCCCAATCATTAGTTCTCACCTCACACACTCTCCAAACACCCTCCCCCAGGTCTGAAAGTTTGATTTGATCATTGTAAACACTCATGCCCTGTTTTAGTGATAAATCTTAAAGCTTTTGACCCATTTGTGTGTGTTAATTACTCATTTATCATTGTTTCTTAGTTGTTTCTGTTATTGGAACATATTCAGAGGTTTCCGCACTCTGGATGTCAAACTCGTGATTGTCGGGTGACCCGTTTATCGATCCTACAAGTGGTATCAGAGCCGAGGCTCTTATCACGAGCGTTTTGATAACAAAAACGAGTGAAAACAGGTGGGTTTTTGTGTTAAAGTTGTGATTTTTATCCAAAAACCTGTTTGAACTTTGAAACTTTGAGTTTTTCATAAAAACCCTTTATTTTCAAAATCTAAGTGTGTTTTTACGGATGAAAACGTGTGTTTTTTATTAGGTTTTGATCTTAAAGGTTTTGGAAACCTTTCTAATCATTTGGGAATTAAACACATCATTTTTTATAAGATTTTGAAGCAAAAAATGGTAGTTTTTGAGCAAAAGTGATTCACAGATCATATCAGGCGATTAGGAGACTGAACTCGCATGATCATATTAGACGATGGTGGTGGATCATCATCCGGTTCTGGTTCTGGAGAAAGGTGTCAAAAGAAAGATCATCACAAACGAGACAAGGATTTCGAAGCAAGTTCCTCTTCTCAGGAGGAGTCTATCAATGATAGGATACAGCAGATGCGAGAGTTTATGAAACAGGCTGTAGTTCCTGTTGAGGTAATTGAACCATTAAATAGCTTTTTCGCATACGATGATTATGGTGACCTGATAGAACTACCCAAGTCTCCGGAGAGTGATTTAGAAGAGGGTGAGATACCACTTGAACTAACCTCTGAAGACCTGAAAAGGATCTATGGCTTGGCACGCGGAGAATCTCCAGTGCAAGCAACAGCCCTCCTCCAGAGACAAATCCGGATAACAATGAGGGTGAAATGGATGATGGGACTAGAGTGCCTACTCTTGAGTATGTTGTTGATGATTCTGGCACTCGGATACCTGATATCTCTGAAGAGATGTTAAATGATGCTGAAGAAAAGCTTAAGGCTGATCCAACTCCTGTTCCGGACGAAGTACAAGCACGACATGAACATATCAAGAAGCGATATCCCCAATGGTTCCCATTAGAATAAGAACGTGAGAAGAAGAAAGGTCATGTGCAGGCGTCTATCTTCAAGAAACGTTTATCAAAGATGTCTGGAAATGTGATCAGTTGGGCTTATATTGAGAAGACAAAGATGTTGGGTGTCAAATGGGAGGAAGGACTACTGTATTTCAAGCCCTATCGGAAGATTCTTAGTCTCCCTTTCTGGTACATTCGGGATCTAATTCGGTTACACTTTCCTCTGTACTACACTAATGACTCTAGCCTGGTAAGCTTTTACAACATTCTAGCTAGAGAAAGCAGGACAGAATGGAAAACCTTCCAATCTCAGTTTCCCAACTCATTCAAAACAGACAAGCTTCATCCTACCACCAAAAGTCCAATTTGGGAGCACAAGATCAAGCCACCAGAATGCGTGTCAATGATTCCAATTGTCCCAGTTGAACAAGACTTCACCTCAAAGTTCTATTACTGGCATTATGATGCGGCTACTACTGAAGCGGTGATCGTCTTGAACAACTCTCCAAAGCTGTGCAGAAAGATCAGGATTTGGGACCCGATGTGGCTGATAAATTGTTCAGAGAAGGATGTGGAGACTCTGTTCTTGTATCCCATTCAGCATTTGATAGCCAAAGCAGATCAAGCAATGAAGTTTCAGCGGGTGATTCGCTTCTGCTATGCTACCAAAGTTCCTGCTGGATGTGACTGGTCAAGAATTACAAGGATCAGGATGGTGTCAAAGTGAAGACTGAAGTTGCTGCTAGTCAAGTTTTGTTTGCTTTTGTTTAAGTTTCTGTATAGTTGCTAGCTGTGTTATAAACCTTTGTTTCTTTTGAGTTTTGTACGTATACAAGCCTAGTCCAAGGGGGAGTCTGTTAGTGCATGATGTCCCTAGGCTAGTATATTAGTTGTTTGAACGTGTTTCAGGGTGTTTGGAAGGTGTTCGTAAGCGTTTTAGGGTTGTTTGGGCAATTCAGGCGAGTAGGAAAGTCAACCGGCGAGTAGGTTTGGTCAAGCAGGCGATTACATGCTACTCGCATGTTATAACATGCGAGTAGAGCTCTACTCATGTGTTTATCATGGTGGATAGGATCCTACTCGCGTGTTGCAGCCTGTACAAGTATGCGAGGTATAAATAGGCCCAATCATTAACCTAATCATTAGTTCTCACCTCACACACTCTCCAAACACCCTCCCCCAGGTCTGAAAGTCTGATTTGATCATTGTAAACACTAGTGCTCTGTTTTAGTGATAAATCTTAAAGCTTTTGACCCATTTGTATGTGTTGATTACTCATTTATCATTGTTTCTTAGTTGTTTCTTTTATTGGAACATATTCAGAGGTTTCCGCACTCTGGATATCAAACTCATGAGTGTCGGGTGACCCGTTTGTCGATCCTACAATAACAATTAACATAACGGCCCGAAACCTCAGATTTTGGCAACCCTATCAAACGAAATTACGGTACCAAGACCATATGCCCATGAGGTGTTCAGCCACTAGCGAGCAGTCGTTATGTTTGTATCACTAAGGCACGCAGTAATAAGTCTACGAAGCCTAACAACACATCACACAAAATCAACACACGCCTTATATAGCACTTCAATTCTTTAGCATGTCTCAGATCCCCACTGATGTACTATCATTTCCTCTTTTAATCCTGAAAATCATTTTGGCTTTTTCTGATTTTTATGGCTTTTTGGATTCTTCAATGTTTTTGGTTTTACTGAAAATAAAGACTCCCCCTGAAATGAAAAACATATTTTTGGGTTTTTGATTTTCTGAAAAACAATAAAAACTAAAACTAAAAAATTGTGATAAACCGAGGTGACGATTAGTCTTGTTTTTCTTCAATGCCATTAGCTTTGAGCAAAAATTCAAATCTTGATTTGTCAAAAGCTTTGGTAAAAAGATCTGCTCTCTGATAGTCAGTGTGGATTTTGACCATATCAATCAACCCTTTAGCATAGCAATCACGAATAAAGTGATACTTAATCCTGATATGCTTAGCCTTAGAGTGATTAACTGTGTCTTTAGTGAGTGCTATGGTAGCTTCATTGTCACAATGAATTGGGGTTTTAAGATATTGAAAACCGTAGTCGCGCATCTGTTGTTGAATCCACAAAACTTGTGAACAGCAACTCAAGGCTGCCGCGTATTCGGCTTCACAAGTAGATAGTGCAACTGCTATCTGCTTTTTGCATTGCCATGTCACGAGCCTGCTCCCAAAGAATTGACATCCAGCCGTTGTGGATTTGTTGTCTTTATCACAACCACCAAAATCTGCATCATTAAAAGCAAGAAAGTCAAAATTATCGTCATTAGGGTACCACAGTCCACGCGAAGGACAACCCTTCAGATATCTCAGGATTCGTTTGACAACTGTAAGGTGACTCTGTTTTGGCTTAGATTGGAATCTAGCACAGAGACATGTTGCGAACATTATGTTTGGACGAGATGCAGTCAGATACATCAAAGATCCGATGATTGCTCTATATGTGAATGGATCTGTAAGCTCCCCCTTAGCGTCAACTCCAATCCCGTGATTAGGTTGAATTGGGGTGTACATAGGCTTTGAATCTTCCATCTGGAACCGGCTCAAGACTTCAGATACATATTTTGTCTGGTGAATGAAAATGCCCGTTGGCAACTGATCCACCTGCAAGCCTAGGAAAAAACTGCATTTCCCCTATTGCGCTCATCTCGAACTTTTCCTACATGACTCGTTCGAATTCTCTACATAAAAGCTCATTAGTAGAACTGAAAATAATGTCATCAACATATATCTGAACAAGAAGCAAGTCACCCTCTGTTCTTTTTGTGAACAGGGTACAGTCTACCAAATCTCGTTTGAATCCCTTTGAAAGAAGGTACGTACTCAGCTTCTCATACCATTGTCGTGGAGCTTGGTGCAAACCATAAAGTGCTTTGTTGAGTTTATAGACCTTATCCCAATGGATAGGATCTTCAAAGCCTGGTGGTTGACCAACGTATACCTCTTCCTTGACCGCACCGTACAGAAAGGCGCTCTTCACATCCATTTGATACACCATGAACTTCTTGTATGAAGCATACGCTAGAAACATACGAATTGCTTCTATACGCGCAACCGGTGGTATAATGCCTATAATGCCTCGATCATCCTTTTTGCACTTGAAAACCCACTTCGTGCCAATTTTCTTCCATTCCGGTGGTAAATCTGTTAGCGTCCAGACTCCCAGTTTCTAAAACTGTAATAATTCCTCTTGCATTGCTTCAACCCACGAATCATCTTGTAAAGCATCCTTGTATGTCCGCGCTCAACCTATGAAACATAACAAGCAAAAGACCAGTCATTTTGACAACCAGATTTTTGAATTTTAGCATACAAGGCTAGGGCTCCAATATTATCATGTGAAGTTGCACGTCGTAGTTGTCCTCTAGTCATAACACTGCTGCCAGGATCACCAATAACTTGCTAAAGCGGATGAATCTGATGAATCCGAGATTCCGGATGATCACGAACCTGAAGTCTCGTTTGAGTAGTCAAATTTTCCGCCATATCTAGATCATTACCCGTATTAGACAAAGACGTAACATCTGGATTTGGGTTCACTGGTGTTTCCGTAGCATGATCTAAAATAGCTTCACTGAAAACTTCATCGTCGTCTTCCGATTCTGATGAATCAAGAGTAGTAGAAGCTTCTTGGAAAATCTCTTCTTCATTAGCAGGAACATTGGTATCATTAGAATCTGCTGGAGGAGTTACGGTGATCGGATGCAACAATGGTGAAGTCACTGCATTCTCACACTCATAATATAAACATAGTACAGCCTCTTCAACCAAGCTATCTAGATTGAATGACTCAAAGAAATCTTTATAGTCAAACATCCAATCAGGGCCACTTCCTTGAACATTTAGAGCATAGCGTTGAACTTCTACGTTTGCCCACTCTTCAACTTGACGAGTTCTTTTGTTAAATACGCGTTTAAGTGGTGTCGCGTACCCAACAAAATATCCCTCTTCTGCTTTCGATCCAAACTTCTCTGTAGGATTCAACATTGTACAAGGTGCCCCAAAAGATTCTAGATACTCTAAGTTCGGCTTTCGTCTATTAAGCAGTTCATAAGAAGTCTTTCTAAACATCTTCACTGTTAATACACGATTCAGTGTGTAACAAGCTGCGTAAATTGCTTCATTCCAAAACATCTCTGGAAGATTTGAGTCTGCAAGCATTGTCCTAGTTGTTTCTATTAGAATCCGGTTTTTGCGTTCTGCAACACCGTTCTGCTGAGGAGTGTATGGTGCACTATACTCGTGATGAATTCCTTTGTCTTCACAGAGTGCATCCATCTGAGAATTTTTGAACTCCGTCCCGTTGTCACTACGAATTCTTTTGATCTTTAAGCCGTAGATGTTTTCCAACCGGATGAACAGAACCTTCAGATTATTAAACGTCTCACTTTTGTGTTGCATGCACATAACCCACGAGAATCACGAGTAGTCGTCTGTAACCACAAGATAGTAAAGCTCTCCATAATGACTCTTACGCTTGACAGGTCCGAAAAGATCCATATGCAAACGTTCAAGTGGAAATTCTACAGAGTTTACTTTCTTCGGTTTGTGGGACTATTTTTGCTGTTTGCCTTTCTTACAACTCACACATTTGTCGTTCAAATGAAAATGCTTCACATTAACGCCTTCTACAAGCCCGTTCTTCACCAAATGATTCATCTTTCTTAGGTGAGTGTGTCCCATCCTTCTGTGCCACATAATCGATTCTTTTTCTGTAGCTTTGGATAGAAAACACGTAACTTAACCCTGGGTTGTGGTTGCCTTGCTCATGTCAAGAATGTACAGATTGTTCATTCTTGGAGCTTTTAACATGATCCACTCTTTTGGAATGACGTAACCGAGTTTAAGAATGGTTTCCCGCAAACGCCACATAACCACCATTAATAATTTTTATATCAAAGAGTAGCGTTAAATCTCCGGTCATGTGCCCAGAAGCTCCACTATCGACAATCCAAAGACTGCAAACAGGGCCAGTTGAAGCTCCCAGTACACATCACAAACAAAGTTATTTTTTAACAGGGACCCAAGCATGTTTGGTCTTGGGTCTTTGAAAGTTAGACTTCAAAGAATCACTCTCACAAACACTTGGTTTTGAATCAACTTTTTTCTGGTCATTCAAACACTTTCAGTTTTGACATTGGCAGTTGATGTAGAAGCGCCTGAAGAACCCGTTGGTGTCCAAGATTGTTCAGAACGTTTGAGAATCCTAATCTGAGATTTTTGACCCTCAGTAGGTTTCTTTGTATCGTTCGAGAAAGTAACTTTCTTGATAACCTTATCTGATTTAATAGATACAGGTCCCACCGATGATTTCATAGCCGGTTTTGGAAAAACCTTTTGTTTAACATTAATTGTGTTCACCATTGGCTTCTTCAGTTTCTTCTCCATGGCAATTCGATTTCTGTTATCATAGACAATCGGTCTATTTTCCCTTTTGTTGTAAAACTGGTTTTGATTATAAAATTTTTGTCTTTGTGGGAAAAACTGTTGTTGTCTTTGAGACCTAAATTCTTGCCTTTGAGGTACAAATTGTTGCCTCTAAGGAACAAATTGTCTTTGTGAACCATGTTGTCTATGACCATCAACCAAATTCCTAGAATTCTGCCTCTGCTCAACTTCGTGCCTCTTATGTCTCACATATGGGCAGTGAGCAAGTAAATGCCCTCTCTCCCCACATTTGAAACATGCACGGTATTCTTTAAAGACATTCTTTGAATTTGGTTTCGCGAATGAGTTGACCGGGTATTGATCATCAACACACTTACGTCTTAAACTCATTGGAGCGGGTTCCTTTGAGTAAGTTGGTTCAATAAATCCGTTAACCTTTTCTTTTGGCTTAATGAATTCAGTGACATGAACCTTTGGTTGTTGTTTAGAATTATCACCATACAGCTTCCGAATTAACTCGGGAGGAAGATCAATTGTCCTTTCATGTTTAGGAAACCAAATGGTACTCTCTTGCCAGATTTTGTCAATTTTTGAATAGTTGGCAAACTGTATAGGATATTCTTCATCAGAGATTATCTTATCGGATCCTTCCATCCGATAGAAAACCTTGACTGGTTTGTCAACGGATTCATTTTTCACAGTTTTATTAACTGATTGATTCATTTTGTTTTCAGTTTTCTGAAAATGAGGAACCTAAGAAGTTTCATTTGTTCTGATGTGATTTTCCAATGGAATCTCAACATCTTTCTTAGGTTTCTCATCTTCAGTATCTGAATCATCAGTTATTGCGACCACTCCTTCATCATTCAATCCAAGTATCGGTCTCACATCGGAATTAGGATCACCAACACTTGAGGTGTTAGATTCATTGTCCGATGAGGAATCCGATTTAACTGAACTCTCCGGTGTTACTGAATTCAAATTGTGGTTTTCAAATAACACTGGAGAAGGACATATTTGTAGTTTGCACTATTGGATCGTGATGGTTCCTCAATGATGTGGTCCACAACATAAGCCACATGTTTATAACTCTCTAACTTTTTATTGACTTTTTTAGCAAAACACTTGATGGTAGCCATTTCCAATTTTGTTTCCTCAAGTTCATTAATGTAATTGTTAATGGCAGTTTATTTCAATGAAAGAGTATTCTTTAATTCTGTAATGTCCTTTTTATACCCTTCAAGGGTTTTGTTAAAATCATGTGCATCCTTACGATAAGATTGAATGTTGATTCTAGCACTCTCAAGTTGAACCTTGAGTTGTTTGTTCTCCTCAATCAATCTATCACAAGTACCACAATATTTATCACTAGTCATATCAGTAGTAGAGTCAGAACTTACCGATTTAGGCGGATCTGTCATGGCCATCAGTGCAAAGTGAGCCTCCTTCCCAGCAAAGAACTTAGAATAATCGATCTTTGTGAAGGCATCATCCACTATGCACGATTTCTTCATCACAGGTAGTCTGCTTCGGCTAGCAACTGATCAATTTCATCATCTAGAGAATTAACACTAGCTTCCAAATAAGCTTCACTCTCAGAGTCAGAATAGACAGATTCTGGTTCATCAGAAACATCAACAACGGAGTCAATAATAGTCCCCGAAACCTTCTCAGCACTTGTGTCTTCAACCTTCTCAGCAACCAAAACTTGAATTTCATCAGCCATCTTCTCAATCACCACCTCAGACACTTTCTCAGATTCCAAAACATCTCCATCTATCACCGACTCCTCTAAAACCATCTCTTTAGCCAGACATACTACATTCCCACTTGTAATCTCCTCAACTCCCAATTGCATAGCAGTCCAATCATAACCTTCATCCTTTTGAATCACCAAGGCCTGATTCTGGTTCTAATTTTGAGGTTGGTTGTTTGGTGTAGAAATAGGAATAATGGTTATAGCTGGGTTAGATGTAGTTTGGGTTTGAGTTTGGTTGGTTGTAGATGCTTGTCTAGATCTGGTATTTTGAGAGGTGTTTTGTCGGTTTTGGTAATTGTTTTGTTGTGGATAGTTGTTGCTGTTTTGGCTTTGGTAGGTAACCTGGTTTTGTGATTGTCGGTTCTAATAGTTGAATTTAAATGGGTTTCTATTACCTTGCTGCATCGGTTGAGTACACTCTCTCTTGAAATGACCTCAATTACCACAGTTGAAACAAGTTACCTTAGCTTTGTTGAAGCCATAGGTAGTATTTAGTGAGGTAGCAAGATCAGTTCTGCCTGTTTTCTCGATAAACTCAGTAGCTCTTCTCATCACGCTTGCAAAAGCCCATTGAATATCAATCAGTTCCATATCTTCCTTATCTATCTGGGCATAATCTTCATTAGTTAGCTTGTTGTTGCCTATCTGACTTGCCACTATTCCATTATATGAAGCGACCATTGCTGAAACTAAAGCAATGTGTTGTTGTGCCACTTCTACAGTCACATCGTTCATGTTAGAAGTTTCCAACACAATCGGACTTTGGTTTGAAGACGCTTGTGTCATTGAAGGATATTGTTGTTGTTGAGGTGTGTTCATGGATGATGTATAACAAGCAGCAGACATCTGTGGTTGAGTTGGTATGTAAGAGTTTTTTGTGTAGGAAGTTGGTGTGTAAGTTGGTGTGTAGGTTGGTCCTGGTGCAAGATAATTGATTGGGTTTCTTGGTGGTTCAACAACAATGGAAAAACAAGCTATATGTGGTGCAACATTTCCACCTACTGATGAACTCGACATAGAGGAAGATGATGAAGCATGATACAGTTCCGGGTTTTGTGGAAACCTGGTTTCCACTTTTGAATATGCATCCTTTTCTTTCAAAACTTCAACATATAGACTCCAATATGGAGGCAACGAATCAGCAAACTTGTCCACCAATTCAGTCATTGGAATCTTGATGTCATAGTTTGACAACTCTGATAATAAATGACAGTATCTTGAAACAAGTTCTTGTAGAGTTTCATTCCCAACATAGCTGAAATTCTCAAACTCTTTCTTCAACTCTTCCATTCTGAGTCTTCTGGTCTTCTCATTTCCATCATGCCTATTCTTCAGAACATCCCAGAGTTGCTTTGATGTAGTACACGATCCGAATTGATGTAATAAATCTGTAGTCAACGCCTGAGATAGTTGTAAAAAGGCTTTCTTCTCAACAACAAACTTTTTCTTCTCGTCTTCTTTCAACTCTTCAAGTGGAATTTGAATATCTGTGTTCTCAAGACATGGAGCAACGTATCCCTGTACGATCATTTGCCAATCTTCACTTCCTTCCAATCCCATACCCTCTAGATGAATCTTAAACTTCTTTTGCCACTGATAGTAATCTGACATGTCCAACAACTTAGGTGGATGATTCCCACTTCCCGATGATAAATCATTGATTAATGTGGTAATCGCATTTGTAGTCTGAGACTCCACCGCTGTTGCCGCTGCAACTCCCCAAAAGTCATTTACTTGTTGTTGTGGAGGTTGAGTAATAGGTGGTGGTGTTGAACTAGTCATGGCAATGTAGTTGATCGGTTGAGATGACTATGTGTTCCGGTCTTCTGAGAAGCCACTGCCCACGGATTCATCGGAACGTGCTGTTGTTGTGTTGTTGCAGGTCTAGGTGTCATAGGAAATCCCCAAATGTTGTCCATGATGCTCGGAATGTAAACACTTAGAATAATTTCAAAAAACAAAATTAGGTTCGACCTCTGAAATCAGATCGTGGGTTCGAATGTAGAATAGACTCTAGTTCGACCCCTGTAACAGACTCGAAGGAGAAAAATAAACACTCTAGACTTGGTTCGACCCTGACAAGATACACCTTCGACCTCCCGTATGGTCGAAAGAAACAAACTTGGTCGAATGAAAACACAACACACTTGAAAATTTTTGGTTCGACCTAAAATTACTCTGATTCGACCTGAAAACACTGATTTGACCCTAAAAACTCACACGTTCGACCTAACTCTCTCTGGTTCGACCCGACCCATTTGAAAAACGGTTATTCTTCAAAAATCAGTTATTTTGATCCAAGTTTTTCAAAAGTTTATGGATTTTGATGACCTTAATCAGGTTTTGCTTCAGATTTGATGGAGATCAACTTTAATGAATGAACATCTTGATTTTATCCGTGAAATCAAGTGAAAATCAATCAATCTCCATTAAAACTGAAAGTTCATGCAAAACATAAAAATTTTAGGTGTTTTTGGATAAAAATCTGTTCGAAATATATCAAATTGAAATTGTATGATCGAGATATGCTTTGATACCACTTTGTAGAGGATCGGTTTTTACAAAAACAACTAGATGATCATACAAATGGAACAATCCAGGTGCGGAAACCCTAGATCGTATGCAATATGATAAAGATCAAATCAGAACACAATCAAATACCTTTTCAATAATCATTTCATTAATAAACATGTTGAATAATCTTGTTAGATAGTGTTTACAATGAAATATAACCAAACTAGAACTTTCTAGAACTCAGAGAGAACACACACACAATACTCTATTAAGAATGACCAACTATTTCATCAAAATAAAACTTAAACTTTATATACTACTGCACATTCGACCCCTCGACTAAGTCGAATGTGATCTTCGACCTTCTCCTTAGCTCGAACCAACCATATTGAACATCAAAGCTTCCTTCGACCACATAACTTCTTCCTTCGACCCCTCGATCACCCGAATGAGCAATTTCTTCACTACAAAAACTACCAAAACGCTACAATGACAATCCAAAAGCAATAAGTCACATTCCGTGCACTTAAAAGTTCATTCGACCTATCCAGAGTTCATGATCATATTTTCTTCAAAAACACACAATTTTGATCTGATTCTTGAAAATTTTATCAATTTGGATTGAAAATTAGTAGGTTATGGATCAGATGGAATTCTAAACAACTTTTGTGAAAGAATTTTTGAAATTGACACCAAATCAACTTTCAAATCAATCAAAAACCATGTTTAATGTTCAAACTTTGAAAACAGCAAAAGTTTTGATGATTTTGGACTGAAATCTGTATAATTTTTATCAATCTGCGATCGTGTGATTGAGCACAAGCTTTGATACCACTTTGTAGGATCGGTTTTCAATCAACAAACATTTAATCAACATAATGTATGAACCGTCAGGTGCGGAAACCCACGATTGAGCAAAATGATTAAAATATATATCAAAACACGTAAAGTTTCATTTTCAAGCGTTTGGGCTCGAATGGAACTTGACAAAACTGACAACTCTCTGATAACTGTCACTAACAACCTCCTATATATAGACTAAGTCCCATTCGACCTTGCGAGGGTCCTAACCAACTGGTTCGACTCTGCATCAACCCGAACCAAATCTTCTAAACTTCATTCGACCTATCGATATCCCGAACCAAAACACACAAAATAAACATAAACTTTACAATTCGACGTTTACGACTTAGACGACCCGAAAGCTACAGACACATATGAAATTTGCATCTACAGAGAGCAAAGAATGAAGTATTGGCAAAAGAGAACAACAAAATTACAGCACTACAAGCAACAAAAGGACCAGACGTCACACTGTTAATGATTCGAAAACGGTTCTAGAAACCTCCATGTCCCCTTCCAAGATAAGGAAAAAATTATAAAGATGTGCAGTCCTTTGTAATAAATTCAAGAACGTACTATTTTACTCCTTTCCTATCTTATCTTATCTTATGTTTGTTGTTTTCTTGCTCTTTTTTTATTGTGTCATTCATCCAGATGTCAAAGTGAGTTCCTTTAAGTTCGTATTTAAATCCAAAGGTCACAGAATTTGTATCAGCACACACTTTAATAGGCTGGAAACATTATCATTAGTGATAATGGGGCCATCAAACTGGGAGATCTTGGTGTTTCGGCTTGCCTATTTAATTCTAAGGAAATACATTTGTTGGTACACCATGCCGGTAATACTTGCATAACCTTTGTATAAAAGAACAACCTTCATTGATTGTATTTGAAATTAATTATGGTGACATTGTATATGCTACTATTTTCCATAATGAATGTACTTGTACCTGAACTTGTACTTATTGTGGTATTACAATTTTATTGGATGGCCCTTGAGGTTATCGAATAGTTATATGGCTATGACTTCAAGTCAGTTAATGTCACACCCCGCCAAGACAGAAACACGGGGATGTGATTCGAAAGGTTTTCAAGCAAAGGTTTGAGCAACACACAAGATTTATTTAAAATAGATACCGTCAAAGGATGGATGATGTCATAAATTATTTCAAATAACATAACATTGTCTGGAATTAAGAATGGTCTGAAAACACATGACTCTAAACACCTCAATAACTTGTTTCTTACCAGACTGGGGGGTATAGTGTGTGCAAAATGTCTAATTATGCACAGGAAATGACAATACTAAATAAAATGCGTACGGATGTTAACCTGGATCTTTGACTGGTGTCACAGTTAATTTTTTATTTTATAAGTTAAGTTGTCTGTCTACAAAGCCAAAGTAATGGAAAAATAATAAATATTACCTGAAATATTTTGCAGGGCCGATATCTAGTCCTTTCGAATAACATCTCTAGAGCTTGCTCATGGGGCACGCTCCCTGTTCATAATATCAATGAAAGTGCATTTGTGACACCCGGCAAACTCCGGTTATTTATTTTTGAAAACTCAGTAAGTCTACCTTAGCGAGTCGTGCATACATTACACATGACAAGGTCAATCGAGTCGAGTCGTGCATCATTGGGGTTCTAACACACACAAGTCTCGAGTCCCGGGAATTGGTGTACGAGTGTGAACGTGTTTGTTTTCATGTATTATGTGTTTATAATCTTTATGTGACTTGTCGGTATGTGAATACGTGCTTATATGTGTTAAAATAGTGTTTAACGCGCGAAAAACTGGTTTGAGGCTGCAGGGGGCGATTAGCCCAACATAGGGGACGATTAGGAGCCCTAATCGCCTGCTATGAGGCCTAATCGCCTGCATAGGGGGCAATTAGGTGCCCTAATGGCGTGCTGCAGATTTCTACTCACCTGTTGCAGCCCTGACGACTAGAAACGCCTATAAATACCACCCTTGTGTTGCAAAACATCATTTTAGAAACCCTAGCACACCCCAAAGCCACCACACACTATACCCAACCTCTGTAACTCGTTTTTTATTAAGAAACCACCTTTACAAGATCTTATACCTTTCTTTGCTAAAATCTAAGGTGTGTTCATCTTCTTAAACCATGTTAATCATAAAGTTTTACTCCCTAGAGGTCCAGACCTGGTTTCTAAGTATTTGTGTCTTTGAAAACTTGTTAAAAACAGATTATAAACAAACCCACACCTTCATGCTTGTTCTATGTTATGTTATCATGCAAAGATGAGATTTTTGATATTAAAACGTGTTTGTTTCCATGTGTTTGATATGTTTCTGACTTAAATGAATCATTAGGATGATTGTCTATGAATTTGGGAGCATATAGTTGTGTTTTGATGATATTTGATATTTTGACCCGTTTGGGTGATTTTGGGAGAGTTAGTATGATTTAATATGTTTTGATGATTCTAGAGGATTAGGGTTTGCTCTAGGATGATGCTAGAACAGTAGGAAAGGATTAGATGACGTTGTTATGTGATGAAATCTGAGTATTTGCTATTTAAGGTAAGTTTTACATGATGATGTGATGTTTACATGATGAATATGCTATTTTGGGAAAACCCTTGCATTTGGGACTGTTAGAATGATGATAACTTAGGGGTTTTGCTTGAAATATGTTTGTTAATGTGTTATGATTGATATTGGGTGTTTACACATGTTTCGGATCTGATTTGGAGGGTTAAACGCGCGAAAACCCGTTACACAACTGTAGCAGGGGCGAGTAGTAGGGAGGATTTGGGGGGCGAGTAGGCCCCTAATCGCCTGAAGTATCAGGCAATTAGCCTCCTAATTGCCTGTTTGACCATCCTAATTGCTAGTTGACTTTCCTAATTGCCTGTTTGACCATCCTAATTGCTAGTTGACTTTCCTAATTGCATGATTAATGTCTAATCACGTGATTAGCTAATTTAAGCATAGTTTGACATCCCGAACATGAAACGACACCTAGGAACATGCTAGGAACCCTGTGGAATGTCCGATAACCCGGTAATACACGTGTGGACTCGTATATGCGATATATGAACTATATGTTGACTTTGGTGAACTGTTATGCGTATTAAGTGCATGTTTGCTTGTGATTGCATGATTTCTCACTCTTAGCTAACACATGAGTCGTCGGGTCACCAATGGGACATCGGGTCTTGTATGTGTGGTCAAAGTAGCAGTCAAACGTGTTTTCAAAACGTACTTAGTCATGGTCTGGACAATCGGGGACTAAATAGCCTTCGAGTTATTAGTCTAACTTGACACATATTTTATGATAGGTCGCCACTAGTTGGGACTATCATATCACATAATCGGTTTACTCATTAACAGAAGACGCAACCTAAGGTGAGTTCACGGCCCCACATTTTACGATTTTTGCTTTCGGGGGAGAAACATGCTTAAACTCTTTTATGACTCATTTTCATGTTATACTATGGCTTACATCTTATTACTATACGGTTCATCAAAAAGTCCCTTAGAAACCACTAACATGGGAATATGGCGGGGAAATGTGGATAGCGCTATTGGGAACTGACAAGCCCCACTCGACGGCTGGAGGCCGGGCGGGTGCATATTGTCTCTAAACACACAAGGCCCACCGGTGATGACGGTAGTCCATAGGAATTAAGGGTCACTGAACGGGCATAGTCAGTAATGGTTTCACCCGTAGTAGTAATATTCTTATGCGCCTAGCTAGCGTTCTCACAAGCATAGTAGTAACAGTAACGGTAACGGTTTTCGAAGGATCACTTTAAACGTTTAAATAAAACCTGTGAACTCACCAGCATTATATGTTGACTCTTTTAGCATGTTTTCTCATGTCGCTAAGGTAACAGCTGTCAGCTAGGTGCACGGAGTCGCACAGGAGTCGTACTCGCGTCTAGGGTCGTTCATGCATGTCTCTTTATGTTAAACTTTTGAACTTATGTCTTTAGTTACTCATGACTTGTAAACTTTAAATGC
Source organism: Ambrosia artemisiifolia (assembly GCA_032199755.1). NCBI lineage: Eukaryota > Viridiplantae > Streptophyta > Magnoliopsida > Asterales > Asteraceae > Ambrosia > Ambrosia artemisiifolia. The sequence goes on along the minus strand of CM063519.1, from coordinate 45,240,194 downwards.
TTCCGCACTTTCAGATGTTGGTTTTAATCTTATGCATGGTTTTTATTTACGTATGTTTTTACATTTAGACGTCGTTTATTGTGACCGTTGACTTGGATCCTGGTGTGTCACACGCCTCGCGGTAGAACTCCGCAAGTGGAAATTTGAGGGTGTGACAGCATTCATCTTGCATTTTCATATATTTAATTCGATGGATTAGCCTATTAGTGTTATATCTAAAACTAAGGCATCGCAACTTAAATTTCTTCTATAATGACAAGTTTTGCTCATGACCTTACTTTAGCACTTTTTAATCAATCATGTCTCGTACTTGTTTTTTTCTGTTCCTCTGTTCTAAAGTCTTTCAAGCAGATGATTGCAAGTTCTTTGGTTAAAGATACTTCAAAACGTCCTTCTACTAAAAAGCTTCTTAAACATCCCTTTTTCAAACAAGTTAAATCTAATAATTTCATAGCACGCAAGCTTTTGGAAGGTCTACCGGCATTTGGTGACCACCTACAAGCATTGAACCACTTACAACTGCTGCAATTGCAATGACTGAGAAGAAGATGGACATGTCATTAGGTACAAACACTACTTTTGTTTCAACTGATTTATATATCCTTCAGATAGGTAATTTATATGACACTAAATTTATAAAATTTGTTTGTTAAATGATATTATCAAATGTCTAAGAATGGAACTGGCACCAATAAGGGCAAGAAGCAAAGGATTCTTGTAAGAGACCTAACCAGGCAGTGACTTCAAATAAACCAAGGAAAGTTTTGCTTCCGTGTCCATTAGCATGTATTTTTTATAATACATGCCTTTTCCTACAATCATGTTATAAGTAACCTTGTGTATGTGAATTAAATGTTCAATACATATCTATTATTAGTGTAAATTAAGCCTTTTCAACTCATATTTTATTACGTCATATTAGATTTGTCAATCCTGGAACGCTTCCGGAGATAAACTAGTAATTTTATATGTTTTTAACTTCAATATTTTTTTTATTTTAGCGGTTTTTAGTATTTAGTTTTTTATTTGACCACAAAGGTTTTCTTCTAAAAAGTTTGGCCAGTCTTTTTTTTTCTTCTAAAGTTTAACATTATGATTATCCGTGTTATGTTGACTCAAAAGTAGACGACTAACTAAGCTTGGAAATGGATACTTTAACTTGAAAGTTTCAATAATAAACATATATTTTAGTTGACTTAAAAGAAAGAATATTAGAGTTTTGCTTTTTTTAGTTAATCATTCGATCCTCAAGTCATTAGTTAAACTCAATTAACCTCAAGGTGAGAGTCTAAAATTTCTAATTAAACTAATAAAACTGACAATACTTTAGGGGGATGGGCGTAACCAGAAACGGTCACGGATATCTCACTATCGATACGGTAACATCGTCGCTTGTGGTGCTGGTAGTGGATCCGTTGACCGTTTCCTGGTTTAGTTAACGGGTAGTGAAGTGAATTTTTGAATGAAATGGTTAAATTTTTTGGTTTTTATAGTTTGACACCTGGGGTTTTTCTTTTCACTTAACAAAGGGAATTGATGGAGAACTATTCATCAAAGTTTGTATAACTCCTGAGGTTTTTCTTTTCACTTAACAAAGGGAATGGAGGGAGAACTATTCATCAAAGTTTGTATATCATATATAGGGTAATTTGACACCTGAGGTTTTTCTTTTCACTTAACAAAGGGAATGGATGGAGAACTATTCATCAAAGTTTGTATATCATATATAGGGTAATTTGACATCTGAGGTTTTTCTTTTCACTTAACAAAGGGAATGGACGGAGAACTATCCATCAAAGTTTGTATATCATAAATAGGGTAATTTTTGTTTACCCTCATTTGTTGGCCACCAAGGTTTTTCCATTATGTTTTGTTTTCTAATTTGATTAGGCTCTGAGAATAGTAACGTTTTGGTTTTCTTAATTTGGCCATCAAGGTTTTTCATAACATGACATTTTAGATTTTCTAGTTTGGCCACTGTAGTATTTCTTTTTCACTTTGTGCGCATAATTTATTTAGTTTGTCTTTTCTATTTTGAGCACATATCTTTTACGGAACTCCAATATAAATTTTGATTGGAAATGAAGTTGTATTCGAAATAGGGATATAGTGACCGAACTACATTGTTACTGGTATCAATGTTATTGGAATCAATATATAGATGTTATCAGAATCATTGTTGGTATTCTTTTTTATGGTGTTCGATCAATGTAAAACATGGGTTTCAACATCATATATCCTTTTTAACAATGGTACTGCGATCAGTGTCATCGGATCTAGTCAGTACCAATCTACTCGAAAAAACGTGTCCGTTTTTGTTTTTACGGTTTTCCAATTACAACTCTATTTTTCGGGTTACGTCATACAACATTTCTATTTGTATAGTAAAATCATTGTAAATCAGTTTTTTTTTATAGTAGTCCAAACCACATTATTTATTATTCAACCTATAAACACACACATATAAGTTAGTTCTTCTTTAATACGATAATGTTTTACATTTCGTTATTTAATTTGATGAGGTAACATGCCGTGACACACGTGGTTGGTTATACATTTTTACATCCGGATTTTAAAATTGCGTTTTTGTAATATATATATATATATATATATATATATATATATATATATATATATAACTTATGGGAATGTATCTATAGAAAACCCATCCTTATTCGGTAAACTCTGAAAACTCTGACTTCCCAATATTTTTTTTTTTGAAAAAAATAGGGCAAGTAATATACATGATTTTAAGCATTTTGGGCCAAAAAAATTAAAAAAGCGCCGAGTATTTTTTTTTAAAAAAAAAATAAAATTTTGACTAACACATGTTAAGCGCTAATAACAGGTGTTAACCATGTGTTAACTATATGTAAAGAATAGACGTTTTTTATTTTTTTTAAAAAAACCGTTCGGCGCTTTTTCGATTTTTTTGGCACAAAATGCTTAAAATATATATATATTACATACCCTAAAATTTTCATAAAAAAAAATTCGGGAAGTTAGAGTTTCCAGAGTTTACCAAATAACAAGGGTTTTCTCTATATACTTCCACTATAACTTATCATTCAACCTATATATGTGTGTGTGATTTTGTTATTCTAAATTTTATCCGATAATGTTTTATGTTTCGGTCTAAATTTGATGAGGCGTCACAAGGCTTCTGTGTGGTTCAACGCTTTTTCTTATGTGTAATTAAGGCATGTGTAGTGGAGGGGCGTTATGGGAATTAAAATATTATAAAATAATAGAAGGGGCGTTATGGGGCTTTATAAATTTGGGTAATCATTGCTTAATTATTGTTTTTTATTTATTCTTTATTATTATTCTTTATAAACAAATTAAAAAACAATTATTAATTACTCTTTTTATTAAATAATAATAATAATAATCTGATTATTATTTATAACAATTATTAAATTAAAAAGATTATTATTAATAATAATAAAATAATAACTCCACCTACCCTTCCCCTTCACACTTCTTCTTCACTTCCTCTTCTTCCTCTTTACACACACTTCAATAATAATAATAATAATAAAAGAAGTGAAGGGGCAGCGCCCGTTATAATCTTGACGTTCAGAGGGGCAGCGCCCCGGGGGGGGGGGGGGTGTGTTCCCCGACACTATGGGCCCAAAACGCTTGGATGGCGCCACTACTACGGGTGCACTTATAAACTCCTAATAAATAGTAACTTTAATATTTTTTTCTTTTTCTAACTTTGATTTTTTTTATCGTAGGTATTTTTTTTTTAATTGGCCACAAAGGTTTTCTTTATAAGTTTAACATTTTAGTTTTTTTGTCCTTTATTAGCTTGTAATAAAAACTTGGGGAATTGGATTTTAATAATCCATACTTTGCCTCATTGGCCGGTAATAATCCGTACTTAATAAATTCTCTACAACAGTCCCAACTTTCAATGTATTGGCCGACAGTGAACTTTTTAACTTTCAAACTCTTTCAATTTTGAAAATGGGTTAGTTTAATTTAACAAAAATTCATTGTCGGCCAATACTTTGAAAGTTGGGACTGTTGTGAGCAATTTCCTAAGTACAGATTATTGTCGGCCAATGAGGCAAAGTTTGAATTATTAAAATCCAATTCCCCTAAAAACTTTGTACTTTTAAGTTTAGCGACAAAGTTTTTATTTTAATTTTTATCACTAAAAGCTTTACTTAAAATTGAACATTTCAAATATAAACTGATATTTTTTTATTTAACTTGACGAACCAAATATCCAAATAATATCGACACGGATATTCATTTTCGTACTTTTCTCTATTTTCTAGTCTAATTTCATTGAAAATAAAGTTGTAGTTTGATCAACATTCGTTTTTGTCTCTTTCTCACATCAAGTACCAGTATCGTATCGATAGTGTAACGAACCAAACTTATACCGACTATCGCGAAATGCGAAGAAACCAACTAGTTTAATATTATTTTCAAAATAACGATCTTATAGTTCCAACAGGGTAGATTTACGGCATGTTTGGCAAAACTAGCTGGTGACTGGTAGCTAGAAGCTATTTAAATATATTTTGTGTTTGACAGAGTAGTTGGAGTTTTTAATAAAATGTATAAAATGACCAAAATGGACATAATTAAAAGCTTGTAAAGAAAGTTTTTATTTTATTTTTAAAATAAAATAGGTATTTGTGTCATTTACTAATTAAAGGCTTGTAGCTAGTAGAACTTTTTCTTAAAAACTAGTACTAGTAGATTTTCACTATAGAGTTTTTATACCAACCTAAATGCTTCCAGCTTCTTCAACCAAACAAGGTTTTCTTATTGATTAAGAGCTTTTTCTTAAAAGCTTAAAGCTTGAAGCTCCTAAAAGCTTCTTACCAAACATACCCTTAAGTTGTAGAAAATAAAAGTAAAAGAAAAGTCATACATATAATCATTTGGATCAGTGGTGGAAGAGCTTTTGGTTGCTTCAAGGGACTAAGGTTCGATCCCCATGAAGTGCAAATGTGAGGTGAGAGGGTTTTATCACCTTAGGTGAGTTCCCGCTCATTTGAGGTCACCGGTTCGACTCCTGGCAGCCCCCAGCAACCTTGGCCGGCCTGGGTGGTTAGGTTATCTTTCGGGGTAACAAACCAGTTTGACGCCATGGCGCCGCTTCGAACCGGGTCTGCGTCAGTTGTCAGTGGCTCCTCAAAAACAAAAAAAGAGACCACTGCGCTAGCCGATAAAAAAAACTAGCATTTTAAAAGGAAAGTGCAAGGAATCGGATTCAACTACCAAAAGGAAGCAGCATTCCATTTTAAAAAACTAAAATAAATGCCTTATAAAAGGAAGCCACATCCCATGTTCTTTTCGTCTCTTTTTTCATTTATCTAATGTTAATTGATCATTTGATATGTTTAATAACCATATTTAACTAGTGGTAATTGAGGCGGCGCGTTGCGCCTAGGTTAAACCGATATCTAATTCCGTGTATGTAACGCACAATAGTGGAAGGACGATGCAATTTCTTTTAATATTACAACAGCCTTTCTTTTAATTTTCCAGTATCTGTTACTGGTGTATAAGTTGCAAAAATACTGGCTTTCGAATCTGATGTAGCGAACCAATAATTAACGGACTTGAATAATAACTTGCCGGTCTTGAATAGTTACTTGACGGAGTTGGATAGTAGTTGACAGAGTTGAGTTGTAACATGATAGAATTGAGTAGTACCTTAACGGAGTTGAGTAAAGAAAATTAAAAAAAAACAGAGTTAAATAGTACCTTAACGGAGGAAAAAACGGAGTTGCGGAAAAATTTTTTAAAAGAACAGAGTAAATAGTAACTTGAAGGAGTTCAATAATAACGTCGTTAAGCTAACGGAGTTGAATAGTAGCCTAACGGAGTTGAGTAGCAACATAACGGCGTTGAGTGGAGTTGAATAGTAACTTGACGGCCTTGAATAGTAAATTGATGGAGTTGGATAGTAGTTGACGGAGTTGAGTTGAGTTGACTTGAGTTGTACCATGACGGAATTGAGTAGTAGCATAACGGAGTTGAGTACAGAAAATTAAAAAAAAAAACATAGCTAAATAGTAACTTAACAAAGAAAAAACGGAGTTGCGGAAATTTTTTTTAAAAAACCAGAGTAAATAGTAACATTAGGGAGTTAAATACTTAACGCGTTTGAATAGTAACTCCGTTAAGCTAACGAAGTTGAACAGTATCCTAACGGAGTTGAGTAGTAACCTAACGACGTTGAGTGGAGTTGAGTAGTAACTTGACGGCCTTAAATAGTAACTTTACGGAGTTGGATAGTAGTTGACGGAGTTGAGTTGAGTAGTAACATGATGGAATTGAGTAATGGCCTAACAGAGTTGAGTGAAGAAAATTAAAAAAGTAGAGTTAAATAGTAACTTAACGGAGTAAAAAAACGGATTTAGGAAAAAAATTTTAAAAAAGTAGAGTAAATAGTAACTTGACGGAGTTGAATAGTAACCTAACGGAGTTGAATAATAACTCCGTTAAGCTAAATAGCAACTTAACTGAGTTAAATAGTATTTTAACGGAGTTGAATAGTAACTCCGTTAGTACTATTCATGAGAGTTTGAAAACTAATATATAGGTAAAGGTAATTAGGTTAAACTTATATATGTAAATAGCTTTTAATTTATAAACTAAATTTCAAATTTGTGCGATTTACATTTATACCAGATTTCAAAGCATCTCCCTTACATTTAAACTTGATGAGTTATGTATTTTATGTTTTAAAATCTTGCACGTTTTGCCCTTTAACCCTAACCAAGTTAGATTTTAACGCTAATATGGGGGTAAATCTGTTTCTTTATGCTTCTATTAGCTATTTGTGTAACTAAGTTAAATTTTAGATGGGCTATTTGTGTAACTAAGTTAAATTTTAGATCAAAAAGATAATCAGCTTCACTCTATCTCCTCCTTCTTTCTATCCCACTTACCCATACCACCCTACCTACCATATTATTTCTCTTTTTACAAACTAACCACCACTACCTATTATAACCAGTTGGGAGTAGCACTACCAAATCACTGCATAGATTCACTACTCTGAAACAACAATTTTAAGGTAGCACTACTCTGAAATATTATCCTGGAAATTATATTTTTTTTATTTAGGTTTAATATAGCTTTATTATTTCATTTAAATTAAAAAGCAGTCACATGACCGTTTGATAGCATTAAATTTAAGAAAAAAAATTCACACTATAAATTCATACAAAGTCTTTCATACCTACAAACAAAAAATTCTACAATTTTTATTAATTCTTACAATAATTCTTCTTTAAAAAATCATAACATTTTAACCATTGTATGGGGGTTTAAACAACCTTTGTGGTTTTGTTTATAATAGGGGTGTTCAGAATTCGATTCGGATTCGAAAAATTCGAAATTCGACTTAGTTCGATTTGATTACCAAGAATTCGATTCGATTATTAAGAATTCGAATTCGATTCAATTCGAATTCGTGTCCAGTTAATCGAATACGAATTTATGATTTTAAATTCGATTCGAAATTCGAATAAAAATTGTACATGTATATTTTTTTAAAAATATATACACCCATACACATTATTATATAGACAAATATACACATTGTAAAAACAAACTTGTACATTTTGGTCAAAATCTAAGAATCCATAGTCTCTACAACTTTTACTTTTACCATAACCATATTTTACATATTTATCTTATACATCATAAAACTCTAACAAACTATACTCTCTAGTATTTTTACTATTCCCATTTTTGACATATTGTTATTTATCACTTTTGTAGATTTGTATTTTATATGTTAAAAATAATGAGTTTATATTAGTTTTAAAACTAAAAGTAAAACAATTTATTATTTATGGTAAATTTGAACTAAATCGAATTTATTCGAATTCGATTCGAATTCGAGTTTCTTATTCGAATCGAATACGAATTCGGGCAAAAATATTAAAAATTCGAGAATTTCGATTCGAATAATTCGAAAATTCGTTATTCGATTCGTTGAACACCCCTAGCTTATAATGGTGTGCTTGTGATTTTTGCCTAATGCTTTGTAGGTTGTACTGTACTTTCTTTTTTCTCTATTTTGTTTAACTTTTAACCTTAATAGTTTTTATGTTTTACATTTAGCCCTAACACTTTTTTTTACTTTCAAAATTGGTGTTAAGCCGTCGTGACAGGCGTGCATGGTTCAAAGTTTTTATGTCTACTTTTCGTGCAATTTATTTAGGTGTTTTTTATTTATTTTAATTTACGAGCTTTTCCAGCGGTGGTGTTGGTGATATATATATATATATATATATATGTGTGTGTGTGTGTGTGTGTGTGTGTGGTTCAAATGAGAACCTTTAGTCAAATTGAGAACTGAGAAAACCATTCTGGACCACACATTCCTTTAAGGCAAAAAAAAAACAAAATTGGCTAAATCGCCCAGTTTCTTGCAAGGTTTTTTTTTTTTTGCATTTATATATGTAAGTCCAAGATCCTCTCCTTGTGTTATCAAACAACACCCAATCGAATGCGGAATGTAAGACTAAATGTAAGAACAAAGAAGAACTAGTTGAACATAATGATTTCGATTACTAAGTGCACACGGTTTCTAAAGAACAGTATGGTACACAATAATATCCGATGACAATAGGAAGCAAAACATAATCAACTACCAACCATCAAAAGACCTAAGAACTCCCTATTTATAGCTAACATAGGCGGTTCTAGTTACACAGGCTCAATAGGCCGAAACCCACTAATTGAACCACTAAACAAACCCAAAACACTTAATGAACCAAGACAAACGCAAACCTCTAATTAAATAGCCCAACAATATCCCCTTAGGTTTGTATCGTCTTGGTAACTCTATCTCTAATTCTTTCTGCTTCCTTTGGTGGTCTTCTTCTTTTTCTTTAATTTTTTCTTCAATTCTTCAGTCGATTTGCCAACATATGAACCAAATAATCTTGTCTCCACTGTACTTCTACGATCAGCCTCTAATCCAAACCTTGTCACCTGAGCAACTGCACCAGTGAACGATTTAGCACAAGCTTCATAGTTTGGATCACATTGAATTTGATGCTTCGCCAAAACTTGAACGTCTTCAGAATGTAAGCACATCAAATCTTTAGCATCAAAAATTCTAAACTCATCATTTTCACAAACAATCACAGCAGAACGAGACGTTGAATCATATACCCAAAACTTTATATCTTGTAGATGCCATTTTGCGACTAAGGATTAGATACTAACATGTGTTAATGGGCGAATGAGAATCAGAAAGGGCGAAGGAGACTAAGAGTGGGCGAAGGTACTTTGTATGTGGACGAAGGTGGAACAGGAATGCACAGAAGAACACATTCGACCAGTTCACCTGGGCGAATGTGGAAACAGCTTACCTTCGACCAGTGTAACTGGGCGAACGTACAGCTATTATAAATAGATTTCAAGTTTTTGTAATGGATAACGAGTCATTGAGAGTGTGTGTTTTGTGTGTGTGTTTCTGAGAGGTTTGAGAGTGTTTGTTTGAGTTCTAGATTAACTGTATTGAGTCTGTAACCAAGTTTATTGAAAAGTTAATCTATGAAAAGCCTTTAAAATGATCTTGATTGTGTTTTGATTGAGTTTACTTCAGTTTGTTCTAAGCTAGGGTTTCCGCACCTGGTTTAGCAACTTGTATGATCATATAATCCTGTAATTGTTGTCAAAATTCATCCTCTACAAAGTGGTATCAGAGCTTAGAGGATCATACAACAACAAATTGATAAACTCAGAGCTGATTTGGACATAATTTTCATCAATTCACATCTGTTTTCAATTAAAAATGGTTTTTGTGTGTTTTTGAAAGAATTAGAGGTGATTTTGTGGTTAAAATTCAAAATTCCAAGTTTTAAAGTTGTTCCAAATCATCTCCGAAGCATAACCTGATCAAGATCAATCAAATCCACAAACTTTTGAAAATCATTGATCAAAATAACCGTTTTTCAAAGTGTAACCGTTTTTCAAAAGTGCAGATATGGGCGAACCTGAGGTTAGTGGGCGAACGTGTGGGTTTTAGGTCGAAGGTGATAGGAATTCTGGACGAACCAAGGAGTTTTAGGACGAACGTAGGTTGTTTCACTTGAATTTTCTTCATTCGGGTCCTATTTTCTACTCTCGGGAGATCGGGCGGACGAACGTAGAATTCACACGGACGAACCTAGGTCTATTTGGGCGAACGTAGGAAGTGTTTGTGTGGTTTTTACATTCTGCTAATATCTTACATTCGGGTGATTGTTTTGGGCGAACCTACACCAAAAGGGACGAACCTGATTATTTGTGGGCGAACCTAGGATAGTTTTTGAAAATTTTTTCTAAGTGTTGAATTTCTCGAAGTACGTGACTATGTGGCGTTATCAGACTACTCCTACACCAGCAACTACACAATCACAACAGCAGGTGATGGACCCATGGACAGTGGCAGCACAGAAGACGAGCACACAGTCTTCGCAGCCGGTTAACTACATGACTCAGAATGCACCTACAGTACCACAGTCTGACTACTGGGGAGTAGCAGCAGCGGTGGTAAATACTCAAACTACTAATGCTATTTCCACACTGATTAGTGATTTGTCTTCAGGTAGCGGGACTCGGCCACCGAAGCTTATGGAGATTCAAGAATATAATCAGTGGCAGAAAAAGTTCAAGATACACTTGGAAGGCATGGGAGTGGAAGGTGCTGAAGCATGGAACATGATAGCTAAAGGATACACACCACCAGTTCTGGAGAACACAGGTGAACCAGTGCCATTGGAGAGCATGGCGGAGGATGAGAAGAAGAAGTTTGCTGTGGAAAAGAAGGCGTTCTCACAACTGACACAAGCCATTACAAATGATCTTTTGCATCAGTTCGGGACGTGCACAACTTCTAAGGCATTGTGGGAAATGCTTAAAAGGAAGCATGATGGAAATGAGAAGACTCGGAATTTGAGGATGGAAGAGCTTGTTAAGGAGTTTGAGAATTTTTCTTATGTTGGAAATGAAACTTTGAAAGAACTAACTCCTAGATATAATCATTTAATATCTGAATTGTCTAGCTATGGTGTACAGATCCCTATGGCAAAACAGGTGGACAAGTTTGCTGAAGCATTACCACCAAACTGGGATCAGCATGTGGATGTTCTGAAGGAGAAGGATGCTTTTCAATACTGGTCTCTTCAAGAGTTCGTTGAGAAGCTGGAAAACAAAGAATTGGAAGAGAAGAGGAAGGCTAGGAGAGCACAGATTCCTCAGAATCCAAATTTGTATTTTGGAGGATCTTCAATTCCAGTGAGTACAAGTTCAGGAGGACTCGTTACACCACATGTTGCTTGTATATCAAATGCTGTAGAATCACCCATCATTAACTACCATCAACAAACTTTATCTTTATCACAACCACAACCACAAGTTCCATATCAATATTCATACATTCCACCATTCTCCCCAAAACAACAAGCAGCTTTTTACACTGCTGGTCAAACTCAACCACAACCAATGAACCAACCTAATCAATCAACTGTGGTTTTAGAAACTTCCAATCTTGGAAATGTGACAGTTGAAGTTGCTCAGCAACACATTGCATTAGTCTCTGCAATGGTTTCTTCCTATAATGGATTAGTTGCTAGTCAAATTGGTAATAACAACTTGACCAATGAAGACTACGCACAGATTGATAAGGAAGAAATGGAACTCATTGATATTCAATGGGCATTTGCGAGTATAATGAGAAGAGCAACTGAGTTTATTGAGAAGACAGGTAGAACAGACTTGGGAACTTCTCCTAATACAACCTACGGGTTCAATAAGGAGAAAGTGACTTGTTTTAACTGTGGAGGTAAAGGTCACTTTAAACGTGAATGCACTCAACCACCGAAACAAGGCAACAGGAATCCATTTAATGCTACCTATCAGAACCGTCAACAACAAAACCAAAACCAAGTTTCTTCCCAAAACAACAACAACAACTACCAAAACCGTCAAAACAACTTTAACAACAACCAAAATAGACAACCAACCACACCAAACCAGACACAAAACCAAACACCAAATAATACTAACCGAACAGTCATACCAATCACTACACCTGCTGAACAACAGAATACCAATCAAGCATTGGTTACTCAACAAGATGAGAGGTTTGACTGGTCGAGCATTCAGATAGGTGTTGAGGAAATTACCACTGGGGGAAATGTGGCGTGTGTTGCCTATCAGGTTGATCTTGAAGATTCTGTGACGATGGAGGAGAAGGTTGAAACTGAGGTGAATAGTGATGATTCTGAGGCTGAGATAGATGGTGATTTTGAACCTGTTAAGGTTAATTCTGAGGTTAATGTTGAGGTTGAAAATGAAGAGACAAATTCGGGAGTTGTGATTGATACTGTTTCTGATATTCCTGAGGAGTGTGAATCGGTTTATTCTGATTCAGACAGTGACTCGGATACGGAAGCTAGTGTTAATTCTCTTGATGAAGATATTGATCAGTTACTTGCAGAAGCAGATTTTCTGATGACTAGGAAGTCATGCATTGCAGATGATGCTTTCACAAAGATTGATTATTCCAGATTCTTTGCAGGAAAGGAAGCTCATTTCGCATTAATGGCCATGACTGACCCACCAAAATCTGTAAGTTCTGCATGTAATACTGATAATACTAGTGAAAAGTATTGTGGTGGATGTGATAGATTGACTGAGGAGGTTAAACAACTCCGTGTTCAACGTGATAGTGCTATCATGAACAGTCAATCTACTCGCAAAGAGTTGAATGCTTTTAACAAAGTATTAGATGGCTACAAAAAGGACATTTCCGACTTGAAAAATACTTTGTCTTTAAAACAATTGGCAATTAACAACTATATCAATGAAATTGAAAATACCAAGTTGGAAATGGCTGCCATCAAATGCTTTGCTGAAAAAGTAAACAAAAAGTTGGAAAGTTACAAGAATGTTGCTTATGTGGTAGACCACATCATTGATGACAAAACAACCAATTATCGGGCTGTACCATCTCCGGTTCTCTTTGAAAACCATAATTGTCACTCAGTGACACCGGAGAGTTCGGTAAAATCTGATTCAGCATCGGAAAATGAATCTAACACTTCAAGTGTTGGTGATCCAAATTCCGATGTTAGACCGATTTTGGGAATCAATGATGAGGGTGTTACTGCTGAAAGTGTTGACTCAGATTCAGAGAGTGATGAAAATGGTTGTAACCAAACTGTTAATGCATGTGAAATTCCAAAAGAAAATCACATCATTACAAATGAACCAGTTTCATCATCTCAAATTGTTCCAATGAGAAATGTTCATCATGTGGAAAAGTCTGAGAAGAATGTTGTGAAGAAAGATCTTAATGGGATTAAGAAAGATCTTGAGAGAAATGAGAAAAACGAACAATGTGACAAACCTGTCAAGGTGTTTTATCGGATGGAAGGATCCGATAAGATCATCTCTGACGAGGACTTTCCAATTAAAAATGCCAATTATGCTAAAATTGAAAAGATTTGGCAAGAAAGTACTATTTGGTTCCCTAAACATGAGAGAACAAATGAAATTCCACCAGCTTTGTTAAAGAAATTGTATTTGGATGTTCCTCAAGAACCAAAGGTCCATGTCACAGAGTTTGTTAAACCCAAAAACAGAGCTAATGGTTTTAATGAGCCGACTTACTCGAAAGGGCCACTCCCTGAGAGTTTAAGAAAGCAACAGTATAATGATCAATACCCTATTAGATCATTTGCTCAACCAAATGCTCCAAATGTTTTTGAAGAGTACCGTGCGTGCTTTAAGTGTGGGGAACGTGGGCATTTACTTGCTCAGTGCCCATATGTAAGGCACAAAAGGCACGAGGTAGAAGTGAGGAATTCCATGAGAAAGCCGATTGATCATTATGTGCCACCTCATAGGAGAGTTGTTCCTCAACAACAACAGCCGTTTTATTATCAAAACAATTTTCAAATGAGGAACACTCGTCCAATGCACTATGATAGAAGAAATCGGATTGCGATGGAAAACTCGTGGAGGAAGCCTGTGGTGAACTCAACAGTTGATAGGCAAAAGGTTCCACCAAAACCGATTGTTAAATCAAATGTTGGACCTAAGTCTGTTAACTCAGATAAGGTTACCAAGAAGGTTACTTTTGCTAACAATGTTCAGAAACCGACTGAGAACCCAAAGTCTCAGATTCGTATCCTGAAAAGGAATGAACAAACTTGGACACCCAATGGTACTCCAGGAGCCTCATCTTCAAAGGTTAATGAGAAAAAGGAAACAATTTTGAGCAATCAGAAAAAGATTGATCAAAATGTTGTTAAAAATGTTTGTGAAAATGTCATTGTGAAACCTGATGTTGAAAGACCCAAGACTCAGGCTTGGGTCCCCCGAAAGCACTAAATGATTTACTTTTTGTGTGCAGGGAGCTTCAGCTGGCCCTATTAGCAGTCTTTGGATTGTTGATAGTGGAGCTTCAGGCCACATGACAGGGGATCTTGCGTTGCTGTTCGACGTGAAGAACATCAATGGAGGGTATGTAGCGTTTGCGGGAAACAAAGGCGGATATATCACGATGGAAGGGAGTGTGAGCAATGGGATCGTGAGTTTCGAGCGGATTTCGTATGTGAAGCAGATAGATTACAATCTGTTGAGTGTCAGTCAAATTTGTGACAAGAAATTTACTGTGCATTTTGATGACAAATCCTGCTATATCTTGAAACCGGGCTTTACAATTCCTAAAGAGTGGATAATGTTGAAGGCACCTCGCGTCAACAATCTATACATTCTTGATATGTCCAAGGCGATGACATCACAGGGGCAAATAACATGCTTTTTGTCCAAGGCGACTGAGAAAGAATCGATAATGTGGCACCGAAGAATGGGGCACATTCATCTGAAGAAAATGAATCAACTTGTGAGAAATGGACTTGTCGAGGGAGTAAATGTGAAACATTTTCATCTAAATGACAAGTGTGTGAGTTGTAAAAAGGGGAAGCAACACAAACAGTCCCACAAAGTGAAAAAGGTTAACTCTGTAGAGATGCCACTAGAGCGATTGCACATGGATCTTTTCGGACCGGTCAAGCGTCATAGTCATCTTGGAGAGCTTTATTGCTTAGTCGTCACTGACGATTACTCAAGATTTTCATGGGTGATGTGTTTGCAGAATAAAAGCGACACTTTTATCAATTTAAAAGTTCTGTTCACTCGATTGGAGAATCTCTACAATGTGAAGATAAAGAGAATTCGGAGTGACAATGGGACGGAGTTCAAAAATGCCAAGATGGATGAACTTTGTGAAAACAAAGGGATACATCATGAATATTCGGCTCCGTACACCCCTCAACAGAACGGTGTTGCTGAACGAAAGAATAGGACTCTAATTGAAGCGGCTAGAACAATGCTCGCTGATTCAAATCTTCCAGTAATGTTCTGGAACGAGGCGATTTATGCAGCAAATTACACACTAAATCGGGTTCTAACAGTGAAGAAGTTTGGTAAAACATCTTATGAACTGTTACACCGAAGGAAGCCGAACTTAGAGTATCTAGAACCTTTTGGGGCGCCTTGCACCATGTTGAATCCAAGCGAAAAGTTTAGTCCTAAAGCCGAGGAGGGTTACTTTGTTGGATATGCAACCCCGCTCAAACGGGTATACAACAAGCGAACTCGTCGTGTGGAAGACTGGGCTAACGTGGAAGTTCAACGATATACTCAAAATATTCAAGGCACGGGTCCTGATTGGATGTTTGATTACAAAGATTTCTTTGAATCATTCAATCTAGATAGCTTGGTTGAAGAAGCTGTTATTCGATTACTTTACGAGTGTGAAAATGCAACAACTTCACCGTTGGTGCGTCCAATCACCGTGAACCCCCTACCAGCTTCTAATGATACCAATGCTCCTATACAAGAAGAAGAGATATTTCAAGAGGCTTCAACTTCATTAGACACTTCAGAATCTGAAGATGAACAATTTGAAGAAGCTATTCTTGATCAAGCTGAAGAACAGGAGGCACCACCAGTGAACCCAACTCCAAATTCTGATGTGGCTTCATCATCAAATATGGGTCATGATCTGGATGCTGTAGAGAACTTGACTGTTCAGACGGGAGTGCAAGTACCTGATTATCCGGAATCTCGGATTCATCGTATTCACCCGCTGGAGCAAGTTATCGGTGATCCTGGAAGTAGTGTTATGACCAGAGGGCAGCTTAAAAGCGTTAATTCGCCAGAGAGTTTTGGTGCTTTAGCTTTATATGCCAAAATTCAACAATCTGGTAGTCAAAATGATTGGTCGTTTGCGTGTTATGTGTCGCAGGTAGAGCCAAGGACATACAAGGATGCTTTGAAGGATGATGCCTGGGTGGAAGCTATGCAGGAGGAGTTATTACAATTCCAGAAATTGGGAGTTTGGACGCTCACGGATTTGCCGCCGGATAGAAAGAAGATTGGCACCAAATGGGTGTTTAAGTGTAAGAAGGATGATCGTGGGGTAATTGTTCGGAACAAAGCCAGATTGGTCGTGCAGGGTTTCCATCAAATCGAAGGGATTGATTACAATGAAATCTATGCACCGGTAGCCCGAATCGAAGCTATTCGGATGTTCCTCGCGTTTGCTTCTTACAAGAAATTCAAAGTTTACCAGATGGACGTGAAAAGTGCATTTCTGTACGGGAAAGTCAAGGAAGAGGTGTATGTCGGGCAGCCACCAGGCTTTGAGGACCCAATCCACCGGGATAAGGTCTACGTGCTGAACAAAGCTCTTTATGGCTTGCACCAGGCTCCGAGGCAGTGGTACGAGGAGCTAAGTACATACCTCATCAACAAAGGATTTAAGCGCGGCCTCGTCGATTGCACCCTCTTTACGAAAAAGACGGGAGATGATTTGCTTCTAGTACAGATATACGTTGATGATATAATATTTGGTTCAACTAACGAGCTTTTATGCAGGGAGTTCGAAACTGTCATGCAGGAAAAGTTCGAAATGAGCGCAATGGGGGAGATGCAGTTTTTCCTAGGTTTGCAGGTGGACCAAAGACCCGACGGGATCTTCATTCACCAGACGAAATACGTCTCCGACATCTTGAGCCGATTCCAGATGGAGGACTCAAAGCCGATGGATACCCCGATTCAACCCAATCACGGGATTGGAGTGGACGCTAAGGGGGAGCTGACGGATCCTTTTACATACAGAGCAATCATCGGATCTCTGATGTATTTGACGGCGTCTCGACCAGATATTATGTACGCAACGTGTCTCTGTGCCCGTTATCAATCGAAGCCGAAACAAAGTCATCTGACGGCGGTCAAGCGTATCCTTAGATATCTGAAGGGTTGTCCCTCAAAAGGACTTTGGTACCCTAATGATGATAATTTTGATTTCATATCTTTTAGTGATGCAGATTGGGGCGGCTGTGACAAAGATAGCAAATCTACTACAGCTGGTTGCCAGTTTTTCGGGAGCAGGTTAATCACCTGGCAATGCAAGAAACAGACTTCCGTAGCACAATCTACCTGTGAAGCCGAGTATATTGCAGCCTCGAGTTGCTGTTCTCAAGTACTCTGGATTCAACAACAAATGGTGGATTACGGTTTGCAGTTTCTAAAAACTCCTATTTACTGTGACAACGAAGTCGCAATTGCATTAACTAAAAATTCGGAAAATCATTCTAAAGCGAAACACATCCGGATTAAATATCATTTTATCCGTGATTGTTACGCTAAGGAATTGATCGATATGATCAAAATACATACTGACTACCAACGTGCAGATCTGTTTACTAAAGCCTTTGACCGTTCACGCTTTGAATATCTTTTAAAAGTAAACAATATAAAGGAAAAACAGGACTAATCGGCACCTCGGTTTATCGCTTTTTAGTTTTTAGTTTTTATATTTTGCTAATTGGGAATTTCTCTTTGCTAATTGGGAATTTCTCTTTACTATCGTAATCCTCAAAGAAGTTGATGCTTTCGAGGGGGTTATCTAATCCTCAAAGAAGTTGATGCTTTCGAGTGGATTGTTTCTTTCAAATTTTTGTTTTATTTTTTTAGAAAAATTGAAAATCCAAAAATATGTTCTTTATTTTAGGGGGAGCCATTTTATCAGAAAAACCAAAAACATTATAAAATTCAAAAAGACCTAAAAATTAGAAAATCAAAAATTGATTTCCTGGTAAAACAGAGGAAATGATAGTACATCAGTGGGAATCTGACACAGGCTAAAGAATTGTCTAGTTTATGAGGCGTGTGTTGATTACGTGTGATATGCTGATAGGCTTCGTAGACTAAATATTGCGTGCATTAGTGATACAAACATAACGAACTACGCGTTCGTGGCTGAACACCTCATGGGCATATGGTCTTAGTACCGTAATTTCGTTTGATAGGATTGCCAAAATCTGAGGTTTCGGGTCGTTATGTTATGGTTATCCGGGATATTCTGATAAACTTTTGTCGTATTGATTTACGGACCTAGTTTTATCAGAATATTTGCTAAAAGAGCTTAATTGCCAAAACCGGAAGTTACCGAATTGAGGAACTTTATGTTTTAATTGATCATAGATCATTATTACATCGTATTGATCATCTGATGCAAATCAGTGATTAATATCAGCCTCAACCTAGTGTATACGCACATGTTACTCTGCTGCATTCATTTGCTGACCTGTACACCTCTGTGCTATATACTTTGTAACTTTTACGGATAACTCTGGCATAATCACGCGTTACGACGAAGCTTTGTGCAATTACTTGATACGGGAGTATGTCGTGTGTGTGGGCACCACATCGTGTTAGTCTAATACACCTAACTCGTATCATTTTAAAGCATTGCGTAATTGTCTGCATGTGAGCTTACGTGGACCACAATATCAGCAATTGCCGTATCACATACTGTTTCTAATGATAATATTAAACAAAAAGATCAACGCTGTGATCAGATTTCTCAGAAAACTGATATGATCCTCTGACCGGATTTCACAAAATGTTTACTGCTTTCATTTATTTTGATGCACTTTATTTTGTTGCAATTTAGTTTTATTGTCAAAAAGATACAAAATCCAAAAAGATTTTAGGTGTGTTTTTGATAAAATTTCAGAAAATCCAAAATTTTTGCATTTCTGCTTTATTTTTGATAACCGGGGATGCTTGATAGTCAATTTCTGAGATTTGACACCACCAATTGGGCTTTGTATCATTCTCAAAGTGAAAATTTGTGTTTCGGAAGCTTAACGGACTGAAAAATGTTGAACGGGATTCGAATTTGTAATTTGGTAAAAATTTTCAAAAGTGCCATTTTACATTCGCCCTTAATTTGGGACGAATGTGGACTTTTTGTTTCACCTTCGGGTTGTTCCATTTGGGCGAATGTGGTTTTTAATCAGAATTCACTTTCGGGTAAAAACAAGTTTTACCTTCGTGCCTTTGATTAGGGGCGAAGGTGGAAATGTGTTACATTCGTCCAGACGATACGGGCGAAGGTGGAATCCATATATACCCCATTTGCAGATTCGACCAGACACTTTACATTTTTCAAATTTTCATCCATAACAAGACCTTGTTGATTTTGATTCCTTTGATTGTGCATTTTAATCCTTGCTTCTTACTGATCATTTTTCTATAAAGATTACAGGTAATGGACACAGATACAAGCCGGAATCGTTGATTTATTAAACCGACTTAGGGTTTAAGGGTTTAGGGCTTTTCAGTGTTTATTAGTGAAAATTTTTGATAGAAATTCATTTCACATCAGTTTTAGGGGGAGAGTTTACAAGGAATTAGGCTAATAACATGTTTTAATCAGTGTTTGATTGTTTGAAACAATAATAAACCTAATTTCTATTAAAAACAGATGTAAAATGAATGTTAGGGATAATTGATGGTACAAGATGCTTAATCGGTCATGTTAGGATATATTCTAATCAAAATCAGGGTTGAAAAACAAAGTTTGAAAATTTTTAAAATTTTGGGATTAAAACAGTCTACCTTCGGTTCTTCGAATGGGCGAAGGAAGCACTGAACGGACGAAGGAAACAATAAAAGGGCGAATGTATCTTTTGTTCAAAATTCTTTTACATTCGACCAGAAAAATTGCACCTTCGGCCACATTTAGTTACATTCGACCACTTTAATTTGGGCGAATGTGAAATTATCAAACCTAAAATTTTGAATTTTGACGATTTTGTGTTTTGACGTTTTATTTTGATTTTACATTTCAGATGGCTGAAGAACAAGCGAATGTTGAGATTCCAGTGGAGACTATAGTGACTGATCCAGTCCCACAGACTGTGCAAGAAGAAGGATCATCAAGCGGTAACAAATGGCCGTTTGAGAAGACTCATAACTGTTGCGCGTATCTTGGAGACGTTGAGAAGAATGTGGAATTCACAGAGATCATTAAGTTTCTGAAAAGATGTAGAGTGGTTTATGCATTGGCAACACCAACTATTATCTACAAGGATATAGTTGAGGATTTTTATAACAATGCCAAGTATGATTACTTTGATAATCAGACTATCATCCGAAGCAAGATTCAGGGAATGGAGATGTTTATCACTGAAGCTGATATTAGAGAAGCACTCCAGATCCAGTTTGAAACAAGTGAGGATCCTAGAGAATTATCATGGACTGAGCAGAAAGCGTGTTTTCTGAGGATGAAATACAAAGGACCGATTACTGATGGTTCTATGTATAAAGGGAAGCTGGGAGTACAGTTCAAGTATTTTGCTCACGTCATCATACTAGTATTTGGATGTGTTAGTGGTGGTTATGACGTGATGAGAAAGAGTTTAAGCTCGTTAATGGTTGCATTGACTCTCAATAAACCATTTAACGTTGCTGGGATGATCTTAGATCACATGTTGGAGATGTTGAAGGGTTTGAAGAAGAAATACTTTATGCTTTATCCCAGATTTTTGATGATGATCTTCGATCACAAATATCCAAACTTGAAGAAGGATCCAACACAGATACTTAATATGGATCATATGAACATCAGAACTTTGGCTAGAATGAAAGGTTACAAAGGTGTGCCTGATAATGAAAGACCACCTTACAGGAGATTGTTCGGAGCTTTGGCTAGAGAGGATTACATGGATCCTGGAAAGAATCTAGCAAGACATCCTGACAGTGATAGTGATAATGATGATCCACTTGTTTATGCTGATGCAAGCACGAAGAGGAAGAGACAAGTTGTCAATCCCGGAGCCAAAGGGAAGGGCAAGGGAAAGACAGATCAGGGAACTTCAAAACAACAAACGGTGAGGAAGAAGACTACTGCAAAGAAGGGTACGAGTTTGGTAGATGAGGAGTCTGTTGATTCAGAGGAAACAGAAACTGAAGAACAATGGGATTCGGATGCTGAAGATGTCCGGACTACCAAACAAAAGGCCACTTTGGTTGGTGAGTCTGAATCACTAAACAGATCAATTGAGGAAGCCAAGAAGGGCAAGCAATCTGTTGGTGCTGAAGATGAAGGGTTGACTATTAATTTGGATGAATTGAATGAGGGTGAAACAGTTGTAGTGAATTTGCCCAAGCCCAAACACAAATCTATGGCTAAGAAGACAAGCACAAAGCAACTCAGAGAGAAGGAGTTGAATTTATTGTTGAAAGGGAAGAGATTACCTGATGCTGGTACATCATCTAAACAATCTTCACCAGCAGCTAAGAAGCAAAAGACTGTGGAGGCAACAACATTACCAGTGGATAAGTTCAACATTGCACTGGACAATGTTCTTGATATGTTTACTAAGCCTCAGAAAGGAAAAGTAGTTGAGGATGAGCCATCTAAGTCAAAGTCCAAGTCTAAAAAGGTCACTGTGGATGATGAAGTGATGAAGCAGATGAATAAAAGAATGGATGATATGATGAAGATGCTTGTGGCTCAACAATCTGAGATTGCCAAGTTTAAGATGAATGAGGAGAAAATGCTTCAGATCGTTGTTGCTTCTAAATCTAATCAAGATGAAATAGATGAGAAGGTAAAGAAGCTTGAAGCAAAGAATCAGAAGCTTGAAGGTAAAGTTCTGAGAAATAAGAACAGATACAAGGCAATTAAAGAAGATAACAAAGAGCTAAAGGCTGAAAACAAACGCCTTAGTGATCTGATTGATGATTTGTACAACATAGCACCCAAGCTGAAGGAGGGTGAAGAAGATGCAGAGAAAGAGGTTGAACAAGTAGATTTTGAACCATCAGAATCTGATAAAGAGGAGGATGAGGATGATGAGAATGAAGAATCAGAGAAAAGTGATGATGAAGAAGATAACAATGATGATGATGATGATGTTGAAGGTTCAGGAAGCCAAAAGGATGATGATAGTAGTAGCAGTGATGATAATGATGGAGGAGATGATACTGCTAAGTTTACATTTGAGAAAAGACCACCTTCTAAGAAGAAGAAAGACACAGGTGAGTCAAGTTCTAAGAAAAAGGGAGAGAATGTAGATGATGAGACTGTGTTCTGGAACGAGAAGGTGAGGTCCTTATCTGATGATGCAAAACAAGTTTATAAGGACATGTTAGAGAAGAGAGAGTGGACCATTGAGTTCACAGGTCGTTTTGCAGAAATATTCCAAACAGATGATATGCGTTATGAATTGGAATACAACGATCCTGATCTTGAAGAAGGGGAAGTACCTGCTTCTGTGGCAAAGGAGATATTGGATGGACTTGCACAGAGAGTAGGGAAAACGTTTGAAGAATTCGTTGTTGATGAGTCGATTCCACCTATTCCTGAAAAGGATGTTGGAACTCACTCTGATGATAAAGAAACCCCTGAGTTTGAGGAAGTTGAGATTGAGGATATTACACATGAGGAATATCCACAGTACTTCAGACAAAATGATGAAGACGTGGTGTTTCCTGATTTTACTGAAAGGCATAATACGTCTGCTAAGAGAAAGGCAAGAAAAAGAAGTGCTGAGTTTGTTGAAAAAGTACTTGGAGCTGATTTGCCAGAATCTTCAAATAAGACTGATGAGTTGAAAGAGTATTTGAAGAAACTAAGATTGATGGATGAAAACCGACCAAAGCCCGAAGCTCAAGGAAACTTCTACAGGTTTCATAATGCAAAGTTCAGAGGAAGAGCTCTTGGGTGGACATACTTGAGCAGGCTGAAGTGCTTAGCTGCTAAATGGGAATCAGGGATCTTGTATTTCTACAGATTCATTGATTTGCTAACTCTACCGTACTGGGCGGTTAGAGATCTATGCAGATTCCCTATGTCTGGTGCTTCAGTGAATAATACTCATGTTGGTTGGTGTGCAGACAAATTGGTTTGGGAGAGTAGGACGAGATGGAATAGATTCAAACCACAGTATCCCCGGAGGAAAGTTCACAGGGATACTGATCCCAGAACCAAGTTGAAAAGGGTTACCTTGATATATAAGGCACCTGAAGTTATGAGGAAGATACCTTTAATGCCTATGCCTCAACACTTCAGTGCTGACTTCATATTTTGGTATTATGATTGGAGGAAGGCAGAAGCGGTGATTGTGTTGAGAGATGGAAAGGATAAATACAAGCATGTGCATGTATTTGATCCTATGTGGCTGATAAATTGCACCTTCGAAGACATCATCATGTTATTCTATAATCCGATTCATCATGAGCCAAACGATGCAGATCAAGCAAGGAAATACACACAAGTTGTGGGTGTTTGCTTTGCTTATGATATCAATGCTGGAAGTAATCTGGAAGGGAAGCTTGGCAAGAAGGTTAAGATGGCGAATGTGTCAAAGCCGGTAAAGAGAAAGTTAGAGCCGGAAATGACGAAAGAACAGAAGAGTATTCTGAGAATCAAGCTGTTGAACAAAGCCATGGATGAAGATAGGAAACGATCTAATCAATAGTCGAGGGGGAGTTTGTAGATGCCATTTTGCGACTAAGGATTAGATACTAACATGTGTTAATGGGCGAATGAGAATCAGAAAGGGCGAAGGAGACTAAGAGTGGGCGAAGGTACTTTGTATGTGGACGAAGGTGGAACAGGAATGCACAGAAGAACACATTCGACCAGTTCACCTGGGCGAATGTGGAAACAGCTTACCTTCGACCAGTGTAACTGGGCGAACGTACAGCTATTATAAATAGATTTCAAGTTTTTGTAATGGATAACGAGTCATTGAGAGTGTGTGTTTTGTGTGTGTGTTTCTGAGAGGTTTGAGAGTGTTTGTTTGAGTTCTAGATTAACTGTATTGAGTCTGTAACCAAGTTTATTGAAAAGTTAATCTATGAAAAGCCTTTAAAATGATCTTGATTGTGTTTTGATTGAGTTTACTTCAGTTTGTTCTAAGCTAGGGTTTCCGCACCTGGTTTAGCAACTTGTATGATCATATAATCCTGTAATTGTTGTCAAAATTCATCCTCTACATATCTTTTAAGCATCCCTTATCCATCGGCTTAGACAAAGGTATCGTTTTCATCTTTTTAGTGGGAAGCCATTGAACAGTCCTGTATGGCTTCCCATCAGCTGTAAACAAGCCTTCATACTCTTGCAAAACTGATTCAGCAGTCTTCATGTCCTTAAAATTAAACTTTTCCTTTTCCTGAATCCTTTTATGAAAGATCTTTCCAATCATATTCCTGGGATTTCTGACTTGATTGATAAATGGAGCTTTCACCAGTTCGGCCAGATCAACTTTGGTCCAAGAATTGAAAGCAACAGTAGAAGCGTAATACTCGATCGCACCATTTCCCCTATGAACGATAAATACTCCTTTGTCATCATTGTATCTCCAACAGTTTATTCTCGTCTGATTTCCATATTCATCAAAACGATCCTTCGTAATTGTCACAAACCTCTCAGGTTGGTCTTCAAGAGGATCAATTGAGGGTTTTGTCGTGTTCCTGATCACATATGCACTTCCTGGAGGTCAAGATCTAATCGGAGGAATCTGGTCTTCATAGTACTTCCTCATATTCTCCTCAACTTCCTTTTGTGACTTTTCTCGTTTAGCTGATGTCATCTCTTTTGTAACAGAGGATGATGTTTAAGAACATTCCTTTCCAAATTTGTTCTCTAACTTTTGAGTCAAATTAAGCAATCTGGCTGATACATCACCCATGTTTGATTACAATTCATTGATACTCTTAACTGTAGTTGATGAACATCCACCTTAGAGAAAATATCTCCATCACTATTTATCCCTTCTTTACTTGTATCTCTTTCATCAGCAGTTAAAGATTCAACATCCAAATCTTTTCCACTTTCTTTGGCAGCAAAGAACTCAGCTTGAGCCCTTTCAAATGCCTCCTTATCAAAGAGCAATTGACTTGATCCCGCAGCAGACGAACTTCCATCTTCATCAAGATTACTTGTAATAGGAACACTGCTCATGATTTGAGAGAATCCTTCTATAGCAGGTAAAGAAGACACTGTAGTAGTAGCAGTCGGAGCGGCAGTATCGGCAGTAATAACAGGAATCTCTATAGTCACAACAGCAGAAGTTAAAATATCACCAACAGCGGAAGCAGTTTCAGCAGTAGAAACTGAGATATCAACAGCAGTAACAACAATAGCGGTTGCAGTGGTTGCAGTTTCAACAGTTAATCTTGGATCTCTCTTGCTTCTCTTTCTTGGTCGTAAATCAGCATTAGGGTCTTCAACAGTTTTAGTGTTAATAGTTGTCTCAGCATGAACATTAGATGGAGGATTCCTCTGTTCTGCTTCACGGACAGTATCATGGATGTTTGCAAGAACATCCACTGTAGGTAAGGTAGCACTAATATCAGTAGAAACAGGAGCTTCAGGTATCATGGTCATGTCTTGATCCATTTCCTTTTCCCAAATCACTTCTTTCCCGACTTCCGGTTCCAATTCCATCTCTGCAATTTCCATAATAAAATGATCCATCTCATCATCATCGTTATTAGCATCATGTTGATCCTCATCTTTGCCTAGAACCTCCTCATCTTCACTCTCTACTTCTGTCAAATCAACGTTCTCAGGAGGTGAACATTGTTCAACAGGACGGGGATCAATAATCTATACATCGTGTTCCTCAGCAACTAGAACAGGTGGAGGAACAAGTGCTTCTTCAACAATCTCACTAAAGATTCCAAACTTAACCAAAGGATGTATGCCTTCAAATATTTGCTTGGCGTCTTTTCTATTTTGCTTTATTAACCCAAACACCTGTGAAGCCAAACACTTCTGATCCAACTCTGGATACTTTGACTCCAAGATCATTTGCAAGAATCTAGGAAACTTGTAGAAGTATTTCTTGTTAATCGTCTTGACATTAATCAGCATATCTTAAAATACGCATTTCGAGTAATTGAAGTTCCAACCCTCAATCAAGGCAACAACACCAGAAGTATACTTTAGGTTCTTTTGATCCAAACTGCTCTTGTTTCCTCCCCAAACATGCCAAAAATACGTGAATCAATAATCTCTAGTAACTTGGAAATGATTTCTTCATATATGGAGACACGAATTCTTCACCTTCATATCCCATTCTTCTCAACACTGGTACTATCTGTTCTTTTGTGTAGCTAACTGGATCACCTGAAGAATCACCAAATAGCAACACATCTCGGATATCTTGCTCAGAAATAGCCACCTCATTTCCACGAATTATTGAGCGTATTGATGTGTTTGTCTTCTTTGCAATTGCATTATCCTAAAAGTCGGTAATCCAATATGTGACAATAGCTAGACCCTCCCTTAAGGCATGAGCAAGCCTGCAAATGTTGAGCCCGACAATCAATTATTTAAACTCCTGCTTATGGTCTTCAGGAGGGTTAGAGAGATAGCACACTACATTGTGATCTTTATCGAACTTTGGAACATGAGGAGCAGCCATTTCTACACCAAACGAGTCGGATTATATACTAACAAAACATATTACTTCGATTTGTTTGCTTATTTTGACCGTAAACTTGGTTAAAATCTTAATTAACACTCAGAAGTTTCATTTATGACTTAAAAAAACTTAAAACATTTAATAGAGCAACAAAGTTTCATTTGATTTCATTTCACTCACTAGAGCAATATAGCGTTGAATCTAGCTCTCCAATGATTCACCGGGAATGCGATTAAAAGTATTAACTTTTGACTAAGCATCTCCCTTCAGCTTTCTTTCATTTCTTCGTTTCCTTCATACAGATTCTCAAGGGCTTCCCAAAAAGCTCCTTGGCAGAGGCATTATCATGGACTCTAATAGAAACTTCAGGTGAGAGTCCCTATTGAAGGAGAGCAATAGCTTTTTCATCAACGGAAAGGAATACGTCAACTCTTCATTTAAGAATTTTTTTTTGATAAAAATGGCATCCTATTCCGTCTATCTTCCCCTGTACATCTTCCCAAAAAGGAAAAGTCGAGAGTGAAATTCGCTCCATCAATAACATGACCCACGCCCTTTTCTCTCAATCCCACATTCCCCTCAACTTTTGGACACATGCCCTTGAACAGTCACCTACCTCCTTAACATTATCCCTTCCAAAACTCATAAATACCAAACACCCACTCACCTCCTATATAAACAAACACCCACCTATTACCATTTACATGTATTTGGTTGCCTCTGCTACCCCCTTATCCCATCTACTACCATTCACAAACTTCAACACCGCTCCTACCCTTGTGTTTTTATTGGTTATCCTACATCTCATCGTGGTTACAAATGTTACGACATTAAAACCAAACACATCACTATCTCTCATCATGTCATATTTGACAAAACATTTTTTCCGTTCCAAAAACTTCACCATGTCTCACCTGCCACTGACTACAACTTCCTTACCGACCCCTTCCCGCCTCGCCTATGGTCCGAAATCTGCACTCTTAACCCACCGCCCCACCCACCTCAACAATCTCCCTCGGCCCCACCTCTGATATCTGTCTTGAACATTCCCCAACCGAACCCAACCCATTGTACCCGCCTCCAATCCTAATGGCCCAAACTACTCCATCCACTCACCCGGCCCACTCACCCAACCCTACAGCCCACTCTAGCCATTCCCATACCCTAGCCCAAACCACCACATGAACCGCCTCTAATCCTCTAAACCCACTCAATACCGAGCCCACATCACCTATCCAAAACCATACAGTGCAGCTGAACCCACCCCCTCCTGCCTAGTCCAACCTTACCATGCGTACACGCTCCAAGGACGGTATCTGCAAGCCTAAACATCCCTTCAAACTTAACACCACCACACTATTTCCCATCCCAAAAAATTCAACCTTAGCCTTGTCCTCACTGGAATGGCATGACGCCATGACCAATGAGTTTCATGCTCTTATTAAAAATAATACTTGGGAGTTGGTCCCATGACAGCCTGGCATGAACATTATCTGAAGTATGCGGCTCTTTAAGTATAAATTTAAATCGGATGGCACTTGAGAGGTATAAGGCCCGGTTAGTTTGTGATGGCCGTTATCAACAGGCTGGAATCGACTGTCATGAAAATTTCAGTCCGATAGTTAAGCCTGCCACCATTCGGACTGTATTATCTATTGTTGTATCTAATTCTTAGCAGGTTCACCAGTTAGACGTCTAACGAGCGTGTTAGAACCGGTTTATTTTATACAAACCGCTAAGTGTTATAACGATTTTTGTAATCGATAATTTCTAACTAGCGTGTTGGAAAAGGTCTTTTTATATAAATGGATAACCATATAATGATTTTTATAAACATTTATTTCTAATGATCATGTTAGAATTTGTTTATTTTATATAAATTGTTAAGTTTTATAACAATCGTATAATTGTTTAATTCTAACGAGCGTGTTAGAACTGATTTATTGATAAGATTTATAACGATTTTTGTAACCGTTTATTGCTATCTATTATATTTGAAATGGTTTATACAACATTCAACTTCAAAAATGATTTTTGTAATTATTTGTCTTCTATTATGTGTGTTAGAAACGGTTCATAAAAACCACCGATTAAAAAAAGGATGGTAACAGATTATTTTCTAACATGTGTGTTAGAAATGGTTTAATTTTTTGAACCATATGTGTTTAAAATAGTTTTAATACATCTAAATGTACGCGTTAGAACTCATTTTAGTTTTCTAACATATGTGTTAGAAAACTTTTATCAATAATACGAGCTTAAATACGATCTATTTTATGAAATGGAATATTTTGAAAATATTTCATGTAAAAAATGTCTCTAACGTGCTCATTAGGATCATTTAAGATCTAACATGTTTGTTAGAAATGGTTCATTTTGTATACCTTGATGACCAGAAAAATGTTTTATGTAAACATTTTATTTTTCTAGTATAGTCATTAGAAATTGATTCTTTTATGAACTATATCATTGGAAAACGTTTTATGTCAACGTCCAATTTTATAGCGTGCGCATTATAACATTTTTTTTTCTAGCATGTATATTAGAAACTGTTATAGTACATGTTTATTAAACTGAAACCATATAAAAAGTTTGCTAATTTGGGTTTCGATATATGGTTTCATAAACTCGTATTGATATTGCAAAACTAAAGGAATGTTTTAGAATGATTTTTAAAATAAAGTTTTGAATAGTTTTGATAATTCAAATGGTTCGTTACTTTTGCTAGATGTAGCATATGTTGAACCAAAGTAGTGTTCTCGATGAAACTATATGGCGGAAAACAACTTGGTGTTGTTGTGAACAAGATTAATAGTTCAAGCTTCACTACTTAATTGTAGTCTTTGTAACAACTTCTTGTTGTTATGAGCAGATTTGTGACTGTTCAAGTTTAGAATTCATGATCAAATGAGGAATTCTACTTATAAGTGCATAGAGTTCTCAAGACATGTTACGAGACGATATCGTTGTGAAGATTTTGATCGGATGATAATAGTATTGAGATGAAATACACAAGCATGTTACATGTCGACATACTTCATTAGAAGTTATCGTGGAAATTCACAAGTGTGAATTTTAACATGTGTAAGAAATATATGTTAATACAAATCTCTAATGAATCGGGCATGCTTTTTTCCAAAAGATTTCCTATTAGAAATTGAGGACATGTCGATATGTCTACCACCTTCAAGTTGTTGGAAGTATGTAAAGGTTCTAACCTTAAAATTAGGAGAGTGTCCTAAATATACATAGCTTTAAAAGAAAACGACAAGGCATGTCACTTAAACAAACAATTTTGAAGTTGGTGTGTTGAGTGTGAATCTAAGTGATTTCATATCAACATAAAAGTGATTGTACACTTATACTATTCATACCTTTTGTAAGTGATGAATATATTCACCAAAGTTACTCGAGATAAGACTTATAGTCAAGTACTTATGAGTTAATGGTGAAGCCTTTAAGATCAAAGGCAAAAATGTTACATTCTTAGACTGAATAATGGAAAATGCATGTTTATGTAACATACATATGAGACTAGATGGAAAAATAAAATCTCATGGTCATGTCTAAAATAAGAATGAATGTTTCGAAGAGATAATGAGTTTATCTCTTAAGGCTGTGAAAAATCAGAATGATGCATCTTCTGTTCACATGCTAGAGTATTGTAGTTTAAAGCATGCTAGACTAGTACATGTTAATTTATATGCTATGTGGAGATTAAATTAACTTTGAACATTCAAATTATAAGATGGCATGGGAATGAATTTGGTGTCTAACAAAGACTAAAACTATATAACTTCCTTTAGTCTAATTGAATAACTCAAGAAAAAAACCATTAACTAGATCATTGATAATGATTCTATCTAGGTTTTTAAGTGTAGTGAGGAGAACTCATACATGCAAAAGTGTTGGCATCTCATGCTAAGGCATATGTTGCCTTGTTTAGCTTTAAAACCTCTTGTGCACAAGTGGAATATGAGGTGAACAGTATACTCGAATGACTTCACTAGTACAAAGATGTAGATATTTGTGATCTAATCAAGGTGTCTAGTACTCATCGTGAGTGGTATTACTTAAACTTGATCAAAGTGCAAGTAATGTGGGGGAAGAGATCCATTTAAGGAACAACCATAGGTTTGTATAAATGGTGTTTGAGAGTCTCTCAATCCATGTAAAAACATGACATTTCTTTACCTTTATCTTGTGTTGGATTGTTTCAATCTAATAATGTTTAAATGTGGGGGATAACTTGCATTTGATTATGAAGTTAAAAGTTGGCAATAAAGGTTATGGTTGTAACGAGTCATTTGGTTGGTTAGACTCAGATGTCAACTGCAATACACATTAGTTATAAGGAGTTAATCTGGTTTATTAGACTCAGATGCAAACTTGATAAGGAATCAATCTGATTGATTAGACTCGGATGTCAACCCCTTTAATTTAAATGTTTGATGATTGAGCATACCAACCATACGCATAATTGAATACGTGTTCATATTGAAATGAGATTTATTTTAAAAACAAGACATTACAATAAGTTGAGATCATGAGTTATAGTCTTACGAGTTCATAAAAAGCATAAACGACTTGCAAGTTGATAATACGTTAGTACAACTTATCTCAATTGCAAAATTATCATTAGTGACTTGACGAAGTCAAAGATAACGTTTTGGATCCAACAACTTGAGGGTTGATAAGAGATTAACTTGTGAAATGAGACTAAAGCCCATTGAAGAAAGTGTGTGAAGAAAACCTAACTTAGATGATTGGAGATCTCAAGATCTAAGTTCATTAGGACAACTATTTCACTTGCCTAAGGGTGGTCACTGTGGGGATATGGCTAATATTTTTAAGCTAGTATATATGGTTATATATATATATATATATATATATATATATATATATATATAGGATTAGTTTCAAATGAAAACCACCCTTTCGTGAATGAACCGTGAGAACCCTGACGTAAAATGTGAATTTTTAATTTTTTTTCCACCGGTGTAAAAATGGGTAACCTCGACGTAAAAAAAAATTTACGATGGGTTTACAGTGGTGTAAAGACCTAGGCCCATCCTATTTTGTCTTATTCCAAAAGGGAATATTCCCTTTTATATTTTATTCTTCTTTAATTCTCAACCACAAATTCTTTTATGATTAAAATATGTTTGTGGTTAAAAAATGTCAGTTTTTTAGTTCTAGCATGAAATGGTGGTTCTCATTTTACCCTTTCCATATATATATATATATATATATATACTATATTATAATGCATATAGGAAGGACAAAATAGTCATTTTACATGATTTTCAACATGTACAGGCTTTTAAAGCTTATTGTACAACTCTTTAAAGCTATAAAATGCTGAGAACATTTTATAAAAGTCTATCCCCTCTTATTTTAACTCCTGGCACGTACAAGCGGACAAACAAAACCCTATAATCAAAATCAGTTAGATGGGCGGGATTGAATGTTGTTTCAAATTTCAAAATAAAAAAGCAGGCACATCTACTTTCATATGAAAACCCTATATTCCCTAAATCTCTCTCAAAAATCTAATTGCACCTTCAATCAGCCTCTTAATGCTGAAGCGAGCAAGGAAGATGATGTTAAATCGAATATCATAGTATTCCAGTAAGCCTATTTTGTACCTTTTTTTTTACCTTCAATCAGCCTTTCTCGATTCACACCCTTAAATCAAACAAGATGAAGAACATCACTATGAAGTGTGTATTTTGTAACAATTCTTTTTAAGGGCACTAGAAAAAGGATGCGGTTGCTATCTCCATAGATTTTCAGATCTGTCTTCGTAATACTTAATCATCTTTGTCAAAGGCACGAATTTTACTTATATCTAGCTTGGATTGTGAGTTTTTCTTGATTCACCTTTATCCCAGAGCTTTCCCTCCAGATCTCTGGCTTAAATTTTAAAGTCGTATCAAAATCAAAACCTCATTCAGATTTTTATGCATAATTCTGAACACATGGATTTTTTATTTAACCGCTATTATAGGTGGGATGATTCTAATACCAGCCCCTGATTCAAGGTTAGTTTTTGATTCAATATATTGCGAGTTTATACCTGTTGATTGCATGAGAGATTTTGATATATGAGGCTTTTTATTTAGGTGATTGATTTTATGTGTGTTTTTTTTGGTCTTCATCCCTTCCTTCTACGGCAACTTTGAGCTGCATAGCCGACGACAGAATTACATAAATCAAAATGGAACAAGGAGGAAAAATGTCCTGGCGGTCACAGGTTTGGCATATTAGCTATAGTTTTGGGTACATGTTTTGGTGTAACCGTGATGGTCGGCCAAGACTTTGGAGGGGAAAGTCTGCTTCTAGTTAACAAATCTGTTGATTTGAAACTTCAGTTATTTTAAAACTAAAAAAAAATTAGAGATAGAAGTATTGGTGGGTCAACCTAACCCGTTTATTTTGCCTAAATAATTTTTTACCAGTTACCTGACCCATTCACTTTGCACAGTCTCAATGAAGCATTTATACTTTCAAACGACCATAAAACAAGAATGAAGTGACATAAAAGAAAAATAAGAATATTGATCAAAGAAGATACTTAAAACCTTTAATGACTTTTTTTTTCCATTTGTCATGAACACATCCGAATGGATTATTTCATTCCGTCATTCAGTAATGGTAGTACTGAAGAAATAGTTTACAAAATTGATACTTTCTTGGGTTGCTAATGCAGAGGTGATGAATTATTTTATAGGTGGAAACTTTCAAAGTTGATAAGGTGATGGAAGTTACCCATGAGCTTTTTTCTCCAATATAAACAGGAACTGTGATCGGCAACAATGTGTGGCATCAAGGTGCAATGAATCCTACATGTTCACACATGAGGAATGATAGCGAGTCTTTTGAATCTTGACTCCCTTTTCGATTATGCATTTGAAGCAATTTTTTCATGTTTTTTATTATTTAATATTTGAAATTTCTAAAGTATTGGCTGCTGGTGCTTGAGCAATCTTTATTACTAAAATCACACAGGTATGTTGTTTGTTTTTGTTCCTTATGTGCTTCATCTCTATTTTTAATCTGAATTACCAGTAAATGGGTTATGTTTTGTATCAAATGGGTCAAAGTTAAGAATTAAAATGATACATCTTTATCTTTAATCTTTAATCATTATCATTAACTATATATAATGTAAATCTTAACAAGTCTTAATTTTAAGACGTTAGGTGCCCAATCCATCACCCAACAAAATTAAAATAATAATTATCATGTGGAAAAGGTCTTTCTTTCAAAAGTCCCTGCACTCTGCTCTCTGAAGCAACAAAAGTCTCTGCTCCCTTAATCAACAAATATCATTGCATTCTGAAGTAGTGCTACAAAGTCTTTGCCAAAAAACATGTCATCTCCCAAAGAAGTAAGCATCCTTCCCTCGATTTCTAGGATCCTAAAACCCCATACACGGAAAGGGTGTTTTCTTTGATCCATATGCTTAATCAAACGACTGTTACAATAGCGGGTGCATTAATAGAGTGTGGACTGTTTTTGATAAAGCAATATAGGCTCTTGTATAGGCTCTTGTATACATTCAAAATAGAGTGTGGACTGTTTTTGACCCATTCCTTTTTAGTTAATTTCTTTATCTGACTCATAAATGTACTTTTGGCCGTTTACGTTTTAGCTAAATATTTTATTTGTTCTTGCTTAAAAAAGTGTGCATGTGGAGCACCTAGGTGCGAGGCGCCCTAAGGCGCAAAGGGCATCGCTTCAGGTGACACATGGCGCACGGTGTACATAAAATGCAGGTGAAGCGCGCGTCTTTTTTGGCAAAAACTTGACATAAGGCGTATCAATAGCATGTACGTCGATTACATTCGGCATGTTTCAAGGCTGGTTCAAGTTCCTGCTCATAGGCTTACATATTTTATCTCGATTGAGTTGTGTCTACATATAAATCTCTTGTCTTTGACTAACTTGAAAACAAGTATGGCATTGTAAATTGTTATGAGTATTGAAAAAAATGGTGGTGGTAATGGAATTACATGTCTATGTACATTTTTAGTAATTGTATCTCATTATTTTCATAATTAAACAAATTTGTCTAACTAGCGAACATGCTTAAAATTCTATATATACCACATAGAAATATAGCATTACACATTTTCATGTTATGTAGATAACATTAAGTTTACATTATTGGGCAACTTGTTATTTTACATTGAATTGGCTATATTTTCTCTTCTCGATTGACTCCATATTATTTTGATATATTATAAGACCAATTGAGTTTTGCATATTGTAAATTCGTACATGGTATAAATGCAACATTAGAAAGCATGACCAAGGGTGACCGGAGGTGACACATGTATGACATCGTTACGGGAAGCGAATGGCTAGGTACTTTTCTTATATGGGATTGGCTTGTATGGACTGTATTAAAGAAATGAACCACAATTCACCTATGAGTGTTCATACAATATTTCAAATGCATACAACACCTTTTTTGCATATTCTCTCTGAATTCATTTTTATCTTATAGAAAATATTGTAGCAAGAGATCTCTTTTTTATGATGACAGGTTTTTCATTTCTATAGGTGATTAGGTGATTAGGATGCTATCCAAGTTGCATTTTCTGGTACTTTGGGAACTAGGCATGAAGGCATGAATTATCATCCATTGTATGGTCAGGTCAAGAAACATTATATAGAGTTCTTTATGGATATAATGTACATGGCAAAAAGGCTTAGCATTATTGTAAACAGTGTCTTCGCTCAAACACGGTCACGAAGCTTCCGCTGTAATGCAAAAAACCGAATTGTATATTGTCGTCACCGCCGCATCGCGCGGGTTTCCTGCTAGTATATATATATATATATATATATATATATATATATATATATATATATATATTTATATATAGTAGGGATCCTAAATGAACCAACCCCTATTTGAAAACTGAGAGAGCCATTTGGGCCACACATTTCATATAAAGGCAAAAAAAAATTATTTTTTTTGTTGCTTTAGTCGCACTATTTTATGCAAGAAAATTTTTTTTTGAATTTTTTTTTCATTTATACATATGTGTATAATGCAATTATACACATGTGTATATTAAAAAAAAATAAAAAAAAAATCCTGCATATAAAGCAGCGATTAAAGCAAATAAAAAAAATTTTTGTCTTAGAGAAATTTGTGGTCCAGAATGGTTCTCACAGTTCTCCATTTGGGAAAAAGTTCTCATTTGAACCAAATCCTATGTATATATATCCCTAAACTATAAAAGAGTGTTTAAATAAGTCCTTGTCCATTCCTATGAGATTCAGTGACAAATTGTGAGGATAAGCATAATATATGGTAAATGATGTGGGTAAATCATGGTAACCATAATGCTTTTAATGATTTGAGGAAAATCGCCTATGTTAGAGAGAAGTGAGGTTGCTTCAAATGGAATTGGGGGCACAATTCCTAGAGCTCTCGTAGAACCAAGATAGTGTTGTAAGACCATTATTGGACACGAAAGTGAGGGGATGTCTTGCAATCTCATATTATAATCAAAGAGCTTTTAACTTAATGGTAACTACCTTCTCAAAAGATTGAATGAGATTATGTTTTAGCCGCATTATGAACATCATATTTAGGAGTAGATTTAGAAGGTGAATCACTTTAACGTAAAAAAACGTTACATATTTACATCATTTTCAGACAATAACATAGGTTGATGTTGATACACCATTTAAACTAATACACCATAGTCAGGGGCGTACCTAGTGGGATATAACATAGGTTGATGTTGATACACCATAATCAGGGGCGTACCTAGTGGGATAGGAAAGCACAACCCTCCCTTAAAAATGGCTATTTTGAGCCCAAAAAAATTAATCACTTCCCTTAAAAGTTTAGTTATTGTCCTATTACCATAGATATACTATTACTTTTAATAACAAATTTAGAATTGAAACATAAAATAAAAAAAAAAACCATAAAACTACACAAATAAGGATTCTAGAAGATGGTTGTTTTTTTTCTGTTTTTTTTAAATATATTGGTATATTAATATAGATGTGCAAGGCAAGTAAAGAAACAACTATGTGTCTCTATATTATTAAATTCCAGTTAACGACAATATTTCACAAGTAGACTATATATGTATGAGCATCCTTTCATTTGTCTAATTGTCTGTCAACTCTGCATCTTCTTTCACTTTTCCCTCTGTTCTTGACCTCTTCAAGGTGATCACACATTTCTTTTCTTTTCTTTATATATTATTTATTATTATTATTCTCTCTAAATTTCACAACTTTGAAAATTCTCTGAAACTTCTAATATGTATTTTATTTAATTTAATGTCCTGAAGAATCTTTGCCTGCTTGATTATTTTTATACTTCACCAACACTCAACCTAGACAACACCCATGTTAGCATGTTTGTTTTTTCATTATCCAATGCCATTATTTGTATTGCATTTGATTTGAATATTCAAGCTTTTGCTTTGAATCATATTACTCCAGATGGGTTTTTAAGGATATATTTTTTTATATCTTGTTGCAGGTTGAATTTGGTATTTTGCATTTTGTTTGAATATTCAAGATTTTATTCAAGTTCATTGATTTCATATGGGTTTTTAAGGATCTTTTGCTAAATCTTGTTGCAGGTTGAATCGGGTATATTATGGGTTTTTTTTTTTTTTTTTATAATATGTTTCAAAGCAATTGATTCCATATGTTTTTTTTTTAATTATTATTTTTATAACTCTTGTTGCAGGTTGTTGAATAGGATATTATGTCTGCTTAGCATTTGGTTTGCATATTCAAGATTTTGCTTCAAGTTAACTGATTCCAGATGACTTTTTAAAGGGATTTTTTTTATGAATCTTATTGGTTCAATGGGTGTTAAAAGATCTCTACTTTACTTGTTGGTGTTCTTGGGGTTCATATTAATCATTGTTGGTCCAGTTTCTCTTGCTCTCACCAATGCTGTAGATGGTAAGTCTTGTTTTAAACACAATTTGGATTATTTTTTTTATTAATCATTTTTTTGATGTAGATCTGTCCAATCATATCCCATTTTGATTAATCATTGACTTAGTTTTATATTAGATGAAATTATGAGTCAATTATTCCGGATATTATCTTGAATTATGCAGTGAGTGCAATGAATAATCTATGTGCTGCGCTTGGATCGCCTGGTCTTACTGGATGGACAGCGACCGCGGGAGACCCATGTGATGAGAAATGGCAAGGTGTTGTGTGTGATACTACTAATACAAAGATTATATCAATGTATGGAAACCATTCTCTTTTAATTTTGTAAATTAAATGTTTTGATTATTTTTAATTTTTTTAATTATTATTACAGAACTGCTCATGGTGCAAACTCGGGACGAGAATTGGGTGATACCCTAGGAGCATTTTCTTCACTCCAAAGCATGTAAGTGACTGTTTGATATTGTAGTTTGTACCCAACTATGGCATGACTTAATGTTGTTTAACTAATAAGTCCACTTATTTGGTTGTAGAGATTTGAGCAATAACGTTATTGATGGTAACATTCCAGCTGATCTTCCGGTTACCCTCACAAAAATGTAAGCTTGTTTTATGACCAAAATCTAAATTTTACAAGTCGTATAAAATTTTGAGCTGGTTGTGCTGAGCTCAAGCTCGGCTCGTTTACACCTCTTCTTAGTCACCTAAAGTCTACTTTTATTAGATACCCAAGTTGTTGATGTGTTGGGAAAAATACTAGATTCATTTGGAGGCCTAACCGCTTTGGTCAATCTATAGGACCAGTTATCTTCAAAGAATCACTTGGTTTTGTCTTCTTCTCTAGTTGGTTTTTATTCTGCTGATCTTTTTTCCGCCTTTGCAGAGATTTATCAGGTAACAATTTGAGCGGAGAATTACCTTCCTCCTTACGAAGTTTGTCTTCCTTAACTACCTTGTGAGTAATCAATTATCTTATCAAGAACACACATTTGTTAGAGGTGGAAAATTTGGCAGGTCGGGTAGTTGTGTGTCGGGTAAAATGGAGAAATTTTGTATGGTTGGGGTTGAGTTGACCTGTAGAAATATAGTTTATTACATAATGAACTTATGTAAAATATCTAGAAGTATATTTTGAAAGACTTTAATCCAATTGACCTGTTTTGTTTTGAGCTAATTTTTATGAAATAGCGAATTGACCCATTCATATATGTAAATGGGTCGAAATATCCACCTAAAACTTATCTACATGAGTGAAACTAACATTTGTGTGTTTGCAGTCGTTTGCAGAATAATGAACTCTCTGGGACTCTTGATGTTCTACAAGATCTGCCGTTGCTTGATCTGTGAGCTTCTCATTCAGATTTCGTATAAACTTTAAATGTTTATTCACTGCACGATCCAAAAGCATCAATGCTTTTAATTGTGTTTCAGTTTGTGGATAAAATTGAAGAAAACTTTACTTGTTTACTCATTATGACTTTATGAGCAGACAAAACTTAAATATTATTTTTATAAAAAATAACAAAATCGGCTTGGTTTCGAGTGGAACACTTCTTATGGACCAAGTTCCAGTCAAACTCTACATTTGTTTAAATCTTGGTTTTGACTATGAAGTGCCACCTCAAAGCCTCGAGGCTTTTTCCAATCGCCTCTTGCCTTATGAGCGCTTCTTAAAACCGTGGTTCGAATTGTTGATTACCGGTGGCAAGTTCAGTCTTTTACTAATTGTTTTCGTCTTTTACAGGAATGTAGAGAATAACCTGTTCACTGGAACTATACCTGACAAGTTACTAGCCATTCCCGATTTCAAAAGCGACGGGAATCAATTCAATACTACTACTACTACAAGTGTTGCACCACCTGCATCTCCAAACACAACCACATCCACAGGTTCAGGAACACCTTTTTTCCCATCACCTAAACAAACACCCGGGAACCAACCACCGGGTCAACAAGTACCACCACAAGCCAATGGTCCATCATCCACACCAGTTTCCAACTCAAGAAGTAAATCTTGGTCTGGTAAAAAGATAGTTTGGGTGTCAATAGGAACAGTACTTGGTTTCATCGTTCTAGCATTAGCGTGTCTGCTATTTTCACCAAGACGATTCCGAAGAAAACAGTTTCCAGGTTTGATACCCAAGAGGCATGAGATTTCTCCGTACACAGGTTACCGAGAGAATTATATAGACAATGGACCATTTGCTCAACCGATGGATCATGTTGATAAAGGTAATCTGATCATCAAAATTTTCAATGTGATTTGAGGTTAATGGAACTGGTTTTCAGTTTACAACTTCGTAGTTTGTGACAAACTAGACCCACTTGGATTATGTTTTATCTTTAACGGGTCAAATGATTTAGAGTTAAAGGAGTTAACTAAATAGGAAATGGGTCAAATAACTTAAAAGTTGTATTCAAATGCATAAAAAACATCTTATCATGCTTTAGTATAAACGATTAGATCAATATGTAATAATATAATTTGGATAATCATATGCGGCACATTTTTTTTATACAATAACAAATGGATAGGAAGCATGTTTGTGGGTCAGCCCAACCCGACTTTTTTCAACTGTTACCTTACCCGCCATTTTGCCACCTCTTTGTAATATGGATTCTTTGAGTCCGGAAAGATGAGAACATGTCCTCAAGATTCAAGTTATTTATTAATTATTATGTTGTCACGAAATAAGGTTTTTCATTACACTGGTTTATGTCTCAATAGTCAATACACTTATTTTATTCTTTGACCAGTTCCGAAGGAGCAACAACAAACGCTCTCACCACCACTGGCACCACTAGGTCCGAGCCCAAAGCCACAAACTGATAACAAGATGAATGTGCAAAGACTGAGTGCCATATCAAAGCAGGACAGTATGGAGATAGACATGAGCAGATTTGATATAGATTCATTGCGGCCACCACCCCCACCGCCGCTGCCAACTGCACCACTCCCGACTTCACAAACAATTCACCTGCCTTTTGAAAAGGTTACTGTGGATCCCATCATACCTGCTGAAGCTGCCCCCACACCTCTTGTGCCTCATACATTTGTCAGGTGTTACACGATTGCATCCCTACAACAGTACACTAACAGTTTCTCTCAAGATAATTATATTGGTAGAGGAATGTTGGGGAGTGTTTATAGAGCACAACTTCCAAATGGAAAGGTATGAAATTTTTGCAATGTTATCTTATTTTGAACGAAATTTTTAGATACGGGTATTGCTAAGGTAACCAACCTTGATCCGTTTTCTCTTTTGGGTGATCATCTTGTTTTGCCAACAAAAAAGGGCTCAAACTTTTAAAAATTCTGTTTTAAGGTAAGTTTTTCGATGTTGACTACTTATTGGAACCGTGAGAACCCACCAGGAAAATATATTCGCGGGGCTCCACTAATGGCCTGCTAATCGGTGGGACCAGGTAAAACGCAACATGATTGGGGCATATGGCCTTCAGATACAGTGGCGGAGCTTGAAAAAAAAATTCTGGGGAGGGGGGGTCACAATACCCTTAAAACAGAGGGGACTGGACTCATTACGTATAACATTGTCGGACAAAAACGTGTAAATTTACACTACTAAGCAAACCCACCATTAACCTCCGCCAATGTGCAGGTAACCAGTGGAAACTGGATTCGAACTTGAGACCTCTGCTCGAAAATAATCAAGCCCTTACCATTGCCCCTTCCATGATGGTTTTGAGCATGTTGACTTGGCACTAATTGAACCGCTTTACCTTCCATATAGTGTTTTGAAAGTTTTAACGGTTTTTAAATGGATGAAAACGATGATGGTTACCCAAACCAAAACATGAACCAGACTGGAGTCGGTTATCACTTTATGCAATAACCCAACATTATATCAAACAAATAGTTGGAAATTTCATGGGACAAAGTTCATAATCTTACATGTTTAATCTTTATAATGTTTGTTTAGTTGCTTGCTGTGAAGAAATTGGACAAAAAGGTAATTAGTCAACAAAAGGAGGAAGATTTCATTGAGTTTGTAACCAATCTTGATAAAATCCGGCACGTGAATGTTGTTGAACTCATGGGTTACTGCTCCGAACATGGTCAACGATTATTAATTTACGAGTATTGTAGTAGTGGGAACCTTCATGATGCACTACACTCCAATGACGGTTACAAAAAGAATTTTTCATGGAATACGCGCATCCAAATAGCACTTGGAGCTGCAAGAGCCTTAGTGTAAGTGAACAGTGTTATATTAATAATCCTTTGTAAGTTGCATGCTAACATCCAGCTTCTTTTCTTTGTCACTTGTGATTTAGATATCTACACGACTTTTGTGAGCCGCCGATTATTCACAGAAACTTCAAGTCTGCAAATGTTCTTCTTGATGAAAATCTTTCTGTGCGTGTCTCTGATTGCGGTTTGGCTCCGTTAATATCCCGTGGTTCAGTAAGTCAGGTAAGTTGTCTCATTCATTTCTCAAGACACATGATCCAAAAACTCAAAGTACATTTGTGTCCCATGTGACTGATAATTACAACTTCTTAAATCACTTTTTAAAAAGATGTAGATCATTATTATAGTCATGACAGTTTAAAAAATGGTCAGAGCTGTTTGTGGGTCAACAAACCCGACCCACCCATAAATGTGAAACCAAAAATGTCAACATGGTCCGTATTTTGTGTTCTCTAAATTGCTTTTACGTGCATACAGTTGTCAGGACAACTTCTATCAACCTATGGTTATGGAGCCCCAGAATCTGATTTGGAAACCTATACCTCTATGACCGACGTGTACAGTCTTGGGGTGGTTATGTTAGAACTCTTAACGGGCCGGATGTCTTACGACAGGTAAACAACATGAGTTAATTCATATTGGGTATATTATGTCATGCCTATTTTAGTCTTCTGTTGTTCCTATCATTTTAGTTATTTCTTTGTAATTGTTTTTAGTACACGGCATCGTGGGGAACAGTTGTTGGTGAGATGGGCTGTACCTCAACTTTATGATATCGATTCATTATCAAGGATTGTTGATCCTTCTCTCAATGGAGAGTATCCCGTCAAATCATTATCGAATTTTGCAGATATTATATCACGTTGTGTTCAGGTTTGTTGTACCTAACATTTGTAGTTGAATAATTCTATGTTGCATGCCATGGTTTTTAGAAAGCGCGCCTCTGGCGTGAGGTGATTTGGAAAACGCCTTGGGGCCTTGAGGCGGCGCCTCATGCACATGTGGGTCAAAATTAGGGTCTATGTAAATTATAAATGGGTTACTTTATAAAAACACTGATATATAATCTGGGTTTTAAAAAGCGCGCCTAGGCGCATCAAGCCACAGCCTAGGGCGCCTCACGTACACAGGGTATTTTTTTATGCATAAAAATGTTGTACCCTGGTGTTTATGGCCTGTAAATATAGGTAAAATCACATAAAAACCTTATTTATAGCTATATTTTGGGTAAATGAAGCTAAAAACTCATGGGATATCTAAAAAAAATATATAATTAGTGTGCGCTTCGAGTACGAAAATCCCACGCTTTTTGCGCTTTGCGCTTCACTTGATTCGCTTAGACCTCGTCGCTTTTGTGCGAGGCGCACTTTTTTAAACCCAGTATATAATAGATACGAGAGGGGTTCAACTTTTGGTTGTACATAGAGCAACGCCTCACATACATGAAGCCCTCTCGTCGAATTCTGGGACTTAACGTCTTGGAGCGCCTCACAGCTTTTAAAACCAAGTTTCATACTAATAAAATATGATTTGGAGGTGGTATTTGTGTTTATATCTAACGGCCCAAATGGGTTAACGCTTTTTATCATATAAAGTTAGTCTGTTTTAGATATATAACTAAATGATAAGCGGATTGCTACAAGTCTAACAAGATAATGTGTGTTATATACGTTGCAGGTGGAGCCGGAGTTTAGGCCACCGATGTCGGAAGTGGTGCAGGATCTTATACAAATGATAAAAAGGGAGTCTCCTAGTAGATCAGATGGGGATTAAGTGATTCCTATAGGAATAGTTTCTGATGAAAAGTCAACGATGGTCAAAGTCAAGATTCTAACACAGTTTACTCTTGTACAAATAGGGATGGCAAGGGACGACCATACCCGATTGTAAAATCCTGTCCCATACATGTCAGGTACCCGATTACTGATTGGCGTCGGGTATAGTTTGCAAGATTTATAGGTCATTTTGTTTGCACGATTGAAGAGCCACTTGATTAGGTGGTCCACCTTCAATTCATAAGGGTTAAATGGTAAATTTCCTATTGCCCATTATTTATGTGTAATGGTTGGTTCATCACGTAGATGTGGATAATGTATTTCTTGTGATTATTCAAATTATATTTTTGTAGGAAATACTTTTTGTTTCTATATATATTTGAATTTTTTTGTGATAATTGCGTCACTAGTACGTTTCATGGGTGGTTTGAAACGAGAATGAGAAAGAGAAATGTGTAGTCGTGTATGCAACTATGTATTTGTGTCGTAAAAAGCGAATTCTAAACAAAAGCAGGGTTGTGGCAGATTGGACATGACGATATGTTGTGCTTGAGTTTGTTGACCATTCCTAACCTCAAAACTTCTTGCTTGGCTTTAGATATTCCCCGGATTCCTTATAAATGGTGCTCGATTAAGTAAGCTTGACTTGAATGAGCTGAATTCGAGCTTGAGCAACACTACAACATCCCACCTCTCGATTACAAAATTCAGAGATGCAAATTCCATATCAAAACATACCTTTAAGAAGTTAATTATTAAATGTTTTAAAAATAAACCTTTTAAGTTAATTGATGATCCCACCCCTTCAGGATTGTTCTTGCCTCTCTCAAATACCACAATCAAGGCCAATACCAGCTTGATTGCAGTTGTT
The DNA here is from genome assembly GCA_032199755.1 of Ambrosia artemisiifolia. Classification (NCBI taxonomy): domain Eukaryota; kingdom Viridiplantae; phylum Streptophyta; class Magnoliopsida; order Asterales; family Asteraceae; genus Ambrosia; species Ambrosia artemisiifolia. The sequence goes on along the minus strand of CM063519.1, from coordinate 45,195,590 downwards.
TTGGTGTGATAACTTCGGTCTGTATAAACTCATGTTAAATTAGATAACAACTTTACAATAGTGAAACGTTTAAAGTAATTCAAAGTACCACCTTTAGAATATAAGATGTTATAAATAAAATTTTTAATCATTTTTTTTCAATGATAGATCTTTCATAAAAATGTATTTGAAAATGTGGTTGACTTTATTATCAACAAACAACGGCCATCACCAATAATGCTTCAAGTTATCATCTGCAATCTTTGTACCACGTGTACGTCCAATAATAGTTTGCTTTTCACATCCAAAACGGTTGGAAATTTCAACCGCAATTCCGTCATATTTATGATAATACTTTAAAAAAAAGGTTAAATGTTAAAAAACAAAAGTAGACTATTCGAAAATCACAAATTCAACCATAGGCCATCAGGCTATAGAGTATGGTCATATTACTAGTCACTACTATTACTACACTCCACGTTATCAACCCATAACTCTACCGTCCATCACCACCACCAGTATGATATGGTCACTACCCTTCTTTAAATTGGATATGACAAAATAATTAAAACCTATTAGGCCCATGGCAACAATGAGCTCCCTCACGGTCATCACGCGTGAGGGAGGAGAGGGCGGTGTTCCCATTAGATCACTACCTCACGTCCTTTTCACTATCTCCATACCCTTTGGCCTGAGTAGTGTACACTACATACGCACTCTCTCAATAATTATATCAGTCGTTTAGACTATTAAACAACGTATGACAATGTAAATGAGTAGTTAAATGGTCGTATCACCATGTAAATGCACACTAAACTCTTGTGTGTTTCATCTCTTAAACGCCCGTATAAAATCAAATCAGTGGTGGTGTATGTATAGGCTCACTTAGGGGGTGTTTGGGATTGCGTTTTGAAATGGATTGTTAGATTATTGCGTTTTGAAAACGCAAATAATCAGTTTTTAATGTTTGGGTTGAGTTTTGAAATTGATTTTTGAGCTACCAAAACGCAATAATCTAAAAGCAGCTCTACCCCTGTTTTTTCAAAACGCATAATCTGTTTTGAAAAATCAATCCTAAACACCCTCTTAATTATTATCCTCTACAGATTTTTAAATTAACAAAGTAAAATTTTAACTTCATCAATTTAATGGTTTATTTAAAAAATGTAGTAGTAAACTAATATTTATTAGTTTTATTTATTAAATAAAAAAAGATAAATCACAAAAACCAATGATAACTAAATTGAGGGATGTACCATGTGCCTATATATACCCAACCGTTGAAACCGGTTTCTTGAGCACATTTTCAACTAGAGACTACTTAACAAAATCTCAGTATCTTCGGCATCGGCGTCAAAAACATAATAAAAAAAATGGTATGCTTTTGTTTTCTAGTTGACCAAACACGGGAAGTGAGGCGGAGCAAGCCAGCCGCGGGGGTTTGTTCTCGGTGTGGCGGGGGAGCAAGCGTGGCGGATATGAAGACCTCCACCAGGTTCTGCCTTGTGCCGTTGTATTGGAAGTCATGGAAAGCTGTTATGTGTACTTACTGTGGCGCCATTCTTAAATCTTATCATTGAATATTTGGGTTTATGTTTCTTGATAACAGACTTACATAAAGACATACGAGACTTGTACGCGAAACAGTTTTGGTTGATGATATATACACACCAATATATGTTCTTCAATCTGTACGTATGAGTTTCTTAATTCTTCTTCTTTTTCTTATTATTTTTTTATATTATTAATGGTTTAAAAGATCTTTATAAAGAAAAAAAGGTTATGGTACGTTGGATATAATTACCAAATTGGTATTGTAGAGACAATGCCAAGTACGTGTGAACCAACATCTTAGCATTAAATAACATACATACATGCACCATGAAAACTGGTAGAATACAAGTTGGACACTTGATGATGTCTTCCACATATGCATTATTTATGCAAAACATAAAGTAAACTACCTAGACATTTTTAATTCACACATGTTCATTCAACTTGCCTTTCCAATTTTATTCAATAAAAAATTTATCCATAAGTCTCAGATTTCTTAATTATAATAGAGACATAAGCATATAATATAATCTTGTAATTAACGATCCTTTGAGCTTACAAATTTAGTAAGAACATTTCAGACGGTTTCTACAATATATTCTGTACATTGGTTGTAAAGTATCATCAAATTAAATCAAATCACAATATTCTTATTAAACTCTATATATAATTAATGATCACCTTATAAAGCAAAGCAAATGAAATGGTATGACCACGTACAAAAAGGTCGCAAATCATCACAACAAGGTGGTTTGTGGATAAACAATTGTTCTCAGACTCTTTATCCTAAACTCATTCAAACTAAAACATATAATATAATAAAATAAAATAAACTGTAATCTAATTTACTCTCCCGAACCAAATTGTGGTAGATTAAAACTAGAGGGGGCAATCCTGACCCAAATGTATTAGTATGGGTCATTTTGGGTTTTTTTATACTACAGTGGGTGGATTTAGGTAAAGGAATACAAGTCTAAGGGTCAATCCGGGTTAATTTGAAAATAGAGGATATTAATGCAGGGTTAAAATGGGTTGGAAATAAAAAAACAACAGGTCAATTCGGGTTAACTATTCTGAGAAGACAATCATCTTCAATTCTTCATTCTTCAATCTTCCTCATCGCTACTTTCATTCGTCAGGTTATATCATCTTCCTTCTACTTATTCAATAAAGTTTCCTGCTTTCCTTGTTCTTCTACTTATTCAATAGGTATGCGTCTACTTATTCAATAATAACTTGATCGATGCTTCTGCTTACTGTTTGTTAATTGATGATTGAGTTTTTTGTTGATGTTGCTGTGTTTATTATTAAGTTAGAACGTCATTGATATGGATTCAGTTGTAATTGTAGTGATGGATTAAGGTAATGTTTTGTTTGATGCACACCAAGTGCTCGATGAAATGCATAAATGAAAATATTATTTTAAATGCTATATATTTTTGTTGTTCGTTTGATTTTTGAAAAGTTATTCTCTTTTTAGTCTATTTTTTTTTTTTTTTTTTGCTTGTGGACTACATATTCCCATTACATAAATTGTATTATTTAAACAAACAGAAGCAGACATGAAGTGAAAGCTAGGATTCCTAGGTGTACTTGTTTCTTAACTTTTATATCTGTATTCTAGTTTTGATTGTCTTTTTTAACATGAGTTAAGATGATGTTATTAGCATCCTTGCCTCAGTTCAAGATCACATGCTTACTGTATTATCCTTCGACACTAATGCGGATTAAATATTTTTAGAGTTGCAGAAACACGGTTAGTTATGTTATTGCACTAATATTCTTATTCTTAAGTCAAGTCCCTCTGAAAGGCTCAACATCCCTATGATTTGAACCATCAGCCATGTATTCAGCAATCAACAAAACATAATATCTGATTGACCACTATATGCTTATATTAACAAAATATAACCATCATTTTTGTTCAAGTGGCCAATAAAATGAGATTGTTAGGTCAAGGTGAATAGAGTTTGATGCTATTAAATTTAGCTGATGCAAGAGCATGTGTTCAGGTGATGTTACTAATTATTATATTTAGGCTACACGGTGTGGGGGCGTAAGGTGACATGGAGCTCTTTTACGCCACCATCACCACATCGTATGTGGCGTGGGGCAGGTTCTTGGGTTATGGTTATTTTTTATTGGTTGTTTGATTTTTTTTTTTATTTGAAAAAATTTGCCCAAAATAGTGAATTTGGGCCTAAAACTCATGGTCTCAGTTCTTTTGTTAATCACCTATTATTATATTAATAATTTTATTATTAATGCAAATGAACTTACTATATATAATAAGGGCATAAGTTGTACTATTTTAATGCTTGCAAGATGTTAATATTGTGCAGTATGTATATGTATGATCTGATCATTTATTTTGTATCAAGACATTGTTTTTTTAAGTGGGTTGCTGATAGTTTCTTGTTATATGAAAATACAATTCAATCCTTTTTAACTTGTGTATAAAGTATAAAGCTTTTTTTGAACCCAACCCGACTCGACCCGTTTAGAACAAAGTATAAATTTGAGGTTCTTTTTTTCTCTTTTACATGTAAATACTAAAAAAGAAGCCATTTTTAAACCCAACCCGACCCGAAACCCGTCTTGACCCGGACCCGACCCGAAACCCGTTTTGACCCGAACCCGTCTTGACCCGAACCGATACAACCATTTTTTTGAATTGACCCGTTTTGACCTGAACCCGTTTTGAACCGCGACCCAACCCGACCCGACCCGACCCGACCCGTTTGCCAATTATAATAGAAACACTAAGCAAGAAACAATATTAAGCTTGCAGTATGCCCAGTTATGTTGACTATGCTTTAGCTAAATCCATCTAAAAGATAGAATTTAAACTAGGCCAATGTATGTTGCCTTTCAGGGTATGAAATTAATTACTCTCCTTGAAGATACCGTTTAGTTATAATCTGATTAATAGTCTCAAAATATGTTTGTGGGTTCCCATCGTTGGTTTAATTAATTTAGTTTTAACTTGTTTGATTTAGTGTTTCAGACTTTGATTTAGCTTTTAAGGTTAATAAAATTAAACTCGAACTTACAAATCTTGTTTATTACTGTATCAAGTTAAAAATACTACAAGTATAAAACAACGAAATTCGAAAGGCCCCAAATTGTCATTTCGCTTTAGGCCCCGAAAACGTTTGAGGCGGCCTTGTATGGGGGATGATTGTTCTAGTTATGAGCCAAACTCTGATGGCGTCCCAATAGATCTGTTCGTCTCAAAGAAGACCAACAGCAACAACAAGAGTATAATATTCAGAGACTCTTGTTCCAATCTAGTCTTCTCCGTTGACCCCCCTCCTCCTCCTCCTCGGTCTGACCTCCATCGATTCAAGCGTCTAGTCTCTGATTCTTCTGGAACTCCCATCCTTTTCATTTCTCATCATAATCAGGTGGGTAACCAGTCATCCATCAAACAATTAATTTATAGAATAAAAAAATCCGTTAATGAATTGTATGATGAAGCAGAAGCAGAAAGCAAGTTGGGAGGGTTATAGTAATAGTGATGGGAATGATCCAGTGTTGAGAGTGGAGCGGACCAAGAAGACCTTTTCCCGACTCCAGTTTGATGTTTTCCTTACAACTGGAAATCATACCTCTCATTTCAAAATGAGAGGTTCTCCATTCTACAGATCCTGCACCATTTATAAAGCCGATTCCATTGTAGCACAGGTACCCTACCCCATCCTACCTATTCATCTCTTTTAAGATAACATGATCATGATAAATTAAATTAAATGATTGTGCAGACTAGTCTCATGTACAAGCTCGGCATCCAGCAGTTCCTTGTGCCAAGAAACAGGTTCCGACTTACCATCTTTCCTGGATATGCTGCTCATCATGCCTTCATTGTTGCCTTGACACTCATCTTTTTCTATGGTCGAAAATTGTGGATATAACTTATCTATCTTTCATATCTACACTAGATATGCTTGCTTGTTTGCTTGCTTATGTCTCCTTCCTACTCAATTGGCTGGTAAAACTATACCCATGCTCAACTTACACTTTTTACATTTTGCAAATCTAAACATCTTCATTCTGCAATCATCATCATTTTAAACCAAATGCTAAGGCCTTTGTTTATTAAATTTATCAAAAAATATGTTATTGTAAAAAACCTCTACATCCAAATTTGAAAACGTTTATGCTCAAAATAGAGATCGGCACAGGGGACAACTATCCTTGCTAGAAGTTAAGAACCATTTGTATATGCATGCACCATGGAACTTGTGCTTGCAGGTCCTACAAGCGTGCTTAGGACGACTACGACTTGATGTGTGAATTAGGCTGTAACAAATCGGACATTCTTCAACGCCTTCAAACTCCTTGTCGAAATTGTTCTTCCATAATCTAATTGCTTCTGCTAGACCTCCATTCTACATAAAGATGTAAAACATTACTTATTATCCTCGTACAAACATTGTATTTCAATCTAATAGAACGGAACCAAGCTTTGAGGCTCAACATAAAAAATGGAGCTCACTTATTATACCAGTTTGTGTCCGTCCGAGATTGATTAGGCTCGTGGTTACATAGCCAGTATAGCAATTTTTATCTATTATTTGGATACCAACTTCATAGTTAAAATATGTGAGATTCTTTTAGGGGTGAGCAGATCTTGGTCCTACCCGAAAAAAACCGAAAACCGACCCGAGAAAAACCTAAAACCGAACCTAACCTATGTAATTCGGTTGTGCGTCGGTTCCCAAATTATACAATCTTCGGTTTCGGTTCGGGTTCGGTCCAAAACCGAGAAACCCACATGAAACCCGAACCGACCCGAGGTGCCCATCAATCAGCAGAAAATCGATAGCTGCTTTTCGCCCTATTCTTTTGTTGAGTTCTTGAGACGAAACATGGAGCTTATGCTACAAATATATATTATCCCGGAAGGATGTTCGACGTATAGTTGAATGGATCCCAAAAATATTGAACTGGAAGTGGAGATCTGATATAAAATGACAGGGTGATAAAAAAAATTAGTATATGTTTTGCTATGGTAAAAGCTAGTGTAAAACCAGTGATCGTAATTGTTTCAGCCTAAATAAACAGAAGTCAAGCTGAGTTGGTGTATGGCACAATATTCTAATAACATAATAGTCTAAATTGTTTAAATAAGAATATGCATAGTTACTGTTATAATAATATTCAAATAGCATTTTAGTTTATTTAACACAATTCTAAAATTAATATACACCATACTTATTTACTAATTTCAGTTTTCATAAACTGATTTTTAATAACTACATAAATTAACATATATCAATATCATCTATCTGCTAGTTTATTTAGGATGAGACTGTAAGTTGGATCTATTTAAGCTAATGAGACAATATTTTATTGAGATGTGAGCCCATACAAATTTTGAAAACATTAAATAAACATCCATCTTCTTTGTAACTATCGCCTGTTTGCTAATCAAGTAGGTTTCTCTTCTATCAAGGTTGTTGGAATTCCACTCACCTCTGTCCATGGTTTCAAAAGATCGGTTTCGGGTCTTTATTGTAAACCGAAGAACATAATACCTTTGAGACCGATACCCGAACCGTCCATTTAGGTCCTGTCTTCGGTTCCCGTTTTCTTAAATTTTCGGTTTTCGGTTCGGGTCGGGTAGTACCCGGTTCGGGTCGGTTTCATCCTTTTGCTCACCCCTAGATTCTTTCCAGCAAGAATAGAGTGAGAAACATTTTCTGCTACATATGTAATCAAAGTCTAGAATACACATCAAGTGCTATTCTAACAACTCGCCAGCAGAAAGCTTCACACACACACACACACACACAAAAAAAAAAAAAAAACCCTGGATTTTATGCTTCCTATGTTTTCTGCATAAAAGATGGCCAAAACTAAGATGATACAAATCTGCATACCGTTTATTAATTAAAAAAGCATCAACTATTTTATCTGTTGGATTTGCTATTTCTATGTAGTAACAAAAAGAAATTCTATTCATTTACAAACAAGAAAAACACAACACTACAAATCTGCAAACAAAATAAAAAAATTTGTCCTCTTTTTTTATTTGTTTTTGTTTCTCCCTTGAGTTGCTCCTCTCAACCTAACTCAGGGGACCCCGCAAATACCCTGCTATTCAACAAGATCTGACAAATTGCAGCTTGCGCTGGGCAGTGACCTTCAAGAGGTTATAGCAAGAAACTAGAGGAAGCATGATTCCTCTGCTAAGGAAAATCAGGTGCTTTACCATTGCACCACCCCTTAAAGGTTGGATCGTTACTATTCTGAAAAGATAAAGCGCTAGCACTACGCCTCACACCCGATTTTTTAAACCAAAGCCCAGACCAAGTTTAGCCTCACAAATTCTACGTTTCAGGCAAAAAGCAATTAGCTTTAATGATTAATATGTATCACGGTTGGTCTCGGTTAGGTGAATGTGTTAGGAAATGTAATTTTTTGCCTGAAAATAGGACAAATGGACAAAAAGTGATGGTTAAACGAATGTAATGGAGTCTGGGCTAACAACTTGAGGAACCGCTTCGAAAACTATCATCAAAAGACTGAACAACTGGAACAATCCACTGGACACGATATTAATGGTTGCACTTAATGGCCTCATCAAATAGAAGTCAGTGATGAACTTCATCAGCTGCCACATTTGTTGATTATTATAGGTAGGTCAATTTCATATTAGCATCCACCATTCCATAGTAGTAGTAGTGATTTAAATATAGGATATTGAAGCAAAGTGATGGGCGCAAAAAACAGCATAAGGCACATTAGTTAATAGTTGTTGCCACAAAAAACTAAATGTGCAAAAAGTAAACTGCTTACAAATAACTAATGTGCATAACGATTACAAAACGATGAGGTTTCCAAAATAACCTAACTTTTTATAGCTAAACTATTAAGGAGGTTTTATTTATTAAATATCCACTGTAGAGTTTGGAAGACATTTGACACGTTTAGTCCATTTTACATGTTTCCTTTTAAGTGAACATTTTTCTTTGAACCCTTTGACCCGTTAGGGATGACAATAACCCAAAACAAACAATTGATAAGTAAACAAGTTCAATTTGCCACATATAATGTTAATATTTCATACTAAAGCAGAAATCATTGATAGATGAAGCACAATGATGTTAAAGAAATCGATCTTTTTCAAGAAGAGATGATTAATACCTCGTCTTTCTTGCCTCATGAGAAAAGCTTGTATCCACCATAGATAAGCACTCCCCATCGAGTTAAAGAGACAATAACAAACTAAAAAGATTCAAACGAAATCAGAAATACTATCCTGACAAACCCGATTCCAAAAATAAGAACACACAGTCTAAAAATTACTAATAAAGATGGTAATTTCATAGATTATGTTGTTACAAACAAACAAACAATCACAAGAATCCTAGATACACTTCTTCAACAGCCCTTCATAGAGAACATTATTAGGGTTGCTTAACAAACGTCAACTTCAGCTAGAGCTCGGGCTCAAAGCTAAATAGGCCAACTTGGCTTGAAAACTCTTATATCATATTCAAGCTCAAGCCAACTTGTTTATTTTTTTTTAATCTTGTATTTTTTGCACATATGATATCTATCGACAAAAAAAAATATATATATATTTCTTGCGCGTATGGATAAATGTAACAAAAAAATAGCGTTTGCCTATACAAATTAGGCTTCTTTAAGGACCTACATAACTTGAGCAAGCACACCTCGGTTCGTTTACTTATGAGCTGATGTGAAATCGACCTACTTTCGAACATGGACATCTCGAAATATTACATGCAAAACCGATAGTCAATTTTTAAAAACCGAGAAGCAAATTAGGTTCTTTATGCTCAAATCTTACTTCAATTCACATTGCCTTAACCCTGGAAACATCTCAAAGAAGAAACAATTAGACTATAAAATTCCCCAATTTGTAAACCCTAAAACCTTGAATAAATAAATAAAAAACTAGGAAAGAAGTGAAGAAGACTGACATGAGGTAACGACTAAGTAGCCCACAACATGGTTGAAGCGTCTATCTATCATATCATGTAGCCTCTACAACAACGTAAAACGTCTCAGGTTCAAGTATAACTAGATCAGAAGTTTCAACTTAATTAGCTCAAAATCTTATCGGGTGTTTCAAGTATAAAATTATATCTTGTGCAATAATAAATGTTACATATATTATGAGACATGGACACTGAATAAAAAATCCATGTAAATGAATCTTAACTATGGTTTGACTTTATATACAAGTCAACGAAAATTGCATTGCTCCAACATTGGATGAGTGTAATCAACATATTTCTCCCATAAAGGCTTGTATTTTTCCATTCCAATCTTCAACCAAGGCTTTGAGTTACCATTAAAGTGTAACACAGCTCCATTTTTAATCACCTGCGAATCTACATTCGTGTAACCCAAACCGAGCACATGCCACGTGGGATCTAAAGGCTCTGTTAACCCGTAAAACGTGAGAAGCCCGGGTGGCAGGGTGCCAAGCTTCCACAACGTCCGGTCAATGTTCTTTTCCTGCCAATAGTGATAGATCCCGGTAACATTCCTTTTACGCCACTCTACCAAATCAAAAACGTTCATACCAAACGCCCAACCACAAGCGTCTGGATCAAAATGCGATCTTATAAGTGGGTGAGAGTAATTCAAATACTTATGATATCGATGAAACGTCTCCATACATGTTTCCACTGCCCCATTCACATTTCCGTTCAAATCAACAGTAAAAAGACCCGAGAGATCCTTTTGAACAATAACATCATCATCAAGAAACACCACCTTCTTTAGATCAGGAAACACCTCCGGGATGTAAAATCTTATATGGTTCAACATCGATAAGTACTTCGGGTTTCTAAACTTAATTGGCGTTTTCCCACCATCATTACTTCCTGAAAAGTAATAGCTTTTGGTGTTGGAATCTTGAAGCTGTTTGAGGACAGGAACATAAGAAGCATTTAACCAAGTAAAATCCTCAAACTTCTGCACGTTAACAGTCACCCCATGAAAATCATTCATCGTAAACCACGCGCTCATTGCAGCATAGTTCACTTCATCAGTCACTAAATGAAAGACTATTCTATCAGGGTTCTTTGAGTTCAAAGATGTCGAGTTTACCACAACTGAAGTTGCAAGAATATTGTCTGAAAACACGCAAAAGTGATAAAGATTGTTGTCTTTCAGCTTCATGTCTTTTTGCATATTACCTGACACTTTTTGTTGAAGCTTTGATTGTTTAAACCATTCAGTTGTCAAACCGACACCAAGACAAAAAAGGCTTTTCGGGACTTCTTCTGCAGCTATTTGTCCGTATTTGCTACTTCTTTCGGTTACTAAACTTGTTTGTTCTTCAAGATCTTGGATTCTGGCTTTGAGTCTCATGATCATTGTTGCACTATCATAGTGATATTGTTGGGCCTGAAACAGCAAGAGTGCCATGTCTCTAATAGCAGTATTTGACTCTCTAAGTGTTAATGGTGATCGCGTTAAAGCAGGATTAGAAAGAAGGATTTGCGAGTTGCGAACTTGTGCACTTAGTTCCCATGCAAACTGGAGATTATTGTTCTCTTTAGCAATCACAACGTACGCCTTTGCTAGCTGTATTTGATCGTTGAGTTTCCTTGAGATCGAGTTAGGATTTACCATTTCTTCTGTAGCATTAAGGCTTTCCAGGGTTTTATCCTGCATGTAAGACCTCTGCAATACACAATTTTAAAGAATAAATGTGGTGATCTTATGAAAATCCAATGATTATTATGTTTAACAAAGGAAATGCGGGTATAATGGGTAAATAAGAAATCTTAATATTTCTTAGATAAATCGGTTTGTTTAGAGGTGGCATTTTCTGACACGACCCCAAGCATGACACGAAACAAATTACCCGTTTAATAAAGGGTACAGGTTCGGGTGGACCTGGTTTAACCGTTTAACTCAACAGGTCAACCCTTAACCAATTACACTCATTTTTTAAAACCCACCAACCCATTTAACAGGTTTACAACTTGATTCGTACCTGCCAACCGGTTTGACATGTTTAGATAGATTTGTTAAATAGGTCGTGTTCAAGTCACACAATTTTAGGTGTATGCTGATTAGGATTGATGCTTTGTTTAAAAAAAATATGGATTGCGTTCAGACAAGACCAATTCCCCGCCAACCAAAATCCTATGAACTTGACACGATTGACACCCCTAGTTATATTGTATCATGTATAGAAGGGCATTTTGAAAACTAGTCGTTTAACTTCAAATGAGCCAGTTTTATCCCAACAATAAAAACTTGTTATCATGAGTTCAAGTGATAATAACTAGATAACCAATTTTACAACCAATATCTAAACACGTCCTAAGGTTGGCATCTGTGAGGAAGTATAAGCAGTGTGCTTGAGTTTTCAAGTTTTGCTCGATTATTTGAGCATAGAAACATGAACAATTTTGAAATAAGGGCAAACCAAGTGACTTTATTGAACATATCTATACTCATCACAAACAAGATAATGGCAACGATTTATGACAATGCAAATCAGGTAACTTATTAACTTTGCTTACTAATTTTAGAGCTAATACCATAATAAAAAAAAAAACAAAATACTTTCTCGCTTTTTAACGAAAAAGTCCCTTGGCCTAATTTTGATACATAAAAGTCTCTCGCCTTGTAAATTTCATCTCATGTTGACTATTAAGAGATTCAACCTCGTATTTCATTCAGTTGTAAACACACTTCATATACATTCAAAATCACATGTACGGAAATTTACCAGTTAAATATTGTAAATTTTATATCACTGTCTGTCTGTATGTCTGTCTTGTAAGCTGGACTCTTGACCATGCTAAGCTACAGTGTTCAAAGACTTGAAGTAGCAACTTTTTATAAGGTTTGACTTTTGAAAGTCAAAGTTAGACATATAAAACACGCAAATATAGGCTAATTTCCTGATTATACCCTCTTTTTGGTGCAGGATAGAACACTTAAGAGTGGTCACTCCAATGTTCCAATTTTTATAAAACCACTTGTACATAAGGGCAGATCTTCATGTGGGCCAGGCCCGATTTGCAGATGAGGACTTAGCATACCAACTCGCTTTCATCCTTCCAGCCCCATCTACCCTCCTGAGGAGATGTTTGGTTTCCATCTCCGGTTATGTGGTCAAAAGAAAAGTCGGACAAAATTTTTTATTTTTTTCTATTTTCGCTCAAATTTTGGTGATGGGGTCGGTTGCCGACTCCCCTGTCTTATGGTTCAGGTACAAGATACTATCATTACCGCCTGGACAATTAGACATCCAGTCTTATGGTTCTTCATTATCCTCTAATCTATCGACTCTACTACTATACATTGATTTTGAGTATTTGAGGTCAAGTCTACATACCATATGTCCTCTCCTAAAGTGGTCAAATAAATGAGTGGATCAAAGGTCATAATAAATAAGCAAGCAAGCATCTGAGGACTGGAATGGATTTGTTATAAGAAAGTAGATGGAAATTACCTTAAATAACATGGATCTGGAAGTGGGTCTGACTCTGTGTCGAGTAATGAAAAGGATGAAGAGCAGAGCCATAAATCCGGATAATGTGAGCCAAAACATGTTCGGGATCCATCGTCGTTTCACTGATCTCCTAAACTCTTGTCTTGGTCGTCTCATTCCTTTGTATTCAGGTAATAACCGTTGGGTTGGGTTGGGTTGGGTTGGGTTTGGAGGGTGATGTCGGTAGGAAAAGTGGGTTAGGACCTTTTCCGGTGAGGCATGTTATTTACACAATTGCAACTTTTAGGTTTGCACAACCCTCTACGGCTCGTAGAGGGCTCTACGGGCCGTAGAGGGTGTCAGTGTAATTAATGCTGGTCAGTTATACGGCCCGTAGACCTCTCTACGGCCAGTAGAGGTGGTTTGGTGAGAAGCATTTAAACCCTAGACGGCCCGTAGAGACCTCTACGAGCCGTATAGGGTACGAGGTACGAGTATAATCAATGAACAGACTGACTTTGCAGTGTGTCAGTCTGAAATTCTTTATCTCTACGGGCCGTAGAGCTCTATACGACCCGTAGAGAAGTGGGTAGTTGAGAGCAATTAACCCTATACGGCCCGTAGAGACCTCTACGGGCCGTAGAGGTCCAGATAAATTCTTCTTCCTTGTCTCCTTTTCTCAGACAACGAAAATTTAAAAAAAAACGGAGAACGAAACCAGTGATCGATTCCAAGCTACCGCGATGTCTTCGAGCCACTACAGTAATGTTTCGGAGCAATGGGAGCATTCGTATAGCATATCTCACGTCTCGGAAAGCATTTTCGGACCCGTGGTGGAACGTGGTGAGGAGGAGGTTAGATCCGTTGTTCACGGTGAAGACGGGAATGCGCTTCCCGATTTGAACCTGCTACCCGATTTGAACCTGCTGCCCGGTTTGAACCAGGAGTACGGGACTTATCATTCGCACGAGGAGGGTCATGGCAGCTTCAAGGGATCGCACGAGGGAGGTGATAACGGTGGCGACAACGGTGGCGACAACGGTGGCGACGAACCTGTCCCGGAGGTTTCGTTTGAAACAAATCAGGTGTGTTTATGTATTTACACTTGTTTATAATTTAGACCCGTGTATATGTAATAGTGTACATATTTAGACTCGTATATTTAGCCCCGTACATATATTTGTTCTAGCCCCGTACATATATTTAGCCCCGTACATATATTTGTTCTAGGGTTTGTGAGATTTGAACTCGTATATATTAGTTGTTATTTGAACTCGTATATAAATTTTGCAGGTATTCGGGTCTCTTAAAGACCTGACAGACTGGGTTTATGAAAGGGCCAAAATTAATGGTTACATTACCGTATACGGACGTACTGTTTCGGATGGCAGGGGGCCGAATAGGAGGGTGACGACGGCATGGATACGATGTGACCGTAGTGGCGTACATCGTAGTGTAGCCACGGTTCGAAAGACGGGGAGCAAAAAATGTGATTGCAAGTTTGAACTAAAAGGGAAATACCACTCCGGCCACGATGGTTATATTTTGGAGGTCGTGAACCAAAAACATAATCACAAACCTTTCCAACACATCGAGGGTCACGCGTATGCTAGGAGGCTGGGTGCGGGCGAGTTAAAATTGGTGGATACACTTTACTTTCAAAATGTTACGCCAGTAGACATACATACGGCCGTTAGAAAACAAAACCCGGATAGTCCCTGCATCTTAAGAGACATACATAACACAATAACCAAGGTTAGGCATTTGTTATACGGGGGCAGGACTCAAATGCAGGTATTATTATCTCTTGTTATTAATTATTATTATTACTGCTACTACTAATTTATTATTATTTTTTAATTATTATTATTATTGCTATGCAGGTACTCGAAACCACATTGGTGGAAAAAGAATTTATTTACTTCACCCGGAAGAATGCCTCTACAAAAGCGATCGAGGATATTTTGTTTGTCCATCCCATCGCGCACAGATTATGGCGTGCGTTCCCGCATGTGCTGATGATTGATGCGACCTACAAAACGAACGAGCATAAACTTCCGTTTGTTCAAGTTGTGGGTATGACATCAACATCCAAGTCGTTTTGTGTCGCCCATGCATTTATCTCCCGTGAAAAAAATGATAACTACCTGTGGGTGCTACAAAGGCTTAAAGATTTGCTAGAAGATAGTACAGAGCCCCGTGCTATAATAACTGATTGTGAGAAAGCCTTGATGAATGCATGCGACATTGTATTTCCAGCAGCTTCAAAGTTGTTATGCAGGTAATTATTATTATTATTATTATTATTATTATTATTATTATTATTATTATTACGAGTTTTATTATGCATTCAGGTATCACATTCACAAAAATATATTGAAGCACTGCAGACAAGCCTTTGGAGATAAAGATTGGAAAATATTTGTGAAATCTTTTAAGCGACTATGTAGATCTT
Source organism: Ambrosia artemisiifolia (assembly GCA_032199755.1). Taxonomy (NCBI): domain Eukaryota; kingdom Viridiplantae; phylum Streptophyta; class Magnoliopsida; order Asterales; family Asteraceae; genus Ambrosia; species Ambrosia artemisiifolia. The sequence goes on along the minus strand of CM063519.1, from coordinate 45,180,162 downwards.
CATCTCCAGAATGGTACCGACACTGGTTAGACCGATTCTACAAACGACTATGTCAGGACGAACGAGATGGTACATTCACCGTATTAATTTAGTTTAAAACGCATACACACATTAACAAATAACTTTGTTCTATTTTTTACAGATGTTTTTGATTATGTAGACCGGGTCTGGCTACGTGACTACAAAGAACGGTTTGTTTCTGCATGGACAGACACAAACTACAACTTTGGTCAGTATACGACCAACAGAGTTGAGAGCCAGCATTCCAGGTTTAAGATGCACATTAAGGGGCCTAACAACTCGCTCCACAAACTTGTGATGATTGTAGACGATGTGGTAACGTCACAAGAGAGGGCAATAAACCACTCGTTTGAAGAGAGTCTGTCGGTGAAAAAGGTGCACCATGACATACCGATTTTTGAGGACCTACTCGGTAAAGTTTCCCATGCAGCGATCGAAAAGTTGTTAAGTGAGATAAATTATATACAGAATTTGAGGAAACAAAAAAATACTTGTGGTCACCAGCTTTTCACGAGTTCTGGGTTGCCGTGTGCATGTCGATTAGATTCGTATATAAAAACAGGTAATACCATTACTTTATTAATTATTATTATATATTAATTATTATTATAATTATTATTATTAATATTATTATTATTATTATAAAATACAGGAATAAAAATACAGTTGTCCGAAGTAGACGTCTTCTGGAGAGGACTGAATTACGAACCGGAAGTAGTAGTGGGGGAACGTGACCTTGCGAGTGAGTGGGAAATAGTCAAAAAAGCAATACAGTCTCAACCACCACGGGTTCAAAGAAATATGTTGTCAAAAATAAAGTCGGTGGTAAATCCAAGTATGACTGACACTCAACCTCCTGAGAAACAAAAGAATACTCGCGGGCGCCCAACTAAAAAATCACAGAAAAAAAAACAGGAGGAGGATGCGAAAGAAAAGGTTAGTATTATTATTATTATTATTATTATTATTATTATTATTATTATTATTATTTGGGAAACTTGTAGACAACTTGTGTTGTCTGGTTTGAACGAAAACAGGGGAAACTCTGCCCAATTTTTTTATAAAATCTTTGATTATTTATTTAATTATTTATTTAATTAATTATTTATTGTTATTATTATTATTATTATTATTTAATTATTTATTTATTGTTATCCATTGTAGGAGGACGAGCCTGCTAGAAGACGTAGGCCATCAGATCCGGGTAAAGATAAAATGAAAGTGTGTGATAGAGATTTTCCACTCTTAGTAGGGAACAGGTACATTAATAACTATTCATACATACATACATGATTTTCCACTGTTTGTATAGATTTTCCCTAATCATGATTTCCCAATATTTGGCGGTGACAGGTATAGATTTGCGTGTCGAGAATTTAAGCACGCGATTCATCCCCTTTTCCGACAGTTTGTCACGCACATTCAAGATGTTCAGCCGGACGGTAACTGTGGATTCCGAGCTGCATGTGTGGCTTTAGATTTGCTGGAGGGAGACTGGGAATGGATGCGCCAAGTTCTTCTACAAGAGATGATGGGGGACAGCCAGCAAGATTGGGAAAGGGTTTTCAACACTATTTCTACAAGAGATGATGCGCCAAGTTCTTCTACAAGAGATAACGGGTTCGCCCACATATACTCGACATTAGATTGGAGGGGAACGGGGAACGCACCCTATTCAAAATGGATGGAAGTGCCTGCGACTGCATTACTGATTGCTCAGGTATTTGGTGTGGTTGTTCAACTCTTCTCCGCTGATGGAGCGTGCACTGTCTTCCCTTTGTTTACTCATCCTGATAGCGTACCACAACATCGTATCATATCGATAGCCTTCGTGAACGGCAACCACTACATCATGCTTAAGCTAGCAGACGGCGCTCCAATGCCATATCCGAGTGGAGCATGGTCGACGTGGGTAGATGTAGAACGCAACCCATGGTTGACGCTATACGGGGATCGTATAGAGGCGGGACGTACGCTATCTCAAAGACCTCCACAGTATTGTGACCTTACTCGTAGTCCTAGTAGTTCTGATTCTTCTGATTCTGATGATCCGGTGTAACTTTGTTTCTATAATGTATAATGATTTATTATGTAGATTTTTTTTTTGTTTTTATTATTTTACCTATACAATAAGAAATCAAAACGTTTTTTTTATAAAAAAACTTATAAAACATAATTAAAACAACAAAATACAAAAAAAACCAAAAAATCTACTGGACCGTATAGGGCTATATGGGCCGTAGAGAGAACATATCTACGGGTCGTAGAGCTCTCTACGGCCCATATAGGTTTGGAACTTGGTCGTAGAGGCCATATATGGGTCGTAGAGACCCTTGCCTCTACTGCCCGTAGAGGTCTATACGACCCGTAGTAAAAAAAAATATTTTCTAAATAAAAAACTGTTATTTTTATAAAACAAATTCAAATTTTTAAAAAAAATTGTTCTACGGGTCGTATAGACCTATACGGGCCGTAGGAGAGGATTTTTTAGGTTTGGAACTTGGTCGTAGAGGCCATATATGGGTCGTAGAGACCCTTGCCTCTACGGCCCGTAGAGGTCTCTACGACCCGTAGTCAAAATAGAGGTCTCTACGCGCAGCGCTGAAACGGGGCTGAAACAGTTTAGGCGTTTGGCGATTCGTTTGAAACGCCTAAACTAGAAAGTCTCATGTTTGACTTTCAAAAGTCAAATAGAAAGTTTTGGCGTTTGGCGATTCGTTTGAAACGCCTAAACTATATAGTTTGGCGATTCGTTTGAAACGCCTAAACTATATTAGTTTTGGCGTTTCTTTTGAATCACAAAACGACTAACTCTATCACATGGTTCCTTTATTTTGGATTGCAGTTATGGACGAGGACTGGAATGAGGAGGAGGAGCAGCAGCAGGATGCTGAAGAGCCTGTTGTCCAGGGGGCGCCTGACCCCATGGCAGGGGGTGAGTTACAGGATTGGGAGCATTGCCGATTTCAGCGATTTGATTACCCGACTCCCAGATTTAATCGGCTGAAGAAAAAGAAGACAGCGAAGCCGCGGGGGATTTCTTGGGACGCGCTTCGGGACACTAGGGGCGGTGCATTGGAGATTGCACGAGAGTGGATCCCGGAAGGGAGCCCGTTGGACCGGTTTTTTGCCGACTCCAACGCGCCGGCCCATCGGCCGTTGGTGATAGAGTTCTTATCCACCTTTCGCCTTCGGATACGAAAGGATGGTGACCCTCCGCTGCCCCGCGAATCGACGGCAGACCCACCAGCCCAGGAGGTCGAGTTTTACATACTCGGCAAAAAGTATGGTTATTCCCTAGATGGGTGGGCTACGTTCACCCAGTGGTACACACCCGACGAGCTTGGGGAGGTATTAATATTATTTATTTTTAATCTTAATATCTTATTATTTTTGTTCTTATTCTAAATGTTAGTATTAATGATAATGTTAATGTTCAGGATGTCTACACTAGAGGTGTCACTACTGTTGCTGATGACGTGCTCTTTGCGTGGTGGCCTACCATTGGTGGTCCAGAGTTCGGGACTCGTACTGAGAAGTATTGTTCTTCTTCATCTTATTATTATTATTATTATTATTATTATTATTATTATTATTATTATTATTATTATTATTATTATTATTATTATTATTATTATTATCCTATGTAGGGGGGAGAGGACTGACAGGGCATCTAACATTCGTCACCCCGTGGTTCGTTACATTCACCGTTGCATTACCTATTCCTTAGCGGCACGGTGCACCTGTAACGAGCGGGTGACGAAGACGGACTTGATGTTCCTATATTGCATACTCACCGGCACGCCGATTGCCTTGCATCGGTGCATGGCCGAGTACTTTGCCTCCTTCCCCCATAAGCCGTTGCGGGGAGGCATCGCATGCGGGGGGATCATCAGCAAGATTGCCGAGCGCTGCAATGCTGATAAATATTTCGGTTATGTTAACCGGAATCAGTTTCCGCCACTACCGCCCAGGTATTGTTCTTATTATTATTAATATTATTATTATTATTATTATTATTAATGTTAATGTTTATGAGTTTGTTTATTTGTTTCAGCCCATTAGGTCAGCCCACTATGAGAGCTATGGCTTGTTCGAAGACGGCGAGGACGCCGGATCATCCACCCTACGACTATCTGGTTGGGACGGATGGCTTGGCGTTTGTGCACGAGCCGTTGGTACACCAGGGCCTTGGAGGTATTATTATTATTATTATTATTATTATTATTATTATTATTATTATTATTATTATTATTATTATTATTATTTGGGAAACTTGTAGACAACTTGTGTTGTCTGGTTTGCACGAAAACAGGGGAAACTCTGCCCAATTTTTTATATAAAATCTTGGAATATTATTATTATTATTATTATTATTTATTAATTATTTATTGTTATCCATTGCAGGTGATGCTGTGGAGGTTGGGTTGCATTATGTTGCTGAGCAGGAGGGGGGCGATCTGAGGGACGTCGAGATGCCAGAGCCGCAGCCTGAGGATTTGCAGAATCCTAGGCGCGTTTATCACTCTCTCAGGTTGCCTGCTGATGTTAGGGCGGACGTTCGTGCGGCTGCCGCAGAGGCTGCCGAGATGCGTGCGTGGCGTCAGCAGATGGACACTTGGCGTCAGCAGCAGGACACTTGGCGTCAGCAGCAGGCCGAGGAGATGCGTCAGTGGCGTGATCGGCAGGACGAGGCGATGCGCTGGATGATTGCTGGGCAGCAGGATATTTATCGGCAGCTGGGCATGCAGACTCGTGTCCCACCGACTTTAGGGCCCAGCACGCAGCAGACCCCGCAGCAGACCCAGCAGCAGACCCCGCAGCAGACCCAGCAGCAGCCCGGGACGTCCTCGCAGCAGCCGCCGCCGCCGCCTGATGATACGATGTTTTATTTCTGATTCTGTTATGTAGTAACTTTAAACAATTTTTATTTTGAACGGTTGTGTAAATGTTTTAACGTTCAGTTTTATCGTTTGGTTATATAAACGTTTGTGTTTATGTTTTACACGCTTATCGAGACGACATTAAAAAACTAAAAAAATTAAACAATTAAAATTTATTTTATAAATTTGTATTAATGTTTTACATGCTTGTGTTAATGTATTACACGCTCGGGATTAATTATTAAATAATTAAAATGATTTAAAAAAAAAAACTTCTCTACGGGCCGTAGAGGCCTCTACGGGCCGTAGAGGGTGCCTAAGACTGGTTTATCTTATATTAAAATTTTCCAACTAAGAAACCAGCGAACTGGTAGCCCAGATGGTCCCCATATACGAAATAAGACTTTGTGTGTGTTTGTGTGATAATGTGCCTAAGATCGAACCTTGTCCCAAACGTTTTTTTTTTTTTTGGTCTACGACCCGTAGAGGCCTATACGGGCCGTAGGCACCATAAACTTCCATCCCTCCTTGTTCATGCTTAAAAAAAATAAGGTTTCTTCTACGGGTCGTAGAGTCCTCTACGGCCCGTAGGTAATCATCACCAATGATTGTATGATTGCCAATCATTGATAATGATTACCTACGGGCCGTAGAGGGCTCTACGACCCGTAGAGGAAGCAAAAAATGGAGTCTACGGGCCGTAGAGCCCTCTACGGCCCATATAGGGTTGTGTGGATAAATGTTAACCTTGTGCAAATAACCGGAGCCTTTCCGGTTGGTGTTGTATTATTTTCCTAATTAATTAATGGGGCTTCATTAATTTCTGTTATGGTCCAAATAAACAACAGCCAGGATCTCTCTCCTCTTCTTTTCTTTCCAATTCCTTCCAAATTAAAAAGATTGAAAATCACTTTAAAAACCTCTTTATTATCCCTCTCATTCCCTCCCTTTCCCTTCTACAAAAAACTCTGGAACACATTTTTTCCCCACTTCCTTCCCAATACTTTCTCTTCCGTCCTTTAATGAAACTCTCGAACAGAGTGTTATAGTCTATGATTAATTGCTAGTTATAGGGCCAAAGGCATTATAGCCCAGCGGCATCTTGGTAGTGAGATAAGACTTAGAGACCATAAGGTCCTGGGTTCGAATCTCACATATGGGGTTTTCTCATAATTATGAGTTTCCTCCTGAATTGGTGACTTGGTGGTGGAATATGATCGCGTGGTAACATTGGTGGCACGATGATACTCTAGTGTTCCGTGAGTGATTCCAATTTGTTAGCCGTTAAAAAAAATTGCTAGTTATAGGTTTGCTGAGTGAACACCGATTAATTGTTAGTCGTTGGTTGTCTAACGACTTAGGTCAAAATCTGCAAATTTTTGGTCAGATTTCATTCAAAATCTATAAATTCTGGCAATTAATCCTATTTACTTAAAAATGTGAGTCGAGGAAGGGGTTAAAACATGACTACTAAAAAGAGAAGTACATATAATAAGCGCGCGCGTGTATATATAAAACTAAAAATTACATATGAAATCTCAATCCAATTACACACGATTAATCGCTACTAATCCCATTAATCGCTAGTCGGTGCCTTAAAGATCGACTAACGCCTAGCAATTTTTACAACATTGGTCCTAGTAAATGCTTCACCAACCCAAAGGGGTTTCATGTCATAGCTCAGACTGCTCTCTCCTTTCCTTGTTTATTATTGGCATGGAAGCCTTGTCCAGGATCATTAAACAGGTATGTTCGGAGGGGCTATTTCAAGGTATCAAATGCACTCCCCATGGCCCTTTATTATCTCATTTTTTTTTTATGCAGACGGTATAGTATTTGTTTAGGAATGGTCGAGTTCAAATGTGCTAAATCTAAATAGACATGTGAGGTGTTTTTACCTGTCGTTTGGATTACGAGTCAACCTAGCAAAAAGCAAATTATTGATGTTTGAGTGGGTGGGACTCAACTTCGAGCTCACGAGCCTTAACGAACCGAAACAAATATTATACTATTTTTTATGTATGCGATTTTGTCCATTTGAAAATGTTCAATTTTAACTAATAATATTGGTGAGCTGAGCTCGAGCCTAGCTTTTGCTCGTTTAACCTATCAAAGAAAGCTCGATCCTGGCTTTTGCTCGTTTGAGCTATCGAAGCAGGCTCGAGCCGAGCCTTTAGCTTGTTTAAAATTGTTTTCAAATTACATCGAGCCGAGCTCGAGCTATTTGGTTTTACTTTCGAGCTATGCTCAAGCTCAAAGTAGTAAGCTTGAACCGAGCCGAGCTCGAGCCTCTAAAAGCATGACCAACCTAGCTCTAGCCTAGTGGGCTCAGTCTCGACTCGTTTACACCAATATGAGAGAGAGAAAGATGAGAGACGGATTCGTGAGCACTTGGGGTTGTGACTATCTAACCTTTCAATCTCTAATTAGCTCTCTATTTATATACACATTGGGGACACCCTATAATGTTAGTAAAGATAATTCCTCCCATTAAGGAAATATTAGTTATTAACTTAGGGGTATAATAGTAGGGTTAGGATCAAATACACAAGACACTTTTTCTAGGAAGGATGGGAATTATTGTGGTCCATTGATCTTATATTTGAAGAGTTGAGATTACTTTGTTGACAAAATAAATAAATAATAAATTAGAGGAAGGGCATAAAATGAAAACCGAATTTGTTGACTTTATATCTCCACATGCAATGCACATGTCAATTTCCCCTATCATTTTAAAACGCCTATAACTTTTTTCATACGATATTCGTTTTTTAATATATTCCACCATATTAACGAGCGGTTTTTTATTTTCATATGAGTACCCCATTGCTACATTTGAAGAAAAAAAAATCCGTGTTAAATGGGTTTGCTTCTTCATTGTGTCTTTTGCTTGTTCATTATGTTATAGTATTCACATGTGCTTTATAAATATGTTATTTATGTTTTTTAGTCTATACATGATTTAACTTTGTCATTGTGTTTTTAGTATGTTTTCCATTGTGTTTTACGTAAATGGGTTTTGTATTTATCGTGTACATTGTGGTTATTATGTTGTTTATTGTGTTTTAGTCTACTATTTATTGTGTTTTAGTTTTCTGTTTATTGTCTTTAGTCTGTAGTCCATTGTGTTTTATTAGACTGTTCATGTGTTTTATACCGTATTGTTCATTGCATATTTAATTTATTTAATTGGTACTAATTGTGTTTTATGTTATCCCTGTTATGTCTTATGCAACTAGGGGTTTGACTTTTCTTTATAAAAGTATTCATTGTGTTTTAGTCTTCTGTTCATTGTGTCTTTAGTATGCTGTCCATTGTGTTTTACGCAACTGGGTTTTCAACTTTTTTTTCAAAAGCGTTCATTGTGTTGTAGTCTTCAATTCATTGTGTATTTAGTATGTCGTCCATTGTGTCTTACGCAACTGGGTTTTAGACTTTTGTTTCAAAAGTATTCATTGTGTTTTAGTCTTCCGTTCATCATGTCTTTAGTATGTCGTCCATTGTGTTTTATACTTTTATTATAATGTTCATTGTGTTTTATACCCTATTGTTCATTACATATTTAATTGATACAAATTGTGTTTTACGCAACTGGGTTTTTGACTATTTTTTTCAAAAGTATAACAATATGATACTCATATCAAAGATAAAAGGACACTCAACTTTATGGTGTAGTTTTTTTTAAAGATGGCGTAAAAAAGTTACGGACATTTAAAAATGAAGGTGAAAATGACATATGACTTGCATATGCATATTCTTTTGACAAAATTACTCTTCCCACTTGTTTAGAGGATGTTTGGGATTGAATTTTCAAAACAGCTTCTGCGTTTTGGAAAAGTAAGGGTGGAGCTGTTTTTAAATTATTGCGTTTTGGTAGCCTAAAAATTTATTTTAAAACTCAATCCCAAACACTAAAAGCTGATTCTTTGCGTTTTCAAAACGCAATAATCTAAAAATTTATTTCAAAACGCAACCCCAAACACCCCTTAATCCTTTGGACGCATGTCATTTTCTAATGACTTCTCATCTTTCTCATTTTTTGTAGCATTTGTAGAATAACCCAATCTTATAATAGTAATCGGTCATTATAATATAAATGAGAATGATGCACACAAATAAATATAATAAACATAATTTAATTTATATTTATTATAAGATAAGATCCGTTTGAAGAATAAATGGGCTTAACGAAACAAAAAGTACCTAACTAATAATGTCCAAAGTAATTATGTTTTCCAAAAAAGGAACCAACATTTGGGCTAATTAAGTTAAATCCAAATTCAGTCTATTGGTGCTGTTGTGGAGAATATGGCTTAAAAGTACATTTCTAAATTGGTAGTTGGGCTGCTGTCACTGCTAAAACAGTTGTTGCGACCTGTGACAAAATCCATGAGCTACATAAAAAGAAGAATTAACAATGTTGTTAAAATTAAGGTTTTCATAAAAGGCAGCCTCTGATGAATCCGGTCATCACAGTTGCATCATGTTACTTTCCTGTTTTGCATCTATAAGACTTGGATTAATGATGAATGATGAACATGAGTATGCACAAGATGTGTGCAGTGACTCGCAAAGATAAACAGAGGGTGAGAGAATTCTAATATTATGCAAACTAACAATAATATCCCACACAAACAAATGATACACATATGAGGGTATTTATACCCAAGGTACTATGACGGTTATTTAACCGTTTACAAACTAACCGACACAACTAATATTAACCGACATGTCTATGAGACGCAACTTCTGTTTTGGCGCCTCTTCTGCAAGGTTTGACTTTCTGAAGTCAACCGTATGATATGATTAAGATCTTGATTAAACTCTTTCCAACACATCATACGCCTACATCATTCGATCACTGTGATATGATGTCACCGAGAAAATGGAAAGAACTTTGGGAGCTCTACGAGGCTGAAATGAAAATACACTTGGCTAACATGGCTTGATGTACTAGTTCTGGCAGTGTCTTGAGGAGATGAACAGTTATTGTTATATTTCTTTCTATTTATCAACCGAATGTTGGTTTTCATTCTAATGTCAAGTATATTAGTAATCCCACTTGCATACTCGATTGTGAAATTGTCTCATATTTGACCCAATTATCGTAGGATATGTCACATATTCAAACAATATTGGACGCAATAAAATTGTTGTTATGGTCGCTAGACTTCGTTTATTTGGTGTCTCCACTAAAATAAATAAGTTGCAATAGAATCAACAAAGGTTACTCTTACTACCGCTATAAATTATCATGACCAAAATAGAAACCTAAAATGCCTAGAAACTTATAACAAATTCAACCTCAAGAGAATTCCTTTTCTAATCCATTGTTAAAGATATCAATAAAAGCATCCATTTGTTTAGCTGGAAGCGCTAACCCGATTTCGATATCTTCTGGCGAGTCTCGGCTTGCATTAACTGATATCGAACCGTTGCAATCAATTGATACAGTCTCATACTTTGTAGGCTTCCCCCAACCAAAATCGACATCGTAAATCTTCACCTTTGGAGTTCCCGCAACACCAATCTTGGCAGGAATCTTCGCGGGCAATTCAAACAACATTTCAAACCATAATTCGGCTTCTTTCGCCACTCCATCGCTATTCTTCACCGTTTTGCTTATAGCGTTTCCTAGTGATTCAACCGCGATAAGAAATCCTTTATTTCCCGCCAACAATGTGCTTTTTGTAATCACGACACACGGGCCAACACAGTTCCCGAAATAGGTTTGAGGAAGTGGCGGATCCATCCGACTCCTAAAATTTGCAAGGCAAACAAACCTTTCCAACTCATCTTGACCATTCATTTTTCCAATTTCAACACGTGACTTTGCAACACAACTCCACACGTAAGCACACGCTATAGAAAAAGACGATACGTACCCCAATGCGGGTAGCTCTATAGATACCCACTTCTTGATCATATTGACTTTCTCTTTCATCAAGATAAAAGTGGCCCGAACTTTAAAGCTCGGACCAACCAGCTGAGGAGGTTGATACTCAAAATTAAGAGTGTCAACGCCAGGCTGGTTCATAAACATTTTGTCTAAAGACTCAGGGTATTGCACGAGTCTCTCAAAAACCGGCAAAGACCTGTTAGCTAAGAGTGACTCGTGTGTACCAAGTCGAGCAATCGACGTCCACGCCTTCAAGAAGTCATACTTCGTGCTAGCATCACATAACACATGGTGATTCGTAATCCCTATTGAGACGCCATAGTTCTCAAAAATCGTCACTTGGACTGCGAAAAGCGGGATGGCCAGAAAGTCAGACCCCTTAACCGCGCAACCGAGTGGTGGTACAAGCTGATAGAACTTGTCACAAGCTCGAGGATGGTACCCTACAAGATCTTTGAAGTCAAGATCACATTCTGCCAACATAAACTGGACCGAATCGCCTTCAACATGACGGATTTCGGGTTTTCTTGAATGATGATTAGTAGGAAACACAATTAAGTTGCTTGTAAATGGAAAGAAGTGTTGAAGAGTGATGGATAATGAGTGTTTAAGGTTAGGGACGATTGTTTGCATGAAATGAGGTTTAGAGTGAGGGAACTCATAGAAAAACAATTGGTTGATCGGAAAGTGTAGCAGAAATATATTATCAAAGAAGGTGATCGGCAGTATTCTGTTGCCGACGGTGGCTGGAGGAGGAGATATCCGGCAGCTTTCAACAACGGTCAACATATTAAGGCGGATGTATGCAATTTGTTCTTCTTTACATTTATTGGCTTATCTTTTAGTATATATGGAATTTGACGTCTTGACTGCTACTGCTACCTCATGATTCATATCAAGTGTACTATATATATATTTTTTGATGTATATCTTAAAACAATTTTCTTTTTAATAGCACTCTTTTTTTACAGGTTCCGCAAGAAGTCGGAAACTCTAAAAAAACATCAAAAGTCACACGATTACATCACGATGGTCATACTATTTGGACACCCCCAAAAATTAAATTGATACCTTAAGTATGCCTCGTATAGACATAATGAGAGAGGCTATTGTACAAAGCGTCCTTAACATACAAAGGTGGTGTTTGTTTTTCTCCCAGAAGCACTTCTGACCTCTTTTGTCTGCGCCGCGCAGACGCGGGCAGATGTTTGGGGCGGGCAGACTGTTTGTTTTTCGGAAGACATTTCACTCCAAAAGCTCTTCCTGACCACTTCTTGGTGCAGACTTGGACCAAAGTCTTTTAGGGGGTGTTTGTTTTTTCACAAAAAGAGCTTCTGGCCACTTATGTCTGCGCCGCGCAGACGCGGGCAGACATTTGTGGCTCGCAGACCGTTTGTTTTTTGGAAGAGATCAGACCTAAAAACCTCTTCCCCACCTCTTCCCCAAGCAGACATGGACCAACCTCTTTTTCCCTCTTCTCACGGAAACAAAACAAAACAAAACATAACACCTAAACCCTCTCATCCACCCTCATCTCCTTCCACCTCTCATCCTCTTCACCACCCAAACCCAACCCGCCACCCTGCTGCTCCGGCGCCGCCAGCCTCCGGCCGGCCTCCTCCTTCCCTCCTCCTTCCCCCTCCGGCGCTCATCCCCTCCTCCTTCCCTCCTCCGCGCTCCTCCTTCCCTCTTCCTTCCTTCCTCCGGCCTCCTCTCTCCCTGCACCGCCAGCCCCTTCCTCCAACAGCCCCGCCTCTCTTCACCTCTCCAGCGCACGTAGACCCATGATGATGTATGGATAGATGGATTAATCAAGAAAGTTTTGAAAAAGTGCAGAAAGAAAGACAGAAATGGTGGTATTTCTAGAGAGAGAGAGAGGGAAAAAAAGTAGTCAAAGAATATATTTGTTCTTGGTTCTAATTTTAATCGGATGCTTTTGTGGATGCTTTTGTTAGAGAAAGTAAAGATATAATATATTGCTTTTGTTGTTGGTTCTTTTGTTAAAAGAAAGTAGACAGAGAATAAATTGGTTTTGTTATCTTTCATGGTTCATGATGATGAGATAAATGAATTTATTTAAATTTTAATTTATTTCAGTAGCCCGCAGATGTTAAAAAACAAACAGTCTTTTTCCTGCAGACTGCAGACTTTTGGTCCACCTCTTCTCCTGCAGATGTCTGCAGACGTGGTCCGCAGACCGCAGACCTTTTGGCCTAGAAAAAACAAACAGCACCTTAAGGTCTTCAAAGGTCTTATCCTCTTCTCTTCTCCTCACCCACCACCACCACCACCACCACCACCACCGTCACCCACCCACCATCACCACCTAGCATCGTCCACCACCACTACCACCACCCACCACCACCACCCACCACCACCATCACCCACCACCACCACGGTCCACCACCACCACCACCACGGTCCACCACGGTCCACCACCACCCACCACCACCACCAACTACCACCACCACCACCACCACCACCGTCACCCACCCACCACCACCTAGCATCGTCCACCACCACCGTTCACCACCACCACCGTCCATCACCACCACGGTCCACCACTACCACCCACCACCGTCCACCACCACTACCACCACCCACCACCACCACCACCATCACCCACCACCACCACCACGGTCCACCACCACCACGGTCCACCACCACCACCAACCACCACCACCACGACCACCACCACCCACCACCACGGTCCATCACCACCTACCATCGTCTACCCACCGTCCACCACCACCCACCACCACCATCGTCCACCACCACCACCCACCACCACCACGGTCCACCCACCACCACCACCGTCTACCACCAGACTGCTGTAAAAACTCAGTTTATTTAAATTTAAGTTTATTTCAGCAGCCTGCAGACGTTAACAAACAAACAGTCTTCTTCTTGCAGACTGCAGACCTTTGGTCCACCTCTTCTCCTGCAAATGTGGTCCGCAGACTGCAGACCTTTTCCTGCATAAAAAACAAACAACTCCAAAGTGTAGGAATCCATCTCAGCCGTTGATCTCCGTTTTAAAACAACATCCCCCCATTTTAATTACCAACGTGATTTTAGGTTTCCGTTAACAACGGTCAACATATAAGGCGGATGTATGCAATTTGTTCTTCTTTACATTTATTGGCTTATCTTTTAGTATATATGGAATTTGACGTCTTGATTGCTACTGCTACCTCATGATTCATATCAAGTGTACTATATATTTTTTTTATGATGTATATCTTAAAACAATTTTCTTTTTAATAGTGAAGAGGAAAAAAGTTATCTCTTGTTGGTTTGGTTCTGTGGAATAGATCTGAGAGGTAGTGTAAGAAGAAATGACAAATGATCAGATCTAATGATAACCTGCAAAACAAAACACCGTTAGGCTCGTCACAGGGGAGAGGAAGGGTCTCTCTGTGACCACCCTCCGGCGTGAGAATAAGTATGGTTTTAAGAAGTGGAAAGTAAGTACAAAAAGTACAGAAAGTACAAGTGAGTGAAGTTACCAAATGAGGAAATTTGGGAGGTATTTATACTTTCCCGAGTGGGCTTCGGCCCCAGGCCCATGGGCCTTATGGCCGAAGCCAGTCGATCGGTTATTTAGTTCGGGCTTCGACCCCTCCTATGATCATTCGAGTCTTAGCCTATAACCTTTATATTTGATTGGTTCGGGCTCGACCTCCGTCGGATGGTGCGAGCTCCGACCTATGACCATATATTCTCTTCAAGTCCCCCGAAGTCCTTTTTGAATGCTTCGGTGTTCAGGAAGGACTTGTAATTTATCTGGAGTTTTTAGCTTCCTTCGAGCTTCGGCCTACTTTTCGTGCCAGCTGTGTTTGTCATTCACCTTAACAAGTGGATGACAACTGTGTCGTTCACGTAAATTTTGTAAGTGACCGCCGGGTGATTTTAGTAGAAGACCCTTGATGTGATTGTTTTTGATTGGCTCGAGACTGCCACTTGTTGGCTTTGATTGGACGGTTACTTAACCGTCATTTCTTTTGCCTTTATAAATAGATACGTCCACAATTTATTCTTTTTACTTCTCTTTTTTACTTATCCTCTCTAAACTGTTCATCTTCTTCCTCTCTGGTTCCAGACCTTCAACCTGTTATCGTCGTCTTCCTCCTCTAAAAAAGAAAGGTGTGTATTTCCTTATCTCCCTACTTTTTCTCTTTTCTGTAACTATGCCTAAGGACAATATGAGTGTATCCTATAGTGTGTTAACACAGAATAGGTTAGACGAGTTCATAGAGGAATTTAAGATTCCTTCGTCCTTGAACCCAGTTCTTCCAGAACCTGAAACTCCTATCCGTCCCTTCCCTCCTGGTAAGTTCGCATTTTACACTCGTGTGTGTAATTATGCGAACTACCGAGTACCGTTTACTCGTTTTTTGATGAAGGTTCTGGAATTCCATCGGGTGCACATCTCTCAAGTGACTCCCTTCGGCCTTAGCCTGGTGAACCAGTTTGAGCTGTCAAGTCGTTCACTGGATTATGTCCCCGATTTAAATGTTTTTAGGGCTTTCTATCGTTTAAATCGTACCGGGGACTGGTACACCTTCGAAAAAAGGCAACCGAAGGACAAGAAGGGAAAGAAGGTTGATATTCCGAAGGAGGACCGAGAGTGTGTAGGATGGGAAATATCCAGTTTGAAGGACTGGAAAGATAGGTGGTTTTGGTTGGATGATTTGTGTCTGCCGAAGGATATGGCATGGAGGACGAAGGAGGACCGTTTGGAGGGGGATTTACCGAAGGATTTTCAGTACGACACGGAGATGTATGCTGCTTTAGTGAGGAATAAGTTCCCCGTTCGGAGGATACCGGAGCATATCCTGGTGATAGGTTGTGTTAGCCGAAACTGGGAGTGGCCTGATAAGTGGCCTATCGTAGAGTTTAGAAAGAAGGGTGAGTTGTTTATACTATGATTATTTTGTTTTGATTACAAGTTTTTCATAAACTGACTGTGGCTTCGTTATCTTGTAGATATGTCTTTGAGAGATTGTCTTCATGTGGAGTCTTTTGATGACTCGGAGCTGGAGCTCACGTCTTTCCAGATGGCTTCGGGTGACAAGCCATTTTTGGATCGTATGAAGGCCTCATCCTTCAAGATAAGGTCTCCGGAGGATTCTTCCTCAGCTAACCCTGCCGGTGCCTCATCATCAGTTGTACCCTCCGGACCAGCTAAAGATTCTGGGAAGCTACCGGAGACTCCGGTACCTTCTTCCGATGATGTGGGTAAGAAGAAGAAGAAGTCGAGGAAGAGAAAGGGTTTGGAGGAGGATGCCCCTCCGGAGGGTTCGAAGGATACTCCAAAGAGAGTGAAGACTCCTTTATCGGTTATCCCTGAGGACATTATTACTGAATCGTCAGAGCAGGCTGGTTTGCTGAACACCCTTTCTGACCACTTGGATAGTGGCAAAACTGCTAGGGACGAACCGCACGTATCTTTTGCCGAAGGTGCTGATGATCATATAAATCCCTCCCCCTTCATTCCTTTCCAGACCCTTCGAGCCCAGCTGGTAAGTGTGATGGTCCGGGTTGGTTTTCTCTGTTTCCTACTCCGGATGATGAGGGCTCGAAAGAGTACCTTAGTCATTTGTGGTATGGTCCAGAGACTAAGACGGATTGTTTCAATGTGTTTATAGATTCCATGGACTTGGATCCTGCCGTAGCTGAGGAGAAGTTCGTTCCCAACTGGGAAATAAAGAATGGGGACAAAATCCTGGATGCCTTAACGGCTCGAACCATGCTGTTAAACCTGAACACTCCTGCCGAAGCTCATAGGCATCGACGAGCTCCTCCCTTGGTGTTGGCGGACGCTCTGATGATGAACCAGGCTCAGTCCAATGGCTTGGTCACGGAGGTATATCGCCGGTGGGTTGATTTGGAGATAGAGAAGGAGAAGATTTGCTCGTTGATGGGTGGTGAGGATTTATCGTCTTTGGGGAAGAGGCTGGAGGAGTTGTCGAAGGAGATGGGGTCGTTGGAGAAAAGGCTGGAACAGACCCTTCTTCAGCTGAAATCCAGCAGTGCTGCTGCTGCTTTGTCTTCGGAGGAGAGGGACAAGGCTTTGAAGGAGGTCGAAGGCTTGAAGGCTGAGAGAGACGCAGCACAGCAAGGTAGTAGTTTTTATTCCTTCGTTTCAGATTTTAGAGTAATACCTTTTCCTCTTTATTTTATAACTTTGCATTTTTTGCCTTATTCCAGAGAAGAAGATGTTCGAGGTCGAAGCGACCAGATTCCGAAGCCAATTGGATCAGATGAAGCTGGAGATGGATGGTCAGGTGTCCAAACTTGGTGAGACCAACTCTCGTTTAACAGGTCAAGTGAAAGAACTGTTAGAGACGAAGGAATGGTTGCTCACCGAGGGCATGAGTTCGGTGGCCCGGAGGGTTCATACAGGGGAGGAGCTTCGAGTGGTGGTGGGAGCCATTAACAATGCCATGAATGCTTGTGGCGTGAATGTAGGCGTTAAGGCTGGATATCATTACTCCTCGAAGGGTCTTCCTCTGGAGCAAGTGCCGAAGCTGAAGCTGAATGCTGATGAAATGTTGAACGATGCTTTGGATAGGTTTGATACTTTAGATTTTCCATTTCTCCAGCATGTTGCACGCCTTGCTTCAGAGCCCCTCGACACCCTCAAAGCTGCTGCCCAATCTGGTGCCATGTTTCAACCTCCGTCCGTTTGATGTTGTACTTTTTGTGTATGCCATAACGGCAATGTTTTAAAACAATATTTTGTTAGTCTTTTATCTGGATTCGGTCGAACCACTTATGGTTCGGCATACTTTATGAATGCAATGATCGTACATTTTATGTTGATATTACTTTAGTGCATTTGAATGTTTCCAAGGGTTTATGTTGGCCCTAGACCAAGATTGAGCTATTTTGTTATTTGCTTCATGCCTCGGATGAAACTTCCACTTCGGTTTGAAGGGGTGTAGTTTTAAATAGCTTTGAATAAGCTTAAGACTTATTTTAACCTTTTTCTATATCGACCTTGATATGCGTCCATATGCTTCGGTTCGACAATGCTTCTTATTATCTTGGAAATTATCTTTCCTAACTTTGGTGTTATTTTGTTTTGAACATAAATAACTAATACGATAAGCAATTTGCACCAAACTTTTTATTATAGGTGGGGTAAACACATCCCACTTTCAAATAAAAAAGATTCGGGGTACTCATCATCCCGTATTACAAGCAAAAAGGTAAAAAGATTCGGGGTAAACCACATCCCGATTAGCAAATTAAAATTATTGAAAAATAAGATTCAAACACTAGCTTCGATCTTCGAGGCTTCACATATAACACTTCTTCAAATGGACTCCATTCCAAGTCCTGGGAACTGGAGTGCCATCTATCTTGGCCAAGGTATATGATCCTCTCTCTCCGACGGAGGTAACTTGGTAGGGGCCTTCCCATCTCGATGCTAATTTCCCTAAGGGTTCGGCTCGGCTAGCCTCATTGCTTCGGAAGACGTAGTCTCCGACCTTGAATGATTGCTTTTTCACCCTGGCATTATAGTATTTTTCAAGTTCTTTCTTGTATCGAGATTCTCTGATGGAAGCCATTTCCCTTCTTTCTTCTAAGAGATCCAAGTTAAGCCGGAGGGTTTGATCATTATTTGATGTATTGGCTCTTCGAGGACTGATGATGCCAATTTCCACCGGGATCATTGCTTCGGTGCCATAGGTCAAGCTGAAAGGTGTTTTACCGGTGCTTGTCTTTGGCATTGTTCGATGTGCCCATAAGACATTAGGCAATTCGTCTGCCCATCCGGCCTTTTTTCCTCCCAAACGCCGTTGAATTCCTTCGACTATGCTTCGGTTGGCCCTTTCTACTTGGCCATTAGCTTGTGGGTGAGCTACTGATGAGAATAGCTGTTTGATCCCCAGATCCGAGCACCATTTTTTGAAAGGGTTTTCAGCGAACTGCTTCCCATTGTCGCTGATGATATAGAGTGGCAATCCGAACCGACAAACAATGTTTTCCCACACAAATCTCTTCACCTGATGGCCGGTGATGTCACCCATAGGCTTAGTTTCGACCCACTTTGTGAAATAATCGATAGCTACCAGCAAATATTTGACTCCTCCAGTGGATTTGGGGAATGGTCCGACAATGTCGATCCCCCATTTCTGGATCGGCCAGGCTGCAGTTACTGGAATCAGATTGTTCTTTGCTCGAAGACTGACTGGTGCATTCTTCTGACATTCTTGGCAATTCCGAAGTTCTTGTACAACACTTTGGTGCATGTTGGGCCAGTAGTACCCGACATTCATTGCTTTTGTAACGACCATCTTTGGTCCGGCATGTATGCCACACACACCAAAGTGGATTTCTTTGATCACGTATGCAGCTTCGGTTAAAGAAAGGCACCGCAGTAGTGGGCCTAAGAAAGTCTTTCGGTATAACTGACCATTCTGGACCTGGTACTGCAGGGATTTGACTTTGAGTTTTCGAGCTTCGGCTTTATCTTCCGGAACCCAGCCTTCGGTGATATGTTTCACAATGGGAGTCATCCATGTATCTTCCTGGACTTCGACTTGTAAGACCTCATTACCCTCAATTGAGGGCCTTGTTAATACCTCAACCTTTGTGCCTTGGGTCGAGGTGGCCATGTTAGCCGATGCAATTTTACTGAGAGCATCGGCCTGAGCATTCTCTTACCTTGGGACATGAAAGATTTTATATGTCTGGAAAGAAGCTATGAGCTCTTGGGCCTTTTGAAGGTATTTCATCATGTTTTCATCTCTTGCTTCATACTCTCCTCGAAGCTGGTTGACCACCAGCAATGAATCGGTATGAATCTGGAGGTTCTTTACTCCGAACCTTCGTGCTATTCGGAGGCCAGCTAATAATGCTTCATACTCGGCTTCATTGTTTGAACTTGGGAATTCAAGTCGGAGGGCATAGACAAACTCGGTGTTATCTGGATTAATTAATACGAGACCAGCTCCGGAACCTTTGGCACCAGATGCACCGTCAGTATATAGAGACCATGCTTCTTATTGCTCTGTATCTTCCAAAGGTTGTTCCTCTGACTGGTCCGTTCCGTTTGGTAATTCAGCTATGAAGTTTTCTACGGCCTGTCCTTTCATGGCACCCCTGGTTTTGAAGGTTAGATCGAAGGCTCCGAGCTCGATGGCCCATTTGGCCAATCGTCCTGAGACCTCCGGCTTTCGGAGCACATATTGGATGTTTTTATCAGTTTGGACTTCAATTTCGTGTGCTTGAAAGTATCTTCGCAGCCTTCTCGAAGCATGAACCAGAGCTAGTGCCAGCTTTTCCAACATGGGATATCTAGTCTCATAATCTCGGAGGGCTCTGCTGACATAATAAATTGGTACTTGAGCTAGGTGCCTTTGTACCATGAGGACTGCACTAATGGCCCCCTGGGATGCTGCCAAATAGACGGTAAGTATTTCTCCTGGCTTCGGTGCAGTGAGTGTTGGCAACAAACTAAGACATTGCTTCAACTCACTGAATGCCTGTTCAGCTTCATCGGTCCACTTGAAGTCATTTTTACCGAAGCTACTTTTTAGTACTGCCATGAAGGGCAGAGTTCTCTCGGCTGCTTTGGAAAGGAAACGATGTAGGGCTACCAATCGACCATTCAATGACTGGATTTCTTTGATCGTCTTTGGAGACTTTAGCTCCATTACTGCCTTAACCTTTTCTGGGTTTGCCTGGATCCTTTCCTTGGCAACCATAACACCCAGAAATTTTCCTGCCTCCATACCGAACGAACATTTGGCTGGGTTTAACTTCATATTGATACTCCGGAGACAAGTGAATGTCTCTCGGATGTCAGTCATCATATCTGCTTCATCTTTGCTTTTTATCACCACATCGTCTACATATACTTCCATGTTTCTTCCGATTTGATTTTTGAATGCCTTGTCCATTAATCGTTGATAAGTGGCTCCGGCATTCTTGAGGCCGAAGGGCATTTTCGTGTAACAATATAGCCCCTCAGCGGTGATAAAAGCAGTCTTGTCTTCATCTTCTGCTGCCATCTGAATTTGATGATAGCCCTTATATGCGTCGAGGAAGCATTTTAGCCGAAAGCCAGCTAGTGCATCGACCTTGACGTCCATTTCAGGGAGCGGGTAGCAATCTTTAGGGCATGCGTTGTTAAGATCTTTGAAATCAACACACATTCGCCAACCACCATCTTGCTTTTTTACCAAAACTGGGTTCGATACCCAGGTTTGGTATTGGACTTCTCGAATGATACTTGCATCCAGGAGCTTTCGAACATCTTCGGCAATGGCCTTATTCCGATCCAGCCCCATGCTTCTCTTCTTCTGTTGTACTGGCCGGACCGAAGGGTACACATTCAATTTGTGTTCGGACAAATGCCTGGGTACCCCTTCATGTCCGAATGTTGCCATGCAAAAGAATCTAGGGATTCAGTTAGAAGGTTCCACAAGGCGATTTTGCAATCGGGTGGGAGCTGTGCACCAACAGTTACCTGCCAATTTTTTGAATGAATTAAGCGAAGAGTTTTATAAGGTTATTAAAACCCTTTAGTTGTTTCGATTACCTTTTGTTCCGGAAAACATGGGTTAATCGACCATCTTTCTGATAATTCTTGAGTGACTGGAGTAGCTTGGGAGCTCGAAGCTTAACGAATTTCAGCTACGAACTGCATCGGTTCGGTGTGAACAGTTGCTATTCCGTCCTCCGTTGGAAATTTGATAGCTCCATGTATGGAAGAAGAAACCATTCCGAAGGCACACATGCTTGGTCGCCCCAAGATGACGTTGTGCACGGAATGAGCTCCAACCACTAAAAATGTTAGCATTTCTGTCCGGCTCCGACCTTCGGTACCCAAGGTTACTGGGAGGGTGATTCGTCCCATGGGCTGAATTACCTCCCCTGAAAAACTGACTAATGGCATGGAAACCTATTGTCATTTAAAACATAGGTTGTTACCACTACTCCGGAAGTCGAAAGGAATTGTTTCGGTTAAAGTGTTTGTTTGGAGCGAATATTTGTAAGTACCTGTACCATCCTTCTTTGGGTTTCAGGTGCCAATCGTTGGAAACAATGATGGTACATTATCTCTGAAGCACTACCGTTGTCTATGTAGACTCGCTGAACTTTATGTCCGGCAATGACGGCAGAGATGATTATTGGTCCTTCCAGAAACTGGTCTGGTGTTACCTCGGGGAATGATATTGCCTGCCACAGAAATAAATTACTTTAGAACCAAAAGCAACGCAATACTTTTGATTTTTGGGGATTGCTTGTTTAGAAATACGAATGTTAATACGTATAGCGTCGCTTGTCAACCTGACTCATAAATGGAGCAAGATGAGAGCTGGAACGTTTAGTGCCATGTGGTGTGATGGCCTGAATCATATTAATCACTGCTTGGTTGTTGGTGTTGGTGTTGGTAATTGCTCCGGGCTTCCCTTCCTTCACTTCTTTAAGAAGGTGGGAGAGCTTTCCGGACCGAACAGCTTTCTCGATTTCTTGTCGGAGAGACCAGCAATCGTCAGTATTATGCCCTTTTGCTCGGTGATACTCACAGTATTTCTTGGAGTTTCGGTCAGAAGAAGGCCGTTGCTTGGACGGTGTAGGGAGTTGCAAGTTTTCTGTTAGCAAGATGTCGCGAGGAGTTTTGGTTAGATCAGTGGTTCTTCCGGAACCTTGAGACTTGGAAGAACTATTCCGGTCCAATCGTTCATACGACTGCTGCCTGTTTTTGTTCCAGTGACTGTTTCGGTCTGCATTATAAGAGCCTTTTTTCCACATGTTGCGACCTCCGGAGCTTTTGTAATCTCCTTCCGAGGACTGTCCACAGGCACTCTTCCCTCTGGCGAAGGCTCTGGCTCGTTCCATGAGTACTTCCATGGTCTTTGGCAAGTCTTCATGCAGCTTCTCTACTAACTGATTGTTCCGAACTCCGTGGCAGAAGCCTGACACTCGGAGCTGATCCATTGCACCATGGATTTGCATACTTTCCTTGCTAAAGCGATCGATGAAGGCTTCCAAAGACTCACCATCCTTCCTCCGGATGTTGTGTACTTCTGTGATATCCTTGGAGCACCGTCTTTGATTTGCAAAGTTTATTAGGAACAACTTTCGAAATTCAATCCAGTTGGTGATCTCTCCAGCGGATAACCCATCGAACCAAACCCTTGCCGCTCCGGTGAGGGTTTGGGCGAACATGTGGCACCATGCTGGCATGGGCCATAGTTCAATTTCTGCTGCTCCTTCAAATGCGAACACGTGATCATCTGGATCTGACGTTCCTGCATACATTTTTACAGTAGCTGGCATTTTCAGTTTGACCGGAAGAGGTGCAGTTGCAACTCTTTGAGAAAATTTGGGGAACGACGTCATATGGGCAGGGCGATATGGAGTGGTGAGTTCGTCGTCCCCACCTGTCGTAACTGGCATCCTTTCCGAAATGGGCATGCTAACTTGCATCGGTCCGGTATAACCCAGAGATGCAAGTTGTCCCTGTGGAGTTTGGATCTGCATAGTAGTGACTACGGTAGAGTAAGTGGCGAAAGATCCCAGACCGGTGCTTGTTTCTGCCGAAGCAGCAAGCCCTCCAGTGGAGAATAGGTTAGCTTTTACGCTTTGCAAGACCATCTCCCTACTTTGCTGCTCTTTTAGCCGAAGCAATAATTCTCTGTTTTTCTGGAGGAAAGTGTCATCGAACTCTATCAGTGGAGCACTTGCTTTAATAGCCGAAGCACCAACAGAGAAAGACGACTGTTGGGTGCTTCCCTGTGCTCCGGTGGAGATGATAGCTGGTGCAGATGAGGTGATGATCACCTGATCGTCATTCATTTCAGTTGTTGTCACGTCTTCGACTGTGAATCCCTCAGAATGTGCCGTCATGGGAAAAGGTTACTCTGTTCTTTCGAAAAAAGAAAGAAACACAGCAAACTCACGGATGGCGCCAATTGAAGAGGAAAAAAGTTACCCCTTGTTGGTTCTGTGGAATAGATCTGAGAGGTAGTGTAAGAAGAAATGACAAATGATCGGATCTAATGATAACCTGCAAAACAAAACACCGTTAGGCTCGTCACAGGGGAGAGGAAGGGTCTCTCTGTGACCACCCTCCGGCGTGAGAATAAGTATGGTTTTAAGAAGTGGAAAGTAAGTACAAAAAGTACAAGTGAGTGAAGTTACCAAATGAGGAAATTTGGGAAGTATTTATACTTTCCCGAGTGGGCTTCGGCCCCAGGCCCATGGGCCTTATGGCCGAAGCCAGTCGATCGGTTATTTAGTTCGGGCTTCGACCCCTCCTATGATCATTCGAGTCTTAGCCTATAACCTTTATATTTGATTGGTTCGGGCTCGACCTCCGTCGGATGGTGCGAGCTCCGACCTATGACCATATATTCTCTTCAAATAGCACTCTTTTTTACAGGTTCCGCAAGAAGTCGGAAACTCTAAGAAAACATCAAAAGTCACACGATTACATCACGATGGTCATACTATTTGGACACCCCCAAAAATTAAATTGACACCTTAAGTATGCCTCGTATAGACATAATGAGAGAGGCTATTGTACAAAGCGTCCTTAACATACAAAGTGTAGGAATCCATCTCAGCCGTTGATCTGCGTTTTAAAACAACATCCTCCCATTTTAATTACCAACGTGTTTTTAGGTTTCCGTTAGTAAATCATAGGCAAATTAGACAAATTACTGCTAAAATAATTTGATTTTTTTATAATCATCACGCCCAAA
Organism: Ambrosia artemisiifolia; assembly: GCA_032199755.1. Classification (NCBI taxonomy): domain Eukaryota; kingdom Viridiplantae; phylum Streptophyta; class Magnoliopsida; order Asterales; family Asteraceae; genus Ambrosia; species Ambrosia artemisiifolia. The sequence goes on along the minus strand of CM063519.1, from coordinate 45,155,629 downwards.
CCATCTCATTAATGGACAGTTATTATGATTTGCTATAATCGTGGAAATCACAAACTCAAAACTCCATAAACATCATACTCTGTAAAAAAAAATAGAGCAACCATATCAAACAACATCAAACGACCACAATAACTCGATCAAGGACGAATTGTGGCTCCAAAACGCAAATCAAGTAAGCAGAAGTTCATATTGTTACTTTAATTTTGATTGTCTGCCTGTTTGCATCAAGTATGATGAATAAATGAAAACCCTAAAATTATGTTTGTATGGACCAAGTGAAGGGACAAAACGAAGAAGCAAAATGAATAATGACAGGCCTTCGAATGTACAGAATACAGGTATGTTTAGATGCGTGTTTATGTTGGATGATGAATAAGATGATTGATTATCTGTGGTTGAATATTGTTAACCGAATGTGTTTGTTCGTGCATTTGATGAAAGTTACAAAAGCCTTTTTTAGTTTTTCATTTATTTTATGGTTTCACATGATCATGTTGTTAAAACGCACATTTATATAACAAAATGCATTTAAACATGTGTGAATATTAGAATCACATATTATAACTTAAAACGTACTTAGTGATATCATAAAACGGACTTACATGTTGATGTTATTCAACTTACAATGTAAAAACATAAAACGCCTTTAATGGTTTCCTAAAACGCATCAATTTTCAAGATGGTTTTAGCTTACTGTATTTGTACATCGTTGTGTGTTTGTCTTGTGAAGCAGAAGGAACAAGGAATGTTATAATCCAAAACTGTTCTGATGTTGATTTCCAGACACCTATAAAAGATTTAAGTAAAGTAAGGAAACATGATGAAAAATCTAAGAAATGTGTTGAAAAGGAAAATGTACAGAAACTGAAAAAAAAAGGAAGAAACAAAGTCAGAAAGATGAAGAAAGTGAATCAGATGATGATTTTGTGAAGCCCACCAAGAAAGTAAAACAAAAAGAAGGAAAAAAATTATCAGAAAGACCGTTCGTTGAATACAGAGATAACAAGTTGAAACTAAGATGTAAAAAAACATGTATTGATGTTTTACCATTAATTGGAACAATGTGCAACTCGTATTATTAAAACACATTTGAAAATGTGATAAAACGCATGCATAATTATGATGAAAGTGTTTGATTGGGTTGAGAAGTGGGTTTGACAAGTTCTGATGATTGATGTTTTTTAGTAGCTGCTGATGGTTCATAAGTAGTTGCCTTATGTTGTTTTCCAGTAACTACTAAAGGCCTTGTGGTAACTACTGATAGTCCTTCAGTAGTTGTCTTCTGTTCAGCAACATGACCTCTCTTTCTCCTTCAGATGTTTTATCATTAATTGGAACAATGTGCAACTGGTATTATTAAAACGCATTTGAAAATGTGGTAAAACGCATGCATTGCAATGTTAATGCTGGTAATTATAGTAAAACGCATGTTGTGTATTCTACATGTTTGGATCAACAGATACCTTCATGTTCCTGCAATGCTAAAATGCACGTTATTATAGTAAAACGTATTTTGATGTAAAAAAGCATGTATTGTCATAAGTAAAAAAGCATGTATTGATGTTTTACCATTAATTGGAACAATGTGCAACTGGTATTATTAAAACGCATTTGAAAATGTGATAAAACGCATGCATAAATATGATGAAAGTGTTTGACTGGGTTGAGAAGTGGGTTTGACAAGTTCTGATGATTGTTGTTTTTGAGTAGCTGCTTATGGTTCATCAGTAGTTGTCTTATGTTGTTTTTCAGTAACTACTGAAGGACTTGTGGTAACTACTGATAGTCCTTCAGTAGTTGTCTTCTGTTCACCAACATGACCTCTCTTTCCCCTTCCTGTAAACTTTATCATTTCACTTGCAGGTTTGTCTTTATTAGCATAAGTATGATGAAATGTTCTTGCAGTGTTAAAACACACGTTATTATAGTAAAATGCATTTTGATGTAAAAATCCATGTATTGTCAGATGTAAAAGAGCATGTATTGATGTTTTATCATTAGTTGTAACAATGTGCAACTAGTATTATTAAAACACATTTGAAAATGTGGCGAAACGCATGCATTGCAATGTTATACAAAGACAAACTCCAGATATTTGAAAGAAAAATCCAGATCAAACCCTTATTTATCTTAACCTTAGGTTAATTGACTTCGCCGAAAGGGAGAAAAATTGGTCGAACCCTACTTGAGGAGATTTGAAAATCACCGTCAACACCCCGGTTTCGGTCCGGGAAACTCCTTTGTTCCATAGCCTGGGGCTATTGGAGTAGCGGTCCTTATATATCGTATTAACGCACGTTATTATAGTAAAACGCCTGTTGTGTTTTCTACAGGTTTGGATCAACAGATACTATAAAACGTAGCTTATGCTAACATTCAACAGATACATAAAACACACTTTGTATGACCCATAAAATGCACGTTATAAAATCATTAAAACGCATTCATCTGTAACATTTAGCAAACAACAATTACATTGGATCCTTCCATTCATCTGTAACATTTAACAAACAACAACTACATTGGATCCTTCTATGTTCAGCCATGAAATCAAACCTCCCATCACCTTCTTCATCAGCATTATGTGAATCATCCTGTATAATATCTACAATATAAAATAGTTATCTATCAGCCTCTGTTCATCTCTGAACTTTATTAGTTCCGAATATACATGAAAACACTAAAACTAACCTTGAAAGTTTAGATTATGAACACCGACCACAACATCTTCTTCTCCGATTATGGTTTCCAGTTCGTTGTTTAAGTTTGATACACAATTAAACATCATAAAAGATTATGATTAGATGAAATAAAAAAACAGAGCAACCTACCGAACATGACGATCAACTCTTCAATTGAATATGAGTTTCAAAAAAAATTTGATCGAATTATGCACTTTGATTAGAGTTTTGAATTAGGTAACACATAATGAAGGAAGATCGTGAAATCAGTTACGAAAATTTGAATTCTGATTAATGATAAAACATGGATTGATATTTCTATCAAAATTAGAACGTGATTAATGGACGTGGAAAAAGTGTATAATACCCTTCTAATTATTGAAAACAAATTCTGAGATTATAACCGCCATTTTACACGTGTCCATCTTTAGTGGCTTGCTACACTTTGTAGGTTAAGGTACTTTGTACCAAATACTTTCTCCAGACCTATATGGGGCATATTGAGGTACAATTTTTGTCTTTTAGCTATCTGATGTTGACCAACATAGAAAACAATAAAGTTGATACTCCTCGTATAGACCTATAATGCGCATATTGAAGTCCAATTTTTGTCTTTTAACTAACTGATGTTGACCAACACAGAAAACAATAAAGTTGATACCCCTCGTATAGACCTATATGAGGCATGTTGATGTTCTTTTTGCCCTAATATGCCTCATATAGATCAATATGAGGCATATTATGGTCTATTTTTATTTTTTATATATTTTCATTTTTATTGTTTTTAAATAACTAAAAACACTAGATTAACTTAAAAAATTCAAAAAATTAGTTATATTCAGTGTAATATTATTTTAAAAAAATTACAACTTTTTTTTCCGAACATTATTTTATAAAAAATAATTTTTTATTTGTTTGGTTTTGTTTTGAAGATGTTTGTTTTGTTTTGGTGAGTTTGAATAAGTTGTATAAACAATACAAAGTTTGAAGAAGTTATAAGATTTGTTTGAGAAAGTGTTTTTTTTTTAATTCGATTGATCGTTGTATTTAATACATTCGAAACAAAAGAACACAGCCTTGATATGCCTAGTATTTGTAACAAAAAACATCTCATTTTTATAAAATAGTGTTCAAATCAGTAAAACTTTATTTTTTATATTTTTTTTGGATTTTTCAAAGTTATTTTAGTATTTTTAAACAATAATATTGTATTTAAAAAAAACAAAAACAACCTTGATATGCATAGTATTGAGCAATATGTGGCATATCAAGCCTAGTATTGCTACCAATACTGAGCTTAGAAGGTGATATGGGGGTGCTCTTATATGGGTCATTGATGTGCCGAGAAATTGATATGTTTTCACATATATTTATCACCTATCTTATATTCAAAATCATGCTTTTATCTCTGTTTTATCATGATTTTTCTTTCTTTGTCGATAATTGCAGGTTCAAAGGTCCGATGATGAAAAGAAGTGAAAACCCGCACAAAACAGCACTAAACGGACGAAGAATCGAAGACTTTGAAGCCCTGCCAGATATGGCACGGCCGTGCTTACGGCCGTGCAACCGTCCCGAGTCAACAAGTCAACATTTCCAAATCAACAGAGGTCAATTTTAGCGTTTCAGGATGTGCACGGGCGTGCCCCAATGTATGGCACGACCGTGCTTTACTCCAGCGTGTTCTCCAAGGCTTAAACCGACCCAGACTAACAAAACGGTTACTTGTACCAGGTGTAACGGGCGTGCCAGGGTTAGGAGCACGGGTGTGCTCACCCTATAGACCAACAACATCTACACAAAGGACTCTGCAATAGTACCTACTATCGAGCATGGGCGTGCCAAGGTGTAAGCACGGGCATGCAAAGAGTTGAATTGCCTATAAATAGAGGCCTCCACCCCACATTTTGAAGCATCCCTTCTCACTCGAAACCCAACACTTCTCCATGAAGTTTCTGCCCTTCTTGAGGATTGTAGGTGTCCTTTGAAGCCTGGGATCACTCCATAAGCACCTTGATCAAGAGAGAAAAAAACCAAAATCATCCAAAACCCTTAGAAATCTCCATACAACCTTCACCATGTCTTGTACACAAACCCAACCTTGTGAGCTTGTTGTATCAACCATGCTAGGCTAGATTTCTGTTGGTGTTGCTAGGGTGATGATGGAAACTTGGTATGAATTAATATAGTTTATCTTTTATTTTAAAGTGGTGTTTTGTGTTCTTAATAATTCTTTCTATCCTAACCTTTGTTTAATGATCTAATTAATAAATCACTTAGTCTTTGGTCTTGTGGGTGTCTTGATAAGTAGTGGGAAGACTCATTACCCATGGTGTGTAAAAACCCATGCACTTGTGAGCTAACCTAATCCCGCGAGTAGTGATTAGCCCATTTGTGGGTAGAAATACACACATTTAGTGGACTAATCCTCTACTATATATATCTCATTTAGGGTCGGCACGGTCTTTATACTTGGTCCTAGTGATAAGTCAGGACTTAATCTTGCGACTTGGCTTCATGTTCTATGTGAAAGCTTTGACGTAGGTTAAGGATTGATGAACCCGTGTTGAGAGAAAACGGTCTTTATTTTCTTTTAGTATTATACTGCCACACATTTAATAATAGACCACTCACTTTTTGACAAGTTAATTAAATCAAGTAGGGGATGCACGTGTTCTGGTTAGTCACGACTCTTCTATGATATTAAGTGGTAACTTGTTCTGTCATGCTCCGGCCACCGGCAAGTATTCATAAAAGTTTAAATAGTTTGATGTCTTTATCGGAACATTGGGAGGCGGGTAATTCGTTGTTGAGTCGACACAGTCTCGAGTCATTTTCTTTTTCAGTGTGGAGAGGTGAGCTTACCTGTTTGGGAGACCCTCATAATAACATTAAGAACACAGTTGTTTGTACAGTTATGCGAGAACAGTCACCTCTAGAACACACCACTTAAAATAAAGATAACTATCATCATACCAGGTTCCATCTGATCCCGAAGCAACACTATGGTTTATCATTGATTTCTCTTAAAAGTTTACATCTCTCTTTACTTTACTTTTTCTCCTCGCAGTTTGAAAAGGTCTTTTTGGTAATTTTAGGAAGCTGAGTAGTAAAAATCGTGTCCACGGATTCGATACTCGGTACTTGCACATTTCTATACTATACACGATAGGTGCGCTTGCCTATTGTGCTGGGTTTAGAATAATGAGCAACTATAGTTAAAAATTATAATTTTAAAACTTGCAAATGTCTTACTGTTTTCTAAGTTACTCACCTTTTCACCAAAGCTTTTGGCACTTTCTACGGGACTTCGCCCTTTTTGAAAAGAAGTTAAGTTTTCTTGCAACACCCGCACACATCAGTCATATTGGGCAATACGATCCATATTAGGGTCTTTTTTTATTTTTTATATATTTTATTATTTTTAAATAACTAAAAATAGTAAATTAACTTTAAAAAATCCAAAAATTAACAAAAAAAATTAGTTATATTCAGTCCAATATTATTTTAAAAAAATTACAACTTTTTTTACCAACATTATTTTATCAAAATTATTATTTTTTGTTTGGTTTTGTTTTGGTTGATTTTGAAGATGTTTGTTTTGTTTTGGTGAGTTTGAAGAAGTTATATAAACAATACAAAGTTTTAAGAAGGTATAGGATTTGTTTGAGAAAGTGTTTTTTTTTTTTCAAATCAATTGATTGTTGTATTAATACATTTGAAACAAAAGAAAACAAACATCTTCAAAACCAACTAAAACAAGCCAAACAATTAATTTAAAAAAACCGAATATGCCTCGTATTTGTAACAAAAACATCTAACTTTTATAAAATAGTGTCCGAATCAATAAAACTTTATTATTTTTATTTTTTAGGATTTTTAAAAGTTATTTTAGTATTTTTAAACAATAATATTGTATTTTTTAAAAAATAAAAGCAGTCTTGATATGCCTTGTATTAGGCAATACGTGACATATCAAACCTAGTATTGGTACAAATACTAGGCTTGGAAAGTGATGTGGGAGTGACTTGATATGGGTCATATTGGGCAATACGATCTATATTAATACACATATTGGTGTAATACTAGGGTTGGAAGATGATATGAGGGTGGGTGGTATATATTGTAAAACAAAAACCCACATCAGTATTCCTCATATAGGTCTATATGAGGCATATTAGTCCATATATCACTTCTTCTCAGCATTGTATCAGTCCCAATACGTGGCTTTGATATGCCTCATATTGCCTAATACGAGGCATATCAGGGTCTTTCTTTATTTTTTTATTTTTATTTTTTTAAAAATGAGGCATATTGACGTTTTTTTTCAAACTTTGTACCTTTTATAAAACATTTATTTTTTGTTAACAAAGTTTTATAAATATTTTATAATTTTTCAAAACATTATCGTGTAGTCTATAATAGTATAGTGTACTATACGATAATACACCATATGATACAATTCAAGATCTATACTACTATATAAGGTTTTAAAATATTTTTACTTTAAAAAATAAAATATTTATATACTTTATGTACAAATGGTAAAAATTTTGCAAAAAAAAAAACCCTACTGAAATACATTGATTATTCGATTTGTTAAAAAAAAAACCTCTTTTCGAATGTATTAAAATACAACGATCAATCGATTTAAAAAAAATTCTAAACCAAACTTATAACTTCTTCAAACTCACCAAAACAAAACAAACATCTTCAAAACCAATCAAAACAAAACCAAACAAAAGAATAATGTTTATAAAATAATACTGGTAATAAAGTTGTAATTTTGTTAAAATAATATTGAAATGAATATAACTAATTCTGTGTTAATTTTTGAATTTTTTACGTTAATTTAGTATTTTTAGTTATTTAAAAACAATAAAAATAAAAATACAAAAAAATATTAAAAGACCCTAATTTGCCTCATATTGATCTATATGAGGCATACTTGGCTATGATATGCCTCATATTGACCAATATGAGGCATATTGGCACAAAATTTCAGGTCTGACATTCCCTTGAAGTTTGTGTACAGCTTTTGACCAAAGTATGCCTCATATAGACCAATACGAGGCATACTTAGGGTGTCTAAATAGATTTTAAGGGTGTCAAAATAGACAGAGCCTTAATGTAACACTATCTTTCAGTTTAGCCAAAATCGTCCCTGAGGTTTGGTCACTTTTGCCACTTCGGTCCAAAACCCAAACCTTTTACATCTGGGTACTCAGTTTTATTTATTTTTTTTTGCCAAATTTGTCCCCGAAAAAGGTTTGGGTTTTGCTAAATTCGTCCCTTAGGTTTGGTCACTTTTGCCAGTTCAGTCCAAAACCCAAACGTTGTCTGGGACGAATTTGGCAAAAATAAAATAAAATTGAAGGACCCAGATGTAAAAGGTTTTGGTTTTGGACTGAAGTGGAAAAAGTGAACAAATCTCAGGGACGATTTGGGCTATTAACTCTATATTGTAACTACTAGAAAATATGTCTTTAATAACACGCGAATTATGACACACACTAATTGTATGACATGCAAAAATGCATATCATAAAATAAATGTCACTTTTTGCAAAACTTAAACAATTTATGACACTTTTTTACGTGTCATCTTTTAAGCATCAAAAATCTAAAAAACTTTCATTTTTCCCTCTAAAGTAAATGGTCAAATTCGTCCCTGAGGTTTGGTCAATATTGCTAGATCAATCCAAAATAAGAAAATTTTGACACCTGAGCCACTAAGGTTAAAAATGTAGTGCTAATCCATCCAATTTGCTAACTCTGTTAAATACCATCATTAAATCAGGGGCATTTTGGTCATTTCCTATTTTTTAATTGCCAAATTCATCCATGAGGTTTGTTTCAAATTGTTAGATCAGTCCAAAATGAGAATTTGTAATGAATTATATATGATTAAAACAAGACAAATACATTAAATATTACATACGATTAAAAATGTATTAAAAATGTTATTTTGGGTATAAACATGATTATATATAATTTTGGGATTTTTTGGAGGCTTATAAATATTTAAAATAATTAAAAGGGCATTTGATTTTTTAAAATATATGTAACATAAAGAAGATGAACTAAATAAAAAAATGCTTTGGACCGGGTTCGTACATGGGTGGCTGGTGGCTACAATAGAATCAACTGAGCCATGTCTCGTTTTATGTTTTACTCTAATCCTAATATATATATATATATACACACACACACGCACACATCAAGTTCTTACGAAAACTGTATTATATATAACAAAGATGTGTCTGCGTAGGGTCGAACCCAGGACCCTGGGCGGTCAGAACCTTAGCAAACAAACCTCTACTATTTTTTCTGCTGCTGCTTCATGGTTATTTGTTAACATCGATTCGTATATAACATAACTAAAAACGTGAGTCTATTCCCCATTTAACCTAACTGATGAACCCTAAGACTAAACAAGGATTAATTGAACGATCAAATGGTCATGAAAATCGACCAGATCATGAGGCTTTTGTTACTTGGTCAAAGCTGACATAAACTACAAAGTAAAAATGAACTAACTCTGAATATTCGATGCGTATTTGTCGTTCAAGACAGACGATTTTGTTACTTGGTCAAAACTGACATAAACGACAAAATAAAAAGGAAATAACCATGAATGTTCGAATCGTATTGGTTGTTTAACAGGGACGATGGTCCGGCATGAACAGTCGACGATTTGAAGCACAATTTTGCTGTTTGGTTGAGAGGTTTTGGGTAATGAATTCACTCCATTTTACATATTTTTTTTCGAAAAAAATATATTTTTAATCATATTTAATGTATTTATCCTGTTTTAATCATATATAATTCATTATAAATCCCTTTTGGACTATTTTAGCAAGAAAAGAAAAACGTTATTGACTGGTTTAGCAACAAATTTTCATTTGGGACTGATCCTGCAATTTGGAACAAACCTCATGGACGAATTTGGCAATTAAAAAATAGGAAATGATCAAAATGCCCCTGATTTAACGTTGGCATTTAAAAGAGTTAGCAAATTGGACGGATTTAGCACTACATTTCTAACCTTAGTGGCTCAGGTGTCAAAATTTTTTATTTTGGATGGATTTAGCACTATTGACCAAATCTGAGGGACGAATTTGACCATTTGCTCTTCCCTCTACCCCTTTTGAAATATTACATATTTCCTCTTTTCCTCTCCAAACCCTCTCTTTCTTCCACCCCCAACCCTAGGGGTATGTTTGGTATGGGGTAATGGAAAGGATGAGGTAATGGAATGAACGAGGTAATGGAATGGACAAGATAATGGAATGGTTGTTGGATATGCAAGAAAAGAGAAAGGAATAAAATCGGTGGTGGGTGGTTGTGGTGGGTGGTGGTTAGTGGCGGTGATGGTGGGTGGTGATATGTGGCGGTAGCGGTAGTGGTGGGTGGTGGCGATGGTGGAAGGTGGATGTGGATGGTTGTGATGGTGAGTGACTCGTACACTTCTCCTGTGCGTGACCCATAGAGTTGCCAGAACGTCATCCCTTGTTTATTTTTTTTCTCATCCCTAACTCTGAAGGGACCGTTCACCTCTGTCCTCTTCATCGATAATTAAACTTAATACTACTATTATAATAAAATTGACTACCCCTCCGTTTTATTTTCTTTTTCGAAACCCTATCAGTTAATGTGAGGAAAGGTTGAGTAGGGGAAAGTGTGTTCTCTGGAATACGATAATCGGTATTTACCCTAGAAAACTATACTATACACGTCAAGTTCTTTGCCTATGTGTTCGTTTTAGTTTCTAAGTATTAATCGTTTACTTATAAATTTAAAACTTGTTTAACGGTTTAGTAAAAATTGGTCTTTTTCTCAAAACAAATGTTTTGGAATTAAAACACCAAGTTCTTGGCACCTAGAAAATTGATATCTTTTCTAATTACTAAAACCAGACACATCGGTTACATAGGATTTACTTTGCGGCAGTATCCCTTTTTTATGTACAACTATTTTGTGAGATGAAGACATACATGTCTACTATAATACTAAGGGTTGTTTGGTAGTTCTGAATGGTTAAGTGCTGAAGTATTAAGAGGGTCTGAATGGTTAAAAGGTTTCTAATGGTTAAATGCTGAATCATTAAGTATTGTTTGGTTGGATCTCTGAATGGTTAGAATTTCTTGCGAACCTACCTGTTTTACTTGGTGATTGCGTGTGGTTTTAGTAAATTTTAAAAGACACTTCTAAGATCTTTAAAACTTTATATTATTAAGACCCAAGAAGAGTGGAGTTTTACCAAAACTTCAAGTTTTAAATTTATAAAATAAAACGATACTTGCTTAATGATCTAAAACTCACGCAATAGGCAAGCGGACGTATCGTGCGTAGTACAGAAAAAAGCAAGTATCAAGTAACGAATCCAAAGACACGACTTTTATTACTCAGTTTTAAGTTACATTGAAAATAAATAAAAATAAAAGATAACTAAAGTGGCCGAGACGATAACCAATAACCAAACGAAAGTGTTACTCCAGGTTCCAACTTGTCTTGGTACGAACAAATAGTAAATGTTTAGTTAAGTGATGTGTCCTAAATTATGCATAAGCGCTATAAACTAAAGACGATCCATGTTCTTAGTATTATTGTGAGGGTCTTCCTACCCTAGTGAGCTCACCTCTCAATGGTGATGGGCGGATCACCCAAGATTGTAAGCATCCAACCCTAAAAGAACCCACCTCCTAAAGTTATGATATTGACATCTAACGACTCTATTCTTTTATGAATAACTTGCTGGCGGCCATAGCATGGGCAACAAGCTACCACTTGACATGTTAGAGGCGATGCTGCCTCCCGCGTACGCTCATCTCCTACTTGAATTAATTAATTTTCAAAAAGTGATTGGCCTATTATTAATTATACGACAATATAATAATAGAAGTAAATAAAGACCGTTTACATCTAACACGAGTTCACCAATCTTGGTTTGCGCCAAAACTAACACACAGACCATGTAGCTAAGTCGCTTAACCAAGTCTTGGCTTATCACTAGGACCAAGTATATAGACCGTACTGACCCTAAGTGAACTTTTGATAGTTGAGGATTAAGCTATAAAGTGTGAATATTTCTATCCACAAATGGGCTAATCTCTACACGCAAAGTTAGGTCAGCTTATAAGTGCGCGGGTTTTTAGACGCCACATGTACACTCATAAGCCCCTCCACTTCCTACCAAAACACCCAGAAGACCAAATACTAAGTTAATTGATTAATTAGTTCGTCAAACAAAGAAAGAGTAGAAAGAATTACCAAGAATACAAAACATCACTTAAATAAACATAAACTATATAAATCCATACCAAGATAGTCTTCACCATAGCAACACTCTATTAATCCTAGCCATAGAATGGCTTTACAACAGGCTCACTAAGGATGATTTTTTGTGAAATCGTGGTGAGGGTTGATAGAGGATTTGGAGAGTATTTGGGTGAGTATGTGTGGTTTCTCTCGAGCCTCACTTGATCTATGTGTTATGGATGATCCCAAGCTCCAAAGGTCACTTACAAGACCCTACAATAGCATAAATGTGGGAGAGAATCAGGTGGAGTGAGATGCCAAAATGAAGAGTGAAGATATCTTTTTATAGAGCTTCCAAGGGTCCACGGTCATGCTTAGGGTATGTACGCCCGTGCCAAACATCTGGGGGCAGTCCATAGTCCTTTTTGGCAGATTCTGTCGAGTTTGTCGAGGAGCATGGGCATGCTCACTATCCTTCTGCTTACCAGGCTAGGTCTGCTGAGCCTTGGGGAGCACGTTTGAGGAGTGCACGGCCGTGCCAAGTGATGAGCACGCCCGTGCAAGTTGACTTCTTCATTCTGGTTGACTTGGAAATGTTGATTGGTTTACTTGGGCATGAGCATAATTTCATTCCCTTTGTGCCAGTTTCCGCTTCTTTTTGCTTGTTGCTTCCAAAAACCTGCATTTATCTCTTAGGAACGATTTAGTTATGTTTTATAAAGATAAAAGCATAATAAATGTGCAAAACGAAGGATAAATAAATATGTAGAACATGTGTAATTCTTGGCACATGACTTGAGAACCTATACGTTTATACGGGTTCGAATATGCGGTACACACCTAAACCCTAACCCTAGGTAAAAAAGCCTCCCAAACCTCACCCCACTTCATTTTTGGTGTAACCACAAACCATAGTCCCCTTGCACTCTCTTTCTCTCTTTATATCCCGATCGGTCTCTCTCTCCCCTCACCCACACACCCTCTCAAGAACAAACACTATGCTAAAAATGTACACAAACTGCTCGAAAGGATAGTGGATTCGTGTCCACATGCTTTATTCTTAGACCACTAGAGTGAGCCTAAGACCCAGCAAAAATTTAAGTCAATTTATCATAAACCCAACCAATTACAGGATCAACTACAAAAGTACATCTATGGTTTATGCTTAGACCACTATCTCGTTCCTCCCTCTCAAGCTACGGCCGGCCACCACCATCTATGGTGGTGACGGCATAGGGGTTCTATGCCTAGAATGGTTGAGGTCGTGGTAGTCTTGGTCATGGTTAAGGTTGTGGTTCGGGTGGAGTCAAATGGTGTTGGCGGTGCCATTAGTTTAGTGGTCCGATTTTCAGCTAGAAATGCATAGTCATGGTTCCCAATGGTGACGAGGGTGGCTCGTTTGGTGGTCCGATTTCAGTCTGTTCCTGTTTTTCCTGTTCGGTCGCTGGACAGCAAACGCGCGCAGGCTCTACAGTTCTGAATCATTCAGCGCCACTTTCTGACTGAACCATTCAGAGGCTGCTGAATGATTCAGATGGTTTTTTTTTCGGTTGAAATAAACGCTCTGAATGATTCAGGGCTGAACCATTCAAAGGCTCATTCAGAGCCAAACAAACAGCCCCTAAGTTTAATTATCTCCGAGCCTCAAAACCCAATACGTCTATATCAAGTCCAAGGCGTAATACAAAGCCCGAAACAAACTAAACAAACGTCATTTATAAAATAAGTATAAATAATAAAACACGTTTATTTCGTTAATTGTTCGTGATCACCAGTTAATCTATTTAAGTGGATTTTATGTCCGTTGCTCAAGGTGTAACTCTTACGGGTCACAACTCAGACAGTAGCGTTAAGTTAACGAAACCGTACACTGAAACCTAACATTCACGTCCTGAATAATTTTCAACATGTTAATTTCTAAGAACTAGTGATATTCACGGTTATGCTCAACGAGTTTTAGAAAACATTAGACCAGAACTAGGTACGGTTTTTAGAAAAAAAAAAAAAAAAAACGTACCGGCTACAATTTACGTTTTTATGGTTTAAAAAAAAAAAAAAAAAAAAAAAAATATATATATATATATATATATATATATTTTTTTCCAAAAACATATTTTAAACGACCGGCTCAATTTACATGAACTTTAAAATTAAAACAGTCCAGATCGTGCCAAATTAGATCAAGCAGTGGCACGTAATTCCACTTTAACGACCACAAGTTGCAGATATTATATTATCCGAGCTAAGCCCACCAACGTTGAATCTCAAGACTCACATTTTATAAATATGCCTTTAGTGTTTTGCACCTAACAAATAAAGTTTTAACTTGTTTTCGCACCATATATCCTACAAATGGCAACTACCGATGGACGACTAACCGTTCTCGAAAAATGTCACGTGTCACCACCATCCAACACAGTCGGTGAACGATCACTCCCACTCACTTTCTTCGACATCGTATGGCTTCTTTTCCATCCGGTCCACCAACTTTTCTTTTTCGATTTCCCCCACTCCAAATACCATTTCACCGAAACCATTATCCCGAAACTCAAACACTCGTTATCCATCACACTCCAACACTTCTTCCCATTTGCGAGCAACTTGATAGTGTTACCAAATTCAAAACCCGAAATCCGCCACGTGGAAGGTGATTCACTCGCGCTCACTTTCGCACAATCCGACCTCGATTTCAACGATCTGAAACAAAATCATCCTCGGGATTGTAACAGGTTTCACAATCTTGTACCTCTACTTGAACCACCATTTAAATCATCATCCGGTCTAGTCAAAATTCCGGTTTTTTCTATTCAAGTTACAATCTTCCCGAACTCGGGTATCACGATTGGGCTCACGAATCATCACTCGCTTTGCGACGCAAGAACACGACATGATTTTTTGATGGCGTGGACTTCGATCGCTAACCATGGTTCGGACGAAGTGTTTTTAGCCACTAGATCGCTTCCGTTTTACGATCGGGTTATCGAATACCCAAAACTATTAGATGACATGTTGTTGAGTTTACCACCAATTCAAACTCTTGATGAAAGTTATAGAGTTCCTCAACTTGAGCCTCAGATGGATAGAGTTCGGTCAACGTTTGTGTTGACCAGGTCAGAGATTAATAGGCTAAAGAAATGGTTGTTGGCTCAACTACCACATTTAGAATATGTATCTACGTTCGTTGTGGGGTGTGGTTATGTATGGAGTTGTGTAGCGAAATCGCGTGTTTTTGTAGAAGGAACAAAGGGTGAGTATGAGGTGGAACGGTTTGCGTGTGTGGCGGACTGGCGGGCTCGTTTGAGCCCACCAGTTCCCCTAACTTATTTTGGTAATTGTACGGGGTTATGTTTGGCGAGTACAAAAACGACGTTTATAACAGGAAGTAAAGGGTTTCCTACCGCGGTTGAGTTACTAGCGAAGGCTATAAGGGATGCGGTAAGTAGTAAGCAAGTGTTTAAAGATGCGGAGAAATGGTTGGACGAGGTCCTTCGACCGGTTCCAACTATGGGTGTGGCGGGTACACCGAAACTTAATGTTTACGATGTCGATTTTGGATGGGGGAAGCCGCAGAAGTACGAGACTATATCGCTAGATTACAACGATTCGATATCGGTTAACGCGAGCAAAGATTCATCTGAGGATCTTGAAATTGGTTTGTGTCTTACGGCTAAACAAATGGATGCTTTTCTTAACATATCTAGGAGCGAATTAGAGAGCATACTTTCGGATCATTCTTGATTTGTTAATCGTATTTCTTGTTTATTTGCATTTCAATAACGAGACTATGTGCCAAGATCCACTTTTTTTTATATATATAGAAATTATCGACTTTTTTATATATAATCTAATTTCTTGTTTATTTGGTATAAATTAAGGTTTGCAATACAAAAAGAATAACGGCGTAGCTTGTTACGGAATAAAATACGAACAATTTCAGAAACTTTTAATCAAAAAACTATTTACCTGCCCAAGAACAAAATATCTGTCAAACCTTGACGTACGACTAAAACATTATCTCCAATACCATCTTTAGTAATGAGTTGAGTTTCAAACGAATCTTAATATTTTTGTCCCCTCTCTTAGACTGGGTGTAGTGGGGCGTTATTGCCCGAGTTTGGAAACCATAGCGCCCGGTAACACCGGAACATACCGGCGCTATGGGGTAAAAAGGGGCAGGGGCTTCATGATCATAACGCCGAGTTTGAAAAGGATGGGCCAATCAGCGATTGACACGTGGCACGAGTTGAAATCAAACGGTCAAAAAATTGACCGTTGCCCCCTGTTGATTTTTTTGAACGGTAAAATTTTTTTTTTTTGTTTTATATATATATATAACAAAGGTTTTATAAAACACACACACTACAACACTACAAACTAAAAAACACACACACTACAACACAAATCTACCAAAACACAAACATGTTTCCATACGGTTCACCATTCGGGGTCCCAGGTCGCCCGGGTTCGAGGCCAAACACTACTACTCCACTGCCACCCAATTGGGCGGAGTTTGACCCGAACACAATGCAATACGCGCAACTACTCCAGGGTCACTTTTATCCTCCACCAAACTATGGACAACCGGGCCAATTTTTTCCTCCACCAAACTTTGGCCAGGGTTC
Source organism: Ambrosia artemisiifolia (assembly GCA_032199755.1). NCBI lineage: Eukaryota > Viridiplantae > Streptophyta > Magnoliopsida > Asterales > Asteraceae > Ambrosia > Ambrosia artemisiifolia. The sequence continues at coordinate 45,139,066 of CM063519.1, read as the reverse complement.
TCAAGAGGAGGCCGAGCTCGTGCCAGAAACTCAAGTGGAGACCGACGAACCCGAGGGTTCTCAACGTGGGGGCCGCGGGCGTGGGAGTGGGAGCGGGCGCGGGAAACGCTCGCATAAAAAGAAAGATCCTACCCAACCTCGTCAAAAAAAAACAAATGGAACGTTGGTCCCAAGACGAGGAATATGCTTTAGCGAGAGCCTGGCTCGACGTATCGGAGGATCCACTAGTTTGTAAGTAAATTTTTATACATATATATTGTTTGTGTTTCATATATATTATTTATTTTTTATATATATATTGTTTGTGTTTTATATATATTATTTATGTTTTATATATATATTGTTCGTTATATATTTCTAATCGTATAAATTTTTTTTGTAGCCAACTATCAACATCTTCCTGAGTTTTGGATTCGGATTCGAGCGTTGTTTTTTGGTGCGATGGGTAGAGGGGAGTATCGAGAGAACGACTCCGTATCGGGAAAGTGGTCGGACATAAATAATAGATGTCACGCGTTTGCTCAGGTTTACCAACGTTGTATGGACAACAGGGGAAGTGGGGAAGGTGATGATGGTGTGTTGACGAGAGCGTTGGACGAGATGAGATCTACCCGCCAACCGTTCCCGTATTTGAAAATTTGGGAGATGTTGAGAAAAAGTCCTAAGTGGGCTCAGGTACCGCCTATGGGGTCGGGTGGTAGGAGGAGGATCAGGAGAGGAGGAGGATCAGGAGGAGGAGGAAAACGTAGCAAAACCTCCTCCTCGACGCGAGATCCGGATACACCGTCATCCGATGCTCGCTATGTGAGTTTAGGTGATCATGTTAATTTGGTTGATGAGGACGAGGATGAGGAGGAGGAGGAGCAGCAGCAGTATGATATGCCTAGACCACCCGGTAGAAGATCAGCAAAGGGTGGGAAGGGGGAGTCGTCTTCGGCAGCAGGCGGTGGCTTGAAGGATGATTTCGAAGAAATGAACCGTAGACTTCAAGATATTCGCGACCTTGGCCAAAGACGTTTGGAGACGATGCAGCAGAGAGTGGTGGAGAATAAAAGGTTTGTCGAGATCCAAGAGGCGAGGCAGAGGGAAAAAGACATTGAGTTTTTGTCGAAACCGATCGAAGACCTCGAAGGAGACGCGCTACGCCTCGCTATGCTTCACAGGCAACAAATCCTGAAAAAATATGACCTCTAGTGTGTTTCGTTTTTTTTAATATTAGTTGTATTTTTTTTTTAATATTAGTTGTAATTTTTTTTAAATTTTAGTTGTAACTTTTTTTTTAATATTAATTGTGTGTTTTTTTAATATTATTTGTAATTTTTTTATATTTATTTACCTTTTATTTTATTTATTTTGAGTTTAAAAGAATAAAAAAAATAAAATCCACGTGGACCAATCAGATTCAGGGGCTTTATATATAAAGCCCCACCACTACACCCCTTTTTCAGTTTCTCTCTCCATGCTGACTCAGCAGCCACGTGGACCAATCAGGATGGGGGGCTTTATACATGGAGCCCCATAAAGCCCCCCACTACACATGGTCTTATTATGAAAGTGTATTGTCATCGGTCACATCAAGTCGAATACCAACTTAATTGATAGTTAACTGTTTGGTTTAAGTTTTTCTACATCTAGAGCATAACAAGTCACAAAAGAAAAAGAAGAAAGAGATGATACAAAAGAGGGTGCAATGTAGGGATGGCAATAAAAACCGCATCCAATACCAATATTTAAAACTCGAAACACTCAGGATGGTTATGGGGTCGAGTAATCAGGTATATCATTATTATTTTTTCATGTATATGGGACGGGTTGTTAGAAAATTATGCATTATAGCCAATATGAGCCACTAGGCCAATAGAACGTGCCCAATGTTTATGGGCTTTTAGGGTTTTAGGTTATATATAATTAGAGGTGAACAAAAAAAACCGGTCCAGGAACCGGAACCGGCGAACCGGCCCGGCCCGGAACCGGTTTGAGCCCAAAAAACAGTGGAACCGGTCCGGTTCCTAGCAAAACCCGGCGAGCCCAGCACCGATTCCCCATTTCGAGCAAAAAATCAGCCCGAACCGGTCCCAGACCGGAACCGAAGCCACGAACCGGTCCCAAAAACCGGTTCCGAACCGGTTCGAACCGTTGGACCTTGAAAAACGTTTTTTTTGACCGTTGGGGTTGATTATTGCCATTAACTAGTCGTTTTCTTCAACCAAAATCACCATTTTGTCACCCTTATTTAGTATAAATAGGTTTTGGATGTTTTGGTTGATCACAAAACTAAAAAAATGCAAAAAAAAAAAAAACAAAAAAAACAAAAAACCGAAAAAGCAACTATCGTGACCTTCTTCTGCTCTTGTTTCCCACGTTGCTTCTTAAAAACCTCATTAATTGAAGTTTTTAGAGAGAGGGTGAGTGAAGAGAGAGAGCCTGATGTTCGATTCAGCAAGAAAAGGGAAAAACTTTGGTTGGGTTAAGGTTATTGTTTTGGTGTGTGTTTTTTGTATGGATTCTATATGTGTTAGAAAATGGGGGATTGATGATGTTGCAGGCTTGCAGCCAAGATAGAAAAAGAAAGAAAAGGAATAAAAAAAAGGTCTAGAAAGAAAGAGTATGTGGGTGCCTGGGTATATGGTAAAGGGTTGGTAATATTAAAAGATCACTTGGACGCGATGGATCAAGTACAACATGAGTAGTTCGAACGAAGATTAATAAAAAATAATATCATTGTAATGTTTGAAAATGTTTTTTTTTCATGTAGTTTTCCATGTTTCTTGTTTCGAAATAAAAAAAAAACTAATTAAAGTCGTAATTTTATGTTTATTTTTTTTCTCATCGGCTTATATTTTTTTTTAATTGTGCGCGCAAGAACCGATTCCGGAACCGAAACCGGAACCGAACCGAAAACGGTCTTTGAAACCGGTCTCGGGAACCGGCGGAACCGGGACCGAAACCGGACGGAACCGGAACCGGTTCTGGACGAAACCGACACTGTAGCGGGTCGGGCCGGAACCGGAACCGGTTCCTCAAAAAAAACCGGTTTGTTCACCTTTATATATAACTAGGCTATAATCCGTGAATTTTACGGGTTGAAAATTTTAATTTAAATTTAAATTAATTTTAAGTATATAAATAAATTAAATATAAACAAAAAAAATTATTAGCTACATAAAGAAATGCCATTAAAGATCATAGCGATACAATTTGTTGCCCGTGTACCGGTATTTCTCATTTAATTTGTCATGGTTGAAGAATCTATCTATATAATAAATGAATACATCTCGGGTCGAATGGAGACCTTAGAGAGGGCCTCTAGGATCCAGATTTGTATATGGAGCTCCATCTACTTACCTATAAAAGCCTTTTTTTCCCTTCATTCTACATCAATCTTCATTCTTCCTTAAGAAGTCTTCAACTTTCATTCTCCATTCTTCCATCCGATTAATTTCAAGGTAATATTGCATCATTTTTTTTTTAAATGTTCAATTTTTCTTTTGATTTTCATCTTGGTTTCAAAGATTCTACTCCTGAATATTCTGATCATAAGGATCAGAAAGAAACAACCAATGTTTTTTATTTTGTTTTCAAAACTATGTATCTGTCGTTATACTTACAATGGGTCCGAATCAAATAATCTTCAGTTTATGTTCATAAACTTCAAACAATCAAACAATCTTCAGTTTTTTTTATATAGATAGATTCTTGGTATATTCATTCACAAAGATTTCGTTATTCATTCTTATAGGTAGATATTGTCGATTCCTGGTATATTAATTTTTGAAAACAATTCTGATTTCGATTCATTATTTTATGTTTGAACAATCAAACAATCTTCAGTTTTTTTATATAGATAGATTCTTGGTATATTCATTCTTAAAGATTTCGTTATTCATTCTTATAGGTAGATATTATCGATTCCTGGTATATTAATTTTTGAAAACATTTATGATTTCGATTCATGGTGTATACAGATATCATCGATTGTAGTATAATTGTTTTTGTCTTCATTCTTATTCAATCCATCATTCATTCTTATATGTAGATATCATCGATTATGGTAACTTTGTTTTTGTCTTCAATATTTTTTTAATAATATATGTTTCTCTATATATTATACCACAGGATTTGACCTGAACACGCAAAGGCTATTATGTCTTACCATAATGGTTCTAAGTTCTTCAAGATACTGCATGACCCTTTGGTGATTGGATGTCCTGATCTGCTTGAATTCGAAGGTATTGCCATTGGCGAATATTGTGTATTTAAGTGATGTTCAAATCAGCGCAGGCTCTTTGTTACTAAGATTGCACAACAAGAAGTCATTGATTTTCAAGTTTGATATAGCCTTCGTCAATGTTTTTAATTTAAGTTATTTTAATTTTTATATTTCGAATTTATGTTTAATGTTATTGAAATACTTCGATGTTTTTTGAAATTTTTATTAATGTCATTAATTTTTTTTGACCAAATTTATTGTCATTAATTCATAATTAATGTTATTTATTTACAATAATAAGTGTTGAATGATGTTAATTTTATTTAATCTAGAATTTCAATATTAATCATTGTTATTTATTTAGATTAATTTATATGTTAACCGGACTTAATGACATTTATTCTTTATATATATAGTTTTTGGCCGTTCAAAAAAAAAAAACAATTTACCGAATTTAGATTAGCATCATCATAATTGTTATTTAATGTTATTTTGACTGAATTCATAATGCTCAGTAAAAAATGTTTATTTTTCCTACTAAATTAAAACTTGAAAGTCAACATATTGATTTTTCCTACAAAATTAAAAATTTAATGTTAATTTACCAAATAATTTTATTTAAATACAGAAAAAATTGACATTAAGTAACGTCATTGATTATTATACAAAGTAAATATTTACATTAATGAGTATGTTGACCGCAATAATGACATTTATTATTTTCTTTACCGAATTTATATTAACATTATGATGATTGTTATAAGAATTTTGCAAGGACGATTGCAGTTGAAATCTCACAATGAGATAGATATATACCCATAGAACATAACTCAATAATCACAATTACCATCTTAACGGCTTTGTTTGGCAAAAAAATTAAAAATAACGAAATGTGTGTTGCTTTTCCTGAGATTTACCTACTAATTTTGATAAATGTTGACCATAGATATGTGATAAATGATAGTTACTACATAACAAACTTTAGATACGAAAAAGAATGATATAAATTTATCATTATATAATAATTAGAAAAAGAAACATATATATATATATATATATATATATATATATATATTTACATAATTATGTCTTTATTGTGCTACTAATACAAAAGGCTACATGTATCCAAAGACGAACGATGATACTTGTATCCTTAAATTTAGCTATAATTTCGAGATATAATTGTTGACCATTCCGAAATTTAGCTATACGTTGCGAAATGTGTGTTATGTTCTATAAATTAAGCTATAATTACGAGATATAATTGTTGACCATTTAGCTATGCAAATACTGAAAAAAAATTCGCTTCCTTAAATTTATCTATACATTTTTAAAATTGTTGACCATTTAGCATAGATTTAGCTATTCATTGGGAAAATTGTTATACTATAACATAGGTAGATTATATCTCTATTTTTAATCATTTAGATAAGATTTAGTTATTTATTGCCAAAATTGTTGACCATTTACCGTAAATTAAAGTCTGATATCATGCTTTCTATTTTTATAGTTATCTATTTAATTGCATGGTATCTCATTACTCAAACTTGCTATACACACCATTAACATAAGGTGCAACAATTCGCAAAATGTAGGATAAACCTTAGAAAATTTTATATGATTTTGTTATTTGTTGATTATTTTTGTTATAATATTTTAACTTTTATTTCATTCCTAAATTTAGTCTTAACTTTTTTTTTATTACACGAAGAGAACAATAGCCGCTGCACAAGCACAAGAGTTTACCATGGTTAACCAAATTGATGTGAATCAAAATGATGTTGCTATGAAGCTAAAGATCATTCGGCTGTGGCGGCAAGCTGATCGTCGCAATCCTAAAGATGTTTACTCAGTTTAGATGATACTCATTGACGAGAATGTAATTCCACAATCCGTATTTTGTATTACATTTATTTTTTAGTATATTAGTTTATTAGCACCACACGTTTATATAGGTAGATATCTATATACATATTCCGAAAATATACAATTCTTCTTTTACTCATCGATACAAATATTACATTGTGACAAAATTCAGGCGAAGGTGTTGAAGCGTTTGTTTTACAGATTCGAGAGGTTTTTGTTGGAAAATGCTTGTCTTGTCATAAGAAATCCAGGAATTGGCATGAACCCATCAAAGTACAAGCATTCAGCAAATCCCAACAAATTGTGCTTGAATATGAACACTCAGGTTACTGTTTCTGTGAATTTTCAAGGTCCGTCATTTGGGTTCTCTTTTGTCCCCTACCAAAGAATTTTGGACAATAAGGTTACAGAAAATGTGACAATAGGTCTGTATCATTACTAGATCATTTTTTTTATTATAAACAACATATTTTTTTTAATTTATGTCACCATTAATGTTGGTTTATATTTTCATATATATGTTATAGGACATGCTGTGAGGTTCTTCAACAATGACGATAAAGATAAGAAGGTGACCACAGATAAAAAGAGGATGACAATGGAAATGCAGGATAGCGAGTATGAATTGTTTTTTATTATATTTATTATTACATAATTAATAATTTTATAATTGAATTCGATGTATCACTAAAATATTTTTTTTTCTTTTTGAAGGGGTTTGAACATTTATATAACTTTGTGGGATACGTATGCAACCGAGATGTCTAAATATGTTGCTACGCATCAATATGAGAAGCAAATTATTATAATTCTTCAGTTTGGTCGCTTGAAATTTTATAATGGTTGTTACAATTTACTAAATGTCTGTACTTTTAATACATTAATAATTTTACCCAATACTTTGAATTCTAATTTTAGTAATTGTTTTGTATGCAGGCAAACCCTATGTTTCTAATTCTTTTGGAGATCGTGTTATGTGACACTCGTCGAAATCACAGGTCATATCCGTACATTAGCCACACACATATATTATGCATGACATTTCATTTTACATGTTTCATTACATTTGGGCCATACAGGGTTCCAACAAGTCTATTCTAATGCTTACAGTTTAGCATTAGGTCCACTAGTAGGAACAAATTACAGAACATGTAGAATGGCTCCTAATAACCATAGAGAGATCTCACCAAAACCCTAGTTTGGGAAACCCATACAATTGTACATAACATTTCAATTGTGATCCAAACAAGAACAAAAACAAACAATGTCCATACATGAGGATACCCAAACACAATATCCGAAAATGACTAGTAAGACAACTAGTTAAAAAGTATAAATATTGTGCACACAGTTATATATCATCTTGTATTACATAGACTTATACAAAGATTATACTTAACATCAAATTATAATATGTAGCCATACATTTGTACAAGACATGAATTAAAATGTTCAAAAAAAAATATATATATATGTATATACATACATATACACGACGGCACACACACACATATACATGTGTGTATGTGCTTCCCAATGTTTGAACTCATACACCTTAATGATCCATCATTTCATCTAGATTCCCAAATATTTGGTATACATCTTTAACACTTATTCATCCCATGAACATTTGACTTGCCACAAATACCTATCCATACATACATATATATATATATATATATATATATATATATATATATATATATATATATATCGACACACACACATATACACTACACAAGACACTAAGATTCTTGATAACTACTTTCACCAACAAGGAAATGAGACTTTGAACAAAGTATGATGGCTTACCTTAATTAGTTTACACAATCTTCCACCAAGATCCACCCAACACATGCACTAGTCACTTCCATCTCATTCATAGACCTTACACCAAAATGGAAAGATTCCTATGACACTTGAGAAAAAACAATGTTGACTTACTACATTTTCCATCCAACACTTATCCCGTGAAAGATCCTACCACATCCATCCTAGAACACCTTTAAACATCGTTATTACCCTACATCAAATCTTAGTGAGTTGACCAAACCAATAGCCACCCAACACCCTCTAATTTTCGGACCCCATATCCCACGAAAGCAAGCATAAATCAAGTCCATAATCTTCCTTAATCCAATACTTTCACTAGCAAGGAAATATTCCTTTACACCCACATCCAAGGAGAGTTGACCAACCCAAAATAGCATGGCCTTGCACTATATAAATGGGACTTAGATGCACCAAAGGAAGTCACACCACCCCTCACCCTTCACTCTCTCCCTCTCGGCACACCATCACCACCGCCGAACCATCACCACCACTCGGCCACCACCACAACAAAACCACCTCCCACACCCAAGCCTTTACACATAAACATTAACCTCCAACGGATCATTAGGGATAGAAGGAGCATAACTAAGGTTGTACAAGGCCCCTAACTCCCTCAATTCTTAGACATTAGGAGGTATAATCTTATCTTGTTAAAACTTATATTTATTTAACTACATTTGCATTTAAACACCAAGTTGCTCACTAGTATGTTTACTCTTGTAACTAAACCAAACAAGTGAGTAAATTCATGCTTTAAAATACCTTATGTTAGTTGGAAAATGTATGTATTTACACCCACTTAGAGCCGAAACACATATATGGATACATATCCATATGAGCCAAAAGTTTTATAAGAAAATTGTGTGTTTTCTAAACTTATTAACATAAGACATAATGTTGAAAGTTGTTAGTCATATGTGACAAGTTATAACAAAGCTTACAAATATATACATATGGTTTCAAGAAAGTAATATTTTGACATGGAATGCTATTATTTTCACAAAGATGCTAAGCTATGAAAATAATAAGTTGACATGGAATGCTATTATTTTCACAAGTAAAAGTAATGTTTTTCCAAGAAACAAGGCTATCTTTTTACCAAGATCACTAGTTTACAAAAGTATGGTGAATCTTGTAACACATAACCATGAGGTTCATATTTTGGGAAATATCACATTAGGAGCCCTAATGTGGGACATTTAAAAGATAAACATTGTATCTTTTAAATAAAGATGTCACATATATACATCAAAGACACATTTAACTTAAAGAATTAAGTTACAAGGATAAGCGTAACCAGAGAGCAACTTGTAAACAATACATGTAACATAGACCTAAAATGTCTCTTTTACATAGGACACGTAGGTCGATCTCTCTAGCCCAGACTCATTAGTGCATTCCTAGACATACCATAAGGTGAGTTTCACTGCCCCTTTTCACTGTTTTTACATTTTTCTAGGGGAAAAACATGCGTACAATTTACAGTTTTCAGTTACACACATGACTACATGTGAACATGAGACATCAAGGTTCAGGATCCATTAAGCTCTCGTGTCATACATCATACCATAACCATTAGCTATGGACTTATCCATGAAACACCGGGATAGATCTATTGGGTTGACACCCCCACTATTCGTCAGTCGCTCTGACCGGATGACAAATATCAAAAGAGTGCTTGTATTTCACATTTATTCATTGTCTTGAGTGTAGAATGGGCGAGGCACAACATGTTAAGGTCTGGTTATGGGCTTATGTTAGATCACATATTAATTATTGCCCTAGCTAGGCAGCAATTTTGTTGGTTTTGGGTTACAAGTCCAACACACAAAAACCCGTGAACTCACCAACTTTATGTTGACCCATTTATTTTTCATGCATGTTTTTCAGGAAATTAGCATGGAGCATGGAACTTGGGAAGGTCGCGTGCGAGCATTTTGCGGGGGATACCATCTTGTGATCCGTTGTTGTGATGTTTTGATCTAAACACTTTTAACAATGGTGTCTAATTCAAACAATTAACGTTATGTTTTGTAAAACTTGAATGTTTTAAATGGTATTTCCTATTTTGTTAAATGATTGTTGTGTGACTTTTGTGCTTGGAAATCATTTCAGTTGCACCTCGTGTTTCCGCCTTAGGCGGGGTGTGACAGAGTGGTATCATAGCACAAGGTTATAGCGAACTAAGATTCTTTTTGAGTCAAACTATAATCTAAAACAAAAATTGATTTTTGAAATGTTTTTCCAAAGGAAAGAAAACACAACAAGTCTCCCTACGCGCTCCGCAAGTTCCATGCCAGTTACATACTTTGCACGTTAGTAGATACATTAAGTACACTACATACTAACACACATGTGTGTTCAATGATTTCCAGGATCATGGCACACAACGAGGACCCTATCATCATCTCCGATTCTGAGAAGGAGGTTGTACTAGATAGCCCTCCTGCCGCCGACATTCAGCAGGGTTATGAGCCCGATTCCAGCGATTCAGATGTCGAGGAGGATCACATGCAGGTTGATCCTGTCACTTCGGACGACGAGGAGGATGTGCCCGCTGGAGAGGCACAGCAGGAGGAGGCACCGCAGCCAGAGTCTAGGGCGCCATCGTTTCGTTCTTATCACCCATATCCGGGTGGTGCACGTCTGATGTACACACCTCGGAAACGAGTACTTCCACCATAGGCCCCTATTGCTCCAGTCGAGGCTCCTGCCCAGGTCGACCCTGAGCCTCCAGCGCCTGCAGACCCACATCCCCCAGCACCAGAGGCACCTTAGCCACCCAAGAAGAAGCTACATCGGAGATCTCACGCCCATAGAAGGACTTACTTGCCTACTATGGACGGTTTTCTAGCCTACTCCGTTGAGGACACCGACAGTGAGGTCCCCTCTACCTTCGAGGTCGGTGAGTCATCTCTGACTCCCTCTGACACTTCGTTACCCACCGGCTTTGTGCCAGCTCTCGTGCGTCATGCTCTCTACTCTGTGTGGGACGTAGTCGGACGTCACGACCCTGAGATTGGGGTACTGCGAGGGAGAGTCCGGGAAATTGAGGATGATCTCTACCTGACGGGTGCTACTCATGATCCTATCCTCTATCGCCTAGCGGAGTTAGGTATGCGTGTGTACGAGGCTGATCAGGGACACGCCACAGCTGAGGAGCGTGTCAATGGGCTTGAGGCTAGAGTTGACGATCTTATGGCGAGGTTGACTGCAGCCGTCGCAGCCTTGTCTGCTGCTTTCCCACCCACATCCCCGTGGGTTATCATGTATTGTACTTGTAGTAGTAGTTTAAAAACTTGTAAGGCAGTATGCCATTTTATTTTTTATGCAGAAACAAAATCATATCAAGTATGTTAAACTTTCTATGAAAAAGTGCAGTATTTTGGTTTCCTACATTGTTGTGTTTGCATAGTTGTCTTTTTTGGTGCATATGTTGACAATATTATACAGTGATATGTGTCTCATTCTTTTAATATTATGTATTAGAAGAACATGCCTCCCAAAAGGTCCACCCGAACAACTTCTGAGGAAGAAGCTTTTCCTACCACCTCAGCGGACCTAGCCAGGGTAATTGCACAGGCTATCGCGCAACATGAAGCGACCCGCGCCGATTCCAGTGGCGGTTCGGGCGCAGCAGGCCGACGCAGAACCCAGGATCCTTAGTCTGGTAAAGCTTTAGCCTATCCTTTCTTAGTCTTTCTCTTCTCTTATGCCGACTCCACCGACTGACACGCCATTCGTTTTGATACCGCAGAAGTAGAGAATACCATGCGTGGGTGTTCCTACAAAACTTTCATGGCTTGCAAACCCTGGAACTTCTGCAGTTCAGAAGGAGCGATTGGTATAGTCCGTTGGATCGAGAAAACCAAGTCCGTACTTGATATAAGTGGTTGCTCAGAGGACTAAAAGATCAAGTATGTCACTTGCACCTTCCAAGATGAGGCGCTTACATGGTGGAACATACAAGTGCAGACCTTGGGTTGTGAAGTTGCCTAAAATCTCTCGTGGACTGAGTTGAAAACCATGTTGATGGACAAGTATTGCCCACGAAGTGAGCTACAGAAACTAGAAGCCGAATTCTAGAATCTGACCATGAACGGGGCGGAAATCGCTTCCTATACCACCCGATTTCATGAGCTTTCTCATTTGGTTCCTCACATGGTTACCCCTGAGTACAAGCGGGTGGAGAGGTACATTAGGGGACTATCTCCTAAGATCCGTAGTATGGTCACCACCGCTGCTCCAGCTTCCATCCAGCACGCTGTCACTCTCGCGCACAGTCTCACTAATGACGCAGTTCGCATGGGTTCCTTGACCCAAAAGGAATCCAGCAAGAGTGAAAGTTCTGGAAATAAGCACAAGTGGTCCCATTTCAGGAAGGGGAAAGGTCCGGAAGGTAACTCCAACAAGAAGCCCGAAACCATCAAAGTTTTTGCTGCCACCGCTACTGAAACTCGCAAGCCATACAACGGGCCCCACCCATTTTGCAGCAAGTGAAAGTACCATCACTTGGGGACATGTGACAACATCAGATGCGAGAAGTGCAAGTGGATGGGTCATCCCACTATGCAGTGCCGATCCAAAGCAGTTGTGAACGATGATGGCAAACCGGGTTGTTTCGAGTGCGTAGCCACTGACCATTTCAAGAAGGACTGCCCCAAGCTAAGTGGTCAAGCTCATGGCAGGGCGTTTGTTATGGGTGCAGATGATGCACGCGATGATCCTAACGTTGTCACGGGTACGTTTCTCATAAAATACCATGCTGCTTCTGTACTTTTTGATACCAGTGCCGATTTGAGTTTCGTGTCAACCGACTTTAAACAAGTCATTGGATTAGAGTCAAATAAGATGCACACCCATTACTCGATAGAATTGGTCAATGATAAGACAATTAAGTCTGAAGAAGTAGTTAGGAATTGTACGTTGAAGCAAGAAGATCATGAGTTCAGCATCGACCTTTTGCCGATCGAGCTAGGAAGTTTCGACGTCGTAGTTGGAATGGAATTGTTGTCGAAGAATCGAGCCGAAGTCGTTTGTTTTGCAAGGATAGTTCGAGTTCCGTTGCCAAGTGGGGAAGTTTTGTCTATTCAAGGGGAGTGCCGGAAGACTCCGTTGAGACTCATATCTTGCATGAATGCCCAGAAGTGTTTGCGGAATGGCCACTTTACATTCTTGGCGCACGTGATCGTGAAGAAATATGAGGAGCAGAGAAGAATCGAAGACATCCCTATCGTGAGGGAATTTCCTGAAGTCTTTCCCGAAGATCTGCCAGGATTGCCACCCCCGAGGCAAGTCGAGTTTCATGTTGAACTCATTCTCGGTGCCGCTCCCGTAGCCCGTTCGCCTTACCGTTTAGCTCCCTCTGAGATGCAAGAATTATCCAACCAGTTGCAAGAACTACTTGAAAAAGGATTCATTCGACCGAGCTCATCGCCATGGGGAGCTCCAGTCTTAATTGTCAAGAAGAAGGATGGATCATTCCGCATGTGCATCGATTACAGAGAGTTAAACAAGCTTACCGTGAAGAACCATTATCCTCTTCCAAGGATCGATGATCTGTTTGATCAATTGCAAGGTTCGAGTTTCTACTCGAAGATTGACTTGAGATCAGGATATCATCAGTTGCGTATCCATGAGAAGGATATTCCCAAGATGGCCTCCAGGACACGGTATGGTCATTTTGAGTTCCTAGTAATGGTGTTCGGTTTGACCAACGCACTAGCAGTGTTCATGGATCTGATGAACAGGGTGTGTAAACCTTACCTCGACAAGTTTGTGATTGTGTTCATTGATGACATTCTGATCTATTCACGAACCTAAGAGGAACACGAACAACATTTGAGGGAAGTTCTCAATCTGCTCAAAAGCGAGAAACTGTATGCCAAACTGTCCAAATGCGAATTCTGGATTCGTGAAGTTCACTTCCTTGGTCACGTTGTAAATGACAAAGGTATACATGTTGATCCAGCCAAAGTTTATGCGATCAAAAATTGGGCTAGACCCGAAACACCAACCGAAGTTCGACAATTTCTAGGGCTAGCTGGCTATTACATGCGATTCATCGAGAATTTCTCAAAAATAGCACAGTCCCTAACAGTCTTGACCCAAAAAGACAAGAAATTCGAATGGGGAGATCAGCAGGAATCGACTTTCCAGCTTTTGAAGCTCAAGTTATGCAGTGCACCGATTCTTTCATTTCCAGAAGGAACGGAAGATTTCGTGGTCTATTGCGATGCATCTCACCAAGGTCTCGGTTGTGTCCTAATGCAGAGGAATAAGGTTATTTCCTATGCCTCACGCCAACTCAAGGTGCACGAACGGAACTACACAACCCATGATTTGGAGTTGGGTGCAGTAGTGTTCGCGCTCAAGATTTGGAGACACTACCTCTATGGGACTAAGTATACTATCTTTACTGACCACAAGAGCTTGCAACATATCTTTGACCAGAGGACCTGAACATGCGTCAAAGACGATGGGTTGAGCTACTCCATGACTGTGACTGTGAGATTAAGTACAATCCAGGAAAGGCAAATGTCGTAGCAGACGCATTAAGTCGAAAGGAACGTGCCAGAACGTTACACGTGCGTGCGTTGGGCATGACCATTCGTACCGATCTCACTGCTCGTATTCGTCAAGCTCAGCAGGAAGCTCTCAAGGATAGTAACATCGGTCACGAAGCTCTATACAGTCAGGTTGATCAGTTGAAGACAAGACCTGACGGGACAAAATATTTCTTGAATAGAATTTGGGTTCCATTGTATGGAGGTTTGCGTGATTTGGTTCTGGTTGAAGCCCACAAGTCCAAGTACTCTATTCACCTCTGCGCGGATAAGATGTATAAGGATCTCAAGGAGTTCTATTGGTGGCCTAACCTTAAGGGTTGTATTGCTACTTATGTCAAACGTTGCCTAACGTGTTCAAAGGTCAAGGCAGAATACCGGAAGCCTTCAGGTATGCTTCACCAACCAGAGATTCCCGTCTGGAAGTGGGAACAGATTTCCATGGACTTTGTTACCAAATTGCGAAAGACACCTCTTGGTCATGATGCAATCTGGGTGATTGTCGATCATCTGAAAAAGTCTGCACATTTCTTGCCCATCAGGAAAACAGACAAGACGGAGAAGTTATCCAGGATATACATCAATGAAATCGTGTTGAGACACGGTGTGCCTATCTCCATAATCTCCGATCAGGATAGTCGTTTCACTTTAAGGTTTTGGCAATCGTTGCAAGAAGCCCTTGGTTCCCATCTGGATTTGAGTACCGCTTACCATCCTCAGACAGATGGACAAAGCGAGAGGACTATTCAAACACTGGAGGATATGCTTCGAGCGTGTATAATTGATTTTGGAGGGAATTGGGATACACATCTACCGTTGATCGAATTCTCTTACAACAATAGTTATCACACTAGTATCAAAGCAGCACCTTTTGAGGCGTTGTATGGGCGCAAGTGTCGATCCCCAGTTTGTTGGGCAGAAGTAGGGGACAAGCAGAGACAGGCTGAAAGCTGCCAGGGACAGGCAGAAGAGCTATGAAGATTAGAGGCATAAACCCCTAGAGTTTCAAGTGGGTGACAGAGTTTTGCTCAAAGTATCTCCGTGGAAAGGAGTACCCAGGTTTGGAAAACGTGGGAAGCTCAATCCCAGATACATAGGTCCATTTGAGATTCTTGCACGAATCGGACCAGTTGCGTACAAACTCAAGCTGCCCGAAGATCTCAGTGGAGTGCATGACAGGTTTCACGTTTCGAATCTCAAGAAGTGTCTTCCTGATGAGTCATTGATCATCCCTCCAGAGGAGATCCACATTGACAAGCAACTTCATTTCATAGAAGAGTCACTTGACATAACTGACTGGAAGATTCAGAAACTTCGCCGCAGTCAAGTCAAACTAGTCAAGGTACATTGGAATTCCCACCGCGGACCCGAGTACACTTGGGAGCGTGAGGACTAGATGAAACACAAGTACCCACATCTCTTTCAGGAGACCCATAGTTCAGATGACCAAGACCGAAAATTTCGCGGATGAAATTCCTCTAACAGGGGGAGAATGTGACACCCGTCGAAATCACAGGTCAAATCCGTACATTAGCCACACACATACTTTATGCATGACATTTCATTTTACATGTTTCATTAAATTTGGGCCATACAGGGTTCCAACAAGTCAATTCTGATGCTTACAGTTTAGCATTAGGTCCACTAGTAGGAACAAATTACATAACATGTAGAATGGCTCTTGATAACCATAGAGAGATCTCACCAAAACCCTAGTTTGGGAAACCCATACAATTGTACATAACATTTCAATTGTGATCCAAACAAGAACAAAAACAAACAATGTCCATACATGAGGATACCCGAACACAATATCCGAAAATGACTAGTAAGACAACTAGTTAAAAAGTATAAATATTGTGCACACAATTACATATCATCTTGTATTACATAGACTTATACAAAGATTATACTTATCATCAAATTATAATATGTGGCCATACATTTGTACAAGACATGAATTAAAAGGTTCAAAAAAAAATATATATATGTATATACATACATATACCCGACGGCACATACACATATATATGTGTGTATGTGCTTCCCAATGTTTGAACTCATACACCTTAATGATCCATCATTTCATCTAGATTCCCACATATTTGGTATACATCTTTAACACTTATTCATCCCATGAACATTTGACTTGCCACAAATACCTATCCATACATATATATATATATATATGTATATATATATATAACGACACACACACATATACACTATACACTACACAAGACACTAAGATTCTTGATAACTACTTTCACCAACAAGGAAATGAGACTTTGAACAAAGTATGATGGCTTACCTTAATTAGTTTACACAATCTTCCACCAAGATCCACCCAACACATGCACTAGTCACTTCAATCTAATTCTTAGACCTTACACCTAAATGGAAAGATTCCTATGACACTTAAGAAAACACAATGTTGACTTACTACATTTACCATCCAACACTTATCCCGTGAAAGATCCTACCACATCCATCCTAGAACACCTTTAAACATCATGATTACCCTACATCAAATCTTAGTGAGTTGACCAAACCAATAGCCACCCAACACCCTCTAATTTTCGGCCCCATATCCCAAGAAAGCAAGCATACATCAATTCCATAATCTTCCTTAATCCAAGACTTTCACAAGCAAGGAAATATTCCTTTACACCCACATCCAAGGAGAGTTGACTTACCCAAAATAGCATGGCCTTGCACTATATAAATGGGACTTAGATGCACCAAAGGAAGTCACACCACCCCTCACCCTTCACTCTCTCCCTCTCGGCACACCATCACCACCGCCGAACCATCACCACCACTCGGCCACCACCACAACAAAACCACCTCCCACACCCAAGACTTTACACATAAACATTAACTTCCAAGGGATCATTAGGGGAACAAGGAGCATAACTAAGGTTGTACAAGGCCCCTAACTACCTCAATTCTTAGACATTAGGAGGTATAATCTTATCTTGTTAAAACTTTTATTTACTTAACTACATTGCATTTAAACACCAAGTTGTTCAATAGTATGTTTACTCTTGTAACTAAGCCAAACAAGTGAGTAAATTCATGCTTTAAAATACCTTATGTTAGTTGGAAAATGTATGTATTTACACCCACTTAGAGCTGAATCACATATAAGGATACATATCCATATGAGCCGAAAGTTTTATAAGAAAATTGTGTGTTTTCTAAACCTATTAACCTAAGACATAATGTTGAAAGTTGTTAGTCATATGTGACAAGTTATAACAAAGCTTACAAATATACACATGGTTTCAAGAAAGTAATATTTTGACATGTTATATTATTATTTTCACAAAGATGCTAAGGTATGAAAATAATAAGTTAGACATACTCAAATATTGTAGATCTATACACATGATAAAGGTTGTAAAACCTACAACACATGAGAACATAATTCATTAAAAGTATATAATAAATACTTTTTCACAAGTAAAAGTAATGTTTTTCCAAGAAATAAGGCTATCTTTTTACCAAGATCACTACTTTACAAAAATATGGTCAATCTTGTAACACACAACCATGAGGTTCATATTTTGGGAAATATCACATTTGGAGCCCTAATATGGGACATTTAAAAGATAAACATTGTATCTTTTAAATAAAGATGTGACATACATACACCAAAGACACATTTAACTTAAAGAATTAAGTTACAAGGATAAGCTTAACCAGAGAGCAACTTGTAAACAGTACAAGTAACATAGACCTAAAATGTCTCTTTTACATAGGACTCGTAGGTCGATCTCTCTAGCCCAGACTCATTAGTGCATTCCCAGACATACCATAAGGTAAGTTTCACTGCCCCTTTTCACTGTTTTTACATTTTTTCGGGGGAAAAACATGCGTACAATTTACAGTTTTCAGTTACATATATGACTATATGTGAACATGAGACATCAAGGTTCAGGATCCATTAAGCCCTCGTATCATACATCATACCATAACCATTAGCTATGGACTTAGCCATGAAACACCGGGATAGATCTATTGGGTTGACACCCCCACTCTTGATCAATCTCTCTGACCGGATGACAGATATCAAAAGAATGCTAGTATTTCACATTTATTCATTGTCTTGAGTGTAAAATGGGCGAGGCACAACACGTCAAGGTTTGGTTATGGGCTCATGTCAGATCACATATTAATTATTGACCTAACTAGGCAGTAATTTAATCGGTTTTGGGATTACAGGTCCAACACACAAAAACCCGTGAACTCACCAACTTTAAGTTTACCCATTTATTTTTCATGCATGTTTTTCAGGAAATTCGCATGGAGCATGGAACTTGGGAAGGTCGCGTGCGAGCATTTTGTGGGGGATACCATCTTTTGATCCGTTGTTTTGATGTTTTGATCTAAACACTTTTAACAATGGTGTCTAATTCAAACAATTAACGTTTTGTTTTGTTTTGTAAAACTTGAATGTTTTAAATGGTATTTCCTGTTTTCTTAAATGATGCTCGTGTGAGTTTTGTGCTTGGAAATCATTTCAGTTGCACCTCGTGTTTCCGCCTTAGGCGGGGTGTGACATGTTAGTCGATTGTTTATTAATGATAATAATATTGAAGATATTAACATGTACACCAAAAGGTAAAGTTAGTTATTTTTTAAAACTATTTACAGTAGTTAAAACATATAACTATTTTTTATGAACCATGTTGGGTAAGAAAATGGCGGATAATCCTTCATTGGTTCATCGACCATATGGCACGTCTATGTTCTGTTCGGATGAAGAAGATTTTTCTTCACAACATTCCTGTTAGTAAAATTGGTGATATTTGGGAAATACAGGAGGTATGTGTAATCTTATAGGAATGAAAAATTCTATAATAATTTTTTTTGACGTTATATATTTTTACCAACTGTTGGGACAAAAAGGATTGAAGAAACCACCTTTTGATAACCTTAGTCCAATTCATATCTGCCTAAGTATAGAACTGCTGAAGAACAAATGAAGAAGTACTGAAGAACAAACACCAAAGTACTGAAGAGTAAACTCATCAGAAGTTCTGAAGTCTAACCAGACATTTCACTGAAGAACTGCTGAAGACAAACTGCTCATCAGCAGTTTGTCACTCATCAGCACTTTGTATTCAGAAGCTTCTAACCGACTGAAGATCAGCAGTTTTAGTTTTATTATTATATTGTTTTGTTAAAGTCTTGATTACAAGTTTCGATGTAAAGACTTTTGTTACCTTATCTTTTAGCCGAAATATCTTAGGTTACTTCAGACAAAGGTTTAGTCCTTTGGTCTATAAATAGATGAGTTTGTTCATCTATTTCAATATGTGATTTTGTGTAATTCCTTTGATATAAATTGAAATCCTTCGGCTTTAAACTTATACTTCCATTTCACATTTGAGAAACATAAATTGTTCTTACTGCTTTACACTTAACTGTATTTATTGTTTCTCATTTATTGTTCAGTCAAGGGGGAGTAATAACTCATCATCAAAGTGATCTTTTAGACCTTTGAACACTTGTCTTTCCGCTGCTTAATAACTCATACATAAATCTGATAACACATAAGTGTTCATAAAACTAAGCCACTGATCCAACAATTGGTATCAGAGCTCTGGTTAATCTGATCAAAGTCAATCTAACAAATTGAGATTCAGACACAGGCTCAATATTGATATTCAATAAAGGATAAAAGGCTCACTTTTTAATCCATCACTTTAAAGAAGTATTGACAAATCCAAACTTCTTAAAAATGGACCCCTACAATACTGGATCTGCCAACAAACCTCCTATGTTAGTCAGAAATGAATATAACATATGGTCTAAAAGGTTGGCACATACTATTTCCCAAACAAACACTGGATGTTGGAGGTCTGTAGTTTTTGGACCTCACAAACCAGTTGTAAGTGATCCAGAGGGAAAGACTGAAAGACCAAAAGATCCAAAAGAATACACGGAGGAAGATTTCCAAAAGTTTGAGCTTGATGCAAAAGCTTTCTCCATGTTGGCTATGGCTCTCCCAAACGAAATATATGCTGGCCTTTTACATTGTGAAAGTGCCAAAGAGCTGTGGGATTGCCTAAAAGAGCAGTTTGCAGGAACTGCTGAGGTGATAGCCAACATCAGAGAAATATTGGCTCAACAATATGAAACTTTTACTTACATAGAAGGAGAAACTTTAACTCAACAGTTTGAAAGATTTTCTTCACTTATTTCTGAGTTAAAAATTAATAATCAGATCTATTCAAATGAATCTATGTTACATAGATTTTTAAGATCTCTACCTTCTAAATGGGAAACTTACTCTATAATCCTCAGAACAAGTTCAGATTTTAACACCTTAAACCTAACTAGGTTACATGGTAAATTGTTAACTTTTGAAAGAGAAATTAATCAAAAGAAGAAGTTACAAGAATCTGGTAAAACTGCTGATGACTATACTCCTGGTAGCACAGCCTTATTAGGACAAGACTCACCATCCTGTTCTAATAATTTTGGTTCTTTTGACCACATTGACATAACAGCTGGGATCTCATCAGATGGATCTTTCCCAGCTTATGACAATGAAGAACTGAGTCAAACTGCTGACAACATGTGTTTCATCATGGATGATTTAAAATATTTCAGCAGTGATGACTTAGAAGAAATGGAAATATTGCACCAACTGGCCTTGTTAAGCTTAAAAACTAACAAATTTTATAAAAGGTCAGAAAGGAAATTTCCAGGACTAAACAACTCAACAAAAGTTGGTTTTGACAAATCTAAACTTAGATGTCATAAGTGTCAAAAGTTGGGACACTTTGCTAGAGAATGTAGAAGCTCTAGCTACAACCAACCAATGTCTGGAAATCAATTTAACCCCTCATATAATAGGAATAATGGAACTCAAGGGAGTGCTCATTTTGTACAGGCACAAGCTCCACATGTTCAATATGTGCCACAAGTACAATATGTTCAGATGCCTGCTCAACAACAACAGCAGCTCATGCCTCCTTTTCCAACTGCTCAACAACCTGCACAAACTCAACAACCCCCTCAGCAACAAAGCTTATTTACCTCAGGGTATGTTGACTGGAGCAGTCTTCCTTATGACACATCAGAATGCAGTCAGGATGCAGACAATAAGGTCTATGATGTCAACTGGGGAGAACCTGATAATGGCAGAAAGAACTTTGCCTTAATGGCTTTTGAAGGATACTCTTCAAATTCTGCTCTCACACAGGTATCACAACAATCTCTGTTAAAGCTTTGTTCTAAATCTTGCAAAGAATCTTTTGCTTTAATTAGAGAAACTAATGTGCATTTACAAGGCAAATCCATTGACATGGAAAGAAAATACACACAAATGAAGTGTGATTTGGAAAGAAAAATTGTTTTGAAAAATAAAGAAATTTCCAAACTGAATGATAAAGCCATTGAAACAGAAGCACAAATTAAAACAATGATAGACAGCCTAGGAAATGTCAGACAAGAGCTTGCTGACACCAAGGTTGATTGTGAAAAATGGGTTGAGTCTTGTAAAGGGTATCAAATGTTGCTTAACAAACAAACTGCAGCCAATGTTAAGTTTGGCATTGGATATACCCACACTGAATCACCAACAGATTTCACCCACAAAACTGATAATGATGGGAAGAAATTGATTCAAACGTCTGATATGGAGGAATGCACATCCTACCATCAGAACTTCCTCAAAAAGGGAAGTACTGCAGAAGTTAAAACTACTGACAATAAGCCATCAGCAGTTTCAACTACATCAGGAGTTGAGACCCTGAAAACTGCTGATGACCTATTTCAAAAATCTGATTTTGTCAGTAAATTGCCTTCCAGCTCTCTTGATTTATCTAAAAAGAAAGAGAAGGCAAAAGCATGTGAAATATGTGGTCTGTTTAACCACATAACTGAACTTTGTAGATATAGAAAGGTAAATCAGTTAAACAAACAAAGACAACAACTGATTGTGGGAAAATAGATAAAACAAGATTTTGAAAATACCTTTTTTCCCAACAAACAACAATCAAACAAAACCCTTTCTAAGAAGAGGTCTTTATCTCAACAAAGGTCATCTTCTCAAAGTTCAACTTCAGAAGTTTTACCTAACTCATCAGCAGTTTCACAAACCGCTGAAGTTAAAGATTTGATAAACCTGGTTAAACTTCTGATGACCAAAGTTGATGGTGGAAACCAAAAAGAACCCACCATTGCTCTTAATGACAAATCCATTGCCAAAAAGACATGGATTTCTAAAATTGGTCCACAACAAGCTGCACCTGTTCTCAAGAGCAAACCCAAAGCCAAACTGGCTTGGGTTGCCAAATCTAACTAATTTGCTATCTTGTGCAGAGGGTCTCTAGAGGGTTGAACAGCATATGGTATGTGGATAGTGGAGGCTCAATGCACATGACTGGATGCAGATACCTGATAAACAATTTTATCAGCCAAAGAGAAGGATCTGTGTCCTTTGGGAACAATGCCAAGGGATATGTGCTAGGATATGGCAATGTATCCTCAGGCAGAATGCAGTTTGACAAGGTCAATCTGGTTGAAAACCTTGAGTACAACTTGCTGAGTGTCTCACAAATGTGTGACAAAGGATATTCTTCCTTTTTCACCAAGACAGCATGCAAGATCATATCACCAGAAGGCCAGAAGTTGATAGAGAAGATTATTGAAGATCATACTTTGCTAATTGCCAAAAGATGTGGCAATGTCTATGCAGTGGACATTGAAAAAGACAAAGTATTGAACAAGACTGCATGTTTCTTCTCAAAGGCATCAACTTCAGAAAATGATCTCTGGCATAGGAGACTTGGCCATGTGAACTTTAAAACCATCAATAAAGTCACAAAAATGGGCTTGGTCAGAGGTCTACCTTTGAAGGAATATCAGTGCAAAGAACACTGTGTTTCCTGTCTTAAAGGTAAACAGCATAAGTCCTCCTATAAGTCTATTGAAGAATAAAAAACAACTGCATGTCTTCAACTACTCCATATGGACTTATTTGGACCAGTCAAGATAATGAGCCTTGGTAAGAAGAAGTACTGCTTGGTCATCATTGATGACTACTCAAGATTCACATGGGTCTTCTTCTTATATTCCAAGGATGAGGCAGCTGAAATCATCAAGTTCTTTATTCTACAAGTAGAGAAGCAATACTCTCTATCTGTCAAAGTCATCAGGAGTGACAATGGGACAGAGTTCAGGAACAAAACTTTGGATGAATTCTGTCTGTCTAAAGGGATTGTTAGACAGTTCAGCATTCCCAGAACTCCTGAACAAAATGGTGTGGTAGAAAGGAAGAACAGAACCTTAATTGAAGCAGCCAGAACAATGTTAGCTGATTCAGGCCTACCTTTGTATTTTTGGGCTGAAGCAGTCAACACTGCATGTTATGTTCAGAATAGAGTTCTTATCAACAAGAGACATACCAAGACTGCCTATGAAATTCTTCATGGCATAAAGCCCCTTATCTCCTTCTTCAGGGCTTTTGGATGTCAATGTTATATCCTCAACATCAAAGACTCTATTTCTAAGTTTGCTGCAAAAGTTGATACAGGTTATTTTCTTGGTTATTCTTCTTTGAGAAAAGCTTACAAAGTTTTCAATTCAAGAACCAAGATAGTGGAAGAAACACTGAATGTCAAGTTCAATGAATCAAAACACACTCTTATTCCAGCAAATCCTGCTGAATTATTTGATCTTGACAAATTTTATTTCGAACCTGAGAAGACTGTTGAATCATCCAAACCTCCTCAAAATGGTTTTCAAGGATTTGAAGATGATAGTCCTGCACCATGGACTCCAAACACAGTCAAAAGATCAACTATCAAACCTTCAGAAGTTTCAATAGCTTCAACTTCAGGAACTACTGATGAACATTTTGAAACTACTGATTCAGCTGAACCTAAAACTCCTGAAGTTCAAATAACAGCTGAACCAGATATTATCAATCTCAGTGGTTTATTTGAAGAACCTGTAGAGCCATCTTCCAGTACAGGTTTGCAACAACTGATTGAACACAGAGATCATCCATTGGATCAAATCATGGGTGATATTGCATCAGGGGTACTCACAAGAAACCAGCTTTCCAACTTTTGCCTCTTCTCAGCATTCATTTCTCAGTTGGAACCAAAGAAGTATCAAGAAGCCCTCAAAGACAACAATTGGGTGCAAGCAATGCAAGAAGAATTGCTTCAATTCAAGAAACAACAGGTTTGGGAAATCTGTCTCTTACCTGAAAACAAGCAACCAATTGGAACAAGATGGGTCTTCAGAAACAAATCAGATGAAGCTGGTATGATCATCAAGAACAAAGCAAGACTAGTGGTACAAGGTTATTCTCAAGAGGAAGGAATTGATTATGATTAAACCTTTGCACCAGTTGCAAGACTTGAAGCTATCAGGTTATTTTTAGCTTATGCAATTTCCAACAACATTAAAGTTTATCAAATGGATGTCAAAAGTGCATTTTTGTATGGAAAAATAAAAGAGGAAGTGTATGTCTGTCAACCTCTAGGGTTTGAGGATCCTTCTCATCCTGATTGGGTTTACAGACTTGACAAAGCTCTTTATGGGCTAAAACAGGCTCCAAGAGCCTGGTATGAAACACTTTCAAACTTTTTACTTAAGAATCACTTTTCAAGGGGATCCATTGATAAAACTCTTTTCATAAAACATGTTGGAAATCATGTCTTACTTGTTCAAATTTATGTTGATGATATCATATTTGGTTCAACAAACTCAAAACTGTGTGAAGATTTTAAGAAACTCATGCAATCAAAATTTGAAATGAGTACAATGGGAGAATTGCACTACTTTTTGGGACTGCAAATCAAGCAACAATCAAATGGAACATTTATACATCAATCAAAATATGTTAAAGAATTATTGAACAAATTTTCTT
Source organism: Ambrosia artemisiifolia (assembly GCA_032199755.1). Classification (NCBI taxonomy): domain Eukaryota; kingdom Viridiplantae; phylum Streptophyta; class Magnoliopsida; order Asterales; family Asteraceae; genus Ambrosia; species Ambrosia artemisiifolia. Next base: position 45,113,691 of record CM063519.1, on the reverse strand, counting down.
TACAAGACTGTAAAACATGTTCCACTCCCATGACACCAATCACACAAGTTGAACCAGATGATCAAGGGAAACATATTGATCAAACCATGTATAGATGTATGATAGGTTCTCTTTTGTATTTAACTGCTTCTAGACCAGATATCATGTTTTCAACTTGTGTCTGTGCTAGATACCAATCTGCACCAAGAGAATCACACCTAATTGCAGTCAAAAGAATCTTCAGATATCTGAAAGGAACTCCTACTTTAGGAATTTGGTATCCTGCTTCAAGCAATACCAAGTTAACTGCTTTTTCAGATAGTGACTATGCAGGGTGTAAGATGTCAAGAAAATCAACATCTGGTGGTTGTCAATTTTTAGGAAACTGTCTGGTGTCCTGGCAATCAAAGAAACAAACAGCTGTGGCAACTTCAACAGCTGAAGCTGAATACATTGCTGCTGCAAGCTGTACTTCACAGATACAATGGCTCCAATATCAACTGCTTGATTATGGAATCAAAGAGACCAAGACCCCACTTTTAGTAGACAGCAAATCTGCCATTAGCATCATTCAAAATCCTGTTCAGTTTTCAAAGACTAAACACATTGAAATCAGGTATCATTTCATAAGAGATTGCTATGAAAAAGGCAAGATTGAGGTGAAGCATGTCACAACAGCTAATCAAATAGCTGACATTTTCACCAAACCCCTTGATTCTACAACTTTTCAGAGGTTAGTATCCATGCTTGGGATGTTAAATTTGGAAGAAAGTCTGTAAGTGTTTCACTTTTTAGTTCTGCACATATTTTATTTTTCACTTACATACTTATCTGTCACAAACCTCTGAAGACCAAAAATTTGAGAAAGAGAAAGTACTGATGAACAATTTTTGAAAACTACTGATAAACACCAAAAATGGGATATTTTCAAAGTGGATATAACTACTGATGAAAATCAGAAGTTAGTATAGTGTTTTAAAAGTCATGTTGCATCAGCAGTTGAAACTGCTGAAGAGATGACTAAAACCACTGATGAAGAAACCTTCTTCATCAGCAGTTTGACTAAAAAGGGTAAAACAGACTTTTCACTCATCAGAAGTTTGACCTAGTTGGTTAAAAACTTCTGATAAATACCCTTTTCAAACACTTATCCATTCAAAAAGCAAAAATTCCCTCTCTCTCTCTCAAATTCAAAGCAAAACCCCTTCTCTAACCTAAAAATTATTGTTCGATCAAAAACAACCATGGCTCTCGTGTTAAAACAGGGACACAATCAAAGAGACTACTTTGTTAAAGATGAAGCCTGGTCCCAGTATGATGAGATGATTGATCTCATCATGAAATCCCAATACTATGAAGCTTTCACCATCGATCCACCCATTCATGAAGAAACTCTCAATGAGTTCTGGGCTAACACAGAGACGGTGACAGTAAATAATCAAGTGATTTCCCTCAAATCTTCAATAAAAGGGAAAATGATGGCCATCTCACCAGAAACACTAAGCATCGGGCTTGGTTTGAAGGATTCTGAGGCACCTGAACATATTCCAAACTCAGACATTCATCTAACCATGACAGAGTGTGGTTATCAAGGTACTTTGGCACAAGCAACAGTTTATAAGAAATATTTTGACCCACAATATAAACTGTTATTTCATTATATTATTATGTGTCTAAGTCCAAAAACTGGGTCAATAGATCAGATGCCTTCTACTTTTCAACCTATTTTTCATTCCATCATAAATGAAACACCTTTTAAGGCATCAAAATTATTTTTCAATGAACTGGTTTTGTATCATTAAAATGATAAAAAGAAATTTTTTGTTGTATCCAAGATTTGTTATGCAATGCATAATAAAGGAACTTGGAGAGGGAGTACTTGAGGGTGAAGCAACTACTTTAAACCCATTGACTTCTCAAGAATTCTCTAGGCACAACAAACCAGCACTTGTGCTAGAAGATGACCAAGGGGAAGAACAACCCATCCCCAAGGAGCCCACATCTTCCAAACCCAAAAAGAAAACCAAAAAGCCTAAACAACAAAAACCAAAACAAACCAAATCACTGAAAAAGAAAGTTCAGGAAGTGGAGAAACCTGAAACTACTGATGTGCAATCTGCACTTGATAAGGAAGTGGCTGAAACATCCTCTCAGCACACTCCTTCTCTGTAACAACCCGGTCTTAGGGGCCAGAATTTTTCACGCATAGAGTATTATAACAGTACGTTTATACATGAAACCAAAAACCGAACCAATAAATATATATATATAATTATTATTCGCATATGTACGTTACGAAACCAGACCGATACGTGAGACGAACCCGACTCACAAAAATGGTGATTAGTCACCATGGGACACATGGCATTGGTGCCATGTGCCCCATGGCACATTTTCATCAAGACACACTATTATATAAAAACACATGGCACCTCACATCCCTTCCCTTTTAACTTACCCCTACCTTCTTATCTAAAACTCACACACACATATCTGCTAAAAATAAGAGAGAGAGAGTAGAGAGGGAAAGCTAAGGAACGAGAGAGAGAGAGAGACTGGCGGAGGAGGGTCTCAGGCCACCACCATCTACGGTGGCCTCCGACGACAACCGACACACACACACACACCGGGTACGCTGTGGTAGTGGTCTCGAATGATGATGGGTATGGGTTGGTTTGGGTGATGGCAACGACAAGTTTAGGTCTTGGATGGGAGTTCCCATTAGCTATGGGTTAGGAAGATGGTGGCAATGTTGGTCCGAATAGCCGAAACCAGGGCATGTAGATCCGGTACCCAACAACTAAGGGAAATCAAAGCAGCAGGTTATAAGGATTGTAATTTGGGAGAAGGAAAAGTCAAACCCGAGTCAACATAGTTGACTCGGTTAACGCCGGTCAAGTGCGGGCCAACAGACCAGTCAACGGACAGCCGGATGGTTAACTGGATAGTCAACAGGATTTAGGATTAAGCGAGAGGTATAAACGTACGCTTAAACTTTTTAGTCATTCATTTTGATTATTTCTATTTAGCGGTCAAAGCGAGTGGAGTATAACGAGCTTAAACCTCCTTAACAAACTTGATAAACTGATGTAAGCACTCAGACACTTCTACCTGTTTGGTATGACTTTGGTTATAATGAGGGAGGTCTCAAAAGTTTAGCTAACCAAATAACTCGACAAGAAGTATACAATAGAAACTTAACAACACATCTTTGCTTAGTTAATAAAGGTTATTATTAATTTTGGTGGACACTGACATATTCGATTATTGAGGATATAACATTGACAAATGAGACACTAGATAACTCTAAAAGTGATAGACATGGTATTTAACAAGGCACTTAAGCTCGTCTACGTCCACGCATGTGACCGTACTGTACGGTTTCACAAACTAATATTTATATATATAACCATAGTAGGACTTACATAAACAATAGGTGGGCTCCCGACTTTGGAATACCATACGGCTACGTGACACCACGTGATACGTTACAAGGTGAGTTCGTGTACTTCCCCTTTTTCGTGTTTTAACTGTTTTGGGGTGAATACATGCTTGTGTGTCTAAACTGTTTTGTGTATAAACTTACTTGATGTGACAAGGGCTCCCAAAACCAGATGCACACTCATTAACCCAAGGGAGTTGGGCCACTTAATGTATGGGTAGTACTACTTGGGGAATCCCCCACGCACAGTGGATCCGGAAGCCCGGAAAACCCTCCACTGAGGTCTGTGGACCGTTGCGGCATATGTTATGCCGTAGGGAATCCATAAAGGGAGTAGATGGATTCCGTGTTAGGATTGAGGTGTGACTTGTACATCACGTGTGTTAAACTGTTTTGAACTGTTAAACTGTTTTGGATCCACTTAACTGTTATACGGACTCACCGGCATATTTTGCTGACCAAACTCTTTTTAAGCATGTGTTCAGGTACTGCATTTGGATGAACACGAAGACGAGGTATATACTTGCTTGTGTGGATTAGAGATTATTACGGTAGAAGATTCAAGGTGCAAGTATAGCGGTTTAGAGCATTTAGAGCTAAGCACGGATTGGGACTTGGATCAACTAGCGGATCACATCCTATCGACTGCTTCGACGACCGCCGCGTTTCGTCCCTGCGTAGACATTAGTTTACTTATTTAAGTTGTGTATTTTAATTTTGGATTAGAAATTGTATAAAATAATAAATATTAGTTATCGTTGCTTCCGTTGTGCAAGTCTGTTACCAATCTGTCATTTCGACCAGCCCCCACCGGGTCGGGTTGTTACAGATGGTATCAGAGCAACGGTTGTGCCGAAATAGGATATCTCCCGATATCCTATACCACACCATGACAACTTAGAGAACTTAGCGTTTAAGGCTCTAAGATTACCTAGCTAGGAAATGCCTGGAATTATATAAGACTAACTGGAATAAGGAACGAAATAAGTTGAGACTTGAGTACCTGAACACACTAGAATGCTTACAGAGACTTAGAACCATTGCACCTAGTATACGAGTTTTGAGTAATGATGACTACGACGGAGATTACTAGAATAATTCCGTGAGGTAAATTGACGATTACATTTGACGTCATGTAATTGTGAATTTACAGGCACGTAAAAGTTCTAAGAAATCCGAAGAGTCGCCGTAATTATAAGTGATAACCAGGATAACCATAAACTTATTTAAGGAAAACGGACTATGTTATAGTTGTAAGCCAATATGTGATACACTTGCCTTATGCAAGTATAGGTTTTGTACTTGACATTCTTAATACAAACCTGGCGTGTCACGATAGGTTATATATATGTGACTATATTTAAACTATTCAAACTCATGGTACTAGTTGCGAATGACGAATCTTATAAAACAAATGACAGTTTTGTCTTAAAAGTATATATAAGTGTAGCTAATTTTAACGAATGACCTTATATTATATGACTAACCTTTTCCTTGACTAAGTTGTGAGATAGATACAAGGTCTAAGACAAAGCAGCGTGACCAAAAAGAATCAAGGACACTCGTACCAAAACCGGAATGACGCAGTAAAATGGTCGCGAAGACAATCTACCAATATCTAACCGATAAGTATTATATATTCTTTGGCATTACACTTATTTCACAGTTCATGTTCAGGTTTGATCCTCTACAACCATTAAGTGTTAAGCTGCATCGCCTGTTTAGTAGCACATGATTAAGGAAATAAACCTCCAAAGGTAGTTATTTGAACCCTTTAGTTCGGACCTGATTCATACCAACCTCCGTAAATATAAGTTATATATATAGCATGTTGAAGTTGTGATCATGTAATAGGTCTTGAAATTGATTGCTAAGTATCAAATGAAACTTGCCGAATTATATAAACTAGGTTCTAACGGGGGGAGTGAACCTGGATACGACGACACGCACGCTTATATTGATAATTCTAAGATCCAACGAGACCATTATAGTTTACAAATTTTTCTAGCAAGATAAGTTTTGATCAAATAGACCAAAAATTAGAAATTAAACCATTGATTACTAGATTATTTCATTTTGGACTTGATAGTTATCGATTTCTACAAATTTAAGTTTAGTGTGGTGGATTCATAACCGCATAACAGATTTAAGGATCCCAAGATATCAGACGGAAAGGCGGTGACCTAGACTCAAGTATGTAGCAAATACATGACCATCCAACATCCTCACCAACCAAAGAGACTAGGATTGAACACTACATGAGGTATTCCTAAGGATGATAAGTGTTTCGTCGTTTTGATACTCATGAGGTCGTTAGAAATTTTTGTCAAAACCTTCGGATTAAGCTTTATAACTATTTAAGCTTAGTGATGAATTATTCATTTGAGACCTATTATAATTGTATATGTAGGCTCTAACGGTGGGAGTAGATGCGTTCATGATAATCTTAATAAGGGATAATTGATGAGAATAAGAAAGTATCGACAAGGTTAGTAGAAAAAAAAAAAAATTCACATCGATAGCAAAATTGATCATATAAGAAATAAGACTTAGGATGCTAAGGAAAGGATGTGCGCCTTTGATAAGGTTAAGATCAATATGATAAGCCTAAATGGTTAATTTTTTCACAATTCTTAACGTTTCATCATTATATCCTGCACCATATACCATAGAAATTATGAAGGTTTAAGAAATTCGATGATATAGCCGATGGTATAAATAGAATTAACCCCAGTATTAGGCATAAAAACCAGAAGGAATAACATACAACTCTAAGAACATAGTCGAACGTAAGACCTCTAAATTCGGTAAGTTAACCGACATTAAAATTCTAAGGACTGGAACTTTCATAGGATTTTTGGCTAAGTACATTGTTTTTTTTTTTAATACATTTTTTCTATCAAGTTTTTGGGGAGATTTTCAGTACATTTACGACGTATCATTGGTGTGGTGGGTTAGCTGCGGTACACCCTATATATAAACACCAATGACGCATCAAAAATGAAACTGAGAATTGAACCAAGAACCAATCGTAACCTGACAAAATGATTAAACCATTTATTTCAACCATAACAAGGCAAGAGGTTTAGAGTAGAACCACTATAGATAGAATTTGGTCTATAAAAGAATTATGTACGCACGAGTGTGTAGACTTAAACCTCGAATTCAGGTATGAAATATAATCGTTATGTTCAATGGATAGATCTAAAATAATTCCGAGGACGGAATTCCATTAACGGGGGGAGAATGTAACAACCCGGTCTTAGGGGCCAGAATTTTTCACGCATAGAGTATTATAACAGTACGTTTATACATGAAACCAAAAACCGAACCAATAAATATATATATATATAATTATTATTCGCATATGTACGTTACGAAACCAGACCGATACGTGAGACGAACCCGACTCACAAAAATGGTGATTAGTCACCATGGGACACATGGCATTGGTGCCATGTGCCCCATGGCACATTTTCATCAAGACACACTATTATATAAAAACACATGGCACCTCACATCCCTTCCCTTTTAACTTACCCCTACCTTCTTATCTAAAACTCACACACACATATCTGCTAAAAATAAGAGAGAGAGAGTAGAGAGGGAAAGCTAAGGAACGAGAGAGAGAGAGAGACTGGCGGAGGAGGGTCTCAGGCCACCACCATCTACGGTGGCCTCCGACGACAACCGACACACACACACACACCGGGTACGCTGTGGTAGTGGTCTCGAATGATGATGGGTATGGGTTGGTTTGGGTGATGGCAACGACAAGTTTAGGTCTTGGATGGGAGTTCCCATTAGCTATGGGTTAGGAAGATGGTGGCAATGTTGGTCCGAATAGCCGAAACCAGGGCATGTAGATCCGGTACCCAACAACTAAGGGAAATCAAAGCAGCAGGTTATAAGGATTGTAATTTGGGAGAAGGAAAAGTCAAACCCGAGTCAACATAGTTGACTCGGTTAACGCCGGTCAAGTGCGGGCCAACAGACCAGTCAACGGACAGCCGGATGGTTAACTGGATAGTCAACAGGATTTAGGATTAAGCGAGAGGTATAAACGTACGCTTAAACTTTTTAGTCATTCATTTTGATTATTTCTATTTAGCGGTCAAAGCGAGTGGAGTATAACGAGCTTAAACCTCCTTAACAAACTTGATAAACTGATGTAAGCACTCAGACACTTCTACCTGTTTGGTATGACTTTGGTTATAATGAGGGAGGTCTCAAAAGTTTAGCTAACCAAATAACTCGACAAGAAGTATACAATAGAAACTTAACAACACATCTTTGCTTAGTTAATAAAGGTTATTATTAATTTTGGTGGACACTGACATATTCGATTATTGAGGATATAACATTGACAAATGAGACACTAGATAACTCTAAAAGTGATAGACATGGTATTTAACAAGGCACTTAAGCTCGTCTACGTCCACGCATGTGACCGTACTGTACGGTTTCACAAACTAATATTTATATATATAACCATAGTAGGACTTACATAAACAATAGGTGGGCTCCCGACTTTGGAATACCATACGGCTACGTGACACCACGTGATACGTTACAAGGTGAGTTCGTGTACTTCCCCTTTTTCGTGTTTTAACTGTTTTGGGGTGAATACATGCTTGTGTGTCTAAACTGTTTTGTGTATAAACTTACTTGATGTGACAAGGGCTCCCAAAACCAGATGCACACTCATTAACCCAAGGGAGTTGGGCCACTTAATGTATGGGTAGTACTACTTGGGGAATCCCCCACGCACAGTGGATCCGGAAGCCCGGAAAACCCTCCACTGAGGTCTGTGGACCGTTGCGGCATATGTTATGCCGTAGGGAATCCATAAAGGGAGTAGATGGATTCCGTGTTAGGATTGAGGTGTGACTTGTACATCACGTGTGTTAAACTGTTTTGAACTGTTAAACTGTTTTGGATCCACTTAACTGTTATACGGACTCACCGGCATATTTTGCTGACCAAACTCTTTTTAAGCATGTGTTCAGGTACTGCATTTGGATGAACACGAAGACGAGGTATATACTTGCTTGTGTGGATTAGAGATTATTACGGTAGAAGATTCAAGGTGCAAGTATAGCGGTTTAGAGCATTTAGAGCTAAGCACGGATTGGGACTTGGATCAACTAGCGGATCACATCCTATCGACTGCTTCGACGACCGCCGCGTTTCGTCCCTGCGTAGACATTAGTTTACTTATTTAAGTTGTGTATTTTAATTTTGGATTAGAAATTGTATAAAATAATAAATATTAGTTATCGTTGCTTCCGTTGTGCAAGTCTGTTACCAATCTGTCATTTCGACCAGCCCCCACCGGGTCGGGTTGTTACATTCTCCACCCACCAAAAGAAAACCAGTCACAGTTATTTTTCAAAGAAAGAAAATTAAGAAACCAATAACTGTTGACCCAGCCTTTGAAACTACTGAAACCAATCCTGAACCCATCCAAACTCCTGAACACCAACCCCTCAAAACTACTGAACCTGAACCTTCCCACACAACAATAGAAATTGCCCAACTTCTCTCAGGACTAAAAGGAACCCATTCACCACATGTCACTCCGCCAGCAACACATCAAATTGGGGAGATGCCTTCAGAAGTTGACATGAATGTGGATCCTGTTAGCCCAACCCAGAGAGATGAGGATGAACAAGAGTTTATAAGCCCAAACTTACAAACTCTTGATACTTTTGAGGCTGCTACTACTCACTTATCACCCAGTGGTGAACCTGAGGACAGTAGTAACATAGCTAAGACCTCAAACTTGGCAACTACTGATGAAGGCCTAAGGCCAGAAGTAGGAAAACCTCAGTACCAAGACAAAGAGGTTCATGAGACTACTAGTTTGGGTCTAGCTCATGATATAACTGATCCTGCCCTCTCTGAGGACATTATCAGGGATTCAGATGATTCCATTAATTTGGTTGATGAATCAAACATTCCACAGAAAGAATTGACGGTTGATATTGAAGGTCCTGCATCTAAGGTATCCAAGCTCAAGAAGCTGGTCACCAAGGATCAGGTTAAAGACCACTTAGCCCAAAAATCCCCAAAAGTGGCATCTTCAGAGCAATCTGAGGATCACCCAAAAAGCACCCCTTCACCAAAACAACCTACCCAATTCCCTGGGCTCACAAGCATAGACGTGAACCACCTATGCAGCCCAGATGGTCCCCTGTATCAGGCACTCAAACAAATCATAACTGATCAACTCAAACCCTTCACAACTGCTTGGGAGTTAAAAGCTAACAATCAGTTTGGGTTGATCAACTCGAGACTTGCTGAGTTGAACAAGAAAATGGACCAAACACAAGATCAACTGGCAAGGTTGTCTGCTGCAACTTCTCACTCTATTAGGCTTCCAGAAGTGGATGAAGCCAAAAAGGGGGAGAAGATTAAGGAACCAACTACTGAAGTTGCTACACAAAGACAAACTCCTGATCCTGAAGCTGAAAGACCATCCCAAAGACCAGGAAAAGAAGTAGCACCAGAATTCAAATTGTCTAAGGCATCAGAGGAAACTGCTGATCCCATTTCTCAAACTACTGAAGACAATCCTTCAGCAGTTGTGCCTCCATTTACCTCATCAGCAGTTTCACCTCCAAAACCAACATCAGAAGTTCCTAAGGCACTAGAAAGAGAACCTGCTCCCATTCCTTTGCCTACAACAACTTGAACAACTGTTTTGAACCCTACTCCCATCAACATGTCTAAAGATCTATTGGAGAAGAGTTTGAAAGAGGCTGCAAAGAAGGCAAAAGAAGACAGAGTATGGAACAGCCTAGAGGCTAGAGATGATTTGAATTTTCAAGAAAAGTTAATCAAGTATCAAGAAAAACTTGATGAGCTTGAGGCTGAAGAGAGAGCACTTGAAGCTGCTACAGAAGAAGATAAAAGAGCACAGCTTATAGCATTCATCACAAAGAACTCCAAATCAAAACAAGTGGCTCTCAAAAGACTCTCAACACAAGAACTGACCAGAAGAGCTCAAATGCTATCAGATAGAATAGCAACAGAAGATGAGAGGAAAGCCAAAAGAGCTGAAGTGATAGAAGAATTAGTGGCAAATGGCTATGGTTCAAAGGCCTCAGTCTCCAAATGGAAAGAACAAACACTTTATGAGACTTACAAGAAATTCAAGGCCAAGAAAGCTGCAAAGCCAGAGAGGTTTGAAACTCCAGAAGTCCAAACAACTTCTATTATAAGGAGATCATCTGGTGCACTAAGGAAGCCAACCACCAAGAGAAAAGCAGAGGGTGAACCCATTGTCAAGACTGACTTCAAGATGATACTCTTAGAAGGAGATCAGTTAGTACATGGTGATTTTGATGTTGAAGAGAAACCCCTCTTAACACAATTCAGAGACAAGGCTACTTATGCTTATCAGTTACAACAATCTATCCAAGAGAAGACACATACAAGGGTTGTTACAGAGCATCACCTGCCCAACATGCCTATCCAAGGTAGTGCTGAACTTCAAGGTAGTCAAGAATCTCACCTGAGAGTCACTGAAATAGACATTCCTCAATCAGGTCAACCAAAGGAAACAGGCTTGGTTTCCTATGCCTCTGACTTTGACAGGTCAAAGGTAAATATTGTCAAGTGGTCCTTTACTGATTCCAACTCAGTATTTGTGACCAGGAGAGACCGTTCAAGTATGGTTTACAAAAACTCAAAGGAGTTGAGTGTTTTATCGTCCAAAGACCTTCTTACCATTCAGCATTTAACACCTGAACTTGGTCCTCTCACTGAGCAACAAAGATGTACCCTTACTACCCGGATGACAGCAGAGATCTGGAGGATATTAGAAGGGAGAAAAGATGAACAATAAAGATTGGATAAGGTTTTGGCTTCATCAATCCAGGGGGAGATTGTTGGGACAAAAAGGATTGAAGAAACCACCTTTTGATAACCTTAGTCCAATTCATATCTGCCTAAGTATAGAACTGCTGAAGAACAAATGAAGAAGTACTGAAGAACAAACACCAAAGTACTGAAGAGTAAACTCATCAGAAGTTCTGAAGTCTAACCAGATATTTCACTGAAGAACTGCTGAAGACAAACTGCTCATCAGCAGTTTGTCACTCATCAGCACTTTGTATTCAGAAGCTTCTAACCGACTGAAGATCAGCAGTTTTAGTTTTATTATTATATTGTTTTGTTAAAGTCTTGATTACAAGTTTCGATGTAAAGACTTTTGTTACCTTATCTTTTAGCCGAAATATCTTAGGTTACTTCAGACAAAGGTTTAGTCCTTTGGTCTATAAATAGATGAGTTTGTTCATCTATATCAATATGTGAGTTTGTGTAATTCCTTTGATATAAATTGAAATCCTTCGGCTTTAAACTTATACTTCCATTTCACATTTGCGAAACATAAATTGTTCTTACTGCTTTACATTTAACTGTATTTATTGTTTCTCATTTATTGTTCAGTCAAGGGGGAGTAATAACTCCTCATCAAAGTGATCTTTTAGACCTTTGAACACTTGTCTTTCCGCTGCTTAATAACTCATATATAAATCTGATAACACATAAGTGTTCATAAAACTAAGCCACTGATCCAACACCAACAGTATAGTTACATTGTAAAATGTTAAAGCCAATAAATGCTTATAATGTGCTCAAAGTGGTTTAATAAAAATTAACTAAATTAACCTAAACTAGACACTCTAAGTTTTAAATTTATAACCTAAGACTCTCTAAACCTAAACCACACAACCGGCAAGTGTACCGGTCATTGTAGTATAGCTAAAGTAAGTCCGAGTATCGAACCCACGAGACTCTACTAGAAAACGTAAACTAGACTCGACTACTTATCTACAAACTGACTTAAATTGTTTTGTTGCTTAAGGGGGGTTTCTAACAGACTAATGCAAATAAATAAAATAAAATAAAACTAAAATAATTAAAGACACGAACTGGAAACCGCAACTGGGATCAGATGATGGGAATGCACTACCTAGGCTAAAATCCTACACATGAATGAAAATCTTCTAACGGCTATGGAACTGGTGTGGAATCGGGATCTTAAAATACTAAACTTAAAGTCAACTACGGGAACCCTGACCCTTCTCAAGATATAACCCGTAGAATTCCTAAAAGCTGTTAAACCACCGGTTGAGAGGTTACCCTCACAGGCTTACCTACTCGAATCTTAAAGTACCCGCTAGACAGTCTACCTCACAGCGCGAAAGTCACAATACACCAAGAGTGCAAGGGGTAACTATAATATTTCTGATAAGACTTGGCCTACAAGGAATGCTAGGGAAACTAGGAAGATCTTCTCCCAAAGACTCTAGATCTAGCAATTTAACACCCTAGACAGACCAACAATCTCGCACCTTACAGCTATTGAGAATTGGTAGAACACTTAGAATTATCTAACTAACAATTACAACTCCTATGGATAACCTGCAGAAATTAACCATAAACTAGCTGCTAACACCCAGTCCGCAACCTAACTCGCATTCATACATGAAAGACATTCACAAAAACGCAAGTGGAGTTTATAAAAATTATTTAAACAAAACTAAATATGCATATACATCAAACCAGAAAATAAAAAGTTCTTTACTTCAAAATTCACCCACAACCAAAAGTTCTAAAAACAAAAAGAAAAATAATCAAACAAGCGTATTCATCATCGTCTAGGTAGCAATAAAAGTCTAGCGTCTAAAAGTCATGATAAAATCAAAACAATAAAAGCCAGACAAATTCATGGTGTTCACAACGGGTTTGAATAGATAAATAATAAATACCCGACCCGTGCTCGCATCTAGGCTTCAACCCTTGATCCACACCTCTTCTGTTGCTGCTGTCGTGATCCACTCTTGTTGGCTGCTGTCCTCCTTCTCGTCGAAAGTCTTTCTTTTGCTGCTGCTCGATGATCCCTTTAATGTTGCTGCCTTCTTTCAATTAATATCGCTGCCCCTCAAAAAAACTAGCGGCTCCCAAAAATATCTTGTTTTTCTTTTCATAATCCCTTTGGGCCGTAGCCCATTCCACGTGACCATAGTCACGATTTTATCTTATATTATTATTATTATTATTATTATTATTATTATTATTATTATTATTATTATTATTATTATTATTATTATTATTATTAGTTTCTTATTATTATTATTATATCTAATTATGCTATTATATATATAGTATTATACTCTATGCTCTTGACTCGGGTGTTCTTGACTCGAATAAAGTTGCTCGTTTACGCTCTAACGTCAATACGAACACCTACCGAAAATATAAAGTAAATAAATAAGTATAAAAAATGACACAAAGATAATCAAAATCTATGAAAACCTATAATAAATAAAATAGACCAGTACAAGCCTAAAACTAATAAAACACTATCTAAATGACTCGAAAACTATACAAACTACACACTGGAAATAGATGTATTTTACAATACATCAAATATCCCCACACTTACCTCTTTTTCGTCCCTGAAAAAGAATTATGCTATGGAATCACAGTCAGGCTTACATCCGGTTTCAAAACATAGGTTACTTAATTTATAATCTACTAACGTGTTGATTGCGATTGCAGGTATACTGATCCTCTTAAACCCAAACCGGTTTCCAAGCCCCCTTTTATTTAAGTTAAGTTCATGCGAGTTAGTCTACCTAGGGTCTCACTCTAAGGAAGCCACAGTTCCTCCTAATCCCGCCTCAATCTTATGAAGTTAAAGGAACGGTCAATTAACCATTTCCCAGCCGTCTTATGTAGAAAACCAAGAGAATTTAAAATCACTTTTTTTTTCTTTTTTTTTTCGGCATACTTAACTCAGAGGGTGTGACCAATCCAAGTCGCTATCCCAGTGGCCAGGCACCTTAAGCTTCAGCATTTTATTTTTTCATCTCAGCATACTTAACTCAGAGGGTGTGGCCAATCCAAGTCGCTATCCCAGTGACCAGGCACCTTAAGCTTCAGCATTTTTGCTTTGATTTCTAATTTTTTTTTAAGTGATTAGAAATTCTAACGGTATTCTACTTATAACGGTGCTTCTTATACTATTTTTGCCGGTTTTGGTCTCCCCGTTTCTCCTAGATGAGAACCCACAAAATAGCCTAACATAATTAATTTATTACTTTTCAAAGGAAATCTTTCTGCCGGCCGAGCCTACCCACATATCCCAAATCAGACACGTTTTCAATCAATTTTAATCTCTTATTATACATACTATTTGAAAACCGGACACCTAACTTTACCTATCATCTTCCATATTTTATATAATGCAAACTTCAAAATCAGGGACTTTTTTTTCCAACTTTTTTTTTTTTAATTTTTTGACTCAAAACGACTCTATATACAGACTAAATGACAGTTTCTCATCCCCACACTTAAACTCTACATTGCCCTCAATGTAGGAATAGAAAACGACTCAAAACAAAATAAATTCCGAATACAAAAATTATAAAAATAAATAAAAAAAAAACAAAGGCAAATTGGAAAAGACTTAGCTGGTTATTTTTTCTTCGTAAGCTCTAGTCCAATCCAGCTCGATCGTATAGCATTTCATTCGCGATCGGCTCTGACACAATGGTAAACTCTGGGCTTGCCTTGATAAACGATAACAGCTCTGGAATCACCCGAATGGAGATTGAGTACGAGCGGTACAATCCGAACCTGCAGAAACAAAGCAAAACAAAACCCGAGCATAATACCGACTCACAAAAAATAACTGACTCAACACAAAAATAAAAACCGACGACAAAGAAAAATAAAAAAAAAACTCATAAGTAATTAATTTTTACAAACTCTACAAAGCCTCCCCACACTTAAACTTAATCAGGGGGCTTCTCTTTTATCTGGACCCGATCCAACCCGTTTAATTCCACCCGGTCCTTACTAATTAACAAAAATATACTAGTGGAATTGAAAAATATTATATTGAATTTAAACGGGTCGGGCCACCAATATTTAAATTTACCTGGACTAAACTTGATTCTTGGCATGTAATGTGGGGACTTATTGTCTCTGCAATTCTTGACCCTCAACCTGTGTCGGTCCATATGCCTCTTCACCTTCTCCCGTGATTTTGGCCGATCCAGTGACACTCTATCCTCTAATTTCTTCACGGGCCAACAGTGGTGCGCTTCCTCTTCCACCACTTTTTCTTTGACTTCCTTTGGTGACTCTTTTATTTCCACAGTCGGGTACCCTTCTAATAATGCCTCTAAGATGTCGAGGTCACCCACTGGGTCAAAATCTCTGTCTACATCTAGAGTTGGCAAATCAGCCAACTCGTCGCCAAACTCTACCTCCCATGATGGTTCATTACTTACCTCATCTTCAACCATCACTGCTTCCTCATCTGTTTCCTCTTCATCAGAGTCACTCCCGAAATCATATATAGTAACCTGTGGCACCAGAGGTGGGACTAAGATGTCCATTATGGTCTCTGGCTCTAACTGTGATTCAGGGGGAGCTCTACAAACTGGGTGCGGGTAAACTGTTTCCATCTCCACTGGAGGCGGCTTTGTTCCTGGGGGAAGTGGGATTAACGGGCCGGAGCCAACATGATGACCAACTAAGTTCCCATTTTTATCAAAGCAAGGAACCTTTAGAGCTATGGGATTTGGTCTATTTAGATGCTCGATTATGGCCTTACGTTCCCTATCTCGCTCTTCCCTGTATGATCTAAGCCATTCATCAAATTCCTCTTTTGTGTTCAGCTCTGTCCAGTGATACTGCAGGAAATATGGCCTGGTATACGTATTCGCACGGTAACCTGGGGGATACCTCGATGCATTTGGGCATTTCACGGTAAAATGGGGTCCTCCACAGATCTCACACATGATTAAAGACAAAAAAAAATTAAAAATAAATAAATATAATTATATAATAAAAATAAAAGACAGACTCAAAACAAACAACAAGTAGCACGGATATAGCAGATAAGTGTAATCGAAGCTAATAAACGCAATCGCCTAAGAGTCCCCGGCAACGGCGCCAAAAACTTGATGTGCTCAAAGTGGTTTAATAAAAATTAACTAAATTAACCTAAACTAGACACTCTAAGTTTTAAATTTATAACCTAAGACTCTCTAAACCTAAACCACACAACCGGCAAGTGTACCGGTCATTGTAGTATAGCTAAAGTAAGTCCGAGTATCGAACCCACGAGACTCTACTAGAAAACGTAAACTAGACTCGACTACTTATCTACAAACTGACTTAAATTGTTTTGTTGCTTAAGGGGGGTTTCTAACAGACTAATGCAAATAAATAAAATAAAATAAAACTAAAATAATTAAAGACACGAACTGGAAACCGCAACTGGGATCAGATGATGGGAAGGCACTACCTAGGCTAAAATCCTACACATGAATGAAAATCTTCTAACGGCTATGGAACTGGTGTGGAACCGGGATCTTAAAATACTAAACTTAAAGTCAACTACGGGAACCCTGACCCTTCTCAAGATATAACCCGTAGAATTCCTAAAAGCTGTTAAACCACCGGTTGAGAGGTTACCCTCACAGGCTTACCTACTCGAATCTTAAAGTACCCGCTAGACAGTCTACCTCACAGCGCGAAAGTCACAATACACCAAGAGTGCAAGGGGTAACTATAATATTTCTGATAAGACTTGGCCTACAAGGAATGCTAGGGAAACTAGGAAGATCTTCTCCCAAAGCCTCTAGATCTAGCAATTTAACACCCTAGACAGACCAACAATCTCGCACCTTACAGCTATTGAGAATTGGTAGAACACTTAGAATTATCTAACTAACAATTACAACTCCTATGGATAACCTGCAGAAATTAACCATAAACTAGCTGCTAACACCCAGTCCGCAACCTAACTCGCATTCATACATGAAAGACATTCACAAAAACGCAAGTGGAGTTTATAAAAATTATTTAAATAAAACTAAATATGCATATACATCAAACCAGAAAATAAAAAGTTCTTTACTTCAAAATTCACCCACAACCAAAAGTTCCAAAAACAAAAAGAAAAATAATCAAACAAGCGTATTCATCATCGCCTAGGTAGCAATAAAAGTCTAGCCTCTAAAAGTCATGATAAAATCAAAACAATAAAAGCCAGACAAATTCATGGTGTTCACAACGGGTTTGAATAGATAAATAATAAATACCCGACCCGTGCTCGCACCTAGGCTTCAACCCTTGATCCACACCTCTTCTGTTGCTGCTGTCGTGATCCACTCTTGTTGGCTGCTGTCCTCCTTCTCGTCGAAAGTCTTTCTTTTGCTGCTGCTCGATGATCCCTTTAATGTTGCTGCCTTCTTTCAATTAATATCGCTGCCCCTCAAAAAAACTAGCGGCTCCCAAAAATATCTTGTTTTTCTTTTCATAATCCCTTTGGGCCGTAGCCCATTCCACGTGACCATAGTCACGATTTTATCTTATATTATTATTATTATTATTATTATTATTATTATTATTATTATTATTATTATTATTATTATTATTATTATTATTATTATTATTATTAGTTTCTTATTATTATTATTACATCTAATTATGCTATTATATATATAGTATTATACTCTGTGCTCTTGACTCGGGTGTTCTTGACTCGAATAAAGTTGCTCGTTTACGCTCTAACGTCAATACGAACACCTACCAAAAATATAAAGTAAATAAATAAGTATAAAAAATGACACAAAGATAATCAAAATCTATGAAAACCTATAATAAATAAAATAGACCAGTACAAGCCTAAAACTAATAAAACACTATCTAAATGACTCGAAAACTATACAAACTACACACTGGAAATAGATGTATTTTACAATACATCAGCTTAATTTAAAGCTGTTTGAATTTCCGACAGCTAATATTTAACTTTTAAAATTACCTGTTATAATTACCTAAAATAAGCATTCGGGGTACATGATTACAATTAACTATTATCTTTTTGTCATTTTAAAATAAAATAAACGTAATAAGATTTAAATTTTGATCCGTGAATTCTAATTTTTTTATACAGGAGCAGCTTGTGGTGTTGTTGGGTACTATTAAAGATCTATTTAAAGAATTTGGGTGGCACTACATGGGGTGTCCCAACCATGGTTCATAAACATGCTTTCGAAGCACCACATCAAAGTTTAAAAGATGTATTTGGTGTTCATGATGTTGACTCTTCTGATTTGCTATTCGGTGGAAAGGTCGTTGTGTTTGGGGTGACTTTAGACAAATTCTACCAGTTGTACCAAATGGAACTAGGCATGACATTGTTAATGCCTCTTTAAGTTCATCATACATTTGGGACAAATGCGTTGTTTTAGAATTAACAAAAAATATGAGGTTGCTTTCAGAAAGTTGCAAGTCTGATATCGAGGAAACTAAAAAGTTTGCAGATTGTCTTTTGGATATAAGAGAAGGAAAGGTGGATACAATAAGTGATGTTCAGGATGTTATTGAGATACCTGAGGACTTACTTATTTCTCAATCTTCGGATCATGTTTCTGATTTGATATCCTTTGTGTATCCTTCACTTTTGGATAACATCCACATTCCTCATTATTTTCAAGATCGAGCTATATTGGCATCGAAGAATGAAGTTGTTCAGGAAATTAATGATAGATTACTTTCAATGTTTCCTGGTGAGGAAATTGAGTATCGAAGTTCATATAGTGTTTGTCAGTCTAAAGATGTTAACGAAAAGGTTGATGAAAGCTTAATTTCTCCTGATATTTTGAATGGTCTTATGTTATCTGGAATACCAAATCACCGTTTGGTTTTGAAAGTTGGTGTCTCGTTAATGTTACTTAGAAACATTGATTAGAAAAGCGGTTTGTGTAATGGAACAAGGTTACGAGTTGTTAAAATGGGAAAACGTGAAATAGAAGGGAGAATCATTTCAGGAAGTAATATTGGAATGCGAACGTTTATCCCAATAATTACTTTATCACCTTCGGATAAGAGAATTCTTTTTAAATTTAACAGAAGACAATTCCCACTTGCTGGTTCTTTCGCAATGACAATAAACAAGAGTCAAGGACAATCCTTATCCAGAGTTGGGTTGTATTTGAAGGATCCTGTTTTTTCACACGGGCAGTTGTATGTTGCGCTATCAAGGGTCAAAAGTCGAGATGGACTGAAGATAGTTATACTAGATGAAGATGGCAAACTGTCAAACAAAACATCAAAAGTTGTGTACGAAGAAGTATTTCAAGCTTTATGAATAATTTTATAACATTTTGATGCAGTTTTTTAACTTATCTTCATTGAAGTCATGTACACACAACTTCAATAACACAAATATTATTTTCATATTTTTATTTTTTTTTGGTATGCACCATGGGTACATACGGGTTTCTAACCTAATATATAATATAAAGATTTCTTTAAAAAGATTAAAGATGCAGAAGTAGGCCACTAGAAGATTTAATCAAGATTGATATTATAAGGAATGTCAGGATTTTTTTATATTTGTTTTCATGCGTATGGGACAAATTGTTGAAATGTTATGTATTTTGGATAATATTGTTATAAATCCAACCATTTAAGTCCATAGAATGTGTACAATGTTTATAGGTTTTAGTTTATACTAGTATTAAGCCCCCGCGTGTTGCGGCGGGGTATAAAACCATGCCAAGTAGCACTAATGTCACATTACTACTAGCGATCACTAACACCAAAAAGCTCGTAAGAGTATAATAAATAAAAAAAGGAAAATAACACCGAATGAAAATAAGGCGTAAAATCGTAGAACCACGCACGCTCGTTGCGATGTGTTAATGACAAAGACGTAAAATCTATGACTTTTAATAACTATGGTTAATGTGAAGTAACTAAGTCGGTCTAGGACCCGCGCATTGCGACGAACTTGTTATAACTCGCAAAATTTAGAACGGAACTTAAAACGAAAAAAATCGCATAAGATGAAAATTATATGGGACCAAAGTTGAAAGAAAAAAAGTGTTAGGGTTAAATTGTAAAAGATCAAAATCTTAGCGTTAAAAGTAAAAAAAATGAGAAGTTTTGGGTTAGAAGTGTAAAATCAAAATTGTTAGTGTTAAGTTGTAAAAGATGAAAATATTTGTGTTAAAAGTAAAAAAGAAAAACATTTGGGCTAAAAGTGTAAACATCAATTTTTTTTGAAAAACCACCTAAGCATAGGGTACAACCCCTCTAAGCACAAAAGTTTTGGTAATTAGAGTATTACCGAAACCGGAACTGGAATCGGTTCCTTAAATACCTGGTCAACGTAATACCCGACCCTACCTGGAATCGGTTCCATACCTAGAACCGGGTATTAGAAAAACCCGGTTTGTGCACCTCTGGTGATAGGACCATCGGAGTATACAGACCAATAAGAAACCACAATGAGTTGTTTTTTAAACTCCCAATGCATGGAATAGAACTCCTCAATGCATAAAAGCTTTGCTAATTAGATGATTTTGAATGGAAAAATAGACGTAAAAGCGCTAAACCACACACGCGCCTTACCGCGTGCTAGCACGCAAAATGTAAACCGAAACGAAAAATATAAAAGATGAAAAGTATTAAGAATTAAAGTTGAAAATGAAAAAAATTTGGGGTTAAACTGTAAAATATACAAAACTTTGGGTTAAAAGTATAAAAAATAAAGATAAAAAAAATAAAAAAGAATTATAAATTAGTGGGTATAACCCACAAAGCTATAAGTACAATCATCTTATGCATTAAACACCTCCAAAGCATAAAGTACAACAAAGCATTCACAAATGCTTTGCTAATTAGTAATATATAAATATATAATTAAGTTATAACCCGTGAACTTAACAGACTAAAAAAATTAAATTAAATAAATTATTTATACGTATATAAAACAATATAAACGAATGAAAACACTAATTACATAAAAGAAATGACATTAAAGATGTTAGAGGTGTTGCTTGGTGTCCGGCTACCTGCCATTATCATGTAATTTGTCATGGATGATCGAAGAATATATAATATAATGATTTCTTTAGAAGATTTGCCTGAAAAACATGCAAGTATAATATGTCAACAATTAAGTTGGTGAGGTCACGGTTTTGGAATCTAAGTAAACCAAGGGTGACTGGATCATTGCCTAGCTAAAAAATAATCATTATGTGACTGTCATGAGTCCATAACCAAACATTGAGGAATGTTGTGCCTCGCCCATTGTACACTACATACAATTAACGTAGTGTGAAATACAAGCACTGTTTTGATATCTATAATCTGGTTAGAGCGACTAATCAAGAGTGGGGTGTCAATCCAATAGATCTATTTCGGTGTTTCATGGCTAATTCCATAGCTAATAGTTACAGTAAAATGTATGACACGAGGGCTTATGAGCAAGGTTGCAATAGTCGTTAGGCACTAGGCGGGCGGTGAGGTCCAGCCTAGGGACTAGTCGGGACTAGGCGAAATTAGGCGTTTTGGTATTTTTATACATATTTTTATATATACACATAAGTTTAGGTGTTTTTTGAAAATATGTTAAGATATATACACATAATACTTAGAAATACTTATATATACACATAATACTAAAAAATACTTAGAAATTTAATAAAAAATAAAAAAACCGCCTAGGACCGCCTAAGTCCGCCTAATGGCCAAAACGCCTAGATTTCTGACTAGGTCCTAATTCCGATTTTTACCTCCGCCTAGGCCGATTTTCGCAACATTGCTTATGAGTACTCTGAACCTTTTTGTCTCATGTTCACATAATAGTCAAAATGATTAAGCGAATTCAGCTCGGTTTCAGATGGGAGATTCGAGACGAGACATAAATTAACGATAACAAAGTCATCACAGATTCGTATTACTACAGAAACGGTTACAGACACTGTCATCATTAGGATAAACATCTATCTCAGGGCCGGGGGAGGTCGGGCATGACCTCCCCCTTGAGAGCATTCAAAGCACAAACTCAAATCTACAAATGAAAACCAACACATTAGATTGCTATTTATAGTCCAACACCAAATTCCACTTTCGCCCCTTAGTATAGGTCGAATGTGGAATGTTTCCACATTCGCCCTTTACTATAGGTCGAACCTGAACTTTGTATATTTTCCTATATTTACAAATGCATCAGATCCATAAAATGCCCTTATGGATCACCACAATCTCATGTAATACAATACTAAGACTCAACCCTAGTCTATTCGACAGTGACATCCATAGAAACTGCATCAACACTTGTTTTCCCCCCAAAAGTATGAAAACAGTAAAATGGGGCCATGAGAACTCACCTGATGTCTGGATGCTAGAAGACTGACTGAATCTGGTATGGAAATGTCTGAACAAAAGTGCCCTAGATTAAACAAGGACAACTTAAGTCTATGTGTTGTATTATATACCATGCAATTGTTCACCTGACTTGTACGTTTGTGGACTGTGTGTTTTTTATACGGCTGTCCATATATGTCACACACTGTATGTGTTGGGAAAGCTTTTTTTGTCGTTATTTGCGACTATGACCAACCATTTGTGGCAAAAACGCTGCACTAAAGGGCAACAAAGGAAAAACAGGGCTGGAACGTTGCATAAAAGTGTTGCGAAACGCTGCTTAAATGTATTAGTAAATTCGTGTAGAATCATATCCTATTATACGAGACAATGACACAATAAGGAAGGACCCTATGATATAAACCATAATGGGACGAATGGGTATAATATAAAAAAAAGAGACTTATTTGGCGACAAACCTTAAGATATAAGGTTTGGATGCTTTACGAGTAAGCTTTGAATTGGTCAAGCAAACCAAACGATTCATCCGGGCATTATAGGTAAGTCATTAGCATATAAATCTGGGATGTAATATTTGCCTTGTCGAGTTGTTAATCTGCACGTAAGCGTAATAGCAAGTCACTCACGTTGCTTTAGTACATTAAGTAGAATTTGCATGGTATTTCTATTGGGTTATAACTTTGACCCGCCAGGTAATATTGTCATTCGTATATGGTATGTCGACATTATCCAATGAAAGATTGTCATTGAACTTGATTTGGTTAGTAATCCACATCATGTGTGACTAAAATGATATAGAGTATAATACCCTTTAGAGCCAAAATGCTTGTATGATACCAAAACATGGTTAGTGAATTCAGAAACCAAGAGTACGAAACCGGATGGCGAAATCCGTGTTTTTATATAATAAGAAAACATTTATCAAGTAATTATGGAAAATACTCGCCTGAAATCTTAGATGGATAAGTTAAAAATTTGTTAGAATCAAAGGGAGAGATTCTTTAGGGAATAGAGAAACTTGGGTGAAATGTTCAAGACCTCAAACGGGTCAAAATAGTTCTAACAAACCGTAGGCTACGGCTTACAACCATAGGCTACAGCTCCTTATATGTTTTTTTAAACAAAATCAGCTTACCGTAGGCTACGTTTAGAAGTTTGAAAAATGGACAGAAGACCTCGCCCGTAGGTTACAGATAACACCTGTAGCCTACGGCTCCGGGTAACAAATAAACAGGCTTAATGAACTGTAGCTTACAGATTAGGAACCGTAGGCTACGACGTGTTTTTTGAGTTTTCTTAAACTGTGTGTTTCTTGTTTTCATCCTAAATGCATGGTCGTTAAATGTGATACTAACCTTCGTGATGTGTATCTATGATTGGTTGGGTACGTGCTGAGCTACCGGATAGATGATCAAGTAAGCGGAACAAACCGAAAACGCCCAAGTACCGGAATGCTTCCGCTTTAAACAATTATTCAAATCTCTAGTCTAGAAAATATTAGTAATGGTCTTAACGTTTCTAATACGAAAATTATTGGAACATATCAAATGTATCATGTTGTTTATATTACGTTGTCTTAACTAATAAAGTTTTAAACGGTTGTGGTTTTTAAGTTCTAAACATGCAAGTTTGTATGTCTAAATTCTGTGTTTACGGGTTTGGGTCTTACAAAGATGGGTTTTATAGATGAACAACTTATGCTGACATGGCCAATCTTATTTTTTTAGAACTGACGTGGCATGCGTCTGATGAAAGATCTGATGCCCAAGACCTGTCCCGCATGGTAACTCTGTTTGAGAAAAGGCAATGGATGACTGTCGTTTGAGAACATCTGTCAACAAATGTTGGGTAACAAATGATACAAAAAAAAAAAAAAAACAGAGGATACCTTTCAACAGTGGTAGACTTTGGTCAACCAGATGATGATTTTAATGAAAAAGTAGTTTTATCTAAACAGAATTTGGAAATTTCTAAACAGATGTTCAACCAAAAACTATTTTTAAGGATGAAATTTTGATTTTTCTAACAACATTTGAATATTTTTATTTATGGAAAACAAATTTTTGCTTTTAATCGATACTTAACATGCCAATTCGAGAGATCAAACTTTCAAAACTAGATGTGTCTAAAGCTTTTGTCAACAAATCTAAAGCTTTTGAATGGGAAACTCGATTTTTAATTATGTTTTCAGCTTCTTGACTGTCCAACATGTGTGGAGTCTTTAAGGCAGTCAAACCAAAATCCAATAGCAGATTTTGAAGCCACATCAGTTGTGTTGTACAGCTTGCAGCAGCAATGTATTCAGCTTCTACTGTGGATGTTGAAACAACTGCTTGCTTTTTGCTTTGCTAGGAGACCAAGGCATTGCCTAGAAATTGGCACCCTCTTGAAGTGGACCTCCTTGTTGTTTGACAACCAGCAAAATCACTGTCCGAATAACCTGAAATCTCAATATTTCCATTAGCAGGATACCAAATACCATGTGTGGGAGCACCTTTGAGGTATCTAAATGTCCTTTTCACATCAATAAGATTTGACTTTCTAGGTGATGCCTAGTATCTTGCACAAACACAAGTGGCAAACACAATGGTTGGCCTAGATGCGTTTAGATACAATAAAGATCCAATCATACATCTATAATGTTTTTGATCTACTAGATCATCTTTACCATCAATAATGAGTAACTTGTTAGTGCTCATGGGAGTATTGCTTGGTTTACAATCATGCATGTCTAATTTAGACAGTAAGTTTTTAACATACTTTTTTTTATGAATGAATGTTCTATTTGAAACTGCTTAACTTGGGGACCAAGAAAGCATTGGAGTTCTCCCATGGCACTCATTTCAAACTCTGCTATCATGAGTTCCCTAAACTCTTCACAAATTTTGTTACATGTGAATCTAAAAATGATGTCATCCACATATATTTGAACAATCATTAAATCTTTTCTTTTCCATTTTAAAAATAAGGTTTTATTAGTTTACCTCTTGTAAAGCCTGTGGATAAGAGAAAAGTGGAGAGAGTTTCATACTGAGCTCTTAGTGCTTGTTTCAAGCCATACAAAGCTTTGTTGAGCTTCTAGACATGATCTGGATGAAAAGTGTCTTCAAAACCAGGTGGTTGGCATACATATACCTCCTCCTAAATCTTACCATATAGGAAAGCACACTTGATATCAATTTGAAACACCTTGATGCTCTGGCTTACAGCAAAGGCAAGAAAGAGTCTAATGGCTTCTAATCTAGCTACAGGAGCAAAGGTTTCACCATAATCAATTCTTTCTTCTTGTCTGAAGCGTTGAACCACAAGCCTAGCTTTATTCTTGGCAATAATGCCACTTTCATCTGTTTTGTTCCTAAAGACCCATTTTGTGCCAATTGGACAAACATCCTTTGCAATGGTACAAGTTCCCATACTTGTTGTCTTTTGAACGAAACGAGCTCTTCTTGCATGGCTTCTACCCAACTACCGTCTTTTAGTGCTTCTTGGTACTTGTGAGCACCCTTTCATTGATATTGCTAATGATTTGGTCTGGTGGACGAGATTTAAGGAAAATAAGGTTTTCTTGGTATGGGACAATGGAATTTTTTGGTGACGGGCACAGATGTGAATCATCTGTTGCTATAGTGTTATGGTCAACAGATGTTTGGAATGGATGTGGAGGAATAGGTCTAAGTGGAGTGAAGGTGGACTGACTCTTGTCTATTGAGGATGGTAAAAGTCAACAGTGGATGAAATTGGTAAGGCAGTGGACTTTTGTCACTTTCCAGTGCTTGTATATCAACACTTGGTCCAATAGATGTTTAACCATTTCCTATCAGATGATAATAACCATGATGATGTTTGCTCACTTTTGGTTTAAAAGGCCTCTTTAGCTCTTCACTAACGTGTGGCTTGGCATGGTGGTTGTCCATAGCCTATTGGATACTTGTTTGAAGGTGGAGCATCTATTACTTGGACGTCTCTGGGAGCAGAGTTTTCACTCCATTTTTTTATAATAGATGTAAACATATATTTGGACTTTCCTATTAAAGTACTAGTCCCTTGACTCAACAGATTTTTTGCTTTATACTCATTTTTCTTGACATTACAATTTTTGAGATAAAGACACTCTTGAGTCTTGTGATTCTTTTTACGAAGATGGTGCAATGTGGTTTAAATTCGCACACACTTGTTCCTTTATTGATGTCATATGCTTTAAAGAGAAAATAGTTTTTGGTGACATGGTTTCTTTTCTCACAAAAATCACTGAACAAGTTTAAGTCTTTTTCTTTGATTTTCCCTTTGTCCTACATCTTTTCAACAGATGTTTGCACATCTTCTGAAAGATCTATCAAGGGAATGATTTTCACTTTAGGTGTTGTAACACCATCTGTGGTTGCAAAGTTTCCTGGTTTAAAATTATCAAGAACATCACACTCATCAGACCAAGTTGGTTTAAATTAATATTATTCAAGTTAATCAAATGATGAGGAACCTTCAGGTTTTTCAATAACAATTTTCTTACCATTTGGTTTAGTGATTTTAATATCTTCACCATCCAGATTTGTAGGGATAACCTCAACCATTTCGGATTCCTTTTTAGCAATGTTTTTGGAATCCTGGTCACTGGATTCAGGGAATCAAATGTTAAACTTCACATATGTCACACCCCCCCAAGGCGGAAACATAGGGATGAGATTCGAAAGGTTTTCAAGCACAAGGTTCGAGCAACACATAAGATGTAATTTAGAAAGACACCATCAAGAGATAATCATTGTCATACACAGTTGGGTAAAACATAAAATTGTCTAAAAAACCATTGTATCAAATGACAAGACATAACATAACTAACATTAATTAAATCCACCCGGTGATGGTACCACGATGTGCATGCTCAAACCTCTATCCCAACTCTTCAATCCTCATAGTCAATTACCTGAAAAACATGCATAAAGATTTGTCAACATAATGTCGGTGAATTCACAGGTTTTAATATACTATGTAAAGTGCTCGTGAAATTCATGCATGACCAATCATAGGCTAGCTAAGCGAATGATTACTGTGCAAACCATGAGTCCCATAACCAAACCTCTTGTCTATTTTGCGTCGTGCATTGTACAATAAAGACAACGTATGTATAGTAGAATACTAGCACTCTTTTGTATGTAACCGGCTAGAGCGACTAACCAAGAGTGTGGGTGTCAATCCCAATAGATCTATTTAAGTGTTACATGGATACTGTTAGCTAATGGTTACAGTTTAAATGTAAGTACGTGGACTGTTCAGCTCATGAACCGAATATCTCATGTTCCACGTGGCAGTCATGATAGAATATCACACCAAATGTAATGTACTAGAAATGTAGCATTTTTATCCCCAGAAAATGTAAAAATAGTAAAAATGGGGCCGTGAAACTCACCTGATGACCGGTATGTGTGGCATGGTAAAGCTGGGAAGTGAGGTAACTATCTTCCTGACAACGGTTGCCCTATGATTATTAAGGACATAGTAAGTTGTGTGTTCTTGTCGTTTATCATACTAGTTGTTCACCCGACTTGTGGACCCTTGTGTTAGTTATATGTGGGCCATAGTTCATGCACGTGACAATTCACTTTGTAAAATGTACGGTTTTGGGAACCCCAAGAATTTTATTGTGAAAACGTATCTATGGTTGACAAAATGGACACCACATGTCGTCATGGGTGTAGAATATTCCCAGTCTCAACACGTGTGGTTGTTTTATAGCAAAGCCAATGTTTTAACAAATTTTTATGTCTTTTAATGTCAAAAGATGGTCCTAACACATGTTGTGGCTAAGTTAACATATGTTTTAATGGCATAGCCGAAATCTTTCAATGATCTTATCCTAAAAGCCGACCGTTTAATGCTTCCAAAACAACATATTTGTGTTTATCAATGTACATTTTAATGATCACAAGTGTGTGCTAGTGTGCTTTTAAGGAAATCGTGTACAATCATCCTCACAATGTGGTATAGTTTTGAGTATGTATATATGTATTGATATACGTTAATTTATACATATAAAAGCCCCAGTTTAACTACCGTTTATATACATTTTTGGCCTTATACACGATGAATTGGTACTTATTTGGGTATCTTTATGATTACAGGTCTTAAACGGTGTCCAGGAAGCAAACCGGATAAAAAACGCAGGTTTCTACGCGAAAACGGAAGAGCTGTCTTAGTGAGCGGCCGCTCACATAGCGTGAGTGGCCGCTCACCCTTCTCAGACACTATAAACAGAGTATAACGTCATTTTTAGGGTATTGGGTGATTTTTGGGCGATTTTCTGGGCATGTAAGCTGCTGTGAAGCCGATTATCAAGCTTGCGAAGCAATCCAAGTCCATTATCATCATCCAATCCATCTTAACCTTGCCTGTTTATGGTTTGATTCTTTACCTAAATCTGATTTTGAAGCTTTGTTATGTTGTTATGGTTAGTATTTGTAAAGCTACGGGTAAAAACAATAGTATTTAGTAATTTTAACAATCATTTATATGTTAATCATATTATGTATGAATTTGGTGTTCTTCATGTTTAGATCTTAATGAACATATTTGCAAGCATGTTTTGTTATTGTTAAATTCGTGGTTATGTTCGCGGGGCTGTAATGATTATTGTGTTGTGTTAGTCGGATGCATGTTGAAAAACCGTTCGATTAATCGATCAGTAATGAACTATTTAACTTGTTGATGTGTTCACACCATGAAACTGTAACCGAGTATTGGTTTGGTTATAGTATGGCGAATAATAATCATGAATGTTTATTGGCACGTAAAAAGGTCTTAATCGGCTTAATGGTGTTGTTACTAATCGTTGACACGATTGATAATCTTTGTTAGTTATTTGGGTAGAAATGGCGACCTTAGTAGATTTATGTTCAAAGTTAGTGAAACATAATAGTTTTTGATATGCTCTACTTTATGCTAGTCTCGGTGGTTGTATTGTGTATTCGGTATTGCTTGCCTTGATTAGTGAGGTTAGAAAACTCTTAACGCATGACTAACTTATCTTTAGAAGATTTGCATGAGATTATATCGGTGGCTCGCTAATGAACAATTTCAGGTGGTTAACATGTGTTATTGTGTTTGCTTTTCATATAGTTGTCATGTTAGGATTCCCGAAAGGGATACTAATTGTCTGAAAATGGAAATGTTGATCTCGCGCCTATATTTCATATGTTATGTAGTTGACATGTTTAGGTTGTTATCATAGTTTGTATATATATATATATATATATATATATATATATATATATATTCTATTTGGAGTCTTATATGTATATTTGCTATGTATTAGATTAAATTAGTTAAAACAAACATTCACTATCTTTTCTTACCGGTAAATCAGTAACAACGGTTCAGTACAATCGCTTCGCGCGCGTCCATGGATCGATACTTGGTTCTTATCTATGCTTTACTACATATGTGACAGGGTGCGTTTGATCTTTAATGTGTGTTCTAATGTCAAGATTAAAATCATTTTTATAAATTTAAAACGAAAAGCCGCGAGCCTGCGTATACATATTTATATGTATGCTTGTGGCACACCATGTATATGTTTTGAGTCAAAATCGATCGCTTGACAACTTTCAAAGCCGTGTGAGGTTTATAAACAATAATCAGGATGTGGGTGCATCCTCTAAATTTATTTCTGTCGCATCTGTGTGTGGCTAGCTTATATGTGATTATATATATATATATATAAGTAGACACTAGGTGAAATCCCATGTGAAGACACGGGAAGACTAAATCATTTTTTAAGGTTTGTTTACTAATCACCAAATCAAGAAGTTAATCATCTGTTGCAAGGAAAGTCTGTTTACTAAGGTCTGTTCCAGAGCACTGGATCTGTTAAGGGGAGCTGTCTGAAATCGTTGTTACTGTTAGTGCATTATTCATGTATGTCCCTAGCTAGTGATCCGGTACAGAATGTCGAAGGTTCAGATAATCAGAAAACGACAAAGACTTAAACACGAAGACAATCCAATCAATAGTCGAGGGGGAGTTTGTAGATGCACGAAATGCGACTAGTGATTGGATCTACAAAGTTAACATGTGTTAAAAGTTTTGCTGATGGTTTGAAAGTGGAAAAAGTGGGCGAAGGTGGAAGAATATGGGCGAATGTAGAATCAAACTGGGCGAATGTGGAAAGATTCCACATTCGTACCTTAGAAATGGGCGAATGTGGAAAGTGTCCACATTCGCACCATGAAAAGGGGCAAACCTGCAGACACTATAAATAGATTTTGTGAGTTTTTGAGATAGAGAGAGTTATCAGTTGTGTGTGTGTTCAGGTTAGGTTCCAGGTTGATTTTGTGAAAGTGTGTAACTGATCTAGATTAACCTAAGGGTCATTGTAAAAGGTTTATCTATGAAAAAGCATTGAAAATGATATTGATTGTGGTTTGATTTGAGTTTTATCTGTTTGTTCAAAGCTAGGGTTTCCGCACCTGGTTTTGTAACTTGTATGATCAATTAATCCTGTTTTAGTCAAAATCTTTCGCTCACAAAGTGGTATCAGAGCTTAGAGGATCATACAACAACAAATTTGATAAACTCAGAGCTGATTTGGATCTAATTTTGCTCAAAATACATCTGTTTTTGAACAAAAATGGTTTTTGAGTGTTTTTGATTAATTTGAAGTTGATTTTGTGGATAAAATTCAAAATTCCAAGAATTAAAGTTGTTCCAAATCAATTCCGAATCAAAACCTGATTAAGATCATTGAAATTCACAAACTTTTGAAAATCAGAGATCAAAATAACCGTTTTTCAAACCTGAAATGGGCGAACCTGGAACATAGGTGGGCGAACCTGAAAATTTTTGGGCGAATCTGAGTGAATTTTGGTCGAACCTGAGACATTTCTGGGCGAACCTGGAATTTAGTGTTTAGTCAAACATAGGAGAAATGATGACTCAAGTGAGTTGTCAGGGAGTGTCTTGAGTTCTGATACAGATTCAGAACAGAGTGAATCAAGAAAGAGTGATACCTCAAATGGTGATGCAAAATCTGATAATGGTAATAAATCAGATGATGAGGTAAGTGCTAGTTGTTCTAAATGTGTCAAGTTGAATTGTGAATTGATGACACTTATTGAGGACAAACAGAAACTAGCAAACGATCTAGAAAATTGTAAAAACCAAATTAAAGTTTTTGAAAAGAATGAAAAAGATTTGTTAATAAAATTGAATCTTTAAAGAAAGAAATGTTAGAAATGAATAAAAGTTTTTCAAAGAATAATCTCACATCAAAATTGGGAATCACAACACCTTGTGTTGCTAATCCTGATTGTGAAGTAAAACCAAAGTTTGAACAGAAAACTGAAAATGTTGAAACAACTTCAGAATCTGAATCTGAAGAAAAACCCATATTCTGTTTTCCTGAAGGAGTTGAAGGATCCTACATGGTGGAAGGACATGACAAATTGATTTTCAACAAAGATTTTCTAATTGAAAATATCGAACAATCTTTACTTAAATGTATTTTTGTTGATAATATTGATTTGTTAAATCAATTTAGAAATCAATTTGATCATCTTCATTTTGAACTCAGTCCTAACCAACATGAGAATAAAGAGGATCAAAAGAAAAATATTGAAAAGCAAAAGGCTGAAAATAAGAAAGGTCCTAATGTAAAGGGACCAAAACCAAACAAATCGAAAGGAAATGATCAGATGAAAAATTCTTATCAAAAGAATTCAAGAAATTTCTCATCTAGATCATATGACTATTATGATTATTCATATAACTCTCGATTTGATGGTTACTGGAGAGACAACTCACCACAGTATTCTCATCGTTATGTTGAACGGAGAAGCTGTTTTGAATGTGGTGAAGTTGGTCATATTGCAGCTCATTGTCCCTATTGGTATTGGGATGACGGGTATGCATGTGATTTTGAAGAGTATAGGTCTTGTTATAACTGCGGAGAGTGTGGGCATTTAGTTGCTTACTGTCCGTATGTTAAACAGAAAAAGACTGAAGTGAAATTTTCTAGAAATTCAGGCAATGTCAGAAAGCCTGTATCCCCAAAACCAATCAAGAAGCAAAAGGGGAAACAGGTTGTGTATGACAATCGTAACAAAATTGCCTTGAATAAAAATGAAGATTGTGTACGGGTTGCTGAGGTAAGGGGGAGTTCTAAGGCTAAGCCTAAGAATAACTCTAAGCCTGGGTCTTCATCAGTTAAGTCTGAGAAGATTCCAAACAAAGTTCAGAAGCAGGTTTCAAATAAGAAATCTGAAAAATCAGAAATTAAAACAATTTCAACAAAATCCAAAATAAACTCTGAACGTGTTTGGAAACCCAAAGCACTTTCTAAATCAATAGCAATTTCTACTTCAAATCAATCCATTGAAAAACCAATTGATTTTTCAAAAGGAGAATGGATTGATGTTCCGAGGATTGATGACCTTGGACGACCCATCATTGTGAAGGGATGGGTACCTCTCACGTGCTAATTGTTTAATTAGTGTGCAGATTGTTCCAGACAGACCTATTAGCTATTCTTTGATAAGCTGATAGTGGAGCATCTGTATACAAGCTATTTATTGGAGAGGTGAAGGTCAATTAAGGGATATTGAAGAATGAAAACATGATTTCAACAGAGAGGAAAGTGTTCGTAGTCTGTTTCCAACCTGTGAAGCCGGAAAACATTGCAATCTCATGCAATTGCTCTCAGGTGTTGGATTTCAACAACAGATACGACAGAATGGTTTATTCTAAACTCTTTTATCTTGGTTAATGGTTTTTACTAATTGAAAGATAAAAGTGAGTCAAGCAATCTGAGTGGAAAATGGTTTTTGAAACTCAATGAGTAAACCGCATCGGATATCATTTTATTTTGTTTTTCCTTCAAAAGTTTAAAAAATCCAAAAATATGCGTATTTTTAGATTTTTAGGTTTTTAGGGGGAGAAAATTTCAGAAAAATCAAAATAAAAAATAGAAAATCAAAAATGTGTTTTCCTGGAGAAAAAGAAGAGATGATAGTACGTCAATGGACTGTCAGACTACTCTAAAAACAAAAATGAATTGATAAACATTGAGTAGCCATTACAATTATATATTGGTAGGCTTGAAATCAAAGTTTAAAGTTCAGCATGGTGATATAAACTTAAAATCAATAACTGATAATCATGTGGATCAACGTATCGTTGGCATATGGTCTCAGTACCGAAATTTCGTTTGATAGATTGCCAAAATCAGAGGTTTCGGGTCGTTATATTGAAAGTTATCTGGGGATGGCCTAACTGATCTTTTGCTGTATTGATTTACAGACCTAGATTCAGTCAGGGTATCTTATTAAAAGAGCTAATAAAGCCAAAACCATAAGTTACCGAATGAGGAACTTAACATGTGTGATGATAATCAAAGATTATCTAATGCATCGTATCAATACTATGATGAAAATCATGTATGATATTAGTCCTCACCCTGGTAGAGTGCACAAGTCACTTTGAAGCATTAATTTGCTAACCTGTCACCACTGTGCCTCATACCTTGTAACTAACGGATAACTTCAGTATAATCACGCGTTACGATGAAGCTTTGTACAATTCTTGATACGGGTATGTGTCGCGAATGCGGGGACCATAGATTACTCAGTATCTAATATTACCATAACGTATCTAAAGTGCTGAGCAATGAATGATGATTTTGAGTTTAAGTGGACAAACATACTGGTAATGGTTGTTTTGATCAAAAAGAGTTATGACTGACTGTTTCAATACTGATATGATCCTCTTAACCGGAAAATTCACAAAAATATGTTGAATTTACTTTTATGCAATTACATTTGAAAATTCAAAAAGATTTTTGGTGTGTTTTACCATAAACTTAAAAAAAAAATCAAAAAGTTTTGTTTCAATTTTTATTTTTGATAACCGATGTTGGGATACTGAATGTGAAGGCTCAGATACTTAAAAGTTGAAAAAGATTGCAAATGTTCAAGTTTCTGGTATACATTGAAAATGTTTTATAGTTCAGGGGGAGAACTATTAAGGGTCAAAAGGAATGTGAAGAGTACTTCCGAGATTTTTGTCGTGTCTAACGCCGGTTGTAGTTTTTGCAGTTTTTAGTAAATTTTTCTGCAGAATCAAAAACAACAGGTGCACTACTCATGACTCATCGACAAAGAGTGTAACCGAACAAGACCCAAACCTGAACATCAAGATTACCAGAACAACAGAGGCCAGTAAAAGGTTAAAGAAATGATGAAGATTGAAGAAATCAAGATTATCGTCTATATTCATCTCTGGATCATAAAATGACAAAGCCAAGATTTCTTAAGTCTGTCTGAGATTTCAAAGCTTACTGGAGAGATAGACAGGAACTTCGACACAAACGTGCATGAAGATGGAAAGTTTTCAATCAAGACTTGAAGAATTGATAACTTTCTGATTTGGTATATCACTAGCTAGGTCCAAGGGGGAGATTGTTAGTGCATTATTCATGTATGTCCCTAGCTAGTGATCCGGTACAGAATGTCGAAGGTTCAGATAATCAGAAAACGACCAAGACTTAAACACGAAGACAATCCAATCAATAGTCGAGGGGGAGTTTGTAGATGCACGAAATGCGACTAGTGATTGGATCTACAAAGTTAACATGTGTTAAAAGTTTTGCTGATGGGTTGAAAGTGGAAAAAGTGGGCGAAGGTGGAAGAATATGGGCGAATGTAGAATCAAACTGGGCGAATGTGGAAAGATTCCACATTCGTACCTTAGAAATGGGCGAATGTGGAAAGTGTCCACATTCGCACCATGAAAAGGGGCGAACCTGCAGACACTATAAATAGATTTTGTGAGTTTTTGAGATAGAGAGAGTTATCAGTTGTGTGTGTGTTCAGGTTAGGTTCCAGGTTGATTTTGTGAAAGTGTGTAACTGATCTAGATTAACCTAAGTGTCATTGTAATTGAATATTTGAAAAGGTTTATCTATGAAAAAGCATTGAAAATGATATTGATTGTGTTTTGATTTGAGTTTTATCTGTTTGTTCAAAGCTAGGGTTTCCGCACCTGGTTTTGTAACTTGTATGATCAATTAATCCTGTTTTAGTCAAAATCTTTCGCTCACAGTTACTTCAAACAACTGTTACTAAGGTCTGTTCCATAAACATATCATCTATGGAACAGATCTTAGTAACAGCTGTTTGAAGCAACAACTGTTTTGGACAGCTCTTCTTAACATACCCAGTGCTCTGGAACAAACCTTAGTAACAGACTTTTCTTGCAACAAATGATTGACTTATTGATTTGGTCTTTATTAAACAGACCTTAAACGTTTGTTACTAAGCTCTGTTTCATAATAAAATGCTCGCGTTTTTTTTCGTTTTTTGTATAGTACTATGGTACTCGTTGGAAAGATAATAAAACGATCGTTAATTTGGTGTAATTTTTTTTCAAAAAAATGTCGTTTAATAAAGTTATTAATGTTTAAAAATCATGGGGGAAAGTGCATGTTCCATGTACATGAGACAGAAAAAATAACTTAATAGTAGATGGAGTATCCAGGACCCATTTAATTGACCAGGTAAAATGAGCAGGAAAAACTTAAAGGAAGCACCCATAAGGTGACATGTGTCCCTCATTGGATTTGATTTATATATTATAGAAGATGTGTATGTATGAAATCAATTAACAAGACAGTGCCTTAGAAAATCATTAACTTATGTGTGGAATAGGGCCGATTACTAGGTGATTAAGGGTCGAAGGTCGGGTAGACATGAGGCCGATTTATTTACAATAAAACTAGAAGAGTTGTTTAGTCGAATAAGTACCTAGTTGATGCAAAGGTGTGATCGAATGATAGGACCTTCGAGCTTCTAGTTGCTTCCCAATCTCGAGTCTTGAAGCTTGGAAGGGAAGATGGGTATGGCTTTAGTGTGTGGTGTGATTAGCTGAGTGTTTGGATAAAGGAAAAGAGAGGAGTTTTGTGGTGTGACTTAGGATTGATCTTGGGTTCTATATATAGTGGCCGATTGTAGTGAGGACAAGAACACAAAAGGTAGGGCTAATCACATTGGATGAAGTGGTGATCCATGGTTTAATCATTAAATGGTATAAGATAGTGACACATGATAACATGCATTCCATTGATTATAATTGATTTTGTGAACAAGAGGTTACAATTAGGAAAGGTGAACTTGCTTTAGAGGTTTGTCATGGTTTGTTTTGGTGTCTAATCTAGTGTATATGGACAACTAAGCACAGGATCATGCGTTCTTTGTGTGTTTCGGCCGAGTACAAGACAAGATATGGTGGCATCAATCTTAGTGACAGTGATGTGTGGTCCTTGTTCTTCCTAAATCCGATTGGTGCTTAGTTTACTAGGGAAAGTTCTATCTCATGGAAATTGTACTTATGATTGTGGTCTTGATCCATATTAATGAAATGTTCGCACATACCATGTGGTAAGGTCAAGGGCCCAAATTAGTATAATAAGGTTGTCATGATGAGCTAATGATAGTGACTTGTGATGATTGTCCTTGTCTTGTGTTTCTTTTCAGCTAGTGAGGTGTCAAGGGAAGAAAGTTTATCAAATGTTGGTACAAATCCTACTAGAATCATGGTTATCATAGATTTAAAAAGGACTTGAGGTGTTGTCTTGATGTTTCAGCTGAAAAGAAAGAGGACAAGGGAAGGATCATTCTTGTGTTGGGTTGTAATCACAATGTTGGAAATCAAACTACTAATAACATGTGTTTTATACTTGATGATTTAAAAATTTTCAGTAGTGATGATTTAGAGGAAATAGATATTCTGCATCAACTGGCCATGTTAAGCATTAAAACTAACAAAATTTTATAAAAGGTCAGATAGAAAATTTCCACGATCGAACAATCAAACAAAAGTTGGTTTTGACAAATCTAAACTAAGATGTCATAAGTGTCAGAAGTTGAGACACTTTTGCTAGAGAGTGTAGAATCTCTAGCTACAACCAATCACATTTTGGAAATCAATCAAGCTCCAGTTACAACATAAATCAAGGATCACAAGGAAGTGCTCACTTTGCCGCCTCACCAAATTTCATATAATCTCAGGCACAATTCTAACAATATGAGCCACGATTCAGTATGTTTAGATGCTCATTTAGCAACAGGGCCAACACCAACAACAAATGCCTTCCACTGCTGCTCAACCTCCACAAGCTCAACAACCCAGCCAACAAAGTCTTTTTGCTTCAGGGTATATTGATTAGAGCAGCCTTCCATATGACACATCTGAGTGTAGCCAAGATGCTGACAACAAGAACTTTGACATCAAATGGGGAGAACCAGATAATGACAGAAAGAACTTTGCCTTAATGGCTTTTGAGGGATCTTCCTTTACTTCTGCATTATCACAAGTTTCACAGGCTTCCCATTTAAAGCTTTGTTCAAATTCATGCAAAGAAGCATTTGCTTTAATTAGGGAAACCAATGTTGTAACATCCCATTTTAAGATTTCACAAGATCAGGAAAATGGAAGCCGTAGTTTGGGTCCATGATGTCAAAGACCCAAACTACAAGGATTATTTGTGTAATTTATACCCTTTCCGTTATAAGCATAACTAGATATGGAGGTAAACTCATAATATAGTTAGTGGGACTAACAACGCTAATCAAGTTGTAAGAAAGTAAAGGTTTGAGCTAAACGTGGGAAGTACCATAATACGAGGACTAAACTTGTAATTATGCCTAACTTGGCTAAATTCTTGTAAGTTTATTTTAAAATGGGGTTGGCATGTCACATGATGTAATTATAAGGGTAGATATGGGTGAAATTGGAGGTGTTTGTTGTAATTAACAAAGAAACCCAAAGTAAAGGGACTAAAGTTGATAATTGGGGAAACTTCACAAAAATCTGCATTTTTATGGTGGGGGTCAACATTTTGTTTGGGGTTTTCATCTTTGGGAAGCTTCTCATAAACCTAACACACATACAAGCACTAACCCAAGATGATTTCATAATATCCTGTGGTGCATGTATAAATTAAAGCCAAGATTGGATGATTATGAGGGTATCAAGCTAAGGTATGAATTATTTAACACTAGATGATGGATTCTTGGTTAAGAAGGTATTACATGATGAAATAGTAGAGTTCATACAAAATTGATATGTGAATCTATGTAGAAATTAGTTGTAAGAGATGATTGGAACTTGTATTACATTAATCTTGTATAAATTATGTAAATGGGAGAAAATCTCATAAGATTGGAAGTGGTTGTTGGCTTGGTGTAATCCAAGATCATTCTTGGTTAAATTATTGGATATTTGGAAAAGAAAGTGATGATTTTCTATGTTTGTTAACTAGTGAATAAAAGGTATGTGATGTAGGTAAATAATATGATGATTAATGTTATGAACTAGGAAAGTAGGCATGAGATACTTGTACATTGAGCTTAGAATGTTGTATGCACACCAATTGTTTGATGAAATGTCTAGATGAATATGATGTATGAATTTGTATGCATTAGTAGTGTGTACATTATGCTTAAATAGTATGATGCACACCATGTGTTGGTTAATTGGTATGATGAATGATCTTGTATGTTAGTGAGATATGAATATGATGTTTATGGTGAAATTCATATGATCTAGTACATCAATATGGACATATGTTTCTAAGTAGGAAGTTTGTATAGATGGAAGTTGACTTTCTAGAAAGTCAACAATGTTAAAATAACATGGTTATTCTTTCTAGCATGATTGTGAGATTGGGGATTCCGTGTGAAACACATTAGTTTGGTTATGTGACATATATGATGTTAAGTTTAATTGCTTGGATGACGAATCAAAAGAGTGGGAAGTTATGTTTTATGCATGTTAGAAATTGACCTATGCAAGTCAATGTGATACATGAGTTGGATATGATTGGTTTATGAATGAACATGTATGCTAACAATGATGTGAACATGATGATATGAAGGGTAGGAATGATGGACTCAAGCATGGGAAGCTAATGGGTCAAGATGAGGCTAGTAAACAAGCATGAACTTGGAGGACTTGGAGGACTTGAAGGGTATGATATCGAATTTATATGTTCATGTAGTATGGGAATCTTAAAGGAAACAAGTAATTAATGGTTGTGCCAAGGTAAGAAATGTGGTAATGGGTCAACCGTAGACTTGACCCATGCTTGGTTACATATAGAGAGGACAAGCGAGACATGATAATTTATATTGGATGATGTTTTTTTTTACTTAACATAAGTTAAATTAGTAGGCGAATGGGAAGCCATTAGGCGTTGTCACACCCCGACTTTTCCCTCGTCGGTTGTGACGTTTGGTGCCTTTGCCAATGCAGCGGAAAGATGCATCTAAGACTATGGTTCCCTGAACGCCAATTCTAACCCTCTCGGATCCCCGATCCCAACTGTCACCTACTCCAACCGTGCCGTTACCATAGCTTAAACCTGAAAAACATACTTAAAAAGTCAACATAAAGCTGGTGAGTTCATAAGTTTGGCAAAAATGTTACCAAAAGTTCCAAGAATGTTACCGAGAGATACCAAGTTCAACGTGTCAATACTATTTTAAATGTAAACCAAAGTACGCTATCTAGGCGTATGTTTTGTTACTACTACGATTGTAAAACCATTACTAGACGGTTACCAATGTTCAGCCCGAGTGTGTTCTGCAATGTTACCAATGTTACCAGTTCGAGACAATATGCACCCGCCTGACCCTACAAGCCGTCGAGTGGGGTTTGTCAGACCCAATAGATCTATCCACATTTCCCCCGTTGTGCATCCCCGCACATTCATGGTTTCCCCGGGACTTTAAAAGATCGTATAGTAACCCGTAATAACCCATAGTATGACAACAGTTCTCAAAACATAGTTCAACGCATGTTTTCTCCCCCAAAAGTAAAAACAAAGAAAGTGTGGCCGTGAACTCACGCAACCCGTTTCATTTTCCAAAACTTTGTTTGCTTTAAATTCCCCAGTTTTTCATAAAAGAAGCTTGTCTTCCCCCCGAAAACATTTACAAAAGCAGTAAAAAGTGGGGCTATAAACTCACCTTAATGTCCATGCTAAGCTACCAAACAAGCCTGAAACCTTGACCGACTTCCTCGTGCCCTAATTACCAACAAAGGACACCTTAACAATCTATCACACATAAGCCGAGCTTAATAACCGCTTAAAAGATAGTCTACCCGACTGCCTAGACTTGTGTGTACCAACACAAGTCTTAATACGCTTTAACTCGACGAACCAATCGTGACTTATCTTAATTCACGAGTGACATACAACATAGTACCCAAGTTTCACACTTGTCACTATTCGTGTGTAAACCTTGTTGGACTATAACCCCGAAACGTATAATTATCCTGAGCCGAAGATCATCTCGTAAATCATTTTGGAAAATACTCTTTGAGGAAAAACAAATTTAGTTATTAAAACCGATTAATATCATTTGTTACTTTTTCTCAAATATCGCTTGAAAATCATCTTTACTGTTATAAATAGTTAGTCTTTGAAAATACTTCGATTTTGTAGATAATGCACTTGTCCAAAATAGTTAAGGGGATTTATTTTTAGAAAGAATAACAGCAGTTCGTTATGCTTTGATTTTTATAAAATTTGGACAGAGTCTTCTCTGTTTTTGTACAAACCAGACAACACTCGTTGTCTACAATTTCCCCAAATCAACTTTCAAACACAAGTTATCAAATCCTTTTATCCAAAATTCCGATTCACGAGACTATACGTTTCGACATCTATCTATACTTGAACCTATAAATATATATATATATATACCAATATATATATAATATAGTCCGACAATATAGTCCAATGTTATTTAGTTTGATGTCCGATATCATAAGTCACGTCAAGTTAACCGTTTACCAAATCGTTCGATATAATAAAGTTACCGTTCATTATTATTATTCGGTCCGTTCGCGAGTTAAAACTAATTCGTCCATATCAATATATTTATAAATTTATAATATTCATAAACATAATAATATTTATAAATTCATAAATTAATAAATATACGATATCTTTAATTAATAAAATACAAATTAAGGTATACCAAATCGTACGCGCGTAACCCGGGTCTGTCTCGAACGCCGTGTTGACCGAATTGACTGTTGACCATCTTTTGACTCGGTTGACCGTGACCCATTTAACTCTAACCGAACCAAATCTGACCCATAACTAAAATCCCGAGTTGAACCTGACCAACCATCATAATCCAGATTTGACAAGGGTTGAACCCAACTCAATGCATGACTCGACAACAAAACGAAAACGACCGAAAACTAGATCGAAACAAGATTCAAACCACATCCTTAACCACAAGATAAACCCGAGCAGATCTGACCCGAGACAAACTCTACGACCAGACCCGAACAACCAAAATGACCAACTTGTAATCTGTGACCGGAGACAAAAATAACCCATAACCGGACCAAACAAACCAATAACCATAACCATGGCCGCCATCAGCCACCACCAACAACCCTAACCATGGTCGTCGCCATCACCTCCACAACCACCACCATAACTGGACCACAACACTACCTGCCCCGTCGCTACTACCCTTCTGAACCAGACCACAAAACCCAAGCACATGTAGCCCCATCGGAAATCCGAACCACCACCGAACACCACCTGAACCAATAACCATAACCTGTAACCATGACCACCACGGCAGACCACTACCACTACTATCGGCAACCATAACCCATCAAACCCTTCACCACTTGACCCGAGTTAAAACCCAAAGACCCGGACCAAAACACACCGCCGAGCGCCGCCTCCATCTGGAACCAAACAATCACCCGAACCAACACCATAGCCCACCGGTTTGTAAATCCCACTTAAAACCAGAATCATCGTGAGCCATCATCTAGTCCTGTCACCGTGGTCTCCTAACCGAGTTCAAAACACCACGACACCACCGAGCTCTGCCATCACGGTGGTGGTGGTCAAAATGATAGAGAGGGATCGATGAGAGAGGTTTAGAGAGAGAACAGAGATGATGCTAGGGCTTTCTAGAGAGAGAGTAGAGGGAGAGAGAGAGAGAGAGAGAGAGAGAGAGAGAGAGAGAGAGTGACGGCAGTTTGTTGTGTGGGAGGAAGAAGGATATGTTGGTTTTATAGGTAGGGTTTCCTAGGTGGGTTTCTACCGCGTATCGAACCCGTATAAACGTAAAACATCTCGGTTTTATTCTAGGCCCGATAATTAATTATAAAAAGTAGTCGGTTTTCTTTGAAATCTTAAATAAAGCTAAACCAAGCAAAAATATAAACATTTTCGTCGACTGGCACGTGCGTTCGATGCACGCCTTTACATCACATCAATTAAATCGGTCGTAGTTTCCATTGTTAAAACGATCCGTAAACTTCCGAAACTCAATAATTAACAATATTTATAATAAGTAATTATTTAAAATCACATCGGTATTAATCAGAAGTTGCCGGTTGTCACATTCTCCCCATGTTACAGAAATTTTGTCCTCAAAATTTAAGGTAGGATATGTCCGAAGAACCAATGGGAGCACAACAAAAGAGTCAACGGGCGTGTCAGTACAAATGGCACAAGATAAAGTTTCAGGATCAACTGAATGCAAAGTGCAGACAATAACATTGTCAACAATTACTATTGGAGCTCCTCGAATAAACAACTAGTGCACCAACTTTCTCATTACACACCGCAAGGTGTGTTTGGATATAAGGAAATAACAAACAAGTTGATAAAAGTAAGACATGCCAATAAAGATAACACATTATTCCAAGTCGATTGAATATTCACCGCAAGGTGCTGTATCAATTCCCAGCAATTTGTTTCAACCGAAGTGTCGACATTAAAGAAACTCAACGACGAGGTATCAAAAGATTCATTGCCCACAATGGCCTGTCTCATCAAGACTAGAAAGCAAGCATTACGAGCAACGTAATGATAAACAAAAATCATTAATGAAATGGTTGTTCGATGTGAAGCCCTACAATGGACCTTCACAAATTTAAAGAATCCAAACATACAATGGTTGACACGTGTACAATACACGTGTCTAGTTCTGTGAAAAGAATAAGGAATCAACAAAATTTATAATCCTTTACGATAGAACGTTGAAGACCACAAACACAAAAGAAGAGAGAAGTGAATCATACTCAAAAGATATAACTAGGTTCTAAAACAGGAACCTTAGAAGCTCGAGAAACAAGAACCTCAAGATCTTAAACTGGTTCAAGAAAAGCAAAGTCACAAATGATACGAACATGGGAGAATCAGCAATCTCGTCCGCAACACAAAAGAATGAATAACCCTTATCTCCTATTTATATATACAACGATATATAACAATATAGATACCCCCATGATAGAAATTCTTAGAATTATCAAGTGCCAGTAAATTTGCAATAACGTAACGTCTATGTTATCGAAAAATTACCTCACCAGATCATTCTATTAACTTCCATCAGGAGTTATATCACAAGCACTTGTTTTATTCACATAATAACACGTATATATTACGTAATATGGTGTTTGTCGTGTGCGCCACTTTTTCCAATGCTCTTCCCGCCCGCATTCCAGCTTCGCAGCATTATCGGCAAAACGAGGTGCCTCATCAAGACGTTTCCCACCCGATTCGACCTTGACGACCTAGCATACTCCAAACCCGGGATGCGAGACCGCGGATGTTACAACAATCCTTTTGCCAACTCGTCCAACTAAGATGACACGTATGAGCGTTCTAGATACGTCCAAGCTTGTGTCGACAACCATTGTGATACGTACTCATATAAATTTTACGTGAATGCGCACAGTATATAAACAAGTAAATTGTTCCTCATACGAAGAAACAATGACTCAGCTAACTCTATGTGAATAACCACTCTGATATCTAAAGCGATGACTCGCCAGTCACTAGTGAGGTACACCTAG
This sequence comes from Ambrosia artemisiifolia, assembly GCA_032199755.1. Classification (NCBI taxonomy): domain Eukaryota; kingdom Viridiplantae; phylum Streptophyta; class Magnoliopsida; order Asterales; family Asteraceae; genus Ambrosia; species Ambrosia artemisiifolia. The sequence continues at coordinate 45,069,170 of CM063519.1, read as the reverse complement.
CCATCACGTGCAATTACCCCTTTCTATATACAATTATAGAAAATTCTAACTTCCTATTCACATAAGAAAAATAAATGTTCCTTGCGCCGAAGGAATGTACACTGAGCTACTGTGATACACTAATAGTCATGCAACTGATTTGGCAACGGTTGGAATTTCAGTTCCTAGGCGTTCGTGCTAAATATTGTGTCTTAGAAATTTCGGTCCTTACTTCAAAACAAACTCAGGTTAAAGCCTAGATATCCACCAATACACCTAATTCGCTAAAACCTATGGCTCTGATACCAAACTGTCACACCCCGACTTTTCCCTCGTCGGTTTGTGACGTTTGGTGCCTTTGCCAATGCAGCGGAAATATGCATCTAAGACTCTGGTTCCCTGAACGCCAATTTTAACCCTCTAGGATCCCCGATCCCAACTGTCCCCTACTCCAACCGTGCCGTTACCATAGCTTAAACATGAAAGACATACTTAAAAAGTCAACATAAAGCTGGCGAGTTCATAAGTTTTGCAAAAATGTTACCAAAAGTTCCAAGAATGTTACCGAGAGATACCAAGTTCAACGTGTCAATACTATGTTAAATGTAAACCAATGTACGCTAGCTAGGCGTATGTTTTGTTACTGCAACGATTGGAAAACCATTACTAGACTGTTACCAATGTTCAGCCCGAGTGTGTTCTGCAATGTTACCAATGTTACCAGTTCGAGACAATATGCACCCGCCCGGCCCTACAAGCCGTCGAGTGGGGTTTGTCAGACCCAATAGATCTATCCACATTTCCCCCGTTGTGCATCCCCGCACATTCATGGTTTCCCCCGTGACTTTAAAAGATCGTATAGTAACTCGTAATAACTCATAGTATGACAACAATTCTCAAAACATAGTTCAACGCATGTTTTCTCCCCGAAAAGTAAAACCAAAGAAAGTGGGGCCGTGAACTCACGTAACCCGTTTCATTTTCCAAAACTTTGTTTGCTTTAAATTCCCCAGTTTTTCATAAAAGAAGCATGTCTTCCCCCCGAAAACATTTACAAAAGCAGTAAAAAGTGGGGCTATGAACTCACCTTAATGTCCATGCTAAGCTAGCAAACAAGCCTGAAACCTTGACCGACTTCCTCGTGCCCTAATTACCAACAAATGACACCTTAAAAGTCTATCACACATAAGCCTAGCTTAATAACCGCTTAAAAGATAGTCTACTCGACTGCATAGACTTGTGTGTACCAACACAAGTCTTAATACGCTTCAACTCGACGAACCAATCGTGACTTATCTTAATTCACGAGTTACATACAACATAGTACCCAAGTTTTACACTTGTCACTATTCGTGTGTAAACCTTGTTGGACTATAACCCCGAAACGTATAACTATCCTGAGCCGAAGATCATCTCGTAAATCATTTTGGAAAATACTCTTTGAGGAAAAACAAATTTAGTTATTAAAACAGATTAATATCATTTGTTACTTTTTCTCAAATATCGCTTGAAAATCATCTTTACTGTTATAAATAGTTAGTCTTTGAAAATACTTCGATTTTGCAGATAATGCACTTGTCCAAAATAGTTAAGGGGATTTATTTGTAGAAACAATAACAGCAGTTCGTTATGCTTTGATTTTTATAAAATTTGGGCAGAGTCTCCTCTGTTTTTGTACAAACCAAACAACACCCGTTCTCTACAATTTTCCCCAAATCAACTTTCAAACAGAAGTTATCAAATCCTTTTATCCAAAATTCCGATTCACGAGACTATACGTTTCGACATCTATCTATACTTGATCCTATAAATATATATATATATATATATATATATACCAATATATATAATGTAGTCCGACAATATAGTCCAATGTTATTTAGTTTGATGTCCGATATCATAAGTCACGTCAAGTTAACCGTTTACCAAATCGTTCGATATAATAAAGTTACCGTTCATTATTATTATTCGGTTCGTTCGCGGGTTAAAACGAATTCGTCCATATAAATATATTTATAAATTTATAATATTCATAAACATAATAATATTTATAAATACATAAATTTATAAATATACGATAGCTATAATTAATAAAATAAGAATTAAGGTATACCAAATCGTACGCGCATAACCCGGGTCTGCCTCGAACGCCGTGTTGACCGAATTGACTGTTGACCATCTTTTGACTCGGTTGACCGTGACCCAATTTAACTCGAACCGAACCAAATCTGACCCTTAACTGAAATCCCGAGCTGAACCTGACCAACCACCATAATCCAGATTTGACAAGGGTTGAACCCAACTCAAAGCATGACCCGACAACAAAACGAAAACGATCGAAAACTAGATCAAAACAAGATTTAAACCACATCCTTAACCAAAACATAAACCCGAGCAGATCTAACCCGAGATGAACTCTACGACCAGACCCAAACAACCAAAACGACCAACTTGTAATCTGTGACCGGAGACCAAAATAACCCATAACCGGACCAAACAAACCAATAACCATAACCATGGCCGCCATCAGCCACCATCAACAAGCCTAACCATGGTCGTTGCCATCACCTCCACAACCACCACCATAACCGGACCACAACACTACCTGCCCCGCCGCTGCTACCCTTCTGAACCAGACCACAAACCCTTCACCACTTGACCCGAGTTAAAACCCAAAGACCCGGACCAAAACACACCCACGAGTGCCGCCTCGATCTGGAACCAAACAACCACACGAACCAACACCATAACCCACCGGTTTGTAAATCCCACTTCAAACTAGAATCATCGTGAGCCATCATCTCGTCCTGTCACCGTAGTCTCCTAATCGAGTTCAAAACACCACGACGCCACCGAGCTCTGCCATCACGGTGGTGGTGGTCAGAATGATAGAGAGGGATCGATGAGAGAGGTTTAGAGAGAGAACAGAGATGATGCTAGGGCTTTCTAGATAGAGAGTGAGTGACGGCAGTTTGTTGTGTGGGAGGAAGAAGGATATGTTGGTTTTATAGGTAGGGTTTCCTAGGTGGGTTTCAACCGCGTATCGAACCCGTATAAACGTAAAACGTCTCGGTTTTATTCTAGGCCCGATAATTAATTATAAAAAGTAGTCGGTTTTGTTCGAAATCTTAAATAAAGCTAAACCAAGCAAAAATATAAACGTTTTCATCGACTGGCACGTGCGTTCGATGCACGCGTTTACATCACATCTATTAAATCGGTCGTAGATTCCATTGTTAAAACGATCCGTAAACTTCCGAAACTCAATAATTAACAATATTTATAATAAGTAATTATTTAAAATCACATCGGTATTAATCGGAAGTTGCCGGTTGTCACATTCTCCCCATGGTACAGAAATTTTGTCCTCAAAATTTAAGGTAGGATATGTCCGAAGAACCAATGGGAGCACAACAAAAGAGTCAACAGCCGTGTCAGTACAAATGGCACAAGATAAAGTTTCAGGATCAACTGAATGCAAAGTGCAGACAATAACTTTGTCAACAATTACTGTTGGAGCTCCTCAAATGAAACAACTAGTGCACCAACTTTCTCATTATACACCGCAAGGTGTGTTTGGATTTAAGGCAATAACAAACAAGTTGATAAAAGTACGACATGCCAATAAAGATAACACATTATTCCAAGTGGATTGAATATTCACCGCAAGGTGCTGTATCAATTCCCAGCAATTTGTTTCCACCGAAGTGTCGACTTTAAAGAAACTCATCGACGAAGTATCAAAAGATTCATTGCCCACAATGGCCTGTCTCATCAAGACTAGAAAGCAAGCATTACGAGCAACGTAATGATAAACAAATCATTAATGAAATGGTTGTTCGATGTGAAGCCCTACAATGGACCTTCACAAATTTAAAGAATCCAAACATACAATGGTTGACACGTGTACAATACACGTGTCTAGTTCTGTGAAAAGAATAAGGAATCAACAGAATTTATAATCCTTTACGATAGAACGTTGAAGACCACAAACACAAAAGAAGAGAGAAGTGAATCATACTCAAAAGATATAACTAGGTTCTAAAACAGGAACCTTAGAAGCTCGAGAAACAAGAACCTCAAGATCTTAAACTGGTTCAAGAAAAGCAAAGTCACAAATGATACGAACAGGGGAGAATCAGCAATCTCGTCCGCAACACAAAAGAATGAATAACCCTTATCTCCTATTTATATATACAACGATATATAACAATATAGATACCCCCATGATAGAAATTCTTAGAATTATCAAGTGCCAGTAAATTTGCAATAGCGTAACGTCTATGTTATCGAAAAATTACCTCACCAGATCATTCTATTAACTTCCATCAGGAGTTATATCACAAGCACTTGTTTTATTCACATAATAACACGTATATATTACGTAATATGGTGTTTGTCGTGTGCGCCACTTTTTCCAATGCTCTTCCCGCCCGCATTCCAGCTTCGCAGCATTATCGGCAAAACGAGGTGCCTCATCAAGACGTTTCCCACCCGATTCGACCTTGACGACCTAGCATACTCCAAACCCGGGATGCGAGACCGCAGATGTTACAACAATCCTTTTGCCAACTCGTCCAACTAAGATGACACGTATGAGCGTTCTAGATACGTCCAAGCTTGTGTCGACAACCATTGTGATACGTACTCATATATATTTTACGTGAATGCGCACAGTATATAAACAAGTAAATTGTTCCTCATACCAAGAAACAATGACTCAGCTAACTCTATTTGAATAACCACTCTGATATCTAAAGCGATGACTCGCCAATCACTAGTGAGGTACACCTAGCCATCACGTGCAATTACACCTTTCTATATACAATTATAGAAAATACTGACTTCCTATTCACATAAGAAAAATAAATGTTCGTTGCGCCTAAGGGAAGCCATTAGGCGTGGTGCCTAATACCTCTTAACGGGTCGAAATGGACTTGCATATATAGTTAAATAAATATGAATGTTCGAAACCGAATGGGACGATAAAATATGTCCTTTGAGGCTTCAAAAAGGCTAAGGTTAAGTGTATATTTCTTTTGGGGTATCAATATCTTTGATTTTGTGCGAAATCCCCAAAGTTAGTAGCGAAACCGGTCAGGGGCGCAAGGTCAGAGCATGTCAGAGCACCTTGCGCTGGTGCCTTGTCAGCTTGCGCTGACCTTCTAATGTGGTTAAATAGGAGGCGCAAGGTGGCCAGCGCACCTTGCGCTGGTGTGCACCAGCATGCGCTCCCCACTGGAGTATTGTCCGTTTTTCATGTATTTTGATGTTTAGCTTATACGTGCAATCCTTATTCGCGTCTAACACATCGGCAAGCATTGTTAGACTTTTTGAATGCTAGGTATGGGTGTAGGAAGTAATAGGAATGTCGGATTTGCAAATATGACATAAGTACGGAATGATGCGTGTGTATGTAACTAATTTGATATGTGTGTATATATGGTAACAAGTACGGTAAGTAGTTTTGTTATGCTTTTGTAGATTGACCAATGTAATGTATGTATGGGTACTTATATCCGAGTTTGTGTGAGAGTTTTATGTTTGTAAAGGTTGGTCATTATGTGTAGATTGAGTATAGGATTGGAAATGTCATGTTGGTGCTAGTGAACACATGAAGGAAGAATGTAGATGAAGAATTTTAGATAAAACAGGATTATATGATCATACAAGTCACAATTCCAGGTGCGGAAACCCTAGAACTGAACAAAATGATAATACGCAAATCACAACACGTAAAATACCTTTTCAATCAACTTTTTATAGATAACTTGTTTCATAATGTTCATACAAAGACCTTTCAAGTTAATCTAAACACTTTCACACGACTTTAATCTAGAGAGAAACCTGACCTCAACACACACACTATCAACAACTACTCTAACTTACAAAATGAGCAAATCCTTTATATAGCCTCTGCACGTTCGCCCATTTCCAAGGTGCGAATGTGGACTTTGTCCACATTCGCCATGTTACCAGGTACGAACATACATTGTTACACTGAAGTCTTCCACATTCGCCCATTAGTATCTTCCTTCGCCCTTCAATACTCACCTTCGCCCTACCATATTCACATTCGCCCATCTACAAACAATCTAACACATGTTAAAGTCACAATCAAAATCATTAGTCACATAAAGTGCATCTACAAAGAATAACATGACGAGTCAAGATAAGTTGTGTAGGGGAATTGTATGCATGCATGTATTGTAGTGTTATTAATCCTTTATTATGAGAATGGTAATAAAGATGCAGGTATGTAAGTATGAATGCTTGGAAATTGGAGGTTAGGATCCGGATATCAGACCCGAACATGCAAAAGGCGTTTGAACAGGATCAATGAGTATTGTTGGATGTTATTTCCACATTATGAGTAAATTGCATGAAGTCACTTAACGAACTAACGAAACAGTTATGTGGTGATTGCAGGTTGTCTTGTCTACCTAGTAAAGTAAGGAAATGACAGAGATCGAGCAAGGACGCGGATTGTACGTGGTCACAGACACGTAACCAAATAAGATGAGTTGTGTTGAACATAATAAGAAACAATAAAACATGTAACACCTAAAATAACTCCTAGATATGGTTTCCAAACATTCGAAAATGTTTTTATAAAGCAAGAAATTTTCTAGTTCGTAATTCCGCTACGTATTTTCAATTAAAATGTTTAGGGTGTTATAAGTTGGTATCAGAGCCCTGGTTTGAGTGAAATCTTGTACAAGGAAGTAAGTACTTGAACTCAAACTTGTGTGCTCTTGAAATTACTGACCCGTACAATCCAAGACTCGATCAAGGCTCAAAGGTAGAATTTAATATTAACTCACATGACAGGCTAGAAACTAATTGTGGTGTTTATGTTAAGGTACGCTTTTGTGGATAATGAAGAAGTCTCAAGGACGCGATCCAAGATAGATCTCAAAAATTTGGGAAGGGTAGAATGCTCGCAGGTACGTAGTATTAATACCTTGGTACCGGTGGGAGAGAATTCTCAAGGATGATAAAATTAGATGGAAAAACAACCATGTTGTTAGGAAAGGAAATTGAAAATGTAGCACGAAGCTGAAAACCAGTCCCCAGGCATAAGGTAATGATTACATGAAGGCACGTGGATAGCATGTGGACTGTGCGCCTGGCCAGTGCACAAGAAGCACGCGATGCACGTGAGACCGTGAGAATCATCACAGGTATGCCTGGTAAAATTGGAAAGTAGGTGGTCGTGTGGGTGAATGGGTGGAATGAAACTTCTATAAAAGTGTGAACGTGAAGGGGGGATTCCCTTAGAAGATATCAAACTAAAACGTATGTATATTGTGCCTATAAATTAATTATGGCAATGAATGAATAAGTAACCAGGCGTCAGTTGTGGGTAAAGTAGACGACTCTCAAGTGATAGAGAGCAGTCTATATGAATGAAAGGTTTGAGTCCGTAGGTAAGTACGGATCAAACCTATATGAATGAAAGGTTGGAATGAAAGGTTTGAGTCCGTAGGTAAGTACGGATCAAACCTACATGAATGAAAGGTTGGAATGAAAGGTTTGAGTCTGGAGGTAAGTACAGATCAAACCTATATGAATGAAAGGTTGGAATGAAAGGTTTGAGTCCGTAGGTAAGTACGGATCAAACCTATATGAATGAAAGGTTGGAATGAAAGGTTTGAGTCCGTAGGTAAGTACGGATCAAACCTACATGAATGAAAGGTTGGAATGAAAGGTTTGAGTCCGTAGGTAAGTACAGATCAAACCTATATGAATGAAAGGTTGGAATGAAAGGTTTGAGTCCGTAGGTAAGTACGGATCAAACCTACATGAATGAAAGGTTGGAATGAAAGGTTTGAGCCCGTAGGTAAGTACATATCAAACCTATATGAATGAAAGGTTTGAATCCGTAAGTAAGCACGGATCAAACTTATATGAATGAAAAGTAGAAATAAAAAATTTGAACCCGTAGGTAAATACGGATCCAATATATATAAATTAAAGGTAGGAATTAAATATATGAATCCATATGTAAGCTCCTTCATTTACTCATTAGTCGGCTCATCCTTGATAACATGAGAATGTCGAATGACCATAAAGGAGCAAATGGGTGAAATTATAGAAATTGTAGAAATGACCTTGAATGGGTTAAATGGTGGAGATGTAAGAATATAGAATAACCCAAGTAATGAGTCAAATTGAGTAGGATGTTGTAGAAGTATTGAATGACCCATGAAACAAGTCATTTGGATAGGAATGGAGAAGATAATACATTTTTCTCCAACCAAGGTAAGACACAACGTTAGTTAAATATGCTTGTTGCGTGGCATATAAAAATGCATATATATATATATATATATATATATATATATATATATATATATATGTAATGGAAGATAGTAAGACGATATTGATGTGAGTTTATTTTCAGAGACCTGTGGAAACGAATGAATGATATTATGAATTGCAAGAATGCAATGTAGAAATTATTATAAAGTAGTTGAATATGGCGCAATTACTTTGAAAAGTCAAATTGTAGAAAATTTGCCAGATAGTGAATAAAACGTAAGGATCTTGCGTAGGAAAATGCAATAAGTAATGTAGTATAGCACGTAAACAGGAGATCAGGAAGGAAATGTATATAGTTAGACATTTCAGGTGAAAGACAACTTTCATGGACCAATGAAGGTCAACTTTCATGAATGTAAGGTATATGTCTAACCAATGATTTTGTAGATACGAATGGCCGAATTTATGGGTATGATGAAATCCACAAGACAGGTGATATGATGTTGACGAGTTGGAACTCATTGTGAATGAACTAGAGCAAGCTAAGTATGGCGTGGACTTGTGAAGGAGCGAGTCAAGCCGACATATGGATGGTTGGTTAATATTGTGAAAGGAAGGTTAGTACATTTGGATATTTTGTGATTGTTAAATAGAAAATTGATATGTTGAATAGTAACCCCGTATGAATGAATGGTAGCTCAAGCATGATGTATTTCGAAAGGTTTGACTTTAATGGTCAAAAGATGGATGAATCTTAGCTTAGACTTGGTGTTGTTAAGCGATGGACATATGTGTGTACAGTAAGTAGTGCTTGAAATTAACTAACAAACAAATAGGCATGAATAGAATGGCTCTGAAATTTACCAAAAAGGGGTGGGATGTATATGGTAGACGTATCGGTTCGGTAGTGACTAAAGAAGGAGTGAAAGACTAAAGAGGATTTATGAGTTAAACATGGAACTAATCGATCTATTATGTTTAATAAATGCTTGTAGACCTCTTGTAATACAAGAGCTTAAGAACAAAACATACACATATGCTTGCCACGAGTAAAGTTATTTCATGAACTATATGTGGGCTTGCGATATGGCATGATTGTTCTTTTTGAATGAAATGAATGAGTAAATAAATAAGTAGTGAACTCCTCATATGGTAGTAATGAAAGAGGCTTCGGGGACGAAACCTTCATTAATGGGGGTAGACTTGTAACATCCCATTTTAAGATTTCAAAAGATCAGGAAAATGGAAGCCGTAGTTTGGGTCCATGATGTCAAAGACCCAAACTACAAGGATTATTTGTGTAATTTATACCCTTTCCGTTATAAGCATAACAAGATATGGAGGTAAACTCATAATATAGTTAGTGGGACTAACAACGCTAATCAAGTTGTAAGGAAGTAAAGGTTTGAGCTAAACGTGGGAAGTACCATACTACGAGGACTAAACCTTTAATTATGCCTAACTTGGCTAAATTCTTGTAAGTTTATTTTAAAATGGGGTTGGCATGTCACATGATGTAATTATAAGGGTACATTTGGGTGAAATTGGAGGTGTTTGTTGTAATTAACAAAGAAACCCAAAGTAGAGGGACTAAACTTGACAATTGGGGAAACTTCTCATAAACCTAACACACATACAAGCACTAACCCAAGATGATTTCATAATATCATGTGGTGCATGTATAAATTAAAGTCAAGATTGGATGATTATGAGGGTATCAAGCTAAGGTATGAATTATTTAACACTAGATGATGGATTCTTGGTTAAGAAGGTATTACATGATGAAATAGAAAAGTTCATACCAAATTGATATGTGAATCTATGTAGAAATTAGTTGTAAGAGATGATTGGAACTTGTATTACATTAATCTTGAATAAATTATGTAAATGGGAGAAAATCTCATAAGATTGGAAGTGGGTGTTGGCTTGGTGTAATCCAAGATCATTCTTGGTTAAATTATTGGATATTTGGAAAAGAAAGTGATGATTTGCTATGTTTGTTAACTAGTGAATAAAATGTATGTGATGTAGGTAAATAATATGATGATTAATGTTATGAACTAAGAAAGTAGGCATGAGATACTTGTACATTGGGCTTAGAATGTTGTATGCACACAAATTGTTTGATGAAATGTCTAGATGAATATGATGTATGAATTTGTATGCATTAGTAGTGTGTACATTATGCTTAAATAGTATGATGCACACCATGTGTTGGTTAATTGGTATGATGAATGATCTTCTATGTTAGTGAGATATGAATATGATGTTTATGGTGAAATTCATATGATCTAGTACATCAATATGGACATATGTTTCTAAGTAGGAAGTTTGTATAGTTGGAAGTTGACTTTCTAGAAAGTCAACAATGTTAAAATAACATGGTTATTCTTTCTAGCATGATTGTGAGATTGGGGATTCCGTGTGAAACACATTAGTTTGGTTATGTGACATATACTATGTTAAGTTTAATTGCTTGGATGACGAATCAAAAGAGTGGGAAGTTATGTTTTATGCATGTTAGAAATTGACCTATGCAAGTCATTGTGATACATGAGTTGGATATGATTGGTTTATGAATGAACATGTATGCTAAGAATGATGTGAACATGATGATATGAAAGGGTAGGAATGATGGACTCAAGCATGGGAAGCTAATGGGTCAAGATGAGGCTAGTAAACAAGCATGAACTTGGAGGACTTAAGGTAAGTGATTACTAAACTTAACTTGCGTTATGATATCGAATTTATATGTTCATGTAGTATGGGAATCTTAAAGGAAACAAGTAATTAATGGTTGTGCCAAGGTAAGAAATGTGGTAATGGGTCAACCGTAGACTTGACCCATGCTTGGATACATATAGAGAGGACAAGCGAGACATGATAATTTATATTGGATGACGTTTTTTTTACTTAACATAAGTTAAATTAGTAGGCGAATGGGAAACCATGGTCTGAATTACTGGTAAGATGAAGGTGAAGGCTGATAGAGATGAATCATCTCCATATGTAAGTATTTATCCTTAACTTATTTCAATCATTTATATTTTAACTAAATATGGTCTAGAAATATTCCACCCTGAGAATTTTGTAGTACCATCCTGAAGATGGAACGCTCTGAAGACTAGATGGTTGGCCACCCTCTCCTCCGTTAAGGTGTCCGACACTTTCCTAAGGTTTAAAGGTTTTCACCTTTCTCATTGGGTTAGCAACCCCGCTTGGTGCGCACGCTGTTCATATATATTTTCAGGATGGTGGGACCAGTTCATGTAAAAGTGGCTGACAATTTCATCATTTTTGAGATATATATTGAACTCCTAAGGTTTAGACATATTTCAATGTCTCTTACGTATTTGGTCTAGTCACCAGGGCCTTGTTGCCAGTTATTCCTAAGATATTAATAGGCCATGTCGCCAGTTATCCTCAAGATGCTACATATTGGTTTTGTCACCAAAGTTTTTATAAAAGGGCTTGACCCTAGTTTACTTGAAGGCCTAGTCGCCAGTACGATAAAATTGTTTGCCTTTATACAGGTTGTCATCAAAGTTTATTAAACCTTTCTTAGGAAAGGAATACAGACTTAAAAATTATCTCAAAGATGTTACACTAGGGACATCCTCAGGATAATGAAGACCATCCTAAGGATGACAAAGGGAAAAGAGAACTGGGGACATCCTCAGGATAATGAAGACCATCCTGAAGATGGTAAGAAAGAATGAAGAATATCTTCAAGACATTGAGCTTAGAAGACTATTTGATAAAGAGAACATAAAGGTATTATCCATATCATTCCTTTATAACCTAACATTTGCTAGTGTTTGCAGAATATCATAAGAAAAGAACACAGGGATGTAGCGTCAAAAAAGTTATTAGCATATTATTAATGCATCATAGTCAAAATTGATATCAACCCCTGGGTTCATCCAAAACCAGGACCTATCCACCAGGGGTCAACATCTATGGTCCAGGTCAGTAGAAGATTTAGGGCTTCGTCTTGAAACCAAGATCCCTCCACCCCAAACCTTATATTGTCTTAAGTTATTACATACCAAAAGAAAATTGTCTGAAATTGTTTAACCATAAAACTACCACCATAACCACAACCATAAAGATTTAAAAAGTGGGCTCCAGCCTAGTCTTCACATCCTTCATCGCCCACAGGAAGATCCTTCACCACTTCAGCCACCTTAGCATCTTCTTTCTTCACCTCAGCATCCTCGGGATCTTTAGGCACATCCTCAGGATGAGCAACAGGAACAGGCTCATAAACCACATCTTTTCCACCCAGGCTCTTAATCTTCTCCTTCCAAGCATCAACGTCCCAGACATCCTGATTGAACCCTGGATCCTTGGCTTGGAGAGCCATTTTTACCCTGGCCTTAAAGACGGAAATAGTGGCGGATTCCAAGAGCCCAATCCTGTGATCCTGCGCCTCCTTCTCCTGATCCAGCATTGTCTGAGCATGCTCTGACTTCACCCGCTTTAGTTCAGCCTCTGCCTCTGCCAACTTGCTCTCAAGATACTTGCTCTTGTCACGAGCAATCTTCTCGACATCATCAAGTTTGGTTTGAGCTTCATGAAATTCTTTGGCAACAACATCCAAAGATTTCAGCAAGTATTCTTGACCCTAAAGGAAAGGAAGAAAGGTAAGTGTTTCTCATTTTTTAACTATTAACATATCAGAATCATCCTCAGGATAGGTCCATACCTGGAGAGTGAACTGGGAGATCTTGTTCAGAACATCATTAAAGCTTAACCCTTCAAAAGGGGTGACCTCCTGGGCAATAGCAGAAGCAGCACTAGCCTTCCTCTTCTTTGAGGCAGCAGCTGCCCTAGACTTAGGAGGGTTAGAGGAAGGAGTGATCATCTTGGAACTGGATGGTGATGGTGAAGTCACTTTGGTTGCCTTGACATCCAGACTATCTGTTGATGCATTTTCTGTGGATGTCACTGTCGAATAGACTAGGGTTGAGTCTTGTATTGTATTACATGAGATTGTGGTGATCCATAAGGGTATTTTATGGCTCTGATGCATTTGTAAATATAGGTCAATACACAAAGCCAGGTTCGACCCTATACAAGGGGCAAATGTGGAAAACTTCTACATTCGACCTTTACAAAGGGGCGAATGTGGGAATACTCCACATTCGACCTTTACAAAGGGGCGAATGTGGAAATATTCCACATTCGACCTTTACAAAGGGGCGAAGGTGGATTTTGTGTGTTGGACTATAAATAGCAATTTCATGTGTTGGTTTTCATTGGTAGATTTGAGTTTGTGCTTTGAATGCTCTCAAGGGGGAGGTCATGCCCGACCTCCCCCGGCCCCGAGATAGATGTTTATCCTACTGATGACAGTGTCTGTAACCATTTCTGTAGTAAGACGAATCTGTGATGACTTTGTTATCGTTAATTTCCGTCTCGCCTCGAATCTCCAGTCTGAAACGAAGCTGAATTCGCTTAATCGATCCGTAAATTCGATTTCTAACTGGATTCTCACTATCGATGTCATCCAGATCAAAGGAAGTAGGCTTTTTTGCTGAAAAATGGCAAAAGTAGGGTTAGTCAACAAATAAAATAAAGAACATCCTCAGGATGTAACATAGCATAATTACCAGACATCTCGGAAGCTTGACTAGCGGTATAACTCTCTTCCACCTCAAAAGTTTATGCTGAAACAGGTAAGTCAAAAACAGCCTTGCACCTCAGAAAAGCGTCGTTAAAGGGATCTGGGGGGGGGGGGGTGGGGGGTTGGGCCGGTTCTAGGGGGTGTTTGTAGGGTCCACAACACAAAATATTTGCTAATATTTTGTTAAGTTTAATTCTTTAACGTTCGGGTGTCGTTCGGGTATTTTTTGGACTTTCTTCGCGAGTTATTCGGTCATTAAAAATGCCTCTAATAAACCTTCAACATAGCCTAGTTTAAGTGTTGGTTGATTATTTAGGCTCTTGTCGAGTGAAATTATAAGTTATACGCGTACCGGGTGCGGTACGCGCACTTTATTAGTTACCGGGAGATTTGTATGGAAAGTTTTCACTTATGGTTTTGGACTTCCAAAACACATTATATTTTGTGAAAATACCCCTTTATTTTATATCCTGGGTGTCCGGGATCCTTGTTGTTTATTTAATTTTTACCGGGTAATCACCAACGTCCATACCGGATAAGTTTATTCGCACATGATCCTATCATGTTTCACCATTAAACGTATGCATTCCTATGCATTATATGGGAATTTACTATTCTCTAAGGCCTCAGTTAACAATTAACACGTATTTGCACATAATTACGTTAATTATACTTTAATTAATTAGTACGGATTTACCTTATTTTGCCGTTTGTTACATTAGTCAACTGGTATGATAAAGAACAAGAGTTATGTTTAATTCGCATAGGATCTAGAAACACAAATGACCCGTGGCTCAGCTGGTTGAGTTGTTCCTTGGCTATGTGGTGGACGAGGGTTCTAGTCCCGGGCTACATACTTTATTTTATTTTTTGAACATTTTCCATAATAAAACTATATTATTGTGAATATATATAATTATACTAGATTAAAAATGATGAGAAAAATTTTAATACGCACAAAATGTCAAGATCCGAAGATTTATTGAATAGCTTTCTTTAGTACAAGATGGATAAAATGCGAAATGTTACAATGTTTAACCATAGATATGAGCTATTTGGGAGCCGGATGGAGGATCAAGCTATTCCGAAGAACTGAATGCACAAATCTCACAAAAAGTTTATGCAAATATCTTGTTTAAAATGTTGTAGTGTATTGTGGTTAGAAATCAAGTTGTAAACAATTTGTAAGCAAATGCATATGGCATGTGGTCATAAATTTTGTTTTATTTTGTACATCATACAGTATCCTTTTGAATTCTCAAAAGTTTTATGAAAATCCTAATTTTACAATATAAATTATATGTTTATGTTTATGTTTTCTTTAATGTTTATAAAGGAGGAGAGATGTCTACAAATGTAATTTTACATACATTTTAAGATGGCATAGGAAAAGTCTTATGTTTAAAACCAAAAAATCATGTAATTTTTTCCCTTTCTACCCTTCATGCAAAACCCACTTGTACACATTCTTTTATCATAACCTACAATTACCATTAATCTATATCTATAATCTATATTATTATATTATAAAGCATTTGATAAGAGTATTAAACAAAATTAAGTAATTACCACCTTTTATTAAAAAAAGTGCATTTATATATAAAAAAATGTATATATAACAAAATTATACAAAAATGTTTCTACACATACAAATATATACCTATACACGTTAAAAAGATTGTTAGAATCAATAAAAGTCGAACTTTACGTAAAAAAAAAAATATATGATGCCTTTTCTTAAAAAATAGTGTGCGCATGAATTGGCTCATGAACCCAAACCAAACTGAACAGAACCGAAACCGGACTCCGAAACCAATCTTTCAAACCGGCGAAACCAGGCCCGAATTGAACCGAAACCACTTCGGTTCGTAGAAAAAAACCAATCTGTGCAAGTCTATAAAGTTCTCGAGTTGGGATGTCTTATGTGGAATATTTTCAACTAACCTAACTTCCATTTTCATTTTCCGATGCTACTGATAGAAATTTATAGTGCACTTAATTAGCAGTTGTATTGCATTGCTTTTATAATGTTGAAAAACTTATGGGTATGCTTCTTTGCAGGTTGATTCCATATGAGCCGTAACAATATCCTCTTATTATGGATCTTATAAAGGTCCCTATGATTTCTTCTCCTCGTCAATCTCTCAAGATTTGACACTTTCAACATATTGAGTAGGACTATTAGTATAATAATAGTTTCTAATAAGTCAAACAACTACTTCCATTTTTTTACTGGCATATATGTAAAATTGCATATGGTATATGGAACGTAACATGCTATCATGTCTCCTTGTAACCTTTAAAATTACCTCACTGTGAAGCACAAGTGCTTACACACGCAAACATACACCTTACATATTGATTCTTTAATCGTTTTAAGGTTTAAATTACGTTTCCACCCTATATTATTGACTCCGCTGCAACGAGCATTTTGTTCCCTTATAGTCTGTTTAAGCTATAAAACCAAATTTATTCAGGTTGGGCATTACAACCTATTTAAATTATTCTAATTATCAAAGCTATTGTGCAATACCATGTTGTACCTTATGCTTTAGTTGTTGTACAGTGGTTTTTGCTTTATACTAGATTGGTTTTGTAAAACAGTGGTCTGGTACACATTTTCATTTGCTGATCATAATCCCTCTCTCTGTCTCTTCGTTTGTGTGCTCTCTTCTTTTCCCAAAAGCTTCCCCTTTCTCTGAACCTATGGATCCTTTGTTCAGTTGATGTTTGACAATGGATTTCGACCCGCCCATGGCGACAGAGGACGTCGCCGTCGTGACGGTTTCTCTTGATGTTGTTGCCGGTGGCTTTCGAGCCGCCTATGGCGACAACGGACTCCATAGGTATTCAACCATTCGCTGCATGTTGACTTATCTTTGACTGAGGTAAGTTTTGATTGTTTAGGGTTTATGTATTTTAATCACTAAAGTCTTGATGTATTGAAACTTTTGTCTTGAATTTGCAAATGTTTTTGTTTTTTATATGTTGATGTTGTTGCCAGAAGCGTTTGAGCCGTTTATCGGCGACGACTGTGTAGCCCGAGTGTTGCCCTAATTTTTTGGGGTTTCAATGATGTTGTCGTTGTTTTGAAAGGTCATCGTTAAATATAGGTGAACTATGAAGTCGGTGCTTGATATTTATATATATTAAGCCTAATTTTGGGGTTTCAATTGATGTTGTTGTCGGCGGCTTTCGAGCCGTCTATGGTGACGACAGACATTGAGTTTCTGTTTGGCTGTGTATGACGGATTTTGACCTAATTTTGGGGTTTCATGGCTATCTTTCGTTGGTGTTATTGTTGTTTTGAAAGGTCGGTGACCAAGACAGTCACCCGAGCCTATGCTACCTTTGTTTGGTGTGTACACGTTCTTGGTGTTTCATTTGAGACGTATGTACAACCTTTCCATTTTGTCGCGCTGGTGGCAATGATGAGTATTTAATTTTGACTGAAAGATGGCGACGATGGCGCGAGCGTGTTGGATGGTGGGTTTATACCTGCAACCCACCTCGCAGCCAATATTCTTTATAAACTCTGAGCCTCATTAAGTTATTCGAAGTCTATGTTTTATGTCTATTTTTTATGGTTGGTTATGGTGACTTCAGTTGTATGTAGGTTTCGTTTAGTGTATGATTTTGTTATTCTAATTATCAAAGCTATTGTGCAATACCATGTTGTACCTTATGCTTTAGTTGTTGTACAGTGGTTTTTCACAACTGTGTGGAAAAGGAGGTCCGCCACATTTGAGACCTATGTACAACCTTTCCATTTTGTTGTGATGGTGGCAATGATGAGTATTTAATTTTCACTGAAAGATGGTCACGATGGCGCGAGAGTGGTGGATGGTGGATTTATACCTACAACCCACCTCGCAGCCAAGATTCTTTATAAACTCTGAGCCTCATTAGGTTGTTCGAAGTCTATGTTTCACATCTGTTTTATCGTTAGTTATGGTGACTTTAGTTGTATGCGGGTTTCGTTTAGTGTACGACTTTGTTTTCCAGGTAAGGATTCCGACATTATGTTTTCTTTAGATGTTGTGTGTTTTTAATTAATTAATTATTTGTTTATGTTTTTGCAGGAGATTACTCTATGATAATGGAAAGGGTGTTGCGGAAGCTCTAAATTAAACTATTTATGTTGGTAAGCAATGTCGAGGATTGGATTTAAGCTTATCTTATTATTATCGATGTTAACAAAATTTTGATTTATTTATGCTTGAAGTTTGCTGTTAGAATGGTACACAGGTATATTTTTTTCGGATGGTGATTATTGATGAGTAATGATGGTTTATTTGTTTGTTGTGCTCGATGGTGTTCGCATCAGGACGAGAGTTTATTGGCATGGAAGTATAATGCCGCTAGCAACTGTTTTAAACAATGGGTAAAGCTTATTCACTGCATGAATATTTATAAAACTCTTTCTTTCTGCATATTGTATTCGATTTAAATTGCCGTCTACTTTCTAGCATTTAGTAAAGTTTTTGTTATGTCTTTCTAATATCAATGTAGCCGAGAGGGAACAACGCCTCCGATCAGACAACCACAGTCCGGTTGATGGGTAGCTAGGGCTTTTGATTAACCATAAAGCTAAAATACAAAGACAATCATTGATGATGGAACTGGAATGACCATGGCTGGTGAGTCACAAAAAAATGTTAACTATATATAGCCTTATATATATATATATTTAAATATTCTGAAAACAACGTTCTAAATTAGAACTTCTAATGTTTCCGTGGTATTAATTTTCTTAGATTTGGCAAATAATCTTTATGCCACTACAAGATTGGACAGCAAAGAGTTAGTGTTGATGTTAGCATGATTGGATATTTTGGTGTTAGTTGTACCTAGCTTATTTGGATTTTGGATGGTGATAAAGGTGTGGTTACAACCAAACACAACGATGACGGACAGACCATCAAGGTACAACTTTGTTGGAATAGTTTGGTTTGTGTTATAGTTTTAAATTCATTACAGCTTGAAGGAAGTAGCATGTTTTTAGGTTCAAATGCAATATGTTAATATTTGTGTACGGATTTTGTAGTTATTAAACTGAATTGATTTAGGTATTTGAAATTGAGGCGATTGAAGTGCTTAAAGTCCCCCCAATTACAAGTCTGTAATGTATGCTAATTGTGTGTATAAGTTTAAAATCCTAACATATTCTTCAAGGTTTCCTATTATTTCGAGGTAATACATGCCAATCATGTGATAAGATTCAGTTCAGATTTGAGGAATACAAGTCTGTAAAGGTGTATTGGTCATACATAATGAAGTCAAATGGGTAGTTGTAAGGTCATAGTCAAACTGCATATGAAGGTGTAATTAACTTTTGGCTTGCTATGCTCATATATTCTTTGATTTAGCTGTTTAATTATATTGATTGGGTTATGTTTTTGTTAACCGTCCTCAGTTTTTGAATGCAATCTTATGTTAAGCTATACACCAATGTGCAGATCTACGCTACAGGTCAAAGAAGAGCATTGGATAGCCTGTCGCCAACAACCAAGACTAATGGTTAGGACTAATCTCTTTTGTATAAATAATCCAAGGATAGTATAACATGTAACCTCTTTTAATCTGTGGTCGTGACTCACCCATTTTGTAGATATCGCCCAAGGGTGTGATGATACTTAACTATATAAGCATGTAATCAAATGTTGCATGGCTTAATATATGACAACCGCTATATAATATCCAACTAGCTGTTAACAAAACCACGACCAGTAGATTGCCCCCCGCCGCAACGCGCGGGGGTCGCCATCTAGTTTCTTATAATTCGTAAATAAATATAATTAATTCTCTATCTCGACTACGAACACCTACTTATCACTAATTAAAAATAAATACACTAAATAAGAATATTTTTAATGTCCTGAATTACGTGTCTTTTGTGTTCCCTTCTTTGATGGACTTAAGACAACTCAAATTAGATTACTCTTTCTAATGGACTATTCCGCAGGCTTTTAATGATTGTATTAAGAGGACATCTCTAAATCAGACAACATTAATAATGTGTTTGATTTACTCTTTTTTTTTTTTTTGAACGTGACAC
The DNA here is from genome assembly GCA_032199755.1 of Ambrosia artemisiifolia. Lineage (NCBI taxonomy): Eukaryota > Viridiplantae > Streptophyta > Magnoliopsida > Asterales > Asteraceae > Ambrosia > Ambrosia artemisiifolia. Next base: position 45,049,239 of record CM063519.1, on the reverse strand, counting down.
CTTTTAATCAGTCAGTAAGTTTTTTACTCATTAAGTTTCAAAATGATGTTCGATGAAAATTTTACACCTTTATTTAGTTACCTGGGTTTATAACCCTCAGCCGGCACTCACAGAGGCGGATTCATTCCTTTAGTATGGTGGGCAAGTGCCCACCGTCCATCTCATAGTGCATGTGTGTATATATTTGAGGTATTTGTGTTTCACCCTTCAAAGTGTGAGGAAAATATCAGGTAGAGTGAAGGGAGAAAGTTGAATATAACATCACGGCTGGTCTAAGAGGATGTTGGTGTGATGGAGATGATGTAGTGATGGGATTGGGTGCTCAACACTGCGCAGAGCATACCCAAACCCGGAACGTAACCCGCGGAGGAATATCCCGCGGATAATAGAAGCTTCCCCAGGAAGCCAAGGAATAACGGCTCTCCTACAATCACGGAGCGATACTCGTGCGCGTAAGCGGTAAAAGCGGTATCTGTTCCAACCTTTCCTTATTTATAGCTATTCCATAACTACTTTACTAATATAGTCTTCGGGTAGTGGAGACAACCCTAATCGGGCCTGGCCCATTACGATTAGGGTTTCGGGTAATGGTGGCATACGTCCACACCTATATAAGGGATCATATCCCTAATAGGAGGACACTTTTTGGCTAACCCTAAGAGCTATCACACTTGATAGTATCCCCATTAACCCACGTTTTTGTTATAAACTGCTACCTCGTGTAGTTGTCTCCCTACCCACATCATCTTTATTTGCAGGTTACTCCAATCCAGGAAGTGCTAGTGAAGGATCAATCCTGTGGTTGCATTTAGTCTATCATCCCCCCAAGGAGGTTAGATTACTTGTTTCTTCATTGGCGCCATCACTTACGGTCTTCTAATCTTTCAAACTAGTGCTAATGGATTCTGGAGCCGAACAACGTCAAGACCCCATCAATGTTGATGAGGGAGTTCAAGTGAATCAAGATGCTGGAGCACCAACAACGGTGACAAAGAATGTACATCAGAAGCAGGCTGCTCCAAATTTTCAACTATTTTCTTCAAGAAGGCCGGCACCATCATCACAAAAGAAAACAGTTGAAGGGCCTGTGGACGATCCAGAAGAATGGCTGGCTCAAGAAAGTGCCAGAACAATTGCAGAGTATCAAAAGAAATTAATGGCAAAGGCTCGTTTAGAATCAAAGAAAGCTCTATCTTTCGATACTGAAGACGACTCACTTCCAGAGGACGAACAGCCTGTTGTTCGCCCTACAGCCAAACCCCGGCAGGCGGTACGTGGTGGAGAACGTGGTAAAGGTACTCACGTTCAGGACCACGTCACCCTGACTGGGGAACCTGATGGCTATGAGTCTGAGAATGAGATCACTTCTGATCCCACTTACAAACCGAAAACGAAGTCTATAGCAAGTAACCAGTCTAATCCGGATGACGATCTCAACAAGCCGTATCGTCCCAAATCATTTGCAGAAAGATCAAAATTTTGTGCAAGAATTGCACTGGCTCCTATGCCAGTCGAATGTAAGCTGCCAAACACGATTGGCAAATATGATGGCTTGCGTGATCCTGATGATCACCTACATGCATTCGATTGCGCAGGAAGCTCTAAACCATGGCCGGTCCAAGCTTGGTGCCATCTGTTCGTTCAAACCCTAACGGGCGCGGCGCGCGTTTGGTACGAAAGCTTGCCGGTAGGAAGTCTTGTGGACTTCGATGATCTAATCAAAAAATTCAAGAACCATTTCTCCCACCTTCGGAAACACAAAAAAGACAAGGCTCAAATCTTGTTGTGTTCCCGGAAAGACAATGAAAATCTGGAAGACTACATCATTCGCTACAACAAGGAAGCCCTACAGTTGGGGTGTGGCGAAGAACTCACCAGAGCCGCATTCATCCACGGAGTGCGGAATGATGATCTTATGCGATGTCTGACGGGAAAGGAGGGTGTTCCCGAAGCATGGGATGAACTTATTGAGGCCGCGAAGGTCTATGCATCATCTGAACGCTCATTTTCGCGTTCGAAAAATTTCCATCACAGTGGTAATCAGGGTGCGTATACGCACGACAAGGGGAAGGGAAAGCAGTCAGTGTGGTCTCGAATCTCGGGAGCCACAGATGAAGGAAAATATTCCTCAGGGCAAGACGCGCGTCAGTATCTTAACAACGAACACTCGCGCGATTCAAAGCCACCAAGCAAGAAGAATTATGACTGGACCCCACTGTCAAAAACCCCCTCAGAAGTTCTGAAAACGGAACAGATTCAGTTTCCGAAGCCAAGAGAGTTAAGGCAAGACAGAAGAAACGTCGACACGTCCAAGTACTGCGAGTACCATGAAGATTATGGCCATCTAACAGACAACTGCTATAGTCTAAAGATGGAAATAGAGAATGCAATCAAGTCAGGGCAGCTATCCCACCTGGTAAAGAATATGCGGAAGAAACCTCGGGATCCGCAAGGGGATGTTGACACTAATAATAAGAAGATCAAGAATCTCAATGCGCACCACGTGCAGCGCTCAAGCAGGCACAACTGCTACATGATCCATAGCAGGAATTACAAGAAGAGAGCCTATTCTACGGCACAAGATGACGCTTGGAAAGAGGCACCCGTTGTTATGCCACGCGTTAAAGGAGGAGCATCCTCCACAACACCATTAATCATAACGGGAGTCATTGGACATTACCGCACAAGGTACATGTTCCTTGACAACGGGAGCAGTACAGACATCATGTACCAGCAGTGCTTCGACCAATTAGACGCGGAAGATAAAGAAAAACTCGTCCCAACCGCGGAGCCGATATCCGGATTTATTCACGAAGTGATAATCCCACTGGGCATACTCACTTTACCTGTCACATGGACAGACGGACAGCTCTCGCGCACAGAGATCTGTGATTTCATGGTTCTACCGGTGAACTCGTCGCATGATGTTCTCATCGGACGAGAAGGATTGGCAAAATTCAACTGCAACGCGTCTACTCCGCATCAAATGGTTGGATTCCCAACGCGCGGAGGTGTAGCTTTTATACGCGGAAACAAAAATTGCCACGCAACAGATGCATGCAAGCCTCCAAAAATCATGAAGCCATCAAACCGCACTGATCCCGAGAAATGGGTGATTAACCCTAAATTCCCGGATCAGACGGTTGTCATTGGCCCAGTAATCTCCGACACCATACGCGTTCATTTAAAACAGTTACTCACTAAGAACATGGATGTCTTTGCCTTCCAACCTGCGGACATGGTCGGCGTTCCTCGCGACATCGCAGAACACAAACTAAACGTTTACAAGTCCGTGGAACCAGTTGTTCAGAAGAAGCGCAGTATGGGGCCGGAGAAAACAAAGGCCATGAATGAGCAAGTCGCAGAACTTTTAGACGCAGGCATCCTGCGAAAAACAAGATACCAAACTTGGGTTGCTAACCCAGTGATGGTCGCAAAGTCAAATGGGGGCTGGAGAATGTGCGTGGATTATAAAGATATAAACAAAGCATGCCCGAAGGATTGTTACCCTCTTCCGGAAATTGACTTGAAGGTCGATTCGTTGGCACCGTTCAGATTCAAGTGCTTCCTCGACGCTTACAAAGGGTACCATCAAATCCAGATGGCCAAGGAAGATGAAGACAAAACATCCTTCCGCACAGACACCGGCACTTATTGTTACACAAAGATGCCGTTCGGATTGAAGAACGCAGGAGCAACATATCAGCGCCTCATGGATACAGCATTCAATGCGCAGATCGGGGTTAATCTCGAAGTATATGTTGACGATTTGGTTATCAAAAGCACAGAGGAAGACCAAATGCTGGCGGACATCCAAAAGACTTTTGATCAACTCCGCAAGGTACGAATGAAGCTCAATCCGAGTAAATGTTCTTTTGGAATGGAAGAAGGGAAGTTTTTGGGAGTGATTGTCACTAGAGATGGCTTCCGTGCGAATCCCGATAAAGTACAAGCAATCGAGCGCATGCCATCTCCGTCTTCTGTACGGGAAGTTCAGACACTGATGGGGCGTCTTGTCGCCCTAAACCGTTTTCTCTCAAATTATGCTTCGAAGTCGTTTCCCTTCGTAGACACCTTGAAGAATTGCCTCAAAAAATCAAACTTCAAATGGACAGATGAAGCCGAGGCCGCCTTTAAGGAAATGAAACAATGCTTGAGCCGCTTGCCGACGCTCACAGCACCACTTCCAAAAGAACCTCTAACTTTGTACTTATCAGTTAAAGAAAGGTCAATTGGTGCCGTTCTCCTGGTTGATCGCAAGGGCGTCCAAACCCCAGTGTACTACGTAAGTCGAACTTTACTTGATGCGGAAACCAGGTACTCCGCAATGGAAAAGCTAGTATTAGCATTGGTACACGCATCAAGAAGGTTGCGGAGGTACTTCCAGGGACACCCCATAAATGTCCTCACGGACTATCGTATTAACGACATCCTGCGCAAGCCGGAGTTATCAGGGCGTCTGGCCAAGTGGGCCATTGAGCTGGGAGAACACACAATTGAGTACAAAACCAGAACATCATTCAAAGGACAAGTCCTTGCAGACTTTGCCGCAGAAGTCCCTCCCGAAAGTGTAACTGAATGTCAACAAGCACATCTCACCTTGCCAAACCCCGAATCCGCAGAGAAATGGGAATTATACACAGATGGAGCGTGCAATGATGATGGCGCGGGGGCAGGCCTGCGCCTGATCACACCAGACGGGAAGGATTTCACTTATGCAATCCGCCTCAATTTCCCAACTACAAATAATGAAGCAGAATACGAGGCATTGCTTGCGGGTTTGCGCATTGCAAAGAAAATGGGTGTACAACACTTAGATGCTCACGTCGATTCTCAGTTGGTAGCCAGCCACATCGATGGCTCATACGAAGCACGAGAAGCATCCATGATCTTATACTTAGAGCAGGCCAAGGCCCTCATGCGCGATTTCGCATATTGCAAAGTCCATCATATCAAGCGCAGTCAGAACAAGCCTGCAGATGCGTTAAGCAAGATGGCTTCAACGGTTTTCGACCATTTGGCCAAGGAAGTGCGGGTGGAGGTCTTGGACAACCCATCAGTGTCACAAAAGCAAGTCAATGTGGTCCAGACCGGCAAGTCCTCCTGGATCACCCCAATTAAGACTTATCTCCTCAATGGAACGCTACCAGACAATAAAGCGGAAGCGCGAAAACTCCAGAACAAGGCATTGCATTACCAAGTCATTGACGGAATACTGTATCGCCGTTCATATCTGGGCCCCTTGCTACGCTGCGTTGACTCCGCAGAAGCGACATACCTTATCAAAGACATACATGAAGGGTCCTGCGGCTTACATGCCGGCCCAAGGATGGTAGTCGCCAAACTAATGAACGCAGGATATTATTGGCCCGGAATGCACGTAGACGCCATGACGGAGTTGCGCAAATGCAAGTCATGTCAACGCCATGCGCCGGGAACACTACGGCCCAAGAATAACCTGATACCAGTCACCGCGGCATGGCCATTCCAGAAGTGGGCCATCGATCTTGTGGGACCATTTCCCACAGCTCCGGGAAACGTCAAATACTTGGTGGTGGCCATTGATTACTTTACCAAATGGGTGGAGGCAAAGACTTTGTCCTCCATCGATGGGAAGAGTATCAAAAAGTTTATCTGGGAGTTCATCATTTGTCGCTTCGGCTTGCCAATGGAAATCGTAAGTGACAATGGTACGCAATTTGCGGACCAACACTTACAAGAATGGTTGTCTTCTATGGGCGTCAAGCAGATATTCACTTCAGTTGCGCATCCGCAAGGCAATGGACAAGTGGAACGCGCAAACAGAAGCATCGTCGAAGGAATAAAGGCCAGACTTGGCACAAAACGCACTGGTTGGGTAGACGAGCTTCCACATATCTTATGGGCTCATCGCACATTGTCCAAGACAAGTAACGGAGAAACACCATTTAGCCTCACATATGGCACTGAGGCTGTCATACCGGCGGAAATGCATTGCGCATCACCAAGGATTTTGTTGGCAGATCATCGGGTCAACGATACGGAGCTAAAAATCAACCTGGACTTACTGGATGAGCGCAGAGATATGGCAGCCATCAAAGAGGCTAACTACAAAAGACAGCTTGAGAAGTATTATAACTCAAAGGTCAAGGCAGAGGCCTTCCGCGTTGGGGATTATGTCTTCCGTAACAATGAAGCATCCAACGCAGAAAAGCCAGGCAAACTTGCGCCAAATTGGGAAGGGCCATACAAGGTGCAAGAGGTTTTGGGGAAAGGCGCTTATGCATTAGAACGTTTGGATGGTACCCCAATACCACGCACATGGAACGCTGCCCAGTTGCGCATTTGTTACATGTAAGAAATTCTCTAGCAATGTAATAAACAGCTTATAGCTATTATCATTTCAATTTCAATAAAGAGAATTTCCATTATCATTCGCAATTCTTTTCAATAAGGAGTACATACAACTTCATTTCTAATCAAAAAAAAAGATAGGGCAATACACAAGACATCAACAACTTACAATTTAGCCCTAGCATCATACTTGTACCACTGATCAAAACAGAACAAAAAACAGTGGCGACATACAGACCTAATCTATATACCATGGATACCATTATCTACCTAACATTAACCCCCATGCATGGTGATCCATTAATTTGCATGCTCCCAACCAGTGGGGGTTCGACGAAGCCTAAGCTTCGGAGTCTTTGGTGCATCACCAAGCTTGTTCACCTTCCTAACCTTCACTGGAGGAATGGAAGAACCTTGCTCCTTTGGCTGGAACACTTGATCTTCTGTCAGAATCAAGTACCCACAATACGTAGCAAGTTCATGCATAGCAGTTGGAGGTACCTTGATCACAGGGGGATGATTTGGCAACATCAGCATCCCCTGAATCGCTTCAATTTCATCACTTGTAAACCTTAAGGGAGTAGCCATTGAAATGGTAAAAAAGCAGAAGAAGGAGAGGATGAGGAAAATTTTAATCTGTCATTACCCTTTTATAGGCATGACGAGATAGCCTATTAATTACCATTAATGGTTAATACTCAAGTATGGATGCCAACAGTCACATCAATCAGTGGAAGCGCCGTCAAACCTGTCAGATGACATCAGCAGGCTGACACAGGTGGCTCCCTTTTCAAAAGTGACGTCAGACAGCAATTATGGCAAAAATTCAAGAGTCACAACACATGGTTCAATAGAATTCTAAAAGGCAAAGTGCAACATATCATACCATTGTTCAACATAAAATGAAAGAGTTTAAACACAAACACAAGACGACTAAGCTACATCTACTCATAATCTATGAGATCTATGTAGGCATCGTCTTCAACTCCTTCATTCAACGCGCTGGAACTTGCGCCAACAACGGAGGATTCCCCTCCTCCTTGCGCAGCAGCCTTTCGCGCTTCCTCTTCCTTCCTTTCCTTCTCCTCCATTTCAGCTCCGAGGCGATCAGACTCCTCAAAGTACTCACGCAGCTGACCAATGGGATCCTCAGTCTTAAAACACTGATCCACCACATCAAACACATCAAATGTGAGGGTCTCAAACTCCTCCTGCGCAGCTATAGCTTCATCTTCATATGGCTTGCCAAAATGTTCCCCATCTTCAAGCGCCAAGCCAGCAGCGTGGTGATGGTAACCTTCAGTAAACCCTTGCTGCATGCCATGACGCATGGATGTAGCTCCAATCTTCGCCACCGCATCGCCAAACTTTGGCTCATTCCAGATGCGCTTGAAGACCTGCGGAACACACAAGCGCAAGTTAACAATTACACATTCTATTTAAATAAACAACAAACAACAAGGGGGATCTTACTCCTTGGAGACCATGCTGCATCATCCAGGTTAGACGCTCACGAGAGCCTAAGGAGGTTTGCACAGCTGCCTGAAGTTCATTTTGTGTTTGTTGAAGGCTGACTTCCAGCTGCACGCGAGACGAATCCAGCAAGGCATTCGTTTCTTCAAGTTGAGCTTTCTGACCAGCAAGCCCCTTCATCTGCTCCTCTAACTCTGACATGCGCGTCGTCGCAGTTACAAGGGCTTCATGCTGCTCCTTCAACTTGCTCACAGTGTCCGCCAACTCAGTCTGCTTCGCGTCAAGCGCCTTTTGTTTCTCCTCAGCTTCAAGCACAACTCGGGCAAGCTCGTTCTTCAAACTCTCAGCAGCTTTGCGACCGCGCTCAAGCTCCATGTTGGTGCGCTCGCAAGAGTCTTTCCAATGTTTGGATGCCTCCGCTCTCTCACTCTTCAGTTTTTGAATTTCGCATTCCGCAGCTCGCAATTGACCCCTCAATTGGTCAACTTCTCCGCGGGCATCAGCACGGAATCGGCGAAACTCTTCCTCCCTTTTTGTTTGAGCTTCTTCTGCACTATTCAAAGCTTGCCAAGAACGCTGAAGCTCTTCCTCCCGACGCATAAAGGAACCAAAGTTGCTGACGCACAGAGCCAGGTTTAGGCTCATGTCAGATATCAAGGAGCGACGATCAACACCATCTTGATAATCTCGTTCACTAGGCGGCATAGCATAGGAGATAAACTCCTCCGCATCTAGTGGATTGGTCAGGCGAGTTGTTTGCCTTATATCCCAAAGTGGTTGATATGGCCTGCTAGGATCATAATCAGGGCGAGCCACTCTCCTTCCACTACCGCCTAAGTCCCTTGCACTCCGACTTGCTCCTGTTGAGCTCTTCTTGGGAGTTTGAGACGACTGCAACACATTCGCGGATACCTTCTCCGCAGTACTCTCGGTGCGAGCAGGATTGCTTGACTCAGGAGGTTGCTCAGCATGCAACTCTTTCCCGTCAAGTGACACATCCGCAGACACCTTTGTAACTTCCACATCTGACTGCAATGGCTCAAACACAGGACGCTTCTCCGTGTTCCTACCAGCTTCCGGAGACAGCGTCTGGACTTTATCATGTGCAGACAATTGAGTCTCCAACGCAGCCACGTTCGTCTCTTCCACATTCTCCATCACAGGCTCAAGAACTTTCTTCGCAGGCATGAGTGGTTTCTTCAAGGTCCCCTGCGGTACAGGACCTTTACCTAAAAGATTAAATCAACAGGGACGTTACTCCATATTCTATGTCAACTCCGAAAAATCAAGTAAAGACAAGAAATCTTACCAGAACTATGCTTCACAGATTTCACAAACAAGGGTTGTCGTTTAGGAGGAGGCTTGACAACCATCTTTCCATGGGTAGACACGGAACTTGCTTCTCCACCAGTAGTCAGGTCCGCACCCATCGTCGCTGACGTAGCCTTTACAGTCTCCGCGACTGGCTTCGGAATTCGAACTTGTTTCTGGGCAAGGTCTTCCAAACGCTTGTGGTACAACTCCGTTGACACTTCAACGGAATCATCAGCAGGCGTTGACTCACGGGTACGACGTCGCTTGACTTCATCGTCCGATTCTCTATCCTCATCATCATCTTTGGAAACGGTAGAGCTAGATGCCACCTTTTTCCCCTTTCGTGATTCTTTTCGTTGACGCTTCGGGCCAGTCCCTACGGTCACACAAAACAAGGTAAAGGCAAAATCATTTACATGGTTATGATCATAACACTTACCAGTACATGACATCTTTTTACGACCCGGAGAAGTCTCCCCCGAGTCGACCCCAGTCTTCTTCACAATATGGATTCCTGCGCCTGAAATATAGGGCACGTTGGATCAGTGCATGCGCTACGCGGATTACAACGCACCCTTTCAGCGTAGGAACTCTCCGCAGGGTGATCAAAATCAACATTTACAATGTAACAAAATATACAAAACTCACCTGTGCGCGCATAATGGCGCGGAGCATCCTTCAATTGGGGCATCAAAAAGTTGCGCTCCAATCGCTCAAGTACAGAAGGCGCTCCGGGGGGAACAGCTGTATAACTGAGTTTCGCAGCACCCCGAGCGTCGAACAAGTCGAATTTTGTCATTCCTACAAACACATCAGTATAAGAAGAAAAACAAGATGGAAATGGGGACCGCAAATTAACAAAGAAAATAAGTCACTTACTTTGATCAGATGCAGTGGGCTCATAACCTTCAGGATTCCCTAAGCGACTGATACCCAGCATCACCAACACACCTTCGGGACATTTCTCCATAGACAATGGAGTGGAATGAGAACACAGAGTATCATACCAAGGTTGGTTCATATAGTCTTTCATGGGCGGAAACTCCTTAATCCTCTCCTTCACTCCAACGCTCATCCATTGCATCGCAGCAGGAATCACACCCCTGTGAATGTAGAAAAACTTCTCTTTCCAGTCGTACATGGATTTTGGACTCTCGGAAACAATTTGAGTCCGATTCCTCCTGGGTGACACACTGTACCAACCAGGCCCCCCACGTGCCTCTTCAAGAACATAGAAAACATTCAACATATCGAAAGTTGGCTCCAAGTCCAACGATCGACAGGTTGCCTCAAAATGCACTAGCCTGGAGAGGCCAAAAGGCGTCATTTGGGTGGGATGAACCCCATATCTCATCAGAACATTCACCAAGAACTTGGTAATAGGAAGACGGAAACAACAACGAGTGAAAAAAGCTTCATACAACGCAATCTTACCAGAGGGGGCATCCAGTGCCGTTTTACCAACGGCTGGTAGTTCAGGCTCCCAATCGGCCTCAATCCCATAATGATCAAGGAATGTGGAAAAGGAGGAGGCATCCCACTTGATAAGGGTGGTGCTGATACCTTTCTCGGCCTTCTCTGCCTTCTCAGTAGCCTTCGATTGATCCACAGGGCAAGATGTTTCTTGAGACATGTTGGGATGAGTAAAGAACAATAAAGATTGCACAAGGAAAAGAAATGAATTTGAAGAAGTCTGGAATGCAAAGAGTGGGTAAAGTGAAACTTGAAATAATTTGAAATGATTATATAGGATGTGAAATAACTGCCAATGACGTCAGCATTGGTAAAGGAAACGACTTTACACATGACGCGTGGCACTGGACAGCTATTTAGGCGGCACACGCGCCGTACACGCGTTTCACACGCGCCTGACTCAGCCGTCTGCCATAACTGATGGGACGCTCGCTGACACAAGTATAGCTTGTAACAGACGCTACTCACCATTCTTTGCTTGCGCAGAGGACATCTGTCCTCCACCACAACAACACGCAATGCGGATGCGGAATGTTTACGTCAAACAAATTACCGTTCTCCGCATTCCACCGTCTCAGAATTCCGCATCCTCAATAGGTCACGGAGAATTACAGATAACTCAACACCAACATCCCAGTTTTCACTACCAAGGCAAGGATGAGCTGTCATCCACGAATCACTATTATGAGTCCAGCATCCACCCTCTTCCCTCATATACTCGAGAAAAGGGTACACACTGGACTAGGGGGACTTGATGGGATTGGGTGCTCAACACTGCGCAGAGCATACCCAAACCCGGAACGTAACCCGCGGAGGAATATCCCGCGGATAATAGAAGCTTCCCCAGCAAGCCAAGGAATAACGGCTCTCCTACAATCACGGAGCGATACTCGTGCGCGTAAGCGGTAAAAGCGGTATCTGTTCCAACCTTTCCTTATTTATAGCTATTCCATAACTACTTTACTAATATAGTCTTCGGGTAGTGGAGACAACCCTAATCGGGCCTGGCCCATTACGATTAGGGTTTCGGGTAATGGTGGCATACGTCCACACCTATATAAGGGATCATATCCCTAATAGGAGGACACTTTTTGGCTAACCCTAAGAGCTATCACACTTGATAGTATCCCCATTAACCCACGTTTTTGTTATAAACTGCTACCTCGTGTAGTTGTCTCCCTACCCACATCATCTTTATTTGCAGGTTACTCCAATCCAGGAAGTGCTAGTGAAGGATCAATCCTGTGGTTGCATTTAGTCTATCATCCCCCCAAGGAGGTTAGATTACTTGTTTCTTCATGTAGGAAAGGGTATGTTTTTCACTTTCAGTAATGAAGGTTAGGAGATAATAGTTGGTTTACAAGGTTTTTTTGGAGGAAAAGCTGTAGTAGTTTTGCACAGAAGACGAAGTTAGAAGAAGAAAAGTTAAAATGGTTTTGCAGAGCTCATGGTTTTGTAAAATTGTACATATAGGAGTAATTTTAAATACTTCATTCATTTCATTTTGGAGTTGTTATTTATTTGTTTTAACGGCATTTTAGTTAAGTATTAGAGTTTTAAGGTTCAAATTTGCAATTGTATTAATTGATTAACATGACATTTCACCACTTTATTCTTTAAATCTTAAATAGTATTTCTATATTTTTATTTATTTATAAACTATTTGTGACATCATCTGGTTTGGTTATAAAAACATTGGTTTTACCTGACTTGATTTGACCCGTCTTCTTTTAACCTAACCAATTTGTGCCCCCCGTTAAAAAAAGTTCTGGATCCGCCACTGGGCACTCACCCATCATCTCTTCGACCACCACCAACTAGTCTGGTCTAGACAAACCAGACTTCTTACTGCTTCAAAGTTTCTTACCCAATCAAATGAATTATATATTCTAGTATCGTTATTGATTATTCTTTTTGGAATTGTATGTTTTTACCGTATAATTAAATTTTGAATAGATAATAATTATAGTCTATGAAATATCAACCCACTATTTTGATTTCACCACCGCCGGCAACGAAAACATGTTATTAACTAAAATGAACGGAATAAAATTATATTAATGATAACTAGGTTAGAGACCCGTGTTAACACACGGTATATCCCCAAGTCAAATGAAAAAAAATCTATAAAGATTGTAGTATACTTATGATTTCTGTTGTTAAGGACTTTAGTGTCTCTAATGCAACAATTTGGCGTCATCAGGTTATTCATATGATATGTGTGGAGTAGTTCATCAATCTAGTTGTTAAGGACTATTTCTATCGCAACAATTTGTCTTGTTTTACACAACTCAATCTCGAACTTCATCTCCTTTCCTGTTCATATACGGATACCATATACCTAAAAAATCAAGCAAAATAAGTCTCAAACTATTGCAAAAGTCAGCGACAGTCAATAAAAAGTCAACGAAATGAACCAAATTCAATCAAAAGCTTACCTTGTTATATGTTCAATAGGTTTCTCAAAATCAACATGACTATATATATTTCTGGCACCCAAACACCCAACTTCTTAACCTGAGGGTTTAATATTGGATATTTAATGAAAAAAAAAAAAATCTTGAAGCAAGTTATTGATCTTTAGTCAAATAGTTCTAGCATAATCTTTAAACTTATCTCATGTCATCTACAAGGGTACTATGTTATGTGCATCAACTTGAAACTTCATGAACCAATATAAAATCAGATACTCTTGCTCGTTTCTTCTTTCCACCCACAAACTTGCCGAGGCGGAAAACCCGTTACTAAAAGTGAAGCTCCACATTCTTTAGCAAAATTAGGGATGGTATCAACTGCTTCTCCCTAGTGACAAACAGACAAAATTGTTTGAGAAATGCATCAATATGTTACTAACAATTGTCAATGTTCATGCTTTGTCAACCTAACATAACCAAGTATGTCAACCTACATTAATTACTATTGTCAACCTAGACCACAAACTATTTAGCTATTACCAACATACCTTCAGCTTCCACAAACTTAAAAACACATGACTCGCCAATTTTACCCTTTTGATTTGATGAAGCTAACTCACGACAAACCTGGGATAAATTGAGACACATAAATATGATATTAACACTTAATGTAAATACATTAAAGTTGTTAGTTGATGAGAAGGTGAGCAACGAAACTTAATCCATGCTAATATTTAGTCATTGGTTGTAAGAATCTTCATGTTTTCATTAAATCACAAAAAGAGTAGGTCTTACTTTGCAACTTGATTTTTTCACCAAGGTAAAATAAATTCTCCAAAATTGTCATTCATTCAAGCAGCGTGGACATAATCTAAACCTAAGTTGTGATAATTCTTGTAAAATCAAAAGCATTTAACATATAGTTAGTGGATTTATCAAAAACCTTAAGTTATAGTTTATTTTATGAACTCATATCGAGCGAATCCACAACACATAATTCAACCATTCACCAATGAAAATTTCAATCTCAATCTGACAATTATAAGAGACATGGTGACCATTGACCATTTCCAAAGTAAAAAAGGGTGAAGAATTGAAGAAAATTATGCATATCGGCTTCTTGTTAGCTATTACTAATCACTAAAACAATCACAATACCGCACCACAACGGCTAATGCAACTCAAGCATTCTGTATGGTTTGCAAATCATACATCAACCAAGATATTCATGTAAAAAAAGGCATGTCTGATTATGATTCAGACATTCAACTATCATGAACTTAAATAATAAAATTTAGTGGAATAACAATAATTACTTATATAAATATCATATCATCCTCAGATTCACCCTAACCTTAATTTTAAAAGCAAATCCACGGAGAAAATAATTGAACCAACAACATATACTCTAGCCAATTAAAACGATGGAAACTAACAAATTAAAGAACTATCTACATCATACCTATTAAAATTATGCCAACTCGTTAAATCCTTCAGCTCAACAACTCAATTTCCTCATAAGTCTCAATAACATAATTAGGGCTAATTTTAGAAGTCAATCGGGTCACTTTTTTAAAGCCGACCGTGTATGTGTATTGTAGCCGTTCAAAACAACCATATGAAAATGAAAAATTTTCAATTAAGAACATGAAAAAAGCTTACAAAACCCATACAATTAGGTAAATCTGAGTTATGTTACGGTTAATGATTGAATATTTAAGGTTTGGTGGACGTCAACTTACCTGATGCATTGCCTTCACAAGAACACGGGGTTGGAATCACCATCATTTATTTCTTGAATATAAGAGTCAAGATCTTTGTGGCTAATAACGGGAGGTCGGGAGCACAAGAACTGTATGTTTGAGTATTTAAAACAACCATCAAGATTCCCAAAAAGTTATCAAAAATTCCAAAAAAAAAACCCTACCTTCTGAAGAACTAAAACTATCAATACCCGTGTAACAACAGATACCGTAAAGATTGAGATTTATATAGAAAATGCTTACATTTGAACGGAGAAGAAATACATATGAATCGCATACATTCGGAAGAAGAAAGGATGAATGAGGAGATAGAATAACGAAGGTTTAGGTTAGAGAAAAAAAATCAGAAGTTTCCTTATATACGGTGGGTCAAGATGTGATATCCGGGTCTAGGTTGGAGCTCCGCAAATTAGAGTGGCTGAGTTGGATGTGACGTGGACGCCCTAGACAGGGGCCACCTCAGCCCAAGCTACTCTTTTATTAGTAGAGGTAGATTATGCTTACATAATGTTGCTTAATAGGGTAGTTAGTTGTCACATAATCTGCATTGTATCGTGTCCGGTTGCCCCAAATAGCGTCCACGTACATAATATAATTTGACTTGAAATCAACTTTTATTTAATCTTATTGAACTAACAAATTTGAATAATAGTCTACGTCAGCAAGTTCTTGATTATCCCATATATTTATTCGCAGGATTTGGTGAGTTCATCTCAAGATTTATATATTAAAATCAATAATTAATATTATATGTGCATGGTAGATCGTAGAACATACATGCATGTACGTGCAATATCTGGTTTGGTAAACCATGCAGTTTCTTATGTATTGTTTATGTTGCCTAGGAATTTTGGGAATATAAGTAAGAAGCTTCGATGGGGTTCATTCTGTTAAATAGTCTTGATTAAATTAATTTCTCAATTAACACACGTATTAAGTTGATTTCATCGCAATACTTAGTCTATTTTGTGTAAATTGCTATTGTGTTTAGCCTAGAAGCCAAGGTACCACCTACAGGAATCCTAATACTCCCATCAAATGAGAAGGGAAAAACATAACCGGTTTTAAAGGGAAAAACATAACCGGTTTTAAATGTTCATAACCTAGAAGCCAAGGTACCACCTACAGGAATCCTAATACTACCTAACGGGATTAAACGCGAGAATTTGAGCGGCACCAATACGTTTCATTATGGTAAAATGAAATTGATCTTGGTTAAATAAATAATTATTTGTTTACTGCATACAAATCGGACTTCAGGATTTTCTTAAGGGAAAATCACCAAATTGGCCATTGACTTGGTCAATTTACCAAAATAGCTACCTCTCATCTCTTGAGAGAGTCGGCTCACAGGTTCCGAGACCTCTCAAAGAGGTTTCCCGTAAAAACCAATAAGGAAGTGACACATGTTTAAAATATAATAAAAAATGCAATCTTGCAACAAATGTTGAGTGATAGTAAGACGCTTATCATACACATGGGTACGTAACAGAGCGAAGAAGAAATGATTGACTGGGAGAAGTGACGAAAATTTGAATTCTAGAAACATAAATTCTGGGTATGTATTACGGGGTGTGTTGGGTTTGTAGCCTTTTTAGCGCCTTGCTATTACAAGACCTATATAAAAGTTTGGGTGTAGAATAAAATGTCGTTTGCCGATAAAAAAACTATATGATCTGATTTTGAATTTGGTCTTTATATGAATCTGATGGTACCGTAAGTTATGGGTACACATACATACATACATGCATCATGGCTCATATTCACATGTTTAATGTGGTACTTGTCTTGGTAGATCAAATGTCAGATATCTCATCACCCAAAATTTTTTATGTAGATATTTTTAAATTTTAAAAATATAATGACAAATCGTTAATATTACAAATCTTACTAACTATGTTCTAATAACATTTCTTTCAAATATTCAGTTATAATCAAAATAAATAATTGCATGATGGCTTGTGCCTCATTTTGCTATACTTTACTTATTGAATTCTAGTGTTTCATGTTCTGGAAACACTTTAAACTTAAAAGATATGTTTTAATGTGGCTTTTCATACCATATTTATGTTAAGGTCATGTATTTTCAGTTGAATTAAAACTTTTGACTTTTCAATTGGTGTAGTAACTGAAAGTGACAACTGATGGCAAGATTAGAAACAAGGGTAACACCTTCTGAGAAACTTTGTCTGCCAAATGCCTGCTTCCTCTAAATGGATTTTGCTAATTATACAAAGGTTTTGATCTTCGGTAGCTCGTACAAGAGACATGAAAATAGATAAAATGGTAAGTAGTAATATATATGCCCAAAGTCAATACTTTCAAACCATAATAAGCAATTCAACATATTATGACCACCTGGTTTTGAGAAGTAAGATACAGTTTTAGCTTTAAAATAGACTCCGCATCTTTAACTTGAAACAAAAAGTTGAAAAACATATTTTGTTCCTAAATCGTATTTTAGAAAAATATTGTTTGAATGCAAATATTTAAATTCGGCAAGTACATAAGTTGGCATGGAATATGATTTCTTTTATAAGTATTTTTTTGTTAAGCATAGTTTGTGCGTACAAGTGAGTTCGCGTATTTGTCTGTTGGGCACTTTGTATTAAAGATAATGTAATTAGAAAAAAAATTAAAAATTTACTGTAAAGAAAGAAAGACCTTTTGTAGAAGACCGAAGACCATTATCAGGCTCAACAGTTTCAACTTTATATTCAATTTCAAATTTATACTACCTCATCTACTTCTTGCAGAGGTTCAACTTCTTTAACACTCTTATCCCAAACATACGACTTCTACGAGGTTAAACGCATAGTACAATATTCAGATTATACTACCTCATCTATTTCTTGCAGAGGTTCAACTTCTTCAACACTCTTGTCCCAAACATAGTTAAAGGAATAATACAATAAGTTAATTACCAGTCATTTATGCGTATTTGAGAGCTATGATTCAAACCCAGATATAGTGCATCAGTCCGTTCTTACTGATAACAACAATAACTGAATCCATATCATCAACTAAACCTATGTTTGCTAATATCCTATTTAGTCAAAGACGCCAAAGGCGCGCACGACGCACCTAGGAACCATTCGAGGGTCAGCCAAACCACCTTGATTTCAACAAGCGGCATTTTAAAAAGGGGGAAATCTGTCTGCATCACTCTAAAACAACTAAAAACGCCCCGAGACAAGCCTAAAACAAGTCTAAAATAACTAAAAACGACCTTAAATACGTGTGTATCTTGCTTGTCTTGAGTATGAAGTTTTGCAACTTCACGCTGACAAGGTTAGATTTTACTAAAGTGTTGCACCATATTAATTGATTCACACAAAAATGTGAAAGGGATTTGTTTAAAACCAGATCCAAAAAAAAAATTTGATGAGTTCACCAAAACACAAGTGGAATACAAACGTGCAGCCATGTCAGGAGCTTGATTTGAAATATAAAAATCACCAATAAGCGGGTTCAGCCAAGTTGCCAATTTCACTGTTAAATGGCAATCGAAACAATTCATATAAACATGGTAGCCTGTATTCAGTTTCTAAAATAGTAAATAGTAAATAAATCAATGTAGGTTAATTACTTAACATAGAGGTTATTACTCATCTCCACATCTTAGTGTTTTCTCACCCTTGTATCTATGACCAAACATTTGCAACATAGTGAACATGTCTTTCAAAGGGATATCCAGGTTTCATCTCCACATCTCAACGTTTCCTGCATCTGTTCAGTGGTTAGCAATCAAATCTTGCAACATAGTCTGAAAATTATTAAGAGAATGTTAGTATGCGATCAGTTTTGGTCTAAAAGCTAAAATTAAGTAAACAAATGAGACACAACACTTTATCTACGTTAAGATAATGTACTGAAAGAAGTATTGTTTTTAATTATATAGTTTTTTTGCCCACACATCAGAAAAAGAAAACAAAAACAACGAAATGAAGATTACCTAGCCATACCAAATTTTCGGAAACAATCATGACAACAGCCCCATTAATATTGGGACTGCATTGAAAGCCTAACCCCTAACTACAGCCACCCTTCTGATTGTCCCGCCTTTATGGTTTTACCGATATCGCGATCTGAATCGGAAATAGAATAACACAATTCAATATCAAACTTGTTACGTGAAGGGTTACATGGATCTTGATCCATGTCTAGTAGAAGCCAATCAGCCATTAGACCAATGACACCATCATATTAAGATTTTCGCATCTTCTAGCGGATCTGAAAATCAAACAAGTATTCAAATACATCAATCAAAGAATCATGAATACAACAATCAGCAATTGCAAAACAAATTCCACCAGTTACCCTTTTGGTTGAGCAGATTATTGTTATCTCAGGTTGAACCGACGAATTAAAAACACTACAATAAGAGGAACAAATCAAAAGTTTATTGTAATAATATATCTTTCCTCCCAGTTGCATATTTCATCTCGACTAAATGTGCCAACTAAAATACGTTATGACAAAAACATGGCAGCGTCAGAACCATATAAACAATCTCTTTCCTAACTGCAAAAAAAAAAAAAAAAAACTTATAAAAAACATATCAATCCATATGACATAAAAAGTGACCTAAAGCATCTTTATCAGAATTATCAGTGATACAATCTTAGTCTAAATACTCGAGCTCAAAAAAGGTAGCGTAGGATTGTAGGTGTTCATCTGATCTGAACCAATTCAAAAAACAGAAAATTAAAATCACAAAAGACTTCTTCTAGTGCTAGTAACATAAAAGACTTCTTCCAGTGCTAGTAACATAGTTTCTTTAATAATAATTCCAATATTTAATACATAATTATTTAAAAAATCCAAATAATATTACACGCTTGACCCATTACCCTTCCTGGCCCGTATATGTTACCATATGTAACATGAACAAAATAGATGATTTGAAAATAATTTTTCAAACTATGAAAGAACACACCCAACACAGATCTGAAGGTATGACGTAGATCAAATATAAAATACTAAAACAATAAAAACCATAGACATGGTTAAAAACGGTACCAATCTTGCCATTAACAAGCTTTGTGTCATCATCATCTCCTTCCACCCACAACCACTATTATCCAGGAACTCAACACAGATCTGAAAGTATTACACATACCCAACTCAAATAAGAAACAAAAAACGGTAAATATGGTTAAAAAACAATACTGAGAGGTCAAACCTGTTCGATATGGTGTTGGATAGAGAGAGAACGTTTTAGAACAACATAGATAGCAAAGACCACCATTTTCTAATTCTTTGCTTGCTTACATGCACTCAAAACCAAGGGTTTATTATTATTCATAATCGAAAACTGGCCCATACTCTCAACAAATTTTGCTCAAAACTGGTATATTGGTCATTTGTAACAATGTTGTGGTAATGATGAGGTTTAGGATGTGGAGGAAGTTATATGGGTGATGTTGGTGATGGGGTTGATCGAGAGAATCAGCTCCATTCTTTCAACGATCTTGATCGACAGAGAGAAACGATGGAAGAAAGGAGATGGAGGCGGATGATGGAATGAGGGTTTTTTGAAACCCTAGTATTTGATAGAATGGTTCAGTGTCTTTTTTAAGAATACATTGTTATTCTTGTGCATTGAGGTATTGTAAACAAGCTTTAAAGTGTTGTACATTTTAAGGAAGTGTAAAAAGACCAAAACTGCCTCTCCTATATGCTTATTAATATAGTACATATATATATATATATATATATATATATATATATATATATATATATGATGTCAATAATTAATGACACATATATTCTCTCCTTTAATTTATTAGTATTTATTAATAAAATTAATCTTAGTTTTTATGTTGTGTGTTCCATTAAAAAAATAATATTAAATTATATATTTTTTTCATGTCTTTCTTATTAAATGATAATATTCATAATTTCTTACTTCCTCAGTTATTAATTTACATTTTTTTTCTTATTTTATTTTTTCCTACTTATTATTAATCATTTAATATTTCGTTAACCATGTAATACACATGTTTATAGCCTAATAATGGTACAAATTTATAATAAGTAACAGTACATCAAAGTTCATTTTTTAAAGACATATCATGGTGACTACGATCATGTTTGTTGAATCCCAGGAGTGCTTCCTGGCTTCTTCTGTCTGCGCCGTGCAGTGCGCACAGACGGTGAGCTCCTAGAACCCGTTTTTTTTTAAGACCTTTTACTAAAAAATGTATTTCTGACCTCTTCTTGGTGCAGAAAATAGACTGAAGAATCTTGAAAGTTTGGCAGAAAATAGACCATTGGAGGAGGATGAAAGGGCTGTGTGGAAGCAGGCAAAATTGGGGATTAAAAATGGGAGTGGAATAAGCTAAAATATTTACACCAAAAAGCTAAATTAGATTGGATTCTTAAGGGAGATGAGAATTCGGATTTGTTTCATGGGGCGGTCAATAGCCGGAAGGCTCGCAACAGAGTGGTCAGATTTTACATTAATGGTAATTGGGTCGAGGAGCCGGGTATTATAAAAACAAGGCGGTCGACATCTTTAAACAAAAGTTTGATGAGCCAATGCCGTCTAGACCAACGATGTCTGGGGAAGGTTTCAGGGGGATTTTCGAAGAGGATGCAAAGGACCTCGTGGTTCCATTCACAAAGGAGGAGATTCGGGAAGCAATAAAAGATTATGGGGGTGAAAAGTCACCGGGTCCGGGTTGGCTTTTCTTTTGCTTTCGTCAAGCATTACTGGGAATATTTAGAGAAATAATTTGTTGTTGACTTCATGGATGAATTCTTCAACGATGGCTCCATTCACCCATCTTGTAACTCATCTTTTGTGGTGCTTATACCAAAATTCAATGATCCTATGGGTTTTTCAGACTTCCATCCAATTTCTCTTATTGGTGTAATCGGGAAACATTTCTAAGGTGCTAGTGGCTCGATTAAAAAAGGTACTTGAAAACGTGATCTCAACGGTAAAAACCGAATTCATGAAAGGAAGGAATATTTTGATGGTCCCCTAATTGCAAACGAGTTGGTGTCATAGGCGAAACAGACTAAAAAGAGCTTCTTATGTTTAACGCGGATTTTGGGAAAGCTTATGATTGCATATCCTGGAAGTTCCTGATTAACATAATGCATCATATAGGATTCCCAATGAAGTGGAAAAAACAGATAATGGGGCTATTAGTTATTGGAAGGGCGACGATTATCATAACCAGGGCGCCTACGGAGGAGTTTAAGATAAAGAGGGGTCTTAGGAAAGGGGATCCGTTATCCCCTTTCTTATTCACAATTGTAATGGAAGCGCTAAATGTTATGATGACAAGGGCGTCACGGCTGGAACATTTAAGGGGTGCAGCTTTCAAAAAAAAAAGGCTTGTGATATCACACTTGCTATATGCGGATGATGCTTAATTCCTCGGGCAATGGTCGGAAGAGAATGTGATGAATCTAAACAGAATTCTAATGTGTTTCTCCATTGCTTCTGGACTGAATGTTAACCTGCTCAAAAGCAATATCTATTGGGTTAATATCAACGATGTTGAAGTGGAGAACATGGCGGCGCATCTAAGATGTAAGAAAGGTGCTTTCCCATTTGTATATTTGGAACTAACGGTGGGCAGCAATATGAAGAGACTTATCAATTGGAGACGAGTGGTTGAAAAGTTTCAAACTAAATTGTCTTCTAGGAAGGCGAAAATTCTTTCTTTTGCAGGTAGAGTGGTGTTAGTCAAGGCGGTCTTGGGAGCTGTCCCAAATTACAATCTATCATTGTTCAAGGCACCTACGGGGGTCATTAAAATATTGGAAGGGTTGCAAATAATATTTTTTTGGGGAGGCTCATCAACACACAACAAAATCAAGTGGGTGGCGTGGGAAAATATAATAAAACCAAAGAATAAAAGGGGGTTGGGTGTGGGAAGCATTGAATATCTGAACCTGGCTCTACTCGTCAAATGGGGGTGGAGGTACAAATCGTCAAGTGAGCAACTTTGGTGTAAGTTAGCTAACTCGATTCATGGGGGAGGAGCAGGTCTGAATTTATTCCGTGCAAGAAATCTAGGGCAGGAGTTTGGGCCAACATTATGTCCATTCAAAAGGCATTTATGGATCTGGGGATTGACCTGGAGTCCAAGATTGTGTGGTCAATGGGTAGGGGCGATTCAGCATGGTTTTGGGAAGACAGATGGTGTTCGAACTCTCGGCTCAAAGATGAATTTCCAGGTATATTCCCGTTATACAAGGCTAAGGGTCCGATGGTGAGCAATTGTTATCGGAAGGTAAACAGCCTAGTATGGTAGGATATTCCATGGAACATGCTTCAAATATCGGCTATGGAGTGGGAAGAAGCAAGCCATTATGGCTGCTGATTAATAAACAGAAATTGAACACAGATGCTGATTGTTGGGAATGGTTGTCGTCAGTTTTAAAGAAGGAATTCTCTGTTAAACATGTTCAGGAAGACCTGATTAATTAGACATGGAGCAGGTAGCAGGGTTGGGAGTTCAAGTGGAGCAAGATCGTTACTATGAAAGTTAACAAATTTATTTTGAAAGTGTTAAAGAACGGGTTTCCTACTGCGGAGGGGCTATCTTTTAGAGGCATCCTGGTTGGGGACGACCAATGTAAGCGATGTGGGCTAGAATTGGAAACTGGAAATTGTGAGTCATATTTTTACAAATTTTTTGTGGGCAATAGCATTATGGTGGAATGTTAGTGATCGGTTGAAGCTGCCAGAACTGAAAAGGGAGGTGCCGGTTAAGCGTATTATTGAAAACTGCCGAAATATTGGTGGGCAGGCGAGGAAGGTGCATGCGGTATATGCAGTAGTATGTTTGGCGATTTGGATGTTGTGGATAAAGAGGACGGAGAAGGTGTTTAGGGATGTTAACACGGCTACACCTGCGTTGCATGAAGATATTAAACTTGAATCATATTGGTGGATGATTAAACGGGGTAGAATCGCAGGGCTCGAAAAGGCGTCTAGCTTGGTTGGATTTTTCTTATTCGACAATGGTTGAGGGATATACATGTATGGGTTGGATAGGTGTTTGGGCCTTTAGGGTTGTATTTATTTGTGTTGATTTAAATTTGTTGGGTCGTCCCAGGTAGCTTCTGGCTAAATGACCCTGGGTGGCGATTTTGTTGTACATAATTTTTGGTCTAATGAAAGTTCCATTTCATTATTAAAAAAAAATGTACAATTGGTCAAGTAACATCTCGGTTAATAGCATTATATGTCCCTCGTGAATTGTATGTTACATGTTCCTATATCATTAGTACCATTTATTTAAATATTGAACAGCCTAAGTTAAATATTGAGCCTAAATACCATTTATTTATACTTTCTTAAAGTCAGTAGCTCAGTTATGTATTTTGATGTATAGAGATTTTTGTTGCTTAAAAAAAAAGTGTTTGATGGCGTTGAAGGTTTTTTTGTTTGAAAGGCGAATGTTACATACCATCAAAGCTGAAATGACTTTAAGAAAAAAACAACTTATTTTATCGACTAAAGTTAATACAACTTGTAATCACACAAGTTCTTTGTCCTAATTAAATCAACTAAACATATGAAGCAAAATATATTCATACTTTGTTTTATAAACTAAACAAATTGAAAAAAAAAATAACTTTTTTGCTAATAACTATTTAAGTCAGCATACCTTGTATTGTATGTAGTCCTGACTACCAATGATATCTAGGAACACATGGATCTTCCGAAGTAACAAAAGCATCATGAAAAGTCTCCTAAGAGAAAATTAAACTTAGAATATTAGGAAAATTTTAAACCTCATATTGAAAGACATGCAATTAATCCGATAAGTGACCTGAAATTTCATTTTTTTTTTGTGAAGCTTAGCCTGCATGTCTACATAATTTAGTTTCCACTTTCCAGCAATTCACAGCATATGACTCTTTAGACCATAACCAAGTTCAATAATATTCTTAATAAGAAAAACCACATAAAAATTATATACATTTTTTATTCATTCCATTGGAACCCATTATGTGTTACATGTGTATTCCTAATTGTTGTCTCAATATGGGTCTTAAAGGTAAATTAAAGTTGCCACGTTGAGAGTACCGTATGGTCCACAATGACAATATTCAAACGTAACCAAATTGTGGCTTCTATCTCTCCACACAAATGTATACAAAAATTATTTTATGTGGGAAGCAATAAGAAGAAACCATAGAAACATTTCGTCACAACTGGTAGAGGATATAACAACCCTAGCTACCCACCAAAAAATCATAACTTTAATTTCCAAAGGTCAAACATTTTAAAAAAGTCAATCCCATCAACCACTAGCCACTTGTCATCAGCCTCCAATCATAGTTAACCTTCACCTTGTTACAACACCGTTGTGTTACTCTATCTCAATCTTTTCACCATTTTTCTACATTTCTTCCCTTTACAAACAAAAGATGAAAGGGATTCACCGTACATCAAATAGGCCGGTACCAAATCTTATTGACTTATAACTATTACAACATGTGTCCTCAACATCTATATATATGGCACAAGTCATCATCTTCATTTTGGACCTACAAGTTGCACTTTTCATTTGCTTAATCATATCTATCTTTCAATCAACAAAATCATCTAGAAATTAATAGGAAAAAAAAATCAAGAAATGGGAAGGTCTCCAATATTAAATGATAAAAATGGACTCAAAAAAGGTCCATGGACACAAGAAGAAGATGCCAAACTCACGGAATATATTCGAATTCATGGACCAGGAAACTGGCGAACACTCCCCACGAACGCCGGTAAGTATCTGCTTAGAACTTGTGTTTGGTTGGTTTTTATTTGTGTGCTATTGAATTAGAGTTTTAGTTTTGTTAAAAAAGAAAGGGTTAATCGATACAAGCCTTAACCGATGTGGAAAAAGTTGTCGTCTGAGGTGGACAAACTACTTGAGGCCTGATATCAAAAGAGGAAGATTCTCATTTGAAGAGGAGGAAACTATCATTCAACTCCATAGTGTACTGGGAAATAAGTAAGTTGTCATCCGTATGATATTCAATTTTTGAATGATATCTACCCTACTAAGTGGTAGCAAAATTAGTGACCGGCCAAGATCTTGTAGTAAAACCGTCGCAAATTTTGCAACAGTCTAGTTTTGGCCACAAAGTTCGTCATAATAGGTAATGAAATTATAAATACTAGTCACAAATTATTGAAAAATAAAAACAATTAAAACAAAAATACAGTATGGCCACAACTCAGTAGCAAAAATTGCGCCTGTTTAAGGGTGATCACAAACTGTGGCAAATAATATATGGAAATATTATTTATAACCAGGAGTCGCAAAACAAGATTAGCGACTGAGATTTAGAGGGTGTTTGGGATTGCATTTTGAATCTGATTCTTAGATTATTGCGTTTTGAAAACGCAGATAATCAGTTTTTAGTGTTTGGGATTGCATTTTGAAAACGCAGATATTCAGTTCAATTTTTAGGCTACCAAAACGCAATAATCTATAAGCAGCTCCACCCCTGCTTTTCCAAAACGCATAATCTGTTTTGAATCATCAATCCCAAACACCCTCTTATACGGCCATCTTGGTTAATCATAAGTTCATAAATCATGTTTTCGTTAAACATATAGGTGGTCAGCAATTGCAGCTCGGTTGCCTGGAAGAACCGACAACGAAATCAAGAATTACTGGAACACAAACATTCGAAAAAGGCTACTCAAAAGCGGTATTGATCCAGTGACTCATAGTCCTAGGCTTGATCATTTGGACCTCTCTTCTATACTCAACCTCTCAAACCTTTTAAACCTCCAAACACTTGTAAATCCAGAAGTTTTAAAGCTTGCCACTCTTCTAGCATCATCATCATCAAATCAAGAAAACCTAATGAGTCATATGGACCAAACCCTCACAAATCATCAGCTTCCAAACGGCACCTCGATGCCTACGAGCCTTCCAAGCAATCACCTTTGTCAGTATCTTTCTCCAAACATGAATGGACAAGCCGTTGATGAAAAACTGATGCCTCCATGCCTACCCGATAATCATGGTATCCTCCCAAGCCAGAACTTCAACTTGGATTCGGTTTTATCAACTCCGATGTCGAGTCCTAGGCCGCTAAACTCATCATCAACGCTAGTTAACAGCAGCAGCAGCACTGAGGACGATAGAGAAACCTACTGCAGCATGTTTAAGTTTGAGATTCCAGAGAGCTTTGAGTTTGATGATTTCATGTGATGGTTTGATTAGTATTATTACAATTTGAATGGGACTGTTTGTATGTGGTGTTTTTATTTTTGGGATTTTTTGATTTTTTTCTGTCAATAGTAAAAGTTTGTATAGTTGAGTTAGTTTTACATAAATATATGTTTTTTTTATTTATTTTTCCTATCATATATTCTACGTTTTCGTCACTATAGTCTATAAATTATGCATCGCCAACACAGTTAATCATTTGCTTCGTTTGAAACTGCTTCGAACCAAAGCTGATTTTACTTCAAATGGATTGTAAAACTAAATGCAATTCATATCGATTATTTCTAAAATTCTTGTGTGTACCATTATACAATTTTACATTTCTAAATTCACTATTGTTATTGTTAGAACGCTGTTAGGATCGTAATCCAACCTCGATTGTGATCAATTCGTACAGAGACGGGTGTACGTTCCTGAGATAAACAATAATCAATAACCAATTCGGCAGAATAACGACTAGCGATAATCATGATCATAGTCATAAAGATGTCTTGATACGGAAAAAGTTTATACACTACTAGAAAAGTGTCATTTTGCTACAAAATTTTCTTACGGAATGCGTCACAAATTTTAACAAAGTTACTATTCATTTGTGATGAAAAAAAAAAACTATAATCTTTTTAGCAAATTTGCGACACAATATTTCCTACACCATCTTTTCGTAGGAAATGCGTTGAAAATTGCGTTACAAATGCGTAGGAAGTGGTTTGCGACGAGGTTTTTTCTAGCATCAAGGTTTTGATGCAAATGCGTCACAAACAACTTCCTACACATTTGTAACGCAATTTTCAACGCATTTCCTACTAAAACATGGTGTAGGAAATTTGTGACGCATTTCCTACGCGATTTCATAAAAATTTGTAGATATATTGTGTCGCAAATTTGCTAAAAAATTATAGTTTTTTTTTCGTCACAAATGAGTAGCAACTTCGTTAAAATTTATGACGCATTTTTTTTCATAAGAAAATTTTGTAGCATGCGCTCCACAAAATTGTACTGTTACCTCTCTCAGACACACGCTAAACACCTACGCAAGAACAGTCTATTTAGACTATTCTCATACACTACTAGAAAAACACCATTCCTTCACATTCATTTTATGACATATATATATAGGGGAAGGATAAATTGAAAACTCAGTTGAGTTAAGAAAACTTAAGAAACTCCATCTTGACCATTGATCATCTATCATCAATGGTCTAGATTAAATCTAACTTTTTACACTTTATTAAATCATTATTTTAATCATAAAAGTATCAAAAGGGTAAAAGAGTAATTTGTTATAACACTCTCTTTCATCTCTTTATTTTTTCTCTTCTCTCTCCTGCTTTCTCTTTCCTCTCTCCTCCTTTTTTTTCATTTCTCTCTCTTCTCTCTTCATTTCTCTTTCTAACAATAATTTTTAACAATAAAAAAATGTAACAATAACTTTGTATTTAATAGTACGATATTGTAACAATAATTTTGTAAGAACTTTTTGTTACATAATATATATATGTAACTGAATAAATTTAACATTATAACATTAAAAATATATGGACTACAAATATTTTACAGGTGAAATCTGTAACAACCTATAAGAAATCTACTGTAACATAAATCTGTAACAATATGTTACTAGGAATGTTAATATATAATATGACAATGTTACATGGTCTGTATCATATAATTTATGATGATACACGAAAAAACAACATATAATTTACAACTTAAAAATGTTACAAGAAAAAAACATCCAAAACCAAGCACTTGTTCTCATCTTCACCAACAACCCATCTGCCTTCATTTGAAAGAAATGAAACATTAATTAAACAAATCTTTAAAAAAATGAAGAATAAACTTCTAAAAAAAACCTGAATCAGTGAAAAACACATCCCAAAAACAACACATAGTGATGTTATTCCAACCGACAGCCCCACAAACAAGCTCTACCTCTGTTACATATGGTGGCTGGAATACTATTTCGCCCAAATCTTTTAGTTTAAAGCTTTATTAATAACAAAAAAAAAATAAATTATTTACAAAATACTAATATTTACCTTAAAAACAAAATATTTTTGTATTTATATATTTTCGGATGAAAAGTATAACAATTCACTGGACATAGAAATCATTTGATTTTAGAATTATGATGTAGCCAGACTTGTACCTGAACACCGCCGCCTTACACCACCAACCCATATGAACAAGAAAAATGGAAAGGTATAACAGATCCGACCACCACAAACGAGTTTGGTTACAGATCGGACCACCACAAAAACAAGTTACATATCCGTAGCCATTGCATATGTGTTACAGACCCGACCCGACTATCACCAGAACTCACCGTCACCGACTTAAGAATGGCCGTCGTAGAACCACATAGAAGACTGTGTGGGTCGTGCTTGTTAAAACCACCGCAAAACCTTGACGGTAATCCAGCGAAGCTCGAAATAAGAAGGATTGGACCCGTTTGTTTTGATTTGTCCGATCCATATAAACTGAACACAAAAAATACTAAACTATGGGGGTGGTTTACCTTCTCAAATTCTCGAACACGGTGGTCTCGGGTTCATTACCAATGGGGATGGAGGTGGTTATGGTGAAGGTATGGTTGATGGTCTTGAGCAGGGGGGGTGGCGGCATGGTGGTGGTATCTTTGAAATTTAAATGGCTAAAAACAGCACAAAATGGTCGGCCAAAAAGATGATGTGGTGGGTCATATGCACTAAAGGAGCCTATGGTCAATAACAATGGTGGTGGTGTGGTACAAGCTGTTTCCTTTCTTTTCTTTTTGTAATAGTTGACGCCACCACTTTAACTTCAAATCCACGCATCTTTTCCAAGAAAGCCATAATCTTTGCTTTTGTAAAGGGAAATTGAGTTGATATTTCTTATGGGTGTATGAGTTACAGAGGAGAGGATGGAGGTAGTTGGGTGGTCTTTACTATATAAAAAGAATAGAAAAAAGCTGGCATTAATATTATAGAGGAGGGAGAAGACAGGAATGGATACAACATAATGACGAAAATGCCCTTATAAGGGTTGGAAGAATGAATGATGTGGAGGAACCATGACCATGTATTGGGTTTTCATAGTTTCTTTAACTGGAGATGGTTTTCTAGTTATACTTTCCCTATATATATATATATATATATATTTAGTGACATAAAAAATGTATATCATAAAAAAAGTGTCATCTTTGATAAAATCTATTAAATTCTTGACCTTTTCTCTGCATGTCAACAATTTTCCGTCATAAATTAAAAAACATGACGGTAAACACAAATGAGTGTAATGATTTTGTGTCACGAAAATTTGAATTCCCTCCCCTCACCCGCACGCCTCCCCATAAACCCTCATCCCTCTCTCTATCTCTTAACAAAACACAAAGATCTGCCTAATACCTTATCACCAATATAGTAAGATTCCACAATCACCATGTTTTATAGAAGTTTACATACCCTTCTTAGCTCTCTTTCCATCCCTCTCGGCCTATATAAACCGAACACACCCACCCCCCTCATCACACCAACTTGACAACATTCTAACTACATACTAAAACACCAACTGTCCCAACCCACTCCCTGGTAATCGTGCCACCATCAACCACCATAACCAATCACTTCTAACCGAAAGCCATCATTTGTAAGCCTAGTGGACCCATCTCCAAGGAGTTCCAAGACAACTAGAAGCCTATACCCGAAGTGGATCACCAATCTAACGCGATTCTCTTCCTTTCGACTACCTTGCGCCTATTGTGACAGAGAGGTATAACAAAACCCACATTGCATTGTATTTCTTGAAATACTTTGCCCAAGGTTCACCCAAATATAATCTTTTAAAGCCAAAACTCTAATAATATACAATGGGAAAAATTCATGGATACATGTATATGTGTGTGTGCGTATATATATACATAGTTATGTGAGTGTGTGTGACGTGTGTGCACATATGTAGATATGTATGTATGTAAGCATGAGTATGTATATATATGTAAGTATGCGTGCATATGTGCGCATATGTATGTATGCGAGTGTATGTGTGTATATATGTATGTGTATGCGTGAGTATGTATACATATGTATATATGCGTGTGTATGCATATATATGTATATGTATGCATTTGTATGTATATATATTCATGTATGTGAGTGTATGTATATATATGCATGTATGCGTGTGGTATGTAGGTATATATATTTATGAATGTGTGTACGTTTACAATAATATACATAGGTATGTATAAGTTGCGTGTGTACATGGATAAGTGTCCTAGTGTGCACAAAGTAATACTAAATGGTATAATATTAATAAAATGCACATTTTGTAGTATTAATATAACTTAACTTTTTTTTTTATTAAAAGTACAAGTCACCAATGGTTCACTAAGCTAACAAAATATTCTAAAAATGAGAATATTTACAACCAAGTCATATAAATTGTGTGAACAACATGCGCAATGAACCATCGAATCTAGACCTAAGATGTCTTTTGTACATAGGACACGAGTAGGTCGAATCTTTAGTGTTTCGGGCTTTACATTGCTAGCTTTCACATAGATTCGAGGTGAGTTTCACCGCACCTTTTTACTGTTTTACGTTTTGTGGAAAGCATGCTATATTTACACTATTTAGAATGACTTCCTATGAACCTTATATGAGCATGAGACGATATGTTTAGACTCATGTTGTTCACACATGATGATACATTGTCTTTATTGTACAATGTGTGAGGCAAAACTCGTCAAGGTTTGGTTACAGACTCATGTTGTTCACATTTATCGTTGTCTTAGCTAGGATTTGGCTTGGTTATTCATGGATTTCATTAGCTTCCATTTTATTATGATCAAAACCTGTGAACTCACCAACTTTAGGTCGACAAAGTTTTTATGCATGTTTTTTAGGTAACTAATGTTAGCGATGGAACTTGAGAAAATGTTTTAAGCTTGCATCACGAATACCAACTTTTGTGCATCTTCTCTGTGAACTCTTGGTTTTTAAACAAGACATTTTAATGTGTTGGTAAAAACTTAACTAATTGGTATTCAAACTAATGTTTACTTTGGATGTTTGCGTAAATCGTGTGATTGAAAACCTTTCGTGTCGCGCTTCGTCATTCCACCTTGGCGGGGTGTGAAATATTTGTATCAGAGCCAATGACTATAGCAAACTATATTTTTTTGAAACTAAACTATAAATTTAATGATTTTTCATACGAAAAAGTTTTCGTTGCAAGAAAAATGTTTTCTTCGCGATACCCTGCCCACATTCCATGGTCTTTTGGCATATGGCATACATGCGAGTATAGTATATATGTTCTTGATGCTTATATATTTATATGTGTGTACATGGATTTTGACTGGATCATGGCTTCATCTTCCCGCCTGATTGTCATATCAGATTCAGAGGACGATTCGTCTATGATCTACGAGACGTTTAGCAGTGACGACGTTGATTCCTACTTTGCTGATTCTGAGCATGAGGAGGAGGTCGCGGATCCTGAGCCCGACGAGGACGAAGTTGTGGATATCGTAGGAGACGAGATACCGGTGGACCCTGTAGTCTTAGATAATGAGCATGATGCCCCGGCTGGCGAGGCCCAGGAAGATGTTGTGGATGCTGCTAAACGAGCGCCTATGATAGAGGAGCCGC
Source organism: Ambrosia artemisiifolia (assembly GCA_032199755.1). Taxonomy (NCBI): domain Eukaryota; kingdom Viridiplantae; phylum Streptophyta; class Magnoliopsida; order Asterales; family Asteraceae; genus Ambrosia; species Ambrosia artemisiifolia. The sequence goes on along the minus strand of CM063519.1, from coordinate 45,016,624 downwards.
CTATCAAGGCTCCTCCAGTGGCTGAGCAGCCACCAGCTGAGGCACCCCGTGTGGAGGAGGTACAGCCTGCGGTGGAGCATGTGCCCTCTTTCGGCACCTACCGCTCATTCCGTGGAGAAGCGACGCCCCTAAGAAGCGTGTGATCAGGCCCCAGCTACCGGAGCCTGAGGTGCCAGCCTGACCAGGTCAGGCTGTTGAGTCTTTCGAGCCGCCTCGGAAGAAGTTGCTTAGGAGGTCCCAGGCTTGTAAGAAGTCCTTCCTACAAAATGTGGCACGCTATCTGGCGTACAACGATAAGGACTCTGATTATGACATCTTTGTGGATGCTGTAACACCCCGCCTCTAATATCATCCAATATTGTTCGCCTTGCGCACTAGAAGCTCACGGATTTGTTTTTGGTTGCCCGAGTGAAAACTTCCCACGAGGTCACCCATCCTAGTACTGCTCTCGCCTGCGCACGCTTAACTGAGGAGTTTTCATGCGCTCCATAGCCAAGTAAGCCAAAACGCGTTGGTGATTTAAGAGGCCGGCCATTACTTATGTAACAAGATTTCTCATGTCCACGGATGATGTGGGATATGCCTAGGGTGTTACAATCACCCCCCTTAGGGACTCATCGTCCTCGATGAGGTATGCCCCACCATGCCGGATGACACAGGAGTGGCTCTGGTACCAATATGTAACACCCCAACCGATGGCGGAAACATCAAGGTGTCCCGTAGTGATGATTGTTCAAAAGCTCATGGTACTAAAGTGTAAATATTTTATTCAATGCTTCAAGTAAAATTACAAACATTCATGAAATATAAATACAATTTCCACACATTGTCTGGGTTATGACTTTTCTATGTCTAAATGTGTAACACCCCGTTGTTACATGCCCGAGATTATTTAAAATATAATATGAAAATATCATTAAATAAGTAATAATTATTAAATAATAATTAGTATTAATATAAAGCTCAAAAACTTCCATGAGAAGTTCAAGCCTAGCACATATGATAACATTAAATGTGCACATGCCTTCCTTTTTTCTTAACAATCTACACGCACACATACATTTGGTTTAGGATAGCACACTCCTACCAATTATTGCTTTCTCCCTTATCATATTATACCCACATTCATGCCTTCGTTCCCTGCCGCCTTCTTAGCACAGCTCACCCAACATCTATACATTTTCATTCTTCACTCAACTCCTATTACAACACCATGTGTTCAACTTCATACCCTCCAACCATTTGATATTAAACAAGGGTCTTGCTATTCAAACCCCCCAAAGAATTATTTGTACCCCCTTAAAGCACTGAGCTTTGGCCTAAGCTCGGCGTATTGGGCCCACGGGTGACGTGATTGTCACACCAATCACTGCTTTATCAGACTTTAAGTCACATCACTGAAACATCGTACTTCAAAGCGCTGAGCTTTGGCCAAAGCTCAGTGCTTTGAAGCCCAAAAGCTGACAGCAGCACATGGGGCCTTGGGATTGCCTCCTAAGCGCTGAGCTTTGGGCAAAGCTCAGTGCTTTGCTGCCACATTTAAGCCCACGAGCCACTGCATTTTGCCCTAAGCTCAGCGCTTAGGGCCTTTTTTAAAAAAAAATTGTTTTAATGTTTTTTTAATTGTTTTAATTAATTTTAATTCTTTTTTAAGTATTTTAACTTGTTTCCAATAAAAAAAAATTTGTTTGATGTGTTTCGGTTCGTTTATTGCTCGTTTGTTGTTTTGAGTAGAAACATCCGAGTATGAACAACTTTCATAAATTAGTGTACGTGATACATGAACTATACAATCAATACCGTTTTTTTATCAAAATACATATTTAGCATGTCTAATCGATATCCTGGGTATCCGGACTCTGTTTGACGCGTTTTGGTTCGTTTATTGCTCGTTAGTGGTTTTCATTAGACATGTTATGTTGACGAACAACTTTCACAAATCATTGTACGTAATACATGAACTATACAATCAATACCATTTTTTTTTATCAAAATACATATTTAGCATGTCTAATAGATATCCTGGGCGTCCGGACTCTGTTTGACGCGTTTTGGTTCGTTTATTGCTCGTCCGGACTCTGTTTAACGCGTTTTAATTAGTAAACTTTTTAATTATAAATAGGGGTAACTTTGCTAATTATAAATATATTTTTGAACAATGACATAACCATTTTTCATTCCTGTATCTTGTACCCAATCAGTCTCAAACGAAACTATGATCGGGTAAGAGCCTTCCTCCTAATCTTCTACCAACTTCTCCTCCTCACCACCACCGTCTCTCTGGTCTTGTTGTATTAGATTTCAGTTTATTTATATTTTGTATCATCGAACTGATTATTATATGTTAATGAAGTCGATCTTTTGTTTGCTTTTATTTGTTAACGAATGCTTATATCTATTTGTTTGTTTATATGGCGTTTGTTTCGAGTGATTAATATGTTAACACTTAACGTAATAAATAGAGGAATAAACTTCAATATCTTGATTTTTAAAAAAAATTACAAATGAATATATTAAAAATAACTAACGAGTAGACTAAAAATTCATAGGTCCTAAAAATTCATAAGTCATAAAAATTCATAAGTCCTTTCACTTTAACTTTACCAAAACCCTCACTTTCTCCTTTCTCCTCTGTATGTTTTTTTCAGCCACCAAAGTCCAAACCCTACTTTGCCGCAGAGGATGTGTACCGACCGCTGACGGTTGAGTTTTTATCTTCCTTCAGGTTCGAACGTCGACCGGAGGGTTTGGTGGAGGATCCAGATCATCCGTTCCATGAGATCTCTTTCAGGATGTGCGGCCAGCAATTTCGGATGTCCCTGGAGCAGTTCGCGGTACGGTCAGGGTTGTACCGTGAGGATGAGATCGGTACAGATTTGTACACTGAGGGGGTTACGGAGGTTGACAGGCAGACACTTATCAGTTTTTGGAGGCATATCGCTCGGACGCCATTTGGCAGTGCCTGGGCGAAGGCTAGTACGATCGTTGATCCTCTCTACTGCTACCTACACCGGATCATCGCGTCTTCCATCACTCCACGCCACTACAGCCGGGATAAGGTCAACATGTCTGACCTGTTCTTTTTATATTGTTTACTATGTCGCAGGACGTGCGCGTTACATGAGTGCTTGGCGGAGTACTTTTCCTTAGCTTATCATAAGCAGATTCGTGGCACTCTATACGGTGGGGCTTACATCACCACCATCGCACAGTCGCTGGGATTCGTTCCGGATAAGGACCCCCTTCTAGCCCCTGCTATCCCTGCGACTACATTGGCTGCTGCCAATGTACGCAGCATGCGGCTGGCGCGCACCTTCCAGGGAATTGGTCTTCGGTTCCGGGCGCGGGACAACCAGATTTTCGTCCCCGAGCCGTTGCCGTTGCCCCAGGAGATCCCTGTATTCTTGGAGATTGAGCCGGGAGTACCAGCACCTCCCCATATGCAGCCGGGATTCCAGCAGCAGCAGCAGCCGCCGGTCGACCATGAGCCCCCACCACCTCCGCCACCACAGCCTCAGCAGCAGTTTCCACAGCACGTATATCAGGACCTGCCTCCTGCTGTGCGGTTGGTTGTTCGGGACTTTGACCGCCGCCTCAGGCGGAACGAGCGTTCGATGGATTGGGTGGTGCAGACGTTGATGGATGTGCGTGAGGCTATGGAGTTAGATAAGCGACCACTGCCACAGTCACCGCCACAGCCCGCTGATGACGAGTAGTTTATCTTTGTTTGTATTAGATTTCAGTTTATTTATATTTTGATTCATCGAACTGATTATTATATGTTAATGAAGTCGATCTTTTGTTTGCTTTATTTGTTAACGAATGCTTATATCTATTTGTTTGTTTATATGACGTTTGTTTCTAGTGATTAATATGTTAACACTTAACGTAATAAATAGAGTAATAAACAACAAGACCGTTCGTTCAAAACCTTATTTTATAATTAGACGTTTAAATGAATGAAATGTTAGAAGTTATTATATCTATTTATTATTATTAATATTACCTTATTTATCATACTATATTTACCAACATTCCATTGTGAGTGTAAATCTACTGTAGCGGAACAGTACACCAACCAAAACTTTTTTGAAAAACGTACAAAGCGTAGGGTACAACATATTCAAGCACCGATTCCAGTACAAGAGGCTGCAGCATGTATGTACAAGTCTTTTCCAACGACTTCAGCATCCTCCTTCCTTGCTCTCTCTCTCTCTCTCTCTCTCTCTGTGATAGTCCTTTTCCACCCAGCTCCATCTCCCACGGCAGCGGCACCACGACTCTACCACTATCGTCGGTTACAAAGCAAACACCTACGTTTTGGATCTGAAGTGGAAACAACAACCGGATACTAGCACCATCACCGCCCTGAAAAAGCAGATGCCAGCCTCTGATTAACCACAGTACCACACCGTTGGAAACCCGAGTGAAAACCCGTCTGCGGTTTCTTCCGACGATAAAACCGTCATCTCCAGCCAGTCCACCATCTCCGACCACCTCACAACTAAAAGAAACCGATATTTTGGCAAGACCAGGATGTAGCCAGATCCACTTAAAATGGTGGTTTTAGTCTCATTGGTTTGAGCTTTTGTGTGTTTGGAGTCCAAATATAGAGAGGTTTACCAAATCGGTGGCTTGACAGTCGTCATGAACAGGTAAATAAACAGCTACAGCATGGAAATCATGGAAACACGACCTGTAAATTTCTCTAGTCTTTGGTTGATCGAGTGATTTGAGAATGATCCTATTTTATTTCCTCATCATCCGGTGAAAATCGATAAACTGCAGAGGAATGAAAGGCATATAGATTAACGAGTAAGGGAATAACTGTTTTCCTTCTTGCCAAGTTGCTCATCACTTGGGCTTTTGTAAAGAAGTACTCTTAATACAAGGTATTCTCCTTATCGTTCACAACACAGGATCGAAATGGTTTTGGCACTCTTGTTTCCATCGAACGAGCTTACAGAAATGGATTTTTGGATGACCTCAACGTCATTCAACTAAACAGTATCTTTTGGCTTTGGCCAAAGAGTTTCACTGGAAAAAATGGGGAGATCTAATCTTTTCTTTGTTTTCACATCAGGCATATCATCTTTATGAATACCACATCATTCAATCGGAATCAATAGTTTCGTCAAAGATTAAGAAAAGGAATATCTGGTTTGATAAAAGTGACTGAAACTAGGGAACATACTAGGGTTCATTTTGAGTTAATTCTCAGTCTCATTCCTGATGTACCATTGGTGTTTATATATAGGGTGTACTGCAGCTAACCCACCACACCTTTGATACCTCTAAAACGCACTGGAAATCTTTCCCAAAAACCCTTATGGAATTTCATACCACCGTAACGTACCTGTAGATTCACGATTACGTTCTGGATCGTAATCGTTACCTTACACTAGGGCGTTATGTCTCTCTATGATACGGATTCGGATAACAGAAAAAAGTTGAAAGTACAAGGACCAAAGTTATAAATGGTACAGGAAACAGGCAGACCTTTTGCTTTGGTTGCGATTAAGGGTTTCAGCACAACGGAAATAGCTCACTAACGAGGAGGAATGTTTTCTTTAGATCGTTTCTTGTTTATAATTTAGAGGCTCAAGGGTTTCTAAATCACAACGGTCAGGTTAACCGTGGAATTTATACTAATATTTCTTATCTTTCACTAGTGCCTAGTCAAGATTCTTAAAAAAAAATCGCGCGTTACCTTTTGTATGGATGATTATATGTGTTTTACACAAGTCATGGTAGGGGGATGTTTCGTGCATCAAGAGTCGTTTGGTTCATCTAAGTTGAATAATCATGGTGGTAGGTACCTCCTTGTTCAAGGTTTAGAGGGAACTCAACATTTTGGTTGGTAATCCAAAAATCTCAACGCAAGTTTGGAATGAATATTGAATAATCTAAGGTTTTCTTGGTGTTTACGTATGGTTCTAGGAAGTTGTACAATCCGAACAGAACTTAAATATCCATAGAGCAATAAACAAGCACGGGAATTCTTATACTTAAGTGTTATCAGAATGGTTTAGATCATGGTTTCCAAGAGTTCTTAGTGATAAAGCGGGGTATGCATTGGGTTTCTAAACGAATTTGAATGGTTCGACTCAGAGATTTTGCCAAAATATCGAAGGAAGTCCCAATAATTCATGAGAAATGGTCGAACGAACTTTGATAAACGGGGTCTAGTCATGAATATTCGCGACGTTACTTCAAGATTTTACCTTACCCAAAAGATTTCACACGAAGTTTTGGGCGTTTCAACAAGAATTTCGAGCTTCAAGGAGTGCAAAAGTAAGATTCCATATCTACATATGTGTTTTCGAGCGTTTGTTCGGTGTTCCAGAGTAGGCGTTTCGGATTTATTTTCAATAAAAATGAGGAATTCTCATATATAACTGGTCCAAAAAGTGTTCTAGGAAAATGAGAGGAATTGTTCATAATAATAACTTATCAACTGTAGTCAATGAATGCATGGGCTTTCGAAAAACTTTAAAATAGATTTTAGGATCGTGTCGGATAACTAGGATCTTTTGTTAACAAAATTCTACATATTCAGGGGAGATGTGGCAAATCCATTTGCGAGTTCAGAAATGTTAGCACACAATCAATATGTGGAAGGAATGGTTAAGGGTGGAATGACAATGAAGACAAAAATTTTAAACAAAGTTTGAAACTAGGGTGAAATATCGAGGAAACTTTATAACAAAATGAGGAAATCGCCAAGTTTTCAATAGGTTTAAGTGGACTTATTCAAGAAATTGTAAGTTGGACCAAAGAGATTTCAAGTTTCGACAAGGTGTGATCAAGGGTAATGTTATAATTGAAGCCTACAGCTCGTATAAAAAGGTATCAGCTCAGGATTTTACTAACTCCAAGAGGTTAGATGCAAAAACCTCAAATGATTCGAATCAACTATTTCGAGTATTAAGGAACAAATAGTATTGTTTTAGAATTATATTCATGTGATCGGGGTATATTTGGAATACTCTAGCATGTGATTGGTATTTCATTTCATCATAAAAGTAGAAGTCTCAAAACGGCTTGAACAAAGAGTGTCCTTAGGAAACGAAATATTGTTTGATGCGTTTGAAGCTACCATTCACCGAATGAGAGTGTTTGGTCATGAGCTTAAAGGATGCAAAGGATAATAAGTTCCAGTATTTTGTTAGTGGCAATCAACGTGTCTCGTACAAGTTTCATGTTAGGGGTATTAGTTCAACTTTTACTGTTATGATCCCAATAAGATATCCCCGAAATGCCCTTGTGCCTGCGGATTTATGATTATGTTTGCAACCATAACCACTCCCTCGCCTCACTTAAGCATCCAAGTACTTTCTTAATAAAATCATAACATTTAATCTTATACTTTTGTTGGTTCTTTCGTAAGAGTGTCCTTATGTTTTTGGTATGGTTTTATAATAAAGTTTTATCCTCATGTGTTCAGTACCATAGTCGACTCGTTGGGTATCTTCTGGTTACCACTCCAGTTTATCCGTCAGGTTTCGGTTCTCCAAACCGAAATAATCTCTGTGGTTTCAAGGGTCAGGATCCTAAGGTTCACGGTTGAAGCTTAACGGAGTCTTATTCACTGCGCTGTTTGCTCTGATACCAATCTGTCACACCCCGACCCGGGAGGGCCTGGACGAAATCACAGATTGATACACATTCATGCAATGCAAGCAAATCAGCATATGCAACATAAATTAACTAAACTATTGTATAGATATATTCGTTTTAAATAATACATCTTCCGGTAATACATCTATCTAATCTACAATCATACAAGGTTCGGATAGTATCTATGGTTTCTTGTTTGTCTTTTGGTTCGTCCGTCGGTGTGACTCCTAATCGTAACTGCACCTTCCTTGTAAATCCAGAGCAGGTACCTGAACACATGCTTAAAATAGGTTTGGGTCAACAATAATGTTGGTGAGTTCGTGTGTTTAGTTTAGTATGCACCCGAAAGTAGTTTCATTATAGGTTTAAGTATTCAAACAAGTTTACTGGTTATGGTTATGGCGTTACAGTAATATAAGCTGGCCACTCAACCCTGCATCTAGTGTCATGCCTAACCATGCCTAGATGTAACAGTAGAAACTATACCCGTTATTGTTATAGGTTCTAACCTATGCTCTGCAACATAGGTTCCCATGGCAAAATATATGCCACAACGGTCCGCAGACCTCAGTGGAGGGTTTTCCGGGCTTCCGGATCCACTGTGCGTGGGGGATTCCCCAAGTAGTACTACCCATACATTAAGTGGCCCAATCCCTTGGGTTAATGAGTGTGAATCTGGTTTCGGGAGCACCTTGTCACATCAAACTGGTTCATACACAGAAGCATGCATTCACCCCAAAACATTTATAAAAACAAAAGAGGGGATGGTACACGGAACTCACCTGGTAGCATAGCAAAAATATAAAACAGGGTGCTTGGTATCACTTCCTGGTATTCTCCTGGTCGGGCCTATGTTGACACACATTATTAGTCTTTGGTTTTATTTATAATAGTTACACGTGGGGACGAGCTCGAGCGTATGGTCCTTATTCATTAGAGTTCCATGTTCTTTTGTTGTTACAGACTTTGGTATGTATATACTAGTGGGTATATGTCCTTATGCACGTTTGTTTCTATATTCATATTTGTATTGCTAGTGTTGATTCACTGATGTTGTGAACTTATAGTATTTCCCATCCATACCATATAACTATATACCTTTCAACATATATATACACCTATAGTTGCAGTTCGGATGTGTATTTGTATATCTTACTAATACCTTATATTGATTATTAGATGTATTGTCAAAGTGTGGCGTACATATCTTATATGTTATGTCCGTTGGTACTTAGTCGTCTAAGGTGTTCCATATGTCTACTAGTCTCAATAGTCTTTCTATGAATCGTCTTGGTTCTCTCGTTCCGTTGCTTTTAAATTTAGCGGACATATGTTCATTTAACCTTATGTTTTAGATTCATATCCAAATATTGAGTCGAGTCTTGGGTATCGACGTCTAAAGTGTCTATATCCAAGGCGTCGATATCATATTCTTATCTTTCCAACGCATATATGTTTTACTTATTAGGCTTCGGTTATAATCATATCCGAATCTTATCTCTAAGATACACGTCCAAGTCTTACGTCCCAATGTTCACGCCTTACTTCCCAAATATCCAAGTTTACATATTTAGTCCGAAGTGTCCAAATTCATGTCTGCGGCTTAATTCTTATTGTCCGAAGTTCGAATACTACAAGTTGGTATGTAAATTCAAATGTCTCAAGTCCATCTATCCAGTTCAAAGAGCTCGAGTTGATATTGTACTAACTTATAGTTTCAGCCTCGGTTAGTATAAGCTCGTCAAGTCCCACGCGTATAAATTATATATTTGTTAATAATCGGGTTATTGGGTTCGCTTATACCTCACATCTGGATTTCGGTTCGTGTTGACCAGCGTTGACTCGGTTGCCTGTTGTTGACCGGAGTTGACCCATGTTCTGTTGACCGAGTGTTGACCATGGCAGACTTTCGTTGACTGTACAGTTGACTCGGTCAACTTTGGTTGACTCGTCCCTTGACCTATCTCCTTGACAACCGACTATTACCCAAACCCATCTTACACCACCACCTGTGCACCACCGCTGCCCCACTGTCGCCCATCACAACCACTCGGTAACCACCACCGTTATCTACCGAATCACTATCATCTATCACTACACCCGACACCATTCCCGAGACAAACCCCCAATGGTTATCACAATAACAATATCGACGTGTACACCAGGAGGACGAATTAATCAGGATTTTACCTTTGTGACCAGACTTGACTCGATTAGACTCCATCCCTTGGACCACCACCGTCGTCGTTGCTCCTCCTTGCTAACAGCGCCGGTCGGCCGGCCGGAGGCCATGGCCGGTGACCTTCTCCGGTTCCTCTTCCTTTATCCGTCGGACACCGGAGACCCTCGGGTCTCCTCTGTTTTGTTCTCGCCGCCCCTCTCTCTCCCTCTCTCTCTCTTATGTTCTGCCACTCTCTCTCTCTCTTTCTTTCTCTTGCTGCTTCTCTCTCTTCGAAGTCCTCTCTCTCTCTATCGATTCTTTCTTTCTAGCTTCTTTTAAGGTATAATCAGCTAGGGGGTTATGGGTTTGGAAGTAGCTCGGCCTGAGATCCGCCATGGATGATGGTCGGGAGTCCTCCGGTTCTTCTTCCCCGTGCGTTCTTCCTTCTCAGTTCTCTTCTCCTTCTTGACACTTTCTCTCTTTAAGGTATCTCTCTTATTTATGTTGTAGTGTATGTAGGTTGTGAGAGATGAGAGGATAATGGTGAGTGTGTGTGTTTAGAGATAGGATAAGTGAGTGGAGAGATGAGTGTGGGTGTACGTGTATTTTATAGAATAGAGTAGGTGTGTTTTGTTGTTAACTATAAAAGGGTGGGGCAGGTGTAGAGATGACACATGTCCCGGACTCCCGGGTAACTAATCCAATGTTGGGTCGGGTGCGTTATCGTGTATTGGTTCGGTTACGTAACGTGTATTATTTAATAATAATGTATATATAATGGTTTGGTTTTAGGTTTCGAAAATAACCATCTCGCTTAATATTTGTTTTGGGTTACTTTTAGTACGCGATATTAATAATAACATGCGAAAAAATTTTAGGGTCCACTCTGGGTTGTTACACACCATTTACCCATTTCTTCCCAACTACGGGTCAATCATCTTCTACTTTCCCACAACCACAAGGTTCAACCATTATCCATACCACATCTACTTACCAACCACTAACCCAATCCTGTTTCCAATACTCATCTGTTCCAATTGGGCAAACTTTGGGCTTTCAAAGGGATAGGTATGATGATGTGTATGCAGAAGAGTATAGTGGATATAATGAAGAAGGTTAGTTCTATGTAGGGGATGGAAATTACCTGGGATCTCAAGCAGGAGCGGGTCAAATGAGTTAACCAATGCAATAATTTCAAGACCCGGTTAGACTACCGGTTGGGGTGCAACACGTTAGACCTCAAGGGCCGCAATTGCAACGTCCTACACCGCTTAATCAAATGCGCCCTCAAAACATGCAAGGTCAAGATCAAAGACCAATTCAACAACAACAACAACCCATGCATCAATACCCATACCAACAACAATTTGCACCGCAAGGGCAAATGGGTCAACCAAGAGCACCATTGGGAGCTCCTCGAAGACTTCACCGGGAGGTTGTTCGGGGCATTGATGCTCATTTTCGGACAATTATAACTAACAATCCTTCACCAATAGTGATTGCTCAAAATGCGGATGGAAGAACCTTTGAAGTAAGAACAACCGCTTTACAAAGTCTACCAAAATTCAAGGGGTTAGCAACGGAAGAACCTTATTTTCATTTGGAGACTTATGATTCCATTTGCAACACTATTGGAGGTCAAGGATTTTCGTCGGATGATGTCAAGTTAGTCCTTTTCCAATTTTCTTTGGAAGACAAGGCAAAGAGATGGTTTCACACTTTACCATCCGCATCTATTTTTACATGAGCCGACATGCAACAAATATTTTTAGATGAGTTCTATACCTCCCAAAAGACCAATGATGCAAGAAGAGGGTTGAGAAGTTTTCAACAACAATCGGGAGAAATGTTTCATGAAGCATTCGAGAGATTCAACATGATGCTAAGAAATTGTCCTCACCATGGTATCCAACTTTGGGAATTGTTGAATGCTTTTCATAAAGGTTTGAGTTCGGAGGATGCCCGTGACTTGATGTTCATCACAAATGGTACTTTTGGTACAAATTATGAACAAGATGATTGGGTATTTTTAGATCAAATGGCGGTGACTTCCAAAAGGAAGGCTCAATCATCAAGACGGGCGAGGCATGTGATTCAAAGGCCTCAAGTGCATGGAGTGGAAAGTGGTAATGTTCAAACCACGAATCAATTATACAATGTTTGCAACAATTGTCAAGAAATAGGCCATACGGCAGATGTTTGTGGTGTGGGAGTGAATGAAGGACAAACGGAGGAGGTGAATGCTATTCAAGGGGGTGGTAGAAATTATGACATGAATGCCAATGTATACTACCCCGGGTTGCGAAACCATCCTAACTTTCGTTAAGGAAATGCATCAAATCAAGCGAACCCGAATTTTCAAGAAGCTCAAGGTAATTATGCACCCCGTCAACAATACAATCAAGGGAATTATATGGGTGGAAACAACAATGGGTACCTTGGGAAGTTTCAACCAACGGGTCAAAGTGGTTCGGGTCAAGGCTCATCAAGTGGAAATGAAGTCATGGAGATGCTTCGGGCTATGCAACAAGATATGCAAAAGAGGAATCAACTTGATGAAGCCCGGATACAAAAAGATGAGGTTCGTGACAAAAGCATTCAAGCATTAACAACTCAAATGGGTCAATTAGCAACCGATGTGGCGGAGTTGAAGAAAAACAAGGGTCAACTTCCTAGTGACACCAAGGTAAACCCGTCTCATGGCTCATCACGAGGTAATAATGTTAATGTTAATCATGTTAGTGTGTTGAGAAGTGGTAAAGAGTTTAAAGCTAATGTCTCACTGGGTTTTGTTGAGGGTGAAGTTGAGGATGTTACGGGTAATGAGAGTGAGGATGATGAAAGTCCACCGGTTTTATCAAAAGAATCAAATGTTAAAAAACCTGAAGTGAGTGAAAATAATAAAAATGAAAATGAAAAAGTTGAAAGTGAGCCGAATCAAGTTCCATTTCCATCGGCTCTACTTGACCCCGGGTAAGAAAAATTTTATTGTGTCAAGAGGTCCCCAAAAAGAAGAAATGTGGGACATGTTTAAACAAGTAAAAATTAATCTTCCTTTACTTGATGCAATAAAACAACTGCCCGCTTATGCTAAATTTTTAAAAGAATTGTGCACACAAAAGAGGCAAAAAAAAGAAGAAAATGCCTAAGCGGGTGAATATAACCGGGCAAGTAAGTGCAGTTTTGAATGGGGAGCTTCCACCTAAGCTCCAAGATCCGGGCACGCCATTAATAAATATTCAAGTTGGTAATTTTCAAATGGCAAAGGCATTGCTAGATCTTGGAGCCGGGGTGAGCATTTTACCGGGGGGTTTGTATGATCAATATGATTTTGGTCCATTGGCTATGGTGGAGATAACAGGTGTTTTGGCCGATTTGTCTCATAAGTTACCTCGGGGGATGGTTCAAAATGTAAGTGTTAAAATTGATGAATTTTATTACCCGGTTAACTTTTTGGTATTGGACTACTCATCTGCGGATTCAAAACAACAACAAAATGTTATCTTGGGTCGTCCATTTTTGAATACCGCACATGCTGTGATTGATTGTAGGTTCGGTACGGTCGACATGACATTCGGAAACCGAAAAATGCGTTTAAATGTTTTTACTAACAATTCTAATGCATTGGGTGTTGATGAGTGTTTTATGGCAGATATAGTCGACGGATGTAATCCGCATGAGTATGAGGAGGATGGAGTGGCTTTGTGTGTTAGTGATTTTTCTAAAAAGGTAAATGCTTGTGTGTTAAGGATTGAAGAGGAGAAGCAAGATGTCATGGCAGCGAAAGAGGGTCGACCACCATGGACCCACCAATTTGAAAGCTTACCGGTGGAAATTGATTCGGGTACCAAACCGTCACTAGAGGAAGCACCAAAGTTAGAGCTCAAAGACTTGCCAAGCCATTTGAAGTATGCTTTTCTAGGGGATGATGACACATTACCTGTCATTATTGCCTCTAATTTGGAGATGGCGCAAGAACAAGCATTGTTGGAAGTCTTGAAAGAAAATAAAGAAGCTATTGGGTGGACGATTGCCGACCTTAAAGGAATTAGTCCATCAATTGTTATACACAAGATCATCCCCACCGAAGATGCAAAGCCTACAAGAGAATCTCAAAGAAGGTTGAATCCGAACCTAAGAGAGGTGGTAAAGAAAGAGGTAATTAAATGGTTGGATGCGGGAATTATCTATCCCATTTCGGATAGTGCTTGGGTAAGTCATACTCAAGTGGTTCCTAAGAAGTCCGGTATTCAAGTGGTTAAGGATGAAAGTGGTGAACAAATTGCTACCTGACCCGTTACCGGGTGGCGGGTGTGCATTGATTACCGCAAGTTGAATGCCGCCACTTCTAAGGACCATTTCCCACTCCCTTTTATTGACCAAATCATTGAAAAATTATCGGGTCAATAATATTATTGTTTCTTAGATGGGTATTCGGGGTACAACCAAATAGCAATACACCCGGATGACCAACACAAGACCACCTTCACTTGTCCATATGGTACTTTTGCCTTTTAGGCGAATGCCATTTGGTTTTTGTAATGCTCCGGCAACTTTCCAATGATGTATGATGAGTATCTTCTCGGACATGGTTGGAGAGTCGCTTGAAGTATTTATGGACGATTTCTCAATTTTTGGCGCTAGTTTTGAATCTTTTCTCAACGAATTACAAAATTTTTTAAAAAGATGTGTTGAGAAAAATTTAGTGCTTAGTTGGGAGAAAAGCCATTTCATGGTGCAAGAGGGAATTATGTTAGGCCATGTAATTTCTGAAAGGGGTATGAAGGTGGACAAGGCAAAAATTCGGGTCATATCATCATTGCCACCACCGAAAAATGTAAAAGGGGTAAGATCATTTTTGGGACATGTCGAATTTTATAGATGCTTTATTAAAATGTTTTAGTGTCATCACCAAGCCTTTATGTAATTTGTTGTTGAAAGACGTTCCCTTTGATTTTACTAATGAATGTTTGCAAGCTTTTAATGTTTTGAAGGAACACTTGGTCAAGGCGCCTATTTTGCAACTGCCGGATTGGTCAAAGCCATTCGAAATTATGTGTGATGCAAGCGACACTACAATTGGTGTTGTTTTGGGTCAAAGAATTGATATGAAGCCGGTGGTAATTTATTATGCGAGCAAGACTTTATCTGAAGCGCAACTGAATTACACCACAACTGAAAAAGAATTATTAGCGGTGGTGTATGCTTTGGACAAGTTTCGTTCGTATATTTGGGGGAGCAAAGTGGTTGTGTATTCGGACCATAGTGCGGTTTGATATTTGATGGAGAAAAAAGATGCCAAGCCACGCTTGATTTGGTGGGTCTTATTACTTCAAGAGTTTGATCTAGAAATTCGAGACAAAAAGGGAAGTGAAAATGTAGTGGCATATCACTTGTCTCAAATTCCGGTTGAAGGAATTGACGATGTGAGTGAAATAAATGAAAGATTTCCGGATGAACAACTTCTAGCCGTGTCTACTTTTGTCGCATCGTGGTATGCTCACTATGTTAATTATTTAGCCACGGGTGCCATTCCGGATCATTGGACCAAGAAAAGAAGGCAACAATTTATGGTTCAAGTGAAGCAATACATTTGGGATGAACCGGATCTCTTCAAAATTGGGCCCGATCAAGTTATCCGAAGGTGTGTGCCCGAATCGGAGGTGAAAGAAATCTTGACTCATGCTCATTCATCCGCTTGTGGGGGGCACTTTAGTGGACATAAAACCGGTTACCGGGTTCTTTCATGTGGGTTTTATTGGCCCACAATTTTCAAGGATGCGTGTGAATTTGCCCGAAATTGTGTAAATTGCCAAAAGATGGGGAGTATATCCAAAAGAGATGAGATGCTTTTACAACCGATCTTGGTTGTAGAAATATTCGATGTTTGGGGCATTGACTTTATGGGCCCTTTCCCAAACTCTAATGGTTTTTTTGTATATTTTGGTGGCGGTGGATTATGTCTTGAAGTGGATTGAAGCAATTGCTACAAGGACAAATGACCATTCGGTTATTTGCAAATTTGTACAATCCAACATCTTTGCCCGATTTGGCATTCCTAGAGTGATTATAAGTGATGGTGGTTCGTACTTCAAAAATTTTAATTTTGGGAAATTGTTGAAGAGGTATAGTGTGAATCACCGAATTGCCACACCATACCATCCGCAAACAAGTGGGCAAGTTGCAGTGTCCAACCGTCAAATCAAAGAAATTCTCATGAAGACGGTTCGAGTTGATAGAAAGGATTGGTCGAGTAAGTTAGATGATGCTTTGTGGGCGTACCGTACGGCCTACAAAACTCCAATTGGCACAACACCTTATCGGATGGTGTATGGAAAGGGTTGTCACATTGGGCAATCACAACGGCGAATGCGGATTATGATGAGGCGGGCAAGATAAGGAAGTTGCAATTAAGTGAAACTGAAAAGATTCGAGATGCAGCGTATGAATGTGCATCGGCGTATATAGACAAGCTAAAGAAGGTTCATGATGCCAAATTGAGAAAGAAAACCTTTGAAGTGGGTCAAAAGGTTTGGTTGTATAACTCAAGGTTGAAGGTGTTCGCAGGAAAGTTAAAGAGCAAGTGGATGGGTCCGTATGTTATTCGCCGGGTTGGAAAGTTTGGTGATGTGGATATTTTTGATGAACAAAGCGAAAAGCAACAAACGGTAAATGGACATCTCTTGAAGCCATACTTGGATGGAAATGACATCAACACCTTGGAGCTTGACAAAGCGGGCTACATCTTACGCCCGGTGGAGGAGGAACAAACATGAAAGGTCTAGGTTTGGTAGTGTACATAGTTAGATTTTATTTTATTTTATTTCATTTTTATTCAAAGCCCGTGTTTGAAACAAGTGTGGGGACGTTCGGGTTGCGAATATGTTCTAGCATTGTGTTGAGGACAACACGGGATTTTCGAGGGGGTAGGGTAATTTTCATGTTTTTAAAATTACATGTTTTTATTTTAAAATTTTAAGTTTTTTGTTAAGGCTTTCTAAAAAAAAAGAAATTGTCAGGTTCCACCATAGCTTACGGTCCCACCGTAGCTTACGGTGGACCTGAAGAAAAAAAAACCCACGGTGGAATGCTACTGCCTTACGGCAGAAATAAGGCCATTTAGCCTACCGTAAGGGACGCCAGCCACCGTAATTTACGGTAGGGGCTGGCTTTGAAGCGACGGTTTGTGTTTATAAAAAAAATAAATAAAAATTAATTTTCTTTAATCATACACGTGAACTCCTCCTTGACCACATATCTTTCACTTTTATTATTCTACCTAACCCCTACTTCTCCTTCACAAGAACTTCAAAACCCATAACCTTCTTCACCTTAAATCCTTATAACTCCTTCAATTCTTAACCAAATCAAGTGGTTTTTGAGTCAATCTTGACTAAAATTTCACATGGGTTTTGATCTTGGGAAGGAAATTGCAAGAAAAACACTTGTTGTGGTCGAATAGCAAACCCTAGAATCCGAAAATTTTGGGGCTTTTTCAGGTTTTTGTCTTTCTTGTGTTCTATTATCCTCTAAGCAAAGGTATGTGTTCTAATTTGTTTATTTTGATGCTACACTGTGAAAAAATAGAGGTTGTAGTTCTTGCTCATTCATACCCACTTGCTTGTTAGTTGATGTTAGTATGTAATATTGTTGTTTGAGTAATAATATGGTAGTAGATGTATTTTGAGATGTACATTGTGAACTTTTGGTAATGTTAATATTGTAGAGGCGTCATACCCAATTTTTGTCAACCCAATTATGAAGTTTTTTGTTCACTATCATCTACTACCATGATAACAAGCAAGTGTGGGGAGGTGTTAAGCATATGGGACTGATTTGTTTTTGTTTTATTTTTGTTGCTTGTTGTAAATTGTATAGAAATGGCAAGAACTGGCGAGGCAGCAGGGGCAAGCTCATCTTCGAAAGCTAAGGGGAAGCAGGTGAAAAAACAGAACAAGAGAAATGTTGATGCATAATGTGCGACTAGTGCTTTGGATTGCGAATTACAAACTTAGTTTTGGAAAACTTAAGGGCGAATGTGGGAGTTACAGGGTTGAATGTAGAAGTTGTGGGGCGAATGTAGATTATGCTAAAGAAGGTTTCCTGATTCGTACCAAAGAAGAGGGCAAATGTGGAAGTTTTCCACATTCGACCATACGTAAAGGGCGAAAGTGCAGTAGTATAAAAGCTTAAACTTTATTTTGCAGTATAACTTTGATCATTTTAGTCGTGTGAGTCAGGATAGAGCTCTCTAGTGTCTGTGTTTATTCAAAGTCGGTCTGAATTGCTTGTAAACTTAATCGTTGTCATATTTCTACAAGTAATTAATGAAAATGTTGATTGAAAAGCTTAATCTGTGTGTTTGATTCATCAATTATCATTTTGTATCTGTTCTACGGTTTCCGCACCTGGAATAGAGATTTGTATGATCAATTTTCACTGTTTTATATAAAACGATCCTTTACAAGAAAAAAATATGTTGATAGAGACGCGGATACAGAAGAGGATGAGCCAGTGGTGGAATTAAATAGGCATGATAAGCCTAAGTGGGAATCGGGTCCCTTGAACGAGAAGCCAAGGGAATGGCAGGCAACATTGTTTCATGATCAAATGAAGAATTTGCAAGATCGAGGGGGTGCTTTTATCTGTGAAAAAGGATGTAAATGAGATACAATTTGGACCATTTAAGGTTTTTGATAGATTCCGGGCATTGGGCTGGGAAGCAGCGCTTCACTGTTATGATGGAAACAACAAGTATTTGTTTTTTACTGAGATTGAGGAGTGGATGGTAACATTGCGATGTCCTAGACATGACACACCATCTCAGATGAAGTTGATTGGTGAAGTGAACGAGATAGAGGTAGAAATGTGTTATGATACCTTACGCAAGCTAGCTAAGTTTGATAGCTTGCCAAAGCGTGATTACATTATCCCGAGCCTAGATGATTTGTTGATCAAGCCCGACAAGCACCCGAAATGGACCAAAATGTTGCAAGCCTTGTTCCTTCCGGGGGCATATCATGGGACCTTGTATAGGAGGAATTTGAAGATTGAAGCGAAACTGTTATTGGCTATTATTATCGTGAATGTAATACCAAGGAGAGCGGATAAACAAGAGGTCAGGTTCCTGGAAATTCCCATCCTTTACTCTTTGCTACATGGGACCCCGAAATTTCCCATCAAGTACTTAATCTTGAATCATGTATGGATGTGCCGGGACATACACCGAGTCAGAAAGGTACCATAAGTTAAAATCCGAGGGTCAAAGATGGAGGGCATTGAAAGTTGATGCTAGGAGGCTCTTGCCTGGAGAGCAAGACGAGCCCGAAAGTGGAGATGAGCCACCAAGTGAAGAGGAGGATTATGAAGAAGAGCCAAGGGGGACACATAGGGATCTGGGGCAAGGTAATTCAAGTCGGATGCATGGTGGGAGTTTTTATGATTTCACTGAGCGGTCTTATGAGGAGAATTGGGCGTTCGGGGGGACTATGCAAAACGTAATTGAAAATCAACGCCCCCCAGCTTCAGTTTTTGATACATGGTTAGGGTCAGAGCGCACGTTGTTTGATCATCAGACTATAATGAGCGCAAGTATGGAGAGGGCCATGAAGCAAGGTTTTGACCGGCAGGAGTTGTGGAATCGGGCGCATGCCTATTCCCATGAAGTGGAGGTGAATAACAAGTATGTAGATGATAAAAACAGGCGAACGAATGCTGATTGGCACGCGGGAAGACCTGTAGTTACGAATCCACAACCGGTGGATTATGGGTCTTTACCGCCATATGATGGTAGCATATCATACCCGACTCCACCACTTCATCACTCTTAGTGTATCGACCCAATACAACCACAACAACAGGCCTCAGATCAAAGTGGAAGCAGCAGCGGGGCATTTGGATTCGGAGATTGGAATGATTTAATGACCTCCGTGTTCGGGCCGCCTCAGCCTCGCTATTATTGACCATGTCGTTTTCTTTTGTACATAGTTCTATATTGTGTTTTTTTTCCTTTATGTTTTTGGGTCGGGTGGATGGGTGGTGTTATTGATTTGATGATGAATTGGTTTGGGTTGTGATAGTAGGTGGTGTGATGTTAAAAAAAAATCTAAAAAAAATATAAAATAAAAATACCAAAAAGAAGTTTGTGGTTTGAGTCATGAAGCTTTGGTTTCATGTTTTTTAAAGTGTAGTGATCTCTTCCTCCCAAAACCATACATTGGGGACAATGTATCTCAAGTGTGGGGATGGGGGAAATTTTTGAGGTTTAAAATTTTTTTTTTTTGAAGTCAAGCTTAAACATTGTGAGAATTGGAACACTTTGAATTAACCCCAATAGACACACCGGCAACCCTTAACACCCGTATTTATTCTTTGTGAGAGTTGAAGCCACACATGTAAATAAATAATACCTTTCTTTGAGAGAGTGGCAATGGGTGGGGGTGCACTAGAACTTGTGCTTGAATGCAATTTGAGTCTTTAGTTGGACATGAGTGTGGAAAGGATAAAGGCATTAGGTAGCTTCGTCTTGTTAACTGTGAGTGTGGGTTTTGGGGGGTTGGACCTCATAAATTACATATATGAACATGGTAGCGAGAGGGGCGGGGGGGTTGGACATTTATTTACCCGTTTTTGTGCCTAAAAGCCTATCATTTGTTACCCCTTAAACTAGCTTCCTAAATTTATACCTAACTTGACCAGGTCTTTTGTGTTTAGTAGTGTGTTTGTGTTAGTAGTGTTATTTGAGTTTTGCAATTTGATGTGTAATTGTGTGTGTTTCGTTTGTTTATGTAGTTCGTTTAGTTCGATAAAGAAAAAAAAAAAGAAAAAAAAAAGGAAAAGAAAAAGAAAAAAAATGAGAAAAAGAAGCAATGAAAAAAAGGAGAATGTTATGTTGTATATAATGGTTTTTAATTCGTGTGTGTGTGTTCGTTGTGTAATAAAAGACCGGGTAAAGTTATGCGCTACTCATACATATCCCATTCCCTACCTTTGCACTTAGCCAAGTTACAACCTTAAAAGCCCCTTTGATTTGCATTCATGTTTAGCATTCGTAAGAGGAAGATTGATTTAGGTACAAGCCTATGGTTGTGCAACCACCCGTTTGCCTTTTGTGTGTCTAGCTCATCTTTGCTAGAGCTTACTTGTAACCGAGACGAGAGATATTGTGAGGGCTGTGTTGATTTGGGTGTTAAGAATGGGTTAGTACAAGGATTACATGTTGATGCTTGAGTTAAAATGACCGCTTGTGTGTTGAAAATGGTTTTAGTGGATTGCTTGGGACAAGCAATGGTTAAGTGTGGGGATGTGACGGGTGGTTTAAGGAACAACCCTTTTATAATGTTAAAACACGTATTATACCCACATTTGGTCATGTTATTGCTTGGAATTAGGTAACTACGAGTACTTTGGTTGCAGGTGCATTAAGGAGCTTAAAACGAAGAAATACGAGCTTTGGAACGGACCGAAACGAGTTGGAG
This sequence comes from Ambrosia artemisiifolia, assembly GCA_032199755.1. NCBI lineage: Eukaryota > Viridiplantae > Streptophyta > Magnoliopsida > Asterales > Asteraceae > Ambrosia > Ambrosia artemisiifolia. The sequence continues at coordinate 44,995,366 of CM063519.1, read as the reverse complement.
CAAAGAAGAAGTGAAAGAAAGAAAATTGAAGTTGATGAGGGCTCCACCGTACCTTACGGTAGCCACTGTAAGGTACGGTGGCTTCTGAGCCTTTATTTCCACCGTAAACCAGTCTAATCCCACCATCACTTTTCGACTTCCACCGTACGTTACGGTGGCACCGTAAGGTACGGTGGCCCCTGCACCAAAAACGTAACTCCCATGATATAAACCGTTTTTAGTGGGTCTTTTCACATACTTTCGACTTGGAAACGTTTCTCGACAATATTTGGGCGATTTTTGGCTTGGAGATTGATTGGAGAACTATCACAAACATTTGGTTTATGGCTTTGATTCTTATGAACAATTCCATGAATGTTAGAATGATTCACCAAGCTATGCTAGGCTAAACTTTTGGTGATCATTCTTGGTGAAGGTTTCCTCTTAAACTCTTGTGTGTGGTTTCTTGCATTTCTAGAATAATAATTTAGTATCTTTGCTTGTTATTATGATGTATGAACAATTGCTTGTAGTGTGTTGATTAATTTACCAATTTTTAGTCTTAAGCGTACGTTCTTGGTGTAGCTAACAATCGAGATATTACGGGGAGGATTTGGGTTGGTTATTGATTAATTAGTCATCGGGAAACAACCTCGCGTTAATATAATCCGAGTACTTTGTTCCCTTTTATCACAACAATTGTTTTTACATGAGTTATGTCTACGTAACTCTTTCTAGTTGGAATTTTCACACCAGTCACCTTCTCCGATGGTCCTACTCTGGTGACCTCATCTGACAACACACCTCCGGTGACTCACAAGAAAACCAATACCCGACCCATATTCTGCTCCGACACAACAACCACCCAACCAACAACTCCCGGCCACCCACCTTCCTCCTCGAGTTCCGATAACCGGTATACAACTATAAAACCCACCAGTCTTCTTCTCAGTTGACTACTCACAATCATTCACCTTGCTCCGATCAACCTTTTCCTTCCTTATGAACTGTTATCGACTCTGGTACATCTCTCCTCTTCGAACGGTTGACCTTGTCGAACGATTATCTTCCTAAGGTCTCGATTGTCTCTCCAACCTGTTACATAGGTACACCGGGTGGAACCCGTTTACACAGCCACCATAGGTTAAATTATTATTATTATTATTATTATTATTATTATTATTATTATTATTATTATTATTATTATTATATTAAGACGTGAAACGTGTGGGACGATAATATTAACCCGACAATATTAAACCAAGTAACACGATAATGAACCAACTTATATTATAATGTGTAATATTATTAGATTGTCCCGGGCATTATCACGTGCATAAGTCATACACGCGCTAATGTTTATAACATATATTGCGTTGGACACATCTTGGTATACATCAATAGAAATAGACTACAGAACCAGAAGAATATAATAGAGGTGAGTACATGATCCCTTCCCCGTTTTATTATCAAGCTTTTGGGGTGATTACATGCTTGTCCAGCCGTTATCAATATATTTTATATGGTTTATATTATAGAAGTATTATAGAGTTGTTATTAGAATCGGTCGAATAGAAATCACCTAGAATGGATCCATTCGGTATCAAAAGAATGTATTTTCCAAACCAAGAAGAGGTTTGGAACCATTATCAAGCATTAGTATGGTGCTAGCATCGATAATACATTCTACCTTAGAAATGACTGAACCATAATGTTGAGTTGCATGTTTGTTAAACTTGAGTTATTATTATATCAGTATGTCTAAATCTCGGCATGTCTCACCAGTATGAAAATACTAACTTACTTTAAGCGTATGGTCAGGTATCTATACAAGATTATTAAAGAGAAAGCTGACGAATAGAAGATTTGGATAAGAAGTCGATGCTATGGTTACATTTTATGTATTTCATTCGTATTGAAATTCAGTCTAATGTAAACATTACAATTAAATCAGTTAATAATAATCCGTTGCGCCACCTGGGTCGTTACAAAATGTCCTACATGAAGAATCTCAACACACAACCTGAAACATGTATGAAAATATTTTGACAAAATAAATAATGTTGGTGAGCATACTTGGTTTGTATACGTATAAAATAAGTTTAAAGAATATGTTTTACAACTCATGTGTCAAGATTTATCAAGGCATTATGTAGACATGCAGTAAACAATCATGATAATGTCAAACGAATATGATTCACACAAGTCATCCTAACACGTTTCAAAATGATTTGAGCACCATAACATGTGTTACATCAATTTGAGCATTTGAGCATTCGATCATTAGAGCATTTGAGCACCCTAACCTAAAGTTAGGTCTAGATAACGATTTCGAGCAAACAATGTAACTAAACTACATTTGAGTCTAGCATAAACTACCAAGATAATGAGACACGTATATGAATTGTAAACGTATAAAAGTTTATGTGTAAGTTTGTATATGTGTACATGTTTCACCCCAAAAGTATAAAAATGAAAAAGGGTATATGTATACTCACAGTTTGCGAAAGCGATCAAAATCTAACTTAAGCTGTTGTGAGATAAGGAATGGGAATTCCAAGGAATTCAACAATACTTGGTTAAAGGTCAAACTAGGATGCAAAACCTGCGATTAAAACAAAAAAATTGAAAGGCTTCACGAACGATTATGTGATGGGTTATAGGTTGTTTAGAACATGAATGTGTGCAGCAATGATTTTATGAAATCGATTTATGTATATGTTCATAAAAAATCTTACGTTTGATTCGATTTTAGAATCAGATCGTTAGCCTCTTTATAACCGATTAAAAACACATTAAAGTGCGTTAATGGCTCGATTAAATCATTGAAATGTATTGGACTTAAGTATTGAAACGGATAGGATATGATATTTGATGATAAATAACATTAAAATGATAAAATCATTTCCCCAAAATTGACTCATCGGATTCTTGTTAACGGACGTCGAGGGTGACAAGGGAGGGAAAACAATTTTCTTTATAAGTTTCAGAACTGGCAATATAGGTCCTTGTGGTTTTAAATTTTACATATTACGTTTGAAACCCATTGTTTTCTTTATAAACCTTAATCAACCTTATAAAATTTTAACTTTATAAATTTTCTTCGACATGGTTTTCACTCTTCCACGTTTCACAGTAGCACCTGGAACAAGAGAACATTAAATGTCTGCATCAAGATCTAAAATCAACTCCTGATTCCCTTCAGTAACATTCTCCTGTCTTTGTTCCTCGAATATCTTCTCCAATGCTTCAGGAGTACTAATATCAGTGGCCTTGGGATCAGTATCCTTTGCTGTTTCAGTTTCAGAATCCCATTCAACATCCTCTTCTGTTTCTTCTAAATCTTCATCAAAAAGTAACGTCTTTGTCTTTCCTTTGCTCTCAGCAACTTCTTTTTCTTTGATTGTTTCTCAACAACCTTCTGTTTGCCTTTACCCTTCTACTTAGGGCTTTGTTAATCACTTGACGTTTCCTCTTTGCCCCTTTATCAACATGTACAGGTGGACTATCAGAATCAGAATCACTATCCTAATGTCTAGCCTTATCCTTTCATGGATCTGTATAAGCAACTGAACTCGAAAGCCCAAATAAACGTTTGTGTGGTGGCTTGTCTTCCCCAGTCTTTCCTTTATAAGTCTTCATTCGGTTCAAAGTTTTCATATTCATGTGTTCTTGGTTCACCACATGCAATTGATCTCTAACGAAATTCTTGTACTTGTGATCAAAAACCATTTGAAGAAACCTCGGATACATCAGAAATTTATCAACTTCAACCCTTGAAACACCTCTTTCATATGGTGAAAGATCATCCCAGATACATTGTAAGGCTTGTTCAAAATCAAAGCAATGACTAACGAACATAACGTATTCCTCAAAACATCATAACCTCCACGAACTGGCCCAAAGACATGAAGTATCACATGTATAGATACTTGTATGGTGGACACAACTTTGCTTTGTGTAATAAGCAATCTGAGATAGGTCCATTATATTTCATCCTGAGGAAGCATGCACGCTGTTCAGTCCAAGACAACTCAATCAGATCTTCATAAGAATCATCGGGCTGTAAAATCTCTCTAAAATCTTTTTCACCAATTAATACCATGTGTCCTTGTATCTTGCATTGAATAACTGATCGATCTTCCCAGAAAGTCAATCCAGCATTCTCCCAAAACTCTACCTGATGGTCTTTGTATATGGTGATTGATTGAGCAATAGCGGGTACGATTCTGGATCTTCTTAGAAAACTAATTATTCCTTGAAATTCAGCATACTTGTCGTCAACTTTCGGCTCGATATATGCACAACAGTTAAGTTTAGCTTCAAACTTTAGCTCTTTAGGTGCTTCCTGCTCTTGTTGTTGTTGTTCCGCCATTAGATCTGAGAAAATACAAACAAATCATACAAAAATTCGTTAATTCGTATCAAAAATAAAAAATGGTCAAAACTTTCAACTTTATTCGACCACACGTGGGTTCGAATGAGTTTCAGTTAGATTGAGTGAACATTAAAATCTTTCATTCGACCTGTTTGAACTTCATTCGACCCTTCAAGAAGGTCGAACGGACAGTTCATAAGTTTGAAAATACCAATTTCTGATTCAATCCTTTTTAACTTTAAATTTTGATTCACACTCACCCAAATAGGTCCGACTAAAAGTTTTTAATCATCAATTTTAACAAACAATCAATTATAGATAGTTTTCCTAAAATTCTAGGGTTTAAAAATCAAAGATCAAAAACAGTTTGTTTAAACACTGGAAAGCGGTATTTTCTCCCCCTAAAACCATCTATTATTGATTGTACGTGGTCAATGTCAATTAACAAACTGTTTCAGTCCATGAAATCTTAGTCTAGGGTTTGTGTTTTTCTTTCATCGATTCTGATCAGAATATCGATCCATTACCTGTAATTTTGATATGAAAATGATCAGAAAACACGTAGGAAAAGTAAACAAAGGTCTAAATTCAAAAGGCAAAACAGTGGCAGTATGAGTGAATCACCTGTGAACAGTAATGAATGGTTTGAATGAGGCAATTAGGTATATATAGGTGATCTTCATTCGACCCTTTCAGGTTTCGAATGAGCAACACAGTAGTTCATTTGACCTACTTAAAGGGCGAAGGAAAAACCATGGGGTTCCAATGGATATGTAAAACTAAACCACTCTCATTCGACCACTCAATTGAGTTTGAATCAATCACACAGAAGTTCATTTGACTTGACAAAAGGTCGAAAGAAAATCTGGAAAACTGATTTTTACCAAATTGTCCTATATGATTCACCTTTTGTCATTTTCCAACATTTAAACACTCAAAGTCTCAAAATTTCCAATTTAAATGATACAAAACTCAAATTGGCTCGTCAAACATTAGAAAATAATCATGGTCTAAAATCAGTTATCGAAAATAACTCAGAAATGTAAAAATTTAACCAAACTGTCTAATCCTGCACAAGGAATGACAATTATAACCAAAATGGGTAAGGATGTTGACCTGGGTCTCAGCCGTCTTTGGAAACAGCACAATATACTTTCATCTCATCTGGTCTTCATGTTCCATGTAAATTCGGATTCGCGTTTTGCATTCCATCTGGCTTTGAGAAGTTTTGCGCAACTCCTTCTCAATTTTTGGACTTTCCAATCTGCCGCTTCGATTGGCTCCTCAATAAAGTTGAGTTGATCATTGATGTGAATTTCTTTGGGAGGAATGATCAAAGATTCATCGGATAAACACTTCTTCATGTCGGATACGTGGAACGTGTCATGAACACCATTGAGCTCTTCGGGTAACTTGAGCTTGTATGCCACGGGACCAATCCTAGAAAGTATTTCAAATGGACCTATGTATTGGGGGTTAAGCTTCCCACGTTTGCCAAACCGTGGTACACCTTTCCAAGGTGAGACTTTTAAGATTACCTTATTGCCAACCTGAGTAGTTTGCGACGGCGCAGCATAGCTCTTTTGACGATCTCGAGCAACTTTCAATCGTTCACAGATCTGAATGTTCTTGTTAGTTGTTTCTTGAATTAGCTCAGGGCCAGTCAAATATTTGTCTCCAACTTCTTCCCAACACAAAGGAGATTTGCACTTACGTCCATACAAGGTTTCAAACAGGGAAGCCTTGATGCTGGTATGGTAGCTCTTGTTGTGGGAGAATTCAATCAACGGTAAATGAGAAACCCAATTTCCACCGAAATCGATTACGCAAGCATGGACCATGTCCTCTAGGGTTTGGATAGTCCGCTCACTCTAGCCATCAGTTTGAGGGTGATAGGTTGTACTCATGTCCAAACCAGTGCCTAGTGCCTCCATAAGGATTTGCCAGAATCGGATGTTGAATCGACTGTCATGGTCAGAAATGATTGAGACAAGCACACCATGCCTAGTCACAATCTCCTTGATATACAGCTTGGCACGTTTTTCCAACTTGTCAGTTTCCTTAATTGGCAGGAAATGTGCAGACTTGGTTAGTCAGTCAACAATTACGCAAATCATGTCGTTACCATTGGACGTCTTAGGTATCTTAGAGATTAAATCCATGGAGATTTGTTCCCATTTCCAAACGGGAATCTCGGGTTGCTGCAGCAGGCTGGATGGTTTCTCATACTCAGCTTTGACCTATGAACAAGTAAGGCATCGACTCACGTATGTTGCAATCTCACCGTTAAGGTTGGGCCTCCAGTAGAATTCCTTCACATCTTTGTACATTTTGTCTGCTCCAGGATGAACTGAGTACCTAGACTTGTGGGCTCCTTAAGAATTAAATCGCGTAAACCACCAAAATGTGGCACCCAGATCCGATCGGCAGAATAGACCGTGGCGTCAGATATTGGTTCCAAAAGATTAACTAACTTGAATAAAGACTCATTCTTCATATTCTCACCTTTCAGCGTTTCCTTCCGAGCTTCATGAATACTGGTAGTGAGGTTTGTATGGATGGTCAAACATAGCGCGCGCACACGCATAGTCTTGACTCGTTCCTTTCAGCTCAAGGCTTCAGCCACAACATTGGTCTTCCCCGGATGGTACTTCATGTCACAATCGTAGTCATTCAGCAATTCTACCCATCTACGTTGCCGCATATTCAGATCCTTCTTATTGAAGATTTGTTGTAAACTCTTGTGATCGGTGAAAATGGTGCAGTTAGTACCATAAAGATAGTGCCTCCAAATCTTGAGGGCAAAGATCACTGCACCAAACTCTAGGTCATGTGTGTTGTAGTTCTTCTCAGGGATTTTGAGTTGATGAGATACATATGCGATAACCTTATTCCTCTGCATGAGTACGCATCGGTAAGAGAAAGAATCAGAGCACTTCGCAATCAGTTCTTCAAAGCTTGAAATGCATCCTCTTGCTTGACTCCCCAATCAAGTTTCTTGTCTTTCTGCGTCAAGACTGTAAGTTGCTAGGCAAACTTAGAGAAATTTTCGATGAACCGACGGTAATAACAAGCTAGTCCCAAAAAAATTCGCACTTCGGTTGGTGTTTTAGGTGCATTCCAATCTCTAATTGCTTCAATCTTGGTAGGATCAACTTGAATGCCTTTCTCGTTCACAAAGTCGCAAAGAAAATGAATTTCTCGAATCTAAAACTCCCATTCAGAGAACTTGGCAAACAATTTCTCGTTTTGAGCAACTCTAAGATCAGTCTAGATGATGGCGAGTAGATCAAGATGTCATTGATTTATCACATAATTTACAAATAAAGCATGGATAATCAGTCTCATAATAGGATAGATTTAAACTAAAATTACTGATATTGGGTACTTGATTCGTTCCTATTTATGTTTATCAGGAAACTGGAGCTCCAATATAGAAACAGGAGATTTTCAGGCAAAATCTGGAGATTCCTGAGGATACGAGACTTGCAGCATGTTCCCTATATGTTTGAAGGCACTTTCGGGACTTAAACTGTGATGAAACCCACCCGAGACAGACCCAGCACGGCCACGCACACTTGAACGAAGGCCCTGCACGCTATAAGAAAACACATCAAACTTGGGGGACAAGAAATCTAACCAAGATAAGGTGCACGCACAAGTATAGACAAGACAGAACTGCAACCAACAGAACGTACGAAATGTAGGAGCATGATCGTGCCACCCCATGGTGCACACCCGTGTTTGCCGTAGCAGTTACATAAAGAGCAAGCTACCCCCTTCCATTTGAGACATCCCATTTCACACCATTCACTTGGTCTTGTGCCATCTTGGGTCTACTTCCAGGAGTTTTGCAGAGCTCTTAGGGTCTTGTGGAAGGCCTTACGGCCCTCCTAACACACCCACCAAGGTTAGGCCTCATCCTACATTGATCATCTAGGACAAGCGTGGGATCGTAGAGTAGCTTATGCAATAAACATCAAAGGTCATGAGGATCATACTAGATACATTACATTAGGAGATGGAGAGCTTGTCTATGAACATCCATGTTCTTATTTTGATCATTCATTATGGTTGTATCTTTTTATTTTTCTTAAACCCACTTCGATTTGTAGACTTTTATTATTATCATTATTATTATTATTATTAATTTATATTTAGTTATTTGTTGTGCTATCTTCTTCTAATACTTGTTTATTTATCTTGTGACAAGTTCAGATGATAATTAATTTGATAAACTAAAATCAACCCTAACTTAATCAATAAACTAACTAGAGGTTTAATCAGTTTCTGGTAGTCCCGAGCTAGATCCAAGGCAAGGAAACCGATAGTGCGACACGTCTTTCGGGCTTCTGATATCCAAACCAGATTCTAACCAATGGCTTCTGAAGTGGACCAGATATGAGTGACACACTTCTGGTATTTGCCAGATGATTGAATGATCTTCTTGGTAAAGGGAGGATTCCCCACGGGTGCACCAGTGATCTAAGGATTGCACACCATTAAGATTATGTAACACCTTTATCAAGTATTTCATTCAGGTTGGGAGGTTACGAGTTGGGTTAATTAAGTTATCAATCATCAAACCAACTTTATACTTAGTTGATCAATAAATAATTAAGTGTCACCTTAAAGATAAATAAAACAATAATTCTATTTCTAGGTCTCGTTAGTACGAATCCGTTAACCAATGGGGATATCATTTGAGCCGAATGTAAGAGAGATCCTTCGGTCTTCATGATCGTTAACCTACTTAGGGGATACGATGTCGGCAGGACTGACTGTAAGAAGAGACCCTTCAGCAAGGAAAGCGAGAGCTAATGAAGGTGTACGGTGTTCCAGGTCGGAAATGAAGCCTCCATTCCAAGAAGAAGATGAGTTTGAGGACTAGAGATTTGACTGCGATTTAGGAGGCTTGCTACAAGCAGAGCTCAGGCGAAGTACCCTCTTGCGGACGTGAATTGGGAGGTTTTGCAATTCTACTCCGTAGTGGCCCCGTTTGTCTACCAAGGAGTCAACACTTCAAGATCACTCTTGTCCTCCTCACAAATAATTAATCTTAACTAATAACTGTAATAATAAATTTAACTGCTTATACGCAGGGTTCCGAGAAGTGCATATTCGCTAACTCTACTATTTTATCTTTTTCTTTTATCCAACCTAAAACCTTTTTAAAACTATTTTTAAGAATCCCTCTATTTTATTTTTCTTTTAAAACCCGATCAGTTAATTGATGAAAGGTTGAGTAAGGGAAAGTGTGTTCTCTGAAATACGATACTCGGTATTTACCGTAGAAAGCTATGTTATCCACGCCAGGTTCTCGGCCTATGGCCTTGGTTGATCCTGATCACCAAACATAGATTCAAGCACCTCCTCCATTTCTAAATCTTCCTCACTCATGACAACTGGAGCTTCAGTCTCAGATATACCCTCTCTTCTTCTTCTTTTCTCAGCCTTTTTCATTTCAGCTATCTTCTGCAATTCACGTGCAATCTGCAACTGTTCCTCAAACTGTGATTACCTACCTTCTGCCAACAGACCAGGCCTCTTTTTTCTGTATCACCTGAGAGGGAGCTTCTTCACCGGCTATCCTCTTACCTTTGGCCTTTTCTCGTGCTCTTTCTTCACCAGTTTGTGGAGCAGAGGAAGGAGCTGTTTCAGAGGCAGCTTTACGTCTAGCTTCTGCCATCTCTCGTTTCTTCTGCTGAACTTTGTTGTACAGTGCTTTGATGGAGGAATACCGTTGAGCGGGGTACATACACTCATACATAGGTTCCCAATCTGCAGTGTTGCATTCATCAAAGAATCTTCCAGCTTTGGCGAAATTGAACTCTCTATCTCGAGGCAGGTTTTCTTGTTGTACATTGATCATCATTTGCACAAACCTCGGATACATAGCAAACTTTGTGGTTATAGCTTTGGCGTTCTTAACCATGAAGTCAAAAATCATCCGAGACAGATTGAACTGTTCATTCTTGCAGACTTTAATAATAGCACTTGACCATTCCGGACTTAATGCATCATAACCACCTTTTCTGTGTGAGAGAGACATTGTGAATACGTGACAGTGGCGTTGATTCTTCTCACCCGGTCAATGACTTCATATCTTCCGGATCTCCAGAAGTCTTCTATGTGATCTACGTAGATTGGCAGATTGTGTTCCACAGCGTACCCGATTCTGCTTCGACGGATCCATGCGACAACGTCTCTGAATTTGTGATCATTCGTGTCCAAGTTGATAGACTGGTTATGCATGCCACTACTATCCCAGGGAATCTCCATCTGTTCCTGATCATGTGAACGAAAAGCAAGTTAGAATTTTTTAGCCTATGCTAGTAACCAACGAATGATGACTTAGACTTAGACGGACGACGGATTTAGACCAATTTATTTTATAGTTGTGTTGCGATTTAGTTAAATGGATTATCATGGCTTGAATGGTTTGGTTTTATATATGTATGATAAGTACGCAGGTTACTGATAAGTTTAGTGGTCCATAGTCATTTGTAGTCCAATGTTAAATGCACCGGTCACAGGTCTAACCACGCAGTCCAGTCCAACAGTCATAGGTCACCAAGTACGCAGGTCACATGAGTCAAACAAGTCACAAGGCTAAGTACGCAGAACAGACAATATTCCAGCATGGTAACCCTTGTCCCTTTGACAGATCAGCCTGCGTGCTTGACTAACACGCAGACACTTAAACTTTCGATTAAGATTTCTGGTACGCGGGAATTAGGGTTTCAATGGTTTCAGTTTATGAAGCTAGTGCGCAGTTTCATGAAGCAAGTGCACAACTTCAAGAAACTAGTACTCACAGATGAAGTAAAAACCCCAAATTTTAAATAACCTAACTAAATCCTTCAAACAAACTCACGATTCCTGTAATAACATCAATGAATCAGTCAGAACCATAATCTACCTTAAAACAAAGATAATCAACTGAAAACAAAGATGATAATGCGGAGTAACAGTCGGTTTATGTGAGTTTAGTAGGTTTTTAAGGTTTGTAATGGTGATGAACGATGAAGATGATGATAATTTTGGGGATGAAGGGTTGATTAGGGTTTAAAAGAATTTACTGTTGTAAAGAATGAAGTTACTAAGATTATATATACACATGATATGGGCCTGCGTACTTGAGACAAGTACACAGGGCTCAGCAAGTGCACAAAGCCCAAAACCAAGTGAAAATTGAATCCAAAGAGTAGGGGTTAACCGTTTCTCAGTTAAAATTGAATCCAAAGAGTAGGGGTTAACCGTATCTCACCTTCTGCACACAAGATCATACTAACCATAACTAGCAGTTCATATTTCAACTTTCCGTTGGATAGCTGCACCCCAAGAAAAACTGTCGGTTTACTTGTCCACTTAAATCCATGCCTCTTGTTTTTCAACATACGTTTGGTGATGAGATTTATCATGTTTTGGTATTATTGACAGAAATTTTGTGGACCCCACTTGTGCTATGTATAAGCCTACCAATCCTCAAGGTTTATTGAGATATAATGATGAGAGCTTCAGGTCTATGTTTCCATAATCAAAGAAGATGATCATTATGTCGATCAGATGATGAGAGCTTCAGGTCTATGTTTCCATAAGCAGAGAAGATGATCATCTGATCGCTTGTTGAGCTATCTATGTATGTTTGTACGTCACTAACATTGCGTGTCTTTTGTTGCTCAATTGATAGATTAGCCCTGCATTGGTAGCTTGCACTCTTAGGTGTCTTTTGATTACAATTGCACAAAATTTTCTTTGTCTTTTGATCTCTCAACCTATGTATGACCGGACTCAGCTTGTGCAGACCTAATACACAGTGGGAGTCCAGCTTTCCGTGTAGACATTTACTGTTAATCACCTTGTAGCAGTTTACTCGATTGGAAGCTGAATCCACCGAACCATCGTTTCTTAAAGCCACAACATCCTCTGGATCCTATTCACATGCTGACAAAATATAATTAGTTCCTATCATGTCTTGAAATTTTGCAGTTGGGATAGACCGGTTTTGCTTTCTCCCCCAAAAATCTTGTTTTAAAAGAAAATAAGATTTTTCTATATTATATACAAAATAAGATTTTTTTTAATAACAAGATCACTTAAAATTTATCATCTTCAGCCATGTTACCAACTGGCGGAAACGGGTTTTGTCAAAAGCTTTTGAAAAGATATCTGTCAATCCTGCAACCTGCATGATCACTATCAGAGTATGCAATTAAATCAAAAATATCACTCTTAAGAGACCATAAACCAAGTTTTGTTGTTCCTTTGAGGTAGCGGAAGATTCTTTTGACTGCAGTCTCATGAGATTGCTTAGGATTTGGCTGAAAACGAGCATAGCATCCAACTGCCCACATAATGCCTGGTCTACTGGCGGTGAGATACATTAAGGATCCAATCATGGATCGATATGTGTGGGGATTCACTGATAGTCCTTGAAGATCCGGTACAAGTGTAGTTTGAGCAGCAAAAGGAGTGTTGGTCGGTTTGCAGTCTGACAGGTTGTATTTTGCCAAGATGTCTCTTGTATATTTGGCCTGATGAATGAGAATTCCGTCTTCCTTTTGCTGGACATCTAGACCTAAGAAAAATGACAATTCCCCCATCATGCTCATTTCGAACTGAGACTTCACGATGCTTTCAAATTCCCTGCATAAGTTTTCATCAGTTGTACCAAAGATAATATCATCTACATATATCAGAACGAGAATGGAGTGTTTGTTGACTTCTTTAGTGAACAAGGTCATGTCGATTTTCCCTCTGGTATATCCATTTTGCAACAGATATGAGGACAAGGTCTCATACCAAGCTCAAGGTGCTTGATGAAAACCATAGAGAGCCTTGTCCAGTTTGTACTATCTGTTGGGATAGTAAGGGTCTTCGAAACACGGTGGCTAACATACATAGACCTCTTCTTTAATTTTCCCATATAAGAAGCCACTCTTCACATCCAGCTGAAAGACTTTTAAGTTTTTGTATGACGCGTAAGTTAAGAAGATACGAATGGCTTCGAGTCGGGCAACTAGAGCAAAGACTTCCTCATAGTCAATCCCTTCCTGTTGACCAAAACCCTGAACAACCAGACGCGCTTTGTTCTTAATAACCACACCACGTTCATCCATTTTGTTGCGAAAGACCCATCTTGTTCCAATAGGATACTTTCCCTCGGGCAGATCCACTAGCTCCCAAACTTTGAGTTTTCTGAATTGAAAGAGCTCTTCCTGCATGGCTTCTACCCAGCTTGCATCTCTTACTGCATCTTCAATACTAAAAGGTACTGTCTGAGATAAGAATGCTGAGGGAGCAGTGTTGAGTTTGTCTGCCTGATTTCTTGTAAGAACACCCTCAGTGATTGGTCCGATGACATTTTCAATAGGATGATTCTTTGAGGACTTGAATCCCATGTTATGCTCTTCTTGAACTTGTTGAGGTAGATTTGCTAAGTGATCTCTGGGTACTGAGGAGTTGGATGGATCATTTACAGACTGCTGAGCTGAAGATGTTTCTTTTGCAGCTGGAGTACTTTTAGGGAATTGCGTAGTTTCAGCAGTTGTATCACCATTTATGGGTTGAAGAGGAAAGATTGGATCACCTACTAGTGGAGAAAGGCGGGTGGTGAACGGTGCAACATCATCTTCAGAAGAGTAGAGAATATCTCCAAAAGTAGAAGGATCAGCTGGTTGATTATCCGGAGCTTGATCTTCAGATATGTTGAAATTATTGAAAACAACGTCCACGTCAAAGAACCAGTCGAGACCAGCTCCTGTTTTAGTGGTGTTGGATTCCTGCCAATCTACATAGAAAGATTCAAGGACCATCTTGGTGCGTTTGTTGTATACTCTATAAGCTTTTTGACTTGAAGAGTATCCAACGAAGAAACATTCGTCTCCAACTGCATCGAACTTCATTATATTCTCATAATTGTTCAGAAGAGTACACGAACATCCGAATGGTCTGAAGTAATCGATGAGAGGTTTTCTTTTGAAGAGTAATTCATAAGCTGTTTTCCCACGTGACTTGACAATCAAGACTCTGTTAAGAACATACCAGGCGGTATTCACAGCTTCTGCCCAGAAAATAATCGGAAACTTTGAGTCAATGAGCATAGTTCTGGCAGCTTCAATAAGTGTGCGATTCTTTCTTTCAGCCACTCCGTTCTGTTGAGGAGTCCTCGTAGCACTATACTGAAGATGAATTCCTTTGCTGCTACAAAATGTCATGAATCTTTGATTCTTGAATTCTGTCCCTTGATCACTTCTGATCGACTTGACCTTTAATTTGATTATGTTCTCGATAAGAGGAACAAACAACATCAAGATTTCAGCAGCCTCACTTTTATACTCTAGGAAATACACCCATGTTAAGCGAGAGAAATCATCTGTGATCACCAAATAGTAAGATTTCTTAGCCAAACTTTTAACACTAATTGGACCAAAAAGATGCATACGCAATAATTGAAGGGGGGAATCAATGGAGTTCACTGTTTTGGATTTATGCGATTTCTTGTGTTGTTTTCCTTTGATCATTTCTGATCGACTTGACCTTTAATTTGATTATGTTATCGATAAGAGGAACAAACAGCATCAAGATTTCAGCAGCCTCACTTTTATACTCTAGGAAATACACCCATGTGAAGCGAGAGAAATCATCTGTGATCACCAAATAGTAAGATTTCTTAGCCAAACTTTTAACACTAATTGGACCAAAAAGATGCATATGGAATAATTGAAGGGGGGAATCAATGGGGTTCACTGTTTTGGATTTATGCGATTTCTTGTGTTGTTTTCCTTTGATCATTTCTGATCGACTTGACCGTTAATTTGATTATGTTCTCGATAAGAGGAACAAACAACATCAAGATTTCAGCAGCCTCACTTTTATACTCTAGGAAATACACCCATGTGAAGCGAGAGAAATCATCTGTGATCACCAAATAGTAAGATATCTTAGCCAAACTTTTAACACTAATTGGACCAAAAAGATGCATATGCAATAATTGAAGGGGGGGAGTCAATGGAGTTCATTGTCTTGGATTTATGCGACTTCTTGTGTTGTTTTCCTTTGGCACATGCTAAACATTTTTCAGAAAACGGGAATTCCTTCGAAGGAAGACCTCTGACAAAATTTAGTTTAGAAAGTTCGTTTAGGTTTTTAAAATTCACATGTCCCAATCGCTTATGCCATAATAGTGACTCTGACTCAGATGCCTTAGATAGTAAACAGTTCATAGGGCATTCAGACAGGGCATCTCTCATATTTATCACATAGGTATTGTTCTGCCTAGGAGCTTTTAACATGATCATGTTGGTGGGTGGTTTAAATCCTAGCTTTAGAAAGATGCACTCCATGTCTTTGAATAACACCGAGATTCCTTTGTCACAGACTTATGATACGCTCAAAAGATTGTAGCACAATTCTTGAACATAGTTAACATCTTCTAGAGTCAAGGCGTTGGAGACTACATCTCCTATTCTAACAATCTTTCCGCCCTTTTCATTTCCAGCGAACGCAACAAACTCTCCATCAATGAACTGATAGTTCTTGAGGAGTTCTTTCAGCCAAGTCATATGCCTTGAAGCGCCGCTATCAACATGTCATGGTATCTCATAAGAGCTATTAACCATTTCTGCAATTTATTCTAAAAGACAAAAACAACAAAAAAACAAAGATAAATACAAGAAAATCTATGTACATACACGACTAAAACAAGTAATTAGTTAACTTTGTGAATCCATGTCTATTTTAGTTTTGATCTATCATGATTTTCAACCAAGATTGACTCTTGTCTTTTCCAAAGTTGTGTGGTTTTAACAAAACTTTTTACTGTTTCCTGAAGATTTTGGATCTGATCAGAAAAAGAGTTTTGAGTTTTGACAACATTTTGTGGTTTAGGTTTTAAATGACACTTTTTGACCACATGTCCTTCTTTTCCACATCGAAAGCATTTTGAGTGTTTATGCTTGGTCTTTGGAGAAGATCTGGATGATGATGGTTGTGATGTTCTTTGCTTGATCTTGTTTGAGATGGAGCATTCACTTGAACATGATTCATCCTTGTTACCACTTGATTCTTTATCTATGTTGCAGTCAAGCGTGCTGATGTTGCTTTTTCTATCACTCTTTGATTCTTCAGAACTTTAGTGACCTGTTTCACTTTGTGCTTCCTCAGAACATGAAATATTTGTAGATGATGGAACAAACTCTGGAACCAAGAGTGGGGGTGTCAACCCAATAGATCTATT
The DNA here is from genome assembly GCA_032199755.1 of Ambrosia artemisiifolia. Taxonomy (NCBI): domain Eukaryota; kingdom Viridiplantae; phylum Streptophyta; class Magnoliopsida; order Asterales; family Asteraceae; genus Ambrosia; species Ambrosia artemisiifolia. Next base: position 44,978,768 of record CM063519.1, on the reverse strand, counting down.
AAAGTGTTCCATGGCTTTCGATAGCTAATGGTTAAGGTGTAAATGTAAGTACGAGGACTGTTGAGCTCATGAACCAAATGTCTCGTGTTCCACATGGTAGTTACGATAGAATAAGACACAAAATGAAATGTACTAGTAAAGTAGCATGTTTACCCCCCCCCCCCCCCCCCAAATGGAAAACTATAAAAATAGGGCCGTGAAACTCACCTAGTGACTGGATCTGAAGTCTGGTAAAGTAGTAAGGTGGAATAGCTATTGTCTCGACAAATGATACCTTATGATTATCAAGGACATACTAAGTGGTACGGTCATGTCATTTATCATACAAGTTGTTCACCCGACTTGTGGACCCTTGAGTTAGTTGTATGTGTGCCATATTTTGTGTACGTGACAATCATTATTCGATTCATATATACTTTGTAAAATATACGATTCTGGAAATCCCGGATCTTTTATTGTAAAAACATATCTAGAGTTAATTAAACGGGCCCCACACGTTATCATAGGTAATATATTATTCCCTAATCTAAGTTGTGTGTTATGGTTACAAAAAACTTGAAGGTTTAACATATGTTATTTCGTGTAGTCGTATTAACCCGATTTTACATGTGTCTGTGTATGTCCCAAATACTAGATCTTGTTAAGTGCTAGTGATTGATAACACTCAGAAACATCTATTGATTAGGTGTTTGAGTGATAAATCTTTAGACCACAAAGATACTAGATGAAATATGAAAAACCGACACACAAGATAAACATAATCAAGCTTCCATTTCTGATAAAAGATGATTAAACACCATGGAATTACAGCAAGTACGCACCTATGACCTCTTATGCTATCAAGATAACCAAAAACCCTAACCCTAGAGCTGCACACAAGCATTCTATTTATAGGACTCACTGATGGGCCTGCGTACTTGACTCAAGTACGCAGGGCCTTACATTAAGTACGCAGCCCACGAACCAAACCCTAGAAACAATGAGTATTTACACTATCAGCCCCTTGGCTTACAAAACATAACTTATACTACCAAAAGTCTACTTTCTGGTAACTGTGGTCTCAACTAACCCAACAATACTCCCCCTAGACCACAATTACCAGATCTTCCTCATACTTCATCCGATTGACACATCACTGGTATCCCCCTCTTCACGCTCTTCCTGCACAGGGGGTTCTGGAACGATTACGGCTGCAGGTTCTTAATGTGTTATTGAGTTTAATCCATTTCTGACACCAGATGTTTGTTTCTTGGAAGTGTTTCATGAATTGTGTGGGCGATAACCACATAAAGAACTTTGTGATTTGTTCGGGTTTGGGTGGATTGTGTAACTTTCCACTTGGGCATTGTCACATGTATTGTTATTTTGTACATGTGTGGTAATCGGGTATCTCGTATCTCTCTGTTTAGCGTGTGATTGGCTTGACTATTCAATGTCAATTTTCTTGTATAGTCCGGGTGTTGTATGTATAGAGGGTTAATCATTTAGTTTCTACAACAACTCTTGCTTTACTAGACTGGGGGTATAGTGTGTGCAAAATGTCTAATCATGCACATGAATTGACAATTATAAGCAAAAAGAGCACGAATGTTGACCTGGATCGTTGATGGGTGTCACAGTGCTACTGCCGCCAATATACCTAGTGCGGTAGTGGCCAAAGACGGTGCTGATCACAAGCGGTGCTGTTGACGATGGATCGTCGTGAACCTTAGGCATTAGGATGTACGCCTCTTTCAAGGTATCATTTTTTTGTTGGCGGGAGCGCTTGCCCTATTTTTTATTATCGCTCCCTCTGATCATATTGTAGTGGTGGCGCGGGGGCGATGAACCATGTGGGTCTCTACGTTGCGGATCTGCTTCCGCGTGCCCTCATCCCTGTTGTCATTATTGTGGTGACCCTGCCCACCCCTGTGGACGTTCTTCACTAAGTTGCCCAGCTGGCCCGTCGTGAGGGCGGCCTCGATCTCCAGTTTCTGACTATAATAGTTGTTTGTGAGATGGCCATAATCATTGTGGTAGTCACAGAACTTTGTGGTATCCACATTTTTTTGCTTCCCAAGAGCCTTGGGCTCCTTAAAAGTTATTTGCTCAGTCTTGAGCACTTGTGAAAGTGTTTTTGTCAACGGGGTTCAATTGGTGTTTTTCTTGAAGTGTCCCCGCTGTTCCCGCAATTACTAAGCGTTTGGCAAGAGTCATTAGCAGAGTAGTAATTTCCCTCGTCCGTAGAACCTGAAATGCAGGACCAGACAGACTGCTTGTTTTTGTTTTTGTTGTTGTTGTAGCTCTGATGGAAGCCGCACGCCTGTTTGAGGGAGCGCTCAGATGATGTTGTCTTTGCCTGAAAGGGTTTTCATGAGTTCCTCACTGTGTGTAGAGGATCGTTTTTACAAAAACAAGTTAGTTGATCATAGAAGTCTAACAATCCAGGTACGGTAACCCTAGATCTGTTACAAAATGATAGTAATCGAATCAAACACACGAATTCATCTTTTCAATCATCATTTCATTAATAAACATTGATATAAAACCTTTACACTTGTGTTTACAATGAAATAAACTAGCTTTGGAACTTTCCAGAACACAGACAGACTATCTAGACAATACACACACGCAAAATGGCAAAAGTTAATTAGCAAACAAAATTTTGACTATTTATAGGCTGCACATTCGACCCCACGATGTGGTCGAATGTGCACCTTCAACCTATCACATGGTTCGAATCAACACATTGCATCTTCAAGATCTTCATTCGACTACAAAAAACTTCCTTCGACCCATTTACACTTCATTCGACCTTCCAAATGTCCACCTTCAACCCCACGATTTCAACTAAACATACTTTAATGTACAATCCAAAGCATTAGTCGCAAAACGTGCAACTACAAACTCCCCCTCGACTAATGCTTGGATTGTTGTCGTTCATAATCCATCTGCTTGTTCATTAACTTGATTCTGAGCTGCTTCTTTTGATCTTTAGTCATCTCAGGCTCAAGCTTTTGTTTGGTCGATCTTTTAGGCACTTCGTTCATCTTCACGCTCTTCCACTGTTTCCTCTCAAGATTACTCCCAGAATTAATGTCATAAGCAAAACAAACACCAACCACTTGTTGATATTTTCTCGCTTGATCAGCATCCTTCTCTTCACAATAGACAGGATTTTATTACAGCATGATGATGTCTTCAAAAGAGCAGTTTATGATCCACATCGGATCAAAAACATGAATCTTCTTGTAAGCACCCTTCTTATCTTGTAACAGTATCACTGCTTCAGCAGTCCTTCAATCATAATACCACGTGACGAATTCAGAGCTAAAGTGCTGCTGAATCGGCATCAAAGGAATTCTTCTCATAACAACCGGAGGTTTATACTTCAAGGTAACCTTCTTCAGACCTGTTTTAGGATCTATCTCTTAGTGAACCTTCCTCTTAGGATATTGTGTCTTGAACATATCCCATTTTGTTCTACTTTCCCTAGCCATTTTGTCAGCAAACCAACCTACAACATCACAATTAGCTGAAGCCCAAGACATGGTGAATCTGCAGATATCTCTCACCGCCCAGTACGGTAGAGTCTCTAAATCATGAAATCTGTTGAAAAACAAGATTCCTTTCCTCCATTTCACCCCAATACACTTCAGTTGCCTCAAGTACTTCCAACCCAAAGCTCTCCCCTTGAACAACTGATTGTGATACTTGTAAAAACCACCTTGTGCTTCAGGCATAGGTCTTCTCTCATCCTGTTCTTTCAGATTCTTCAATAAGGTCTTCAAACTGTCATTCTGTTCTCCAGTTGTTTTCTGATTCACATCTTCAAACACAGTCTTCACAAATTCATCACTCTTTTTCTTAGCCAGATATTCTGCTTCTTTCAAGTTTACCTCAGTCAAATCTGAGAACACTACATTCTCTTTACTTTTATAATATTCTGGATATTATTCGTGTGTAATATCCTCAATCTCTATCTCTTCTCTTTCAGGAGTTTGTTCATCAGAATGGCTTCCAACATCTTTTTCAGGAATGTTAGGAATCACCTGTTCAGCCATTATCTCCTCTAGTGTCTTCCCAACTTGCTGTGCTATACCTTCTAAAATCTCCTTAGCCACAGCAGCAAACACTTCTCCTTCCTCCAACTCTGGATCATTGTATTCTAATTCAAACCTCATATCATCAGCAGCAAAGATATCTGGAAACTTTCCAGTCAGTTCAATTGTCCAGACTTTTCTATTAAGCATCTGTCTGTAAAAGTCCTTATCATCTGCAGACATAGATTTAATCTTTTCCGTCCAGAATATATCATCATCTTCATCAACATTCTCACCAGACTTCTTCATAGAACTAGACTGTCCGGCATCTCCTTTCTTGTTCTTTCTCTCTTCATAACTAAACTTGTTGACATCATCATCATCATCTGAACTACTGCTATCATCAGCATCATCTTTCTTATTACCAGATTTATCACCATCATCATCATCATCAGATGATTCATCATCAGACTCATCATTTTCATCTTTCTCATCATCCGAGTCTTCAAAATCAACTTTCTCCTCTTCCTCCTCTGGTTCTTAACTTTGTATTCTCAATCTGAAGCACTTTGATCTTCTTAGAATTTTTCTTTTCTTTGTGTAGATGCACTTTATGCGACTAATGCTTCGGATTGTAATCTTAACATATGTTAGAGTTTTTCTGAGGGTCGAAGGTAGAATAATGAAGGTCGAAGGTAGCTTTACAAGGTCGAAGGAGAAGACTAGAGGGCGAATGTAGAATGGATGCTGAAGAGACTCTTGGTTCGTACCATTGTAATGGACAAATGTTGTAGTCCCAAATACTAGATCTTGTTAAGTGCAAGAGATTGTTATCACTTAGAAACACCTATGGATTAGGTGTTTTAAGTGATTAATCTTCTACAAACAAAGAAACTAGATGAATATGATAGAAACCGACACACAAGATGAATAATAAGATGATTCCATTACTGATTTGAACATTAAAAGCACCATGGATTACACTAAGTACGCACCTATCAACTTGTGCTATCAAAGATAATGACCAAAACCCTAAACCCTAGCTGCACCTTAGCATTCTATATATAGGAGAGCTGATGGGCATGCGCACTTAAGCTAAGTGCGCAGAGCCCGTGTTACAAGTGCGCAGCCTAGGGTTTAGTTACTACAACTATGCCATAAATACACAAACAACCCTCTAACTTCTAGACATCCTTACAAACTATCAAAAACACTTAATCCTGGTAACTGTGGTCTCAATCTAACCCAACAATACTCCCCCTCGACCACAGCTACCAGCTCTTCGTTCTCAGTCAATCTCAAAATCACTTAACTCCCCCTCTTCTCTTGCTCTATATGCCGGGAGTGCTTGAACAATACTTTCTTCAACATTTGTTTCTTCAACTGGTGGATCTTGAATAAACAACTCAGCAAGGTCTACTGTCGTTGATTCCTTCTGAGTTTCTGGGTCTGGATCTGAAGATGCTGGTGGGGCTTGAGTAGACTCTGTTTCTGGATCAGTTGTTGCTGCAGGTACCTGTGTCTGTACCTCTGAAATGACTTCAGCTTCAGTTTCTTTTGCAGCAGCAGCTTGGGCAGCTTTCTCTTTTTCATCTCTTGCTTTGTCGGCCGCGTTGATCCTGTCTACCAAATCAAGTAATTCCCTTTTTCGCTTCAACGCCCGTTCCATCGCTCTCCTGAATAGGATTGCTTCTTCAAACAACACATTCCCAGCACCCACGTTAATCTGGTTTGCAAACAGGACGGTCAAATCTGATGGATTAAGAGCAAACACATCCACTGGATCTAGAATTCTCAAAGCCTCTGAATCGTCCCTCAGCTTGATGACAGCTTCACCAGTCTTGCTGTCATAGAACCATTTCTTAAAATCTTTCAACATTACTGGAAGCTCGGGACGTATGGGAACTCGTGTGATGACCTGGGGTGGGTCAATCACATATGTGATCATTCCTCGTCCTGTTGCTGGATCGATTCTCTTTTTGGAGATTCTTCTTCTTGGCTTCTGTGGTTTGAAGATCTGGAAATCTGTCTCACACTCTTTTTCTATGAAGACAGAGAGCATGTCACCTGAGGTGTTCTTGGAGTGGTTGATGAATGGGGCTCTTGCCAGTTCCCTGATATCCCAACGAGGAAGAGTTTTCAGATCTTGTCTACCTTTGAAATACTGTATCACTCCCCCCCGTCTTTTCACAGCAAACAATTTTTTATGCTCATCATATGCCCATGAGATGATTCTTTCTTGATGAGCTTATCTTGTGTGATGGATGTTTTGGTGCGGAGCTGGAATAGTAATACGTCTTCTGGGAAACCAGGTAGATCTTTCAGGGTCCAACTTGTGCCCATCTGACATCTCATACACAGTGTCTTCTCCTTTACCCATCTCCACAAACTTTTTAGGCATTTCATCCTCACTTATTTCGTCCACGTCGCTCTCTTCAGCTATTCTTTCTTTTTCTTTCTCTTCTTCCAAAAACTTCGAAAATCAAACGTCTCATCAAATGTCGTACCGGAAGCACCTGTCTCTTGTTTCTTCAGCTCTTGAATCATGTCGAACATCTTCATCTGCACCTGAGTCTGAAACTTCATCAGGTATCGTTGATCTTTTACAATCTTTTCTAGATTTTTGTTCTTATGCTTCAACTTCTTTATCTTTTTCCGCAGTTCTTGATTGTTGTGGACGGCACTCTTAAGCGTGCATATCTCTTTAGCGGCAGTCTTCCCAACCTCCTTGACCAACTTTTCATACAGTTCCTGGTGCGCCGGTTTGCGACGTGATGCAGCAGGAGCTGAGGAGGAAGGCTCAGTTGACTTCTTAGCAGGAGGTTTAGGAACAGGAGCCCTGGCAGCGGAAGGCCCTGGTTGATCCTCCCCCCCGAACATAGACTCCCAAATCTCTTCATTCTCAATATCTTCTTCAGTCATCACTCGGGGAACCTCAAACTCTGGCAACCGTTCCCTACGTTTCTTTCTTTCTGCCCTGGCCAATTCAGCACTTTGTTTTAATGCTTCAGCAGTATCAAGTTCTTCTTGTGTCAAAGATTCTCTGCCTTCTTGTAGCAAACCGGTCGGCCTATTCTTCTTGGTTGGCCTTGATGCAGCTGGTTCAGATGCTACTCTTTTGCCCCTTGTCCTTTCTCTAGCAATCTCTTCAGCAGTTGGCTGGGCTGTTGAGGGAGCAGGTTCAGATGATTCAGGGGCAGCTGTTGATTGCTGACGAGCTTCTGTAGCAGACTGTTTCCTTTTCTTGATCTTGTTGTATAGTTCCATGACGATAGGATATCGTTGTGCTGCATACATGTTTTCAAGCATGGGTTCCTAGTCAGGTGTATTGCACTCTGTGAAGAATCGTGCACCTTTGGTGAAGTTGTACTGATCACCAAGAGGCAGATCCTCGTGTTGTGCGTTGATCATCATCTGCACAAATCTGGGGTACATCGCCCATTTGCCATTCTCAGCTTCAGCATTCTTAACAATATAATCAAAAATCATCCCTGACAGATTAAACGGTTCATTCTTGCAAATCTTTATCATGGTTGTCGACCATTCAGAGCTGAGTGCGTTATAACCTCCTTTTCTGTGACACAGAGACATAAGAAACACGTGACTGATGAGTCTCCAGTCTCTTCTCAGCTGGCTCTTCTTGATATCCCCTCTTTTTTCAAACTCTCCCTTGTATCCAAAGTTCTTGAACTCTTGGTGAATGTCGGCTTTTGGTAGAAATCTAACTGTAGCTGGCTGATCTTGAAATCTCAGAACGTTTCGAACAGTATCTTCTGTGATGATAACGGCCTTGTTTCTGACTGTAGCTTTGATTCTCTTGACACGTGCAACGACCTCTACTCTGGCAGACCTCCAAAAGTCCTCAATGTGTGAGCTATAAACTTGTACATTCTGCTCCACAGCGTATCCTATTCTGTTTCGTCTGATCCAGGTAACAACGTCTCTGAACTTTACGTCGTCAGTCTCAAGATTCATTGGCTGATTATGCATTCCCCTTGGATCCCAGTCAAGAGCCATCTGTATGGATCACGTGCACGAAAAACAAGTTAGAACTTTTGATTTTGAGTTGACGACTAAAAGACTTATCATTGACTTTGACGGACAACGTACCTAGACTTTGTTTATTTTATTTGGTTTTACATGTGTGATTCTTTTGTTGGATTTATTTTAACAGTGTACACAGTACTTTTGTTTTTCATTTTAATGATCATTAATGTCCAGTCATGGTTTACGGGTGAATGAGTCAAAGTACGCAGTCCGGTCAAGTGTCAAGAATTGTCAAGTCAATAGTCACATATTGTTTCAATGTTAAGTTCTCGGATCCTTTATGTGCGCAGCCCGAGACAAGTGTTATCTGATATGTACTCAGTTAAGTGCGCACCCAAGTACTCAACCTTGACTGAGCACTTGGGTTAGTACGCAGGCCCTTGATCAATTTGTACACGAGACCACAAGTGCCCAGGGCAACCATGACTCGGGCATGGTAACCACTAGTCAAGAGAGCCAAGTTTGCGTACTAGTCAAGTACGCAGACACTTAAACCTTCGTTTAAGATTTTAAGTTCGCAGCTCAAGTGCGCAGTGATTCTAGGGTTTCTCAAGCTTGTATCATATGATGAAAGTACGCAAGATATGATACAAGTGCGCACTATTTCAAGAAATAAGTGCGCAGTTCTTAAAAAATCCCCAAATCTTCAAACGTTCATTCCTCAGATTTCAAAAATAACCCCCGTTAACACAACGAAGAACTCGTTAGATCATGGACTACCTTAAACAGAAACACAAACAGGTAATAATAGAGAAGAAGATGAATCAAACAGGTGTGATAAGGGTTGTGAAGGGTGGTTAGTGAAGGTTTAATGGTGGTTTAAGGTGGTAATGAGGAAGAACACGGCTGATGAAGATGATTATGTATCTTTTTGAAGTAAATTAGGGTTTAGATTTTTAAGATAAAAGTAAAGAGAAATTTACTGTGTGATATATATATATATAACAGGTGGGCCTGCGCATTTGGCTTAAGTGCGCAAGGCCCAATGGCCCAACTAAGTGCGCAAGCCCAATAATTTAGAAAATAAGCTTTAGTCAAAGATCAGGGACTGGAGATCAACCGTTTCTCACCTTTTGTATCAAGATTATACCAACCATACCTGCCAGATCACATTTCAACTTTCCGTTGGATAGCTGCAGCTCAAGAAAAACTGTCGGTATGTTTGTCCACTTAAATCCATGCCTATCGTCTTTCAACATACGTTTTGTGATGATCTTTATCATGTTTTGGTAATATTGACGAAAAGTTAGTGGACCCCACTTGTGCTAGGTGTAAGCCTACCAATCCTCAAGGTTTATTGAGATATAATGATGAGAGCTTCAGGTCTATGTTTCCATAAGCAGAGAAGATGATCATTATGTCAATCAGATGATGAGAGCTTCAGGTCTATGTTCCCATAAGCAGAGAAGATGATCATCTGATTGCTTTTTGAGCTATCTATATGTTTGCACGTCACTAACATTGCGTGTCTTTTGTTGCTCATTTGATTTAATAGCCCCGCTTTGGTAACTTGCACTCTTAGGTGTCTTTTGATTACTTATGCACAAAATTTTCTGTGTCTTTTGATCTCTCAACCTGTGTATGACCGGACTCAGCTTGTGCAGACCTAAAACACAGTGGGAATCCAGCTTTTCGTGTAGATCTTTTCAGTTTATCACCTTTAGTAGTTTACTTGATTCCAGGCTGAATCTACCGACATGTCGTTGCTTGAAACCGCAACATCCTCTGGGTCCTATTCACATGCTGACAAAATATGATTAGTCCCTATCATTTCTTGATTTTTGAAAAATTTTGAAATTTTGCAGTTAGGGATCTACCGGTTTATTTCTCCCCCAAAAATCTTTATTTTACTGAAAATAAGATTTTTCTATAATTTATACACAAGGGTATTATTTTTTTTATTTATTTATTTTTTTTTGTTTTGAAATTTCAATTATTCAAAATTGATCATTTCCAGCCATGTTACCAACTGACGAAAACGGGTTTTGTCGAAATCTTTTGTAAAGATATCTGCTTTTTGATCAGCAGTATCGATTGGCAACACCTGTATATACCCTTTGTCGTGTGCATCGCGAATTGAATGAATCCGAATTTCTATATGTTTGGTTTTAGAATGATCAATTAGATTCTTCACGATGTCACGACAAGCATCATTGTCAATATAGATAGGGGTTCTCGTGACATTCAAACCGTAATCCAACAGCTGATTTTGAATCCACAACACTTGACAGCAACAACTGGATGTGGCTGTGTACTCAGCCTGAGCGGTGGAGATAGACACTGTTGTCTGCTTCTTGCTCTGCCAAGACACAAGCCTGTTTCCCAGAAATTGACAGCCACCAGAGACAGATTTTCTGTCAATCCTGTAACCTCCATGATCACTATCAGAGTACGCAATTAGGTCAAAATTATCACTCTTAGGCTACCATAAACCGAGTTTTGGTGTTCCTTTGAGGTAGCGGAAGATTCTTTTTACTGCAGTTTCATGAGATTGCTTGGGATTTGATTGAAAGCGAGCACAGCATCCAACTGCCCACGTGATATCTGGTCTGCTGGCTGTGAGATACATCAAGGATCCAATCATAAAACGATAAGTGTGAGGGTTCACAGAAAGGCCTTGAAGATCTGGCACAAGCGTTGTTTGAGCAGCAAAAGGAGTGTTGGATGGCTTGCAGTCAGACAGGTTGTACTTTGCCAGAATATCTCTTGTATACTTTGCTTGGTGAATGAGAATGCCGTCTTCTTTCTGTTGGACTTCGAGACCTAAGAAAAATGACAGTTCTCCCATCATGCTCATTTCAAATTGAGACTTCATAATGCTTTCAAATTCCCTGCACAGATTTTCGTCAGTTGAACCAAAGATAATATCATCAACATATATTTGAACAAGAATAGAGTGTTTGTTGACTTCTTTGGTGAACAGGGTCATGTCAATCTTCCCTCTTGTGTATCCATTCTGTAGCAGATATGAGGACAAGGTCTCATACCAAGCTCTAGGAGCTTGATGGAGACCGTAGAGAGCCTTGTCCAACTTGTAGTATTTGTTGGGATGATGAGGGTCTTCAAAGCCCGGTGGTTGACACACGTAGACTTCTTCCTTGATCTTCCCGTATAAGAAAGCACTCTTCACATCCATCTGAAAAACTTTAAAGTTTTTGTATGATGCATATGCCAAGAAGATGCGAATGGCTTCAAGTCGAGCGACCGGTGCGAAGACTTCCTCATAGTCAATCCCCTCCTGCTGACGAAATCCCTGAACAACTAGACGAGCTTTGTTTTTGATCACCACACCACGTTCATCCATTTTGTTGCGAAAGACCCATCTCGTTCCAATAGGATATTTTCCTTCAGGCAGATCCACGAGTTCCCACACCTTAAGTTTTCTGAATTGAAAGAGCTCTTCCTGCATGGCTTCTACCCAGCTTGCATCTCTTACTGCATCTTCAATGTTGAAAGGTACCGTTTGGGACAAGAATGCTGAAAGAGCGGTGTTGAGCTTGTCTGTCTGATTTCTTGTAAGAACACCCTCATTAATTGGTCCAATGACGTTCTCAATGGGATGGCTCTTTGAAGATTTATATCCCATGTTTTCTTCTTCTTGCACTTGTGGAGGTAGGTTTGAAAGGTGATCTCCAGGTGCTGATGAGCTGGATGGTTCATTTACAGACTGCTGATTTGAAGGTGTTCCTTCAGCATTTGTAGCGCTTTCAGGAATGTGATAGGTGTCAGCAGCTGTATCACCATCATTGGGTTGAGGAGGAACAATTGGATCAGCAACAAGAGGAGAAAAGCGAGTGGTGAAAGGTGCAACGTCATCGTCAGAAGAGTAAAGAATATTCCCAAAGGGAGATGAACTTGTTGCTTGATTTTCAGGAGTTTGATATGCAGGAACTTGATGTTCTGGTATGACAAAGTGATTAAACCCAACATCCACATCAAAGAACCAGTCAGGACCGGTTCCAACATTAGTGGAGTTGGATTCTTGCCAGTCAACATAAAAAGATTCGAGAACCATCTTCGTGCGTTTGTTGTATACTCGATAAGCCTTTTGACTAGAAGAGTACCCAACAAAAAAACATTCGTCTCCAACAGCATCAAACTTCATGATATTCTCAAAGTTGTTCAGAAGAGTGCAGGAACATCCAAATGGCCTGAAATAATCAATGAGAGGTTTTCTTTTAAACAACAATTCATAAGCCGTTTTCCCGCGTGGCTTGACAATCAAGACTCTGTTAAGAACATAACAGGCGGTATTCACAGCTTCTGCCCAGAAGATGATCGGCAATTTTGAGTCGATGAGCATGGTTCTGGCAGCTTAAATGAGTGTACGATTCTTCCTTTCAGCCACTCCATTTTGCTGAGGAGTCCTTGTAGCACTATATTGAAGATGAATTCCTTTCCCGCTGCAGAATGTCATAAAGATTTGGTTCTTGAATTCTGTTCCATGATCACTTCTGATTGACTTTACTTTCAATTTGATTATGTTCTCGATCAAAGGAACGAACAGCATCAAAGTCTCAGCAGCTTCACTCTTGAACTCCAAGAAGTACACCCACGTGAAGCGAGAGAAATCATCTGTAATTACCAAACAATAAGACTTTTTACCCAAGCTTTTTACACTAATTGGACCAAAGAGATCCATATGTAATAATTGAAGTGGAGAGTCAATTGAGTTCACTGTTTTGGACTTGTGTGATTTCTTGTGTTGTTTACCTTTTGCACAAGCTAAACATTTTTCAGAAAAAGGAAATTCCTTGGAAGGAAGACCTCTGACTAGATTTAGTTTAGAAAGTTTGTTCATATTTTTAAAATTCACATGACCTAATCGCCTATGCCATAACAGTGACTCTGACTCAGATGCCTTTGATAGTAAGCAAGTCATTGGGTATTCAGACTTGGCATCTCTCATGTTTATCACATATGTGTTATTCTGCCTAGGGGCTTTCAACATGATCATGTCGGTGGGTGGTTTAAATCCTGGCTTAAGGAAGATGCACTCCATGTCGTTGAACAACACCGAGATTCCTTTGTCACAGACTTGTGATACACTCAACAGATTGTAGCACAGTTCTGGAACATAGTTGACATCTTCTAGTGTTAGTGCGTCAGAGACCACATCTCCTATGCCAATGATCTTTCCACCCTTTTCATTTCCAGCGAACGCTACAAACTCTCCATCAATGAACCGATAGTTCTTGAGGAGTTCTTTCAGTCCAGTTATGTGTCTTGAAGCGCCGCTGTCGACATGCCATAGATATCTCATAAGAGCTATCAACCATTTCTGTAATTTATTCTGCAAAACAAAACAAAAGAAAAGCAAAGATAAACTAAAGAGAATCTATGTACAATCACGACTCTGACATTTAATTAAGTGACTTTGGGAATCCAAGTCTGTTTTAGCTTTGATCTGTCGTGATTTTCACCCAAAATTGACTCTTGTCTTTTCCAGATTTGTGTATTTTTAACAAAACTTTTTACGGTTTCTTGAAGATTTTTGATTTGATCAGAAAATGAGTTTTGTGATTTGACATCTTTCTATGGTTTAGGTTTTAAGTGACAGTTTTTGACCACGTGACCCTCATTTCCACATCTGAAGCATTTTGAATGCTTAGGCTTGATCTTAGGAGAAGATCTGGATGATGATGGTTGTGATGTTCTTTTCTCGAGCTTGTCTGATCTGGAGCTTTCACTTGAACTTGATTCATCCTTGTTGCTGTTTGATTCTTCATTAGTGTTGAGGTCAGGTAGGCTGGTGTTGCTCTCTGTATCACTTAGTGATTCTTCAGAACTTGAGTTACCTGTTTCACTTTGTGATTCTTCAGAACCTGATACATCTGTGGATGAAGGTATAAACTCTGGGATTTCCTCAGTGAGAAATTTCCCAAACCTGTTATGCTTTAGTTCTGGCACAAACACACGTGGTTTGCACGTTGGTTTATCATCAGAGAATGCAGCATTAAGATCAACACAAACAGGCATAACATTTTCAACACAAACATTTGAACGTTTAATAGGATGCTTCCTGTCATCAGGGGCCACAGCACCCTTTAAATCTAGTTTAGAAGACACGTTAATACAGTCATCCGGCCTAGATAAACTATTACAGTTATCCATCCTAGATAAACTATTACAGTCATCCAAATTAGTTAATGTATTACAGTCATCTAAAATAAAATTGTTTTTAGACTTTTCATTGTTCCAGATAAACCAATTCACTGTGGAGTAATTGGCACCTGGATGTCCTAACCCCACTGTCTGCCCACCACAACTTTCATCATCTTCCACACGAGCCTGTTGGGTCACATCTGCATCGCTTTTACTTATGTTAGCATTTGATTCAGACTCATCACATTTGTTTTCAAAAAGATCATTTTTTGGATGAGGTGTTGGAATGGGTATATATTCACTTCGGCTCAAGGGTAAGAATAGTGATCTTTCGATTCCATTCTTATCCTTGTACCCAATTCCATCCTTTACAAATGATTGCCTTGCGCAATCAACGATATCAGTATGAGCCTGTTTGCTTACATTCCATTTGTCAACAATGATTTGAAGACGAGTTGTTTCATTTCTAGATTTTTCTAATTTTGAAGTTAAATCATTAATTAGAAAATCTTTCTTGAGAACAAATTCTTTTAAAGTTTGCATTTCAGCTAGAGTTGCATTTAACTTTCGCTGATATGCCCACTCGTTTTCTTTCATTTCAGAATTAATTTTACGAATATCATCCATTTCTCTTAAAACTCGTCTTTGTGTGACAGACAGTAAGCAACAGCTGTAACACACCTAGGTGAGCACAGCTTAGATTTTATTTCGAGAGGAATATTTACCATATCTTTCTCCTCAGCTTTCTTGGGAGCACTCTTCACCTCTTCAGCAGCTTTCTCTGGGGAAGTCTTCTCGGCTATCAACGCCTCCTCTCCAGTCTGATCTTTCACTTTCTCAGCAACCAGCACACTCTTCAGTCCAGCATTCTTCAGCATTTCACCCTTCAGCACCTCAGTAGATGACCCTTCTAGAGAATTCACACCGTTTGAGGATTTTGTGCAAATTTTGGCCATTAGGGGTTTGTTGACTTCAACTTCTGCTGCAGCTGCCTCTTCTCCCCAATCAAAATCTTCAACAACCAATGCCTTCTGTGGTTCCTTCTCATTTCCTTCATTTCCATCAGTGATGGCCACCAACCTCTTAGCAGGCTTGATTTCAGCTTGGTTCAAAGTGGGGCATTCATATTTGAAATGCCCAAGAACTTTGCAGTTATAACATCTAATCTTTGACTTGTCAAACCCAGCTTTTCCCATTCCCACTCTTCTACTAGTTCTGTCTTGAAATCGTTTAACTCTCAGAGTGATCATTGCCATCTGCCATTTGAGGTCCATTTCCTCCATATCATCTGGATCCACTTGATACATATCCTCCGGGGACATCATTTCATTCTTGATCTCACCAGTCTTTAGTGCTTCAAAACTGCTCATGAAGGTGTTGAAGAGTTCCACATGTTCAGTAGCCAACTTGGCGACCTGTGGACTCAGTGTCTTCGCAGCCTTTTCTGAGTACATTGGTGCTTTACCTGAGCTTGAACTTCCACCACCCAGTGAGTCCACATATGGATGTAGTGAACTTGAACCCATCTCACCAATCGGAGTCATCAATGCCAGATTCTTCATTGCACTGCTAGAAGTCACCTTTGGAACAGTCTGATTCATCTCTCTTTTTGTGATATCCATTTCAAACGACTTCAATGTGTTTATGAGATCAGCCAGAGTGGATTGAGCATCCAAGTAATCTTTCTTAATCAGCATGCATTGAATACTCCATTCCTTTGGAAGAGAGTCAAGTAGTTTCTTGATGGAATTGCGGTTGTTGACAGGAATACCGGCTTTCTTCATTTTTGTTAACAGACTCATGAACCTGTCAATGTGTGACGACAAGCTTTCACCTCGAACACTTCCAAACATATCATATTCTTTCTGAATCATGTCTTGCTTGTTATGCCTCATCTCAGCATTTCCCTCGTAGTACTCACTCAGTGCAAACCACAGATCATGCGCAGTTCCGTACTCTTCAAACATATTGTACACATCATTTGACAAAGCCATGGTGAGAGCACCGTAGGCTTTGTGATCTCGTTGCATCAACTGCTTGTCAAGATCTGTGTAGGTAGTAGGATCAGTGTTAAACACCTCTCCTGCCTCAGTGGTCCTCATAGGAATGTGAGGTCCAAGTGGCACAGAGTTCCATTGAGTGTGATCATTGACAAAATAGAAGGCTTTCAACCTGTTTTTCCAACTACCATAATCTTCAGCACCCATTAACTTGGGAATTCGGGTTATAGTTCCTGTTTCCAGTTCTGCTTGGGTTATGGGATTAAATTGGTATGAGTTGTTGTTACCAGCCATTGATTTAGATTGATTTTAAAAGATTGATTGATTGATTTTTTAATGGTTATAGTCCAAAGAAAAGTCCAAAGTCCTTAAAAATTGATGATCAGTCAGAAGTGCGCAGTCAAGTGCGCAGGTGCTAAGTACGCAGACCAATTTTGAGCAGCAACCTGAAACAATGATTCAACAGTAATGTTAAGATCTTGATCTCCTGATAAGTGCGCAGTCCCTGAAGTACACAGATGGCTTAAGTTCGCAGGTCAGTCAGGGCTGAGCAAGACAAGTGCTCAGTCTTTGACTGATCAGTCTGCGTACTTATCTAAGTACACAGACACTTAAACTCTCGTTTAAGATTTTAGTGCGCAGAAACCCTAGCCAAGTACTCAAAAACTGCACCTTCCAGCAAGTACGCACCCCAACTAGTAGTTTCTGATTAGTGCGCAGAAACCCTAGTTGTGATACCAGGAGAGAGAGAGAGCTGTAAAGCCTTGTGAAAATTTAAGTGCTCAAACCAAGATACAAGTGCGCACACTTATGAGATACGTGTGCAATGTATTCCTGAGATAAGTGCACAGCTTGAAATATCAAGTATGCAACTTATGAGCTAAGTACTCAAGACCTAAAATAAGTACTCAAAATAAGAAACAAGTACTCAGACTATGAAACAAGTGCGCAGAATAAGTACGCAAATCCTGCTGAAAATACACGAACCATATCAGAATCTTATCCAAGAGTTTTTCAATCAATCTGAAGTCCTCGGATGATGTTTCTATTGAAAATAACCAACTTTTAACACACTAGAAACACACTTTCCACGAAATTTTGAAGCAAAAACTAAAGAAAAACACTCAAAGTTTTGATAAACACAAAAATTTATAGAAATCTTGATAATAAAAACTAACAAGATGAGGGTTTTGGTATCTTTAAATAGATACAATCTAGAGCACAATGGCTCTGATACCAAATTGTAGTCCCAAATACTAGATCTTGTTAAGTGCAAGAGATTGTTATCATTTAGAAACACCTATGGATTAGGTGTTTTAAGTGATTAATCTTCTACAAACAAAGAAACTAGATGAATATGATAGAAACCGACACACAAGATGAATAATAAGATGATTCCATTACTGATTTGAACATTAAAAGCACCATGGATTACACTAAGTACGCACCTATCAACTTGTGCTATCAAAGATAATGACCAAAACCCTAAACCCTAGCTGCACCTTAGCATTCTATATATAGGAGAGCTGATGGGCCTGCGCACTTAAGCTAAGTGCGCAGAGCCCGTGTTACAAGTGCGCAGACCTGCTAGGGTTACAAAAAAGTATCAACTATTTACAAAACAAGCCCTTTAACTTCTAAACAACACAATAAACTATCAAAACACTTAATTCTGGTAACTGTGGTCTCAATATAACCCAACAATACTCCCCCTAGACCACAGCTACCAGTTCTTCATCCTCAGTCGATCTCAACATTGCTTAACTCCCCCTCTTCTCTTGCTCTGCTTGCCGGGAGTGCTTGAACAATACTTTCTTCAACATTTATTTCTTCAACTGGTGGATCTTGAATAAACAACTCAGCAAGGTCTACTGTTGTTGATTCCTTCTGAGTTTCTGGGTCTGGATCTGAAGATGCTGGTGGGGCTTGAGTAGACTCTGTTTCTGGATCAGTTGTTGCTGCAGGTACCTGTGTCTGTACCTCTGAAATGACTTCAGCTTCAGTTTCTTTTGCTGCAGCAGCTTGGGCAGCTTTCTCTTTTTCATCTCTTGCTTTGTCGGACGCGTTGATCCTGTCTACCAAATCAAGTAATTCCCTTTTTCGCTTCAACGCCCGTTCCACCGCTCTCCTGAATAGGATTGCTTCTTCAAACAACACATTCCCAGCACCCACGTTAGACTGGTTTGCAAACAGGACGGTCAAATCTGATGGATTAAGAGCAAACACATCCACTGGATCTAGAATTCTCAAAGCCTCTGAATCGTCCCTCAGCTTGATGACAGCTTCACCAGTCTTGCAGTCATAGAACCATTTCTTAAAATCTTTCAACATTACTGGAAGCTCGGGACGTATGGGAACTCGTGTGACGACCTGGGGTGGGTCAATCACATATGTGATCATTCTTCGTCCTGTTGCTGGATCGATTCTCTTTTTGGAGATTCTTCTTCTTGGCTTCTGTGGTTTAAAGATCTGGAAATCAGTCTCACACTCTTTTTCTATGAAGACAGAGAGCATGTCACCCGAGGTGTTCTTGGAGTGGTTGATGAATAGGGCTCTTGCCAGTTCCCTGATATCCCAACGAGGAAGAGTTTTCAGATCTTGTCTACCTTTGAAATACTGTATCACTCCCCCCCCCCCCCCCCCCCCCCCCCCCGTCTTTTCACAGCAAACAATCTTTTATGCTCATCATATGCCCATGAGATGATTCTTTCTTGATGAGCTTCTCTTGTGTGATGGATGTTTTGGTGCAGAGCTGGAATAGTAATAGGTCTTCTGGGAAACCAGGTAGATCTTTCAGGGTCCAACTTGTGCCCATCTGACATCTTATACACAGTGTCTTCTCCTTTACCCATCTCCACAAACTTTTTAGGCATTTCATCCTCACTTATTTCGTCTACGTCACTCTCTTCAGCTATTATTTCTTTTTCTTTCTCTTCTTCCAAAAACTTCCCAAAATCAAATGTCTCATCAAATGTCGTACCGGAAGCACCTGTCTATTGTTTCTTCAGCTCTTGAATCATGTCGAACATCTTCATCTGCACCTTAGTCTGAAACTTGATCAGGTATCATTGATCTTTTACAATCTTTTCTAGATTTTTTTTCTTATGCTTCAACTTCTTTATCTTTTTCCGCAGTTCTTGATTGTTGTGGACGTTACTCTTAAGCGTGCATATCTCTTTAGCGGCAGTCTTCCCAACCTCCTTGACCAACTTTTCATACAGTTCCTGGTGCGCCGGTTTGCGACGTGATGCAGCAGGAGCTGAGGAGGAAGGCTCAGTTGACTTCTTAGCAGGAGGTTTAGGAACAGGAGCCCTAGCAGTGGAAGGCCCTGGTTGATCCTCCCCCCCCCCCCCCCCGAACATAGACTCCCAAATCTCTTCATTCTCAATATCTTCTTCAGTCATCACTCGGGGAACCTCAAACTCTGGCAACCGTTCCCTACGTTTCTTTCTTTCTGCCTGGCCAATTCAGCACTTTGTTTTAATGCTTCAGCAGTGTCAAGTTCTTCTTGTGTCAAAGATTCTCTGCCTTCTTGTAACAAACCGGTCGGCCTATTCTTCTTGGTTGGCCTTGATGCAGCTGGTTCAGATGCTACTCTTTTGCCCCTTGTCCTTTCTCTAGCAATCTCTTCAGCAGTTGGCTGGGCTGTTGAGGGAGCAGGTTCAGATGATTCCGGGGCAGCTGTTGATTGCTGACGAGCTTTTATAGCAGACTGTTTCCTTTTCTTGATCTTGTTGTATAGTTCCATGACGATAGGATATCGTTGTGCTGCATACATGTTTTCAAGCATGGGTTCCCAGTCAGGTGTATTGCACTCTGTGAAGAATCGTGCACCTTTGGTGAAGTTGTACTGATCACCAAGAGGCAGATCCTCGTGTTGTGCGTTGATCATCATCTGCACAAATCTGGGGTACATCGCCCATTTGCCATTCCCAGCTTCAGCATTCTTAACCATATAATCAAAAATCATCCCTGACAGATTAAACGGTTCATTCTTTCAAATCTTTATCATGGTTGTCGACCATTCAGAGAGCTGAGTGCGTTATAACCTCTTTTTCTGTGACACAGAGACATAAGAAACACGTGACTGATGAGTCTCCAGTCTCTTGTCAGCTGGCTCTTCTTGATATCCCCTCTTTTGTCAAACTCTCCCTTGTATCCAAAGTTCTTGAACTCTTGGTGAATGTCGGCTTTTGGTAGAAATCTGACTGTAGCTGGCTGATCTTGAAATCTCAGAACGTTTCGAACAGTATCTTCTGTGATGATAACGGCCTTGTTTCTGACTGTAGCTTTGATTCTCTTGACACGTGCAACAACCTCTACTCTGGCAGACCTCCAAAAGTCCTCAATGTGCGAGCTATAAACTTGTACATTCTGCTCCACAGCGTATCCTATTCTGCTTCGTCTGATCCAGGTAACAACGTCTCTGAACTCTACGTCGTCAGTCTCAAGATTCATTGGCTGATTATGCATTCCCCTTGGATCCCAGTCAAGAGCCATCTGTATGGATCACGTGCACGAAAAACAAGTTAGAACTTTTGATTTTGAGTTGACGACTAAAAGACTTATCATTGACTTTGACGGACAACGTACTTAGACTTTGTTTATTTTATTTGGTTTTACATGTGTGATTCTTTTGTTGGATTTGTTTTAACAGTGTACACGGTACTTTTGTTTTTCATTTTAATGATCATTAATGTCCAGTCATGGTTTACGGGTGAATGAGTCAAAGTACGCAGTCCGGTCAAGTGTCATAAATGGTCAAGTCAATAGTCACATATTGTTTCAATGTTAAGTTCTCAGATCCTTTAAGTGCGCAGCCCGAGACAAGTGTTATCTGATAAGTACTTAGTTAAGTGCGCACCCAAGTACTCAACCTTGACTGAGCACTTGGGTTAGTACGCAGGCCCTTGATCAATTTGTACACGAGACCACAAGTGCACAGGGCAACCATGACTCAGGCATGGTAACCACTAGTCAAGAGAGCCAAGTCTGCGTACTAGTTAAGTACGCAGACACTTAAACCTTCGTTTAAGATTTTAAGTTCGCAGCTCAAGTGCGCAGTGATTCTAGGGTTTCTCAAGCTTGTATCATATGATGCAAGTACGCATGATATGATACCAGTGCGCACTATTTCAAGAAATAAGTGCGCAGTTCTTAAAAAATCCCCAAATCTTCAAACGTTTATTCCTCAGATTTCAAAAATAACCCCTGTTAACACAACGAAGAACTCATTAGATCATGGACTACCTTAAACAGAAACACAAACAGGTAATAATAGAGAAGAAGATGAATCAAACACGTGTGATTAGGGTTGTGAAGGGTGGTTAGTGAAGGTTTAATGGTGGTTTAAGGTGGTAATGAGGAAGAACACGGCTGATGAAGATGACTATGTATTTTTTTGAAGTAAATTAGGGTTTAGATTTTTAAGATAAAAGTAAAGAGAAATTTACTGTGTGATATATATATATATATATATATATATATATATATATATAACAGGTGGGCCTGCGCACTTGGCTTAAGTGCGCAAGGCCCAATGGCCCAACTAAGTGCGCAAGCCCAATAATTTAGAAAATAAGCTTTAGTCAAAGATCAGGGACTGGAGATCAACCGTTTCTCACCTTTTGTATCAAGATCATACCAACCATACCTGCCAGATCACATTTCAACTTTCCGTTGGATAGCTGCAGCTCAAGAAAAACTGAAGGTATGTTTGTCCACTTAAATCCATGCCTCTCGTCTTTCAACATACGTTTTGTGATGATCTGTATCATGTTTTGGTAATATTGACGAAAAGTTAGTGGACCCCACTTGTGCTAGGTGTAAGCCTACCAACCCTCAAGGTTTATTGAGATATAATGATGAGAGCTTCAGGTCTATGTTTCCATAAGCAGAGAAGATGATCATTATGTCAATCAGATGATGAGAGCTTCAGGTCTATGTTCCCATAAGCAGAGAAGATGATCATCTGATTGCTTTTTGAGCTATCTATATGTTTGCACGTCACTAACATTGCGTGTCTTTTGTTGCTCATTTGATTTAATAGCCCCGCTTTGGTAGCTTGCAATCTTAGGTGTCTTTTGATTACTTATGCACAAAATTTTCTGTGTCTTTTGATCTCTCAACCTGTGTATGACCGGACTCAGCTTGTGCAGACCTAAAACACAGTGGGAATCCAGCTTTTCGTGTAGATCTTTTCAGTTTATCACCTTTAGTAGTTTACTTGATTCCAGGCTGAATCTACCGACATGTCGTTGCTTGAAACCGCAACATCCTCTGGGTCCTATTCACATGCTGACAAAATATGATTAGTCCCTATCATTTCTTGATTTTTGAAAAATTTTGAAATTTTGCAGTTAGGGATCTACCGGTTTATTTCGGTTGAAGATCCAATCAAAACAAGCCTCAAACGAGCCAACCGTGGCTCTGATACCAAATTGTAGTCCCAAATACTAGATCTTGTTAAGTGCAAGAGATTGTTATCACTTAGAAACACCTATGGATTAGGTGTTTTAAGTGATTAATCTTCTACAAACAAAGAAACTAGATGAATATGATAGAAACCGACACACAAGATGAATAATAAGATGATTCCATAACTGATTTGAACATTAAAAGCACCATGGATTACACTAAGTACGCACCTATCAACTTGTGCTATCAAAGATAATGACCAAAACCCTAAACCCTAGCTGCACCTTAGCATTCTATATATAGGAGAGCTGATGGGCCTGCGCACTTAAGCTAAGTGCGCAGAGCCCGTGTTACAAGTGCGCAGCCTACGGTTTAGTTACTACAACTATGCCATAAATACACAAACAACCCTCTAACTTCTAGACATCCTTACAAACTATCAAAAACACTTAATCCTGGTAACTGTGGTCTCAATCTAACCCAACAAATGTGGAAGAATGCCACATTCGTACCTTGCTAAGGGGCGAACGTGCAGTTACTATATAAGGGTTTAGCTTGTTTTGTAAGTTAGAATAGTTAGTTATTGTGTGTGTTTGAGTCAGGTTGTTGCTCTCTAGATTGAGTGTGTGTGAAGATCAATAGATTAACTTGTAAAGCGTATGTATTGAATGTTTTGAATCAAGTAATCTATAAAATGATGTTTGAAAAGGTAATTCGTGTGTTGTGATTCGTGTATTATCATTTTGTTCTGTTCTAGGGTTTCCGCACCTGGAATAGTGCCTTGTATGATCAGATTTCCTGTCTATAGCTAAAATTCTTCATTTACAAAGTGGTATCAAAGCCATAGAGATCATACAACAACAAATTGATAATCTCAGAACTGATTTGGACCCTATTTTGATAATCTCTGTTTTTCATTAAAAATGGTTTTTGATACAATTTGAAGGTTTTGGACAATAATTCGTGGTTAAAATCAACATTTCCAAGAATTAAAGTTGTTCCAAATCAATTCCGAATCATAACCTGATAAAGATCATCAAAATCCATTAACTTTTGAAAATTTCAGATCAAAATAACCGTTTTTCAAAGTGTAACCGTTTTTTGAACATGGGAGGGTCGAATCTAGAGAGCATGAGTCGAACGTGGGAATTTTAGGTCGAACCTGGAGTTTTTCTGGACGAAAGTAGCTGATTTTATGTCGAACCTAGGATTGTTGTGTTGATTGTTTCACTTTCGGGTATTATTTTCCACCATCGGTTCGTCGGGGGTACGAAAGTGGGATTTAGAGGGACGAAGGTAAGTATTTCCGGACGAAAGTGGACTTTATCTGTTGATATTCTACATTCGGGTCAGACATTCTACTTTCGGGTCACTATTTTTGGACGAAAGTGAGATTTATAGGGCGAAAGTAGAAGTTTTGTGGGAAAATTTTCAAGTGTGTTGAATTTCTAACTTTGTGAACATCATGTGGGGATTTCCAACTACACCGAGACCGGGAACAACACAACAACAGCAGCAAGTGACCATGGACCCATGGAAAGTAGCAGCTCAGAAATCGAACACTCAGTTTTCGCAACCAATTAACTACTTAGCGATGACGAGTTCGATGCCTCAGAGCGTTGCATCATCTTCACAACAACCTGCAGCAGATTATTGAGGAGTAGCAGCCGCGGTGGTAAACACTCAAACTACTAATGCTATTTCTACACTAATAAATGATTTATCTTCAGGTAGCGGGAATAGGCCACCCAAGCTAATGGAGATGCAGGAGTACAACCAGTGGCAGAAGAAATTCAAGATTCATCTTGAAGGCATGGGGTTGGAAGGAACGGAGGCGTGGCAGATGATAGCAAAAGGATATGTGGCACCAGTATTAGAGAACACCGGTGAGCAGATTCCTCTGGAAAGTTTGACTGACGATGAGAAGAAGAAATTCGCGATGGAGAAGAAGGCGTATTCTCAGCTAACCCAGGCGATCACAAACGATTTGCTACATCAGTTTGGGTCGTGCACTACTTCTAAGCAATTATGGGATGTGCTAAAGAATCATCATGATGGTAACGAGAAGACGAGAAGGTTGAGAATGGAAGAGATGAGGAAAGAATTCGAGAACTTCAGCTATGTTGGGAATGAGACGTTGAAAGAGTTGACTCCCAGATATTGTCACTTACTAACTGAATTGTCAAGTTATGACATTCAAATTCCTATGTCAGATCTGGTGGACAAATTTGCTGATGCTTTACCACCGTACTGGGATCAACACATCGAGGTACTTAAGGAGAAGGATGCTTACAAGTACTGGACCATCAACGAGTTTATCCAGAAGCTGGAAAACAAAGAATTCGAGGAGAAGAGGAAAGCCAAAAGATCTCAGATTCCTCAAAACCCAGAGTTGTATCATGCTGGTACTTCATCAACTGTGGGGAATTCTAGTGTTGGTGGAACAGTGGCTCCTCATATCGCATGTGTCTCAAGTGTTATGGAACCACCCAAACAACCGATTAACTATCTAGCTCAAACCTCATCTTATTCACAACCATTATACACACCACCACCACAACAATACACAAATTCTTTCATTTCACCATTTTCTCCAATGCAACAAGCTGCATGTTATTTTGCTAACCAACCACAACAACAACCTCAACAACAACAGTACATGACTCAAATGAATCAGACCAATCAGAAACCGGTAGTATTGGAGACATCCAATATGAATAACGTTATTGTGGAAGTTGCTCAGCAACATATTGCGCTAGTCTCAGCAATGGTTGCTTCTTATAACGGTTTAGTAGCAAGTCAAATTGGGAATAACAACTTAACCAATGAAGACTATGCTCAAATCAATAAAGAGGAGATGGAGCTCATAGACATTCAGTGGGCTTTCGCAAGCATTATGAGACGAGCAACCGAATTCATAGAAAAGACCGGGAGAACTGATTTGGGTACCTCTCCAAACACCACATATGGATTTAACAAAGAGAAGGTTACATGCTTTAATTGTGGTGGAAAAGGTCACTTCAAGAGAGAGTGTAGACAGCCTGCTAAACAAGGTAACCGAAACCCATTCAACTCAAACTACCAAAACCGTCAATCTCAAAACCAAAACCAAGTCTCTTTTCAAAACAACAACATCAAAACCAAAACAATTACCAAAACCGACAAAACACCTCTCAAAATAACCCAAATAGACAACCAAACACAACCAACCAGAATCAAACTCAACCACCAAATAACACAAACAGAACAGTTATACCTATCACTGCACCAAATGAGCAACCACAGAATAACAATCAAAATCAAGCTTTGGTGATACAGAATGATGAGAGATTTGACTGGACTGGTATGCAAATTGGTGTTGAGGAGATAAGCACTGGTGGAAATGTGGCTTGTGTTGCACAACAGGTTGATATTGAGGAGTCGGTGATATTCCAATCAAGTTTATCGGATGGAAGGATCCGATAAGATTATCTCTGACGAGGAATATCCAATCAAGTTTGCTAACTATTCTAAAATTGAGAAAATTTGGCAAGAAAGCACAATATGGTTTCCGAAACATGAAAGATCAAATGATATTCCACCAGAAATCTTAAAGAGACTGTATTTGGATGTTCCTAAAGAACCAAAAGTTCATGTCACCCAATTCATCAAACCGAAACAAAAAGCAAACGGTTTTCATGAGCCAGCTTACTCTAGGGGCCCAGCTCCTGAGAGTTTAAGGCGTCGATGTATTGATGATCAATATTCCATCAATACATACGCAAAGCCGAATGCTCAAAACGTATTTGAAGAGTACCGTGCATGTTTCAAGTGCGGGGAGATAGGGAATTTACTTACTCACTGCCCGTACGTGAGGCACAAAAGGCACGAGGTTGAAGTGAGGCAATCTATGAGAAAGCTGGTTGACAATCATTATTATCCACAAAGACGGTTTGTTGCTCAACCAGCACCATTTTATAAACAAAACAATTTTTATCAAAAGAGGAATGAACGTCAATTTCAATATGATCGTCGTAACCGGATAGCCATGGAAAAACCGTTGAAAAGACCAATGGTGAACACAACAGTTGATAGATAAAAGGTTCCACAAAAACCGGTTGTCAAGTCAAATGTTGGACCTAAATCTATTAAATCAGAAAAGGTAACCCAGAAGGTTTCATTTGTGAATGATCCTAAGAAATCGACTGAGACTCCAAAATCTCAGATTCGTATTTTAGAACGTTTGGAACAAACTTGGACACCAAATGGTACTCCGGGAGCTTCTACTTCAAAATCAAATGAAAAGGTTGAAAAAGTTTTGAATGATCCGAAAAAGATTGATTCAAAACCAAATGTTGAAGTAAATGAATCTTTGAAGGGTGTATTCCAAGATCCAAGACCACACAGGCTTGGGTCCCCCGAAAGAACTGACATGTTTACTTGATGTGTGCAGGGAGCTTCAGCTGGCCCTATTAGCAGTCTTTGGATTGTTGATAGTGGAGCTTCAGGCCACATGACAGGGGATTTAGCATTGCTATTCGACGTGAAAAATATCAATGGAGGTTACGTTGCATTTGCTGGAAACAAAGGAGGTTATATCACGATGGAAGGAAGCGTGAGTAACGGGATTGTGAGTTTCGAGAGGATATCGTATGTGAAGCAGATCGATTATAATCTGTTGAGTGTCAGTCAAATATGTGACAAACAATTTTCTGTATATTTTGATGACAAATCTTGCTATATTCTCAAACCGGGCTTCGAAATTCCAAAAGAGTGGGTTATGTTGAAGGCACCTCGAGTCAACAATCTCTATAATCTTGATATGTCTAAGGCGATGACGAACCAGGGGCAAGTGACATGTTTCCTATCGAAGGCTACAGAGAAGGAATCGATCATGTGGCATAGAAGGATGGGGCATATTCATCTGAGGAAGATGAACCACTTAGTGAAAAATGGACTTGTCGAAGGCGTGAATGTTAAACATTTCCATTTGAACGACAAGTGTGTAAGGTGTAAGAAAGCAAAGCAACACAAACAGTCCCATAAGGTGAAGAAAGTGAACTCTGTTGAGATGCCGCTTGAGCGATTGCACATGGACCTATTCGGACCTGTCAAACGCAAAAGTCATATTGGGGAGCTTTATTGTTTAGTTGTTACTAACGACTATTCAAGATTCTCATGGGTAATGTGTTTGCATCAGAAAAGTGACACCTTTAATAATCTGAAAGTTCTGTTCACTCGATTGGAAATTATCTATGGTCTAAAGATCAAGCGAATTCGGAGTGACAATGGGACGGAGTTCAAAAATGCCAAGATGGATGATCTTTGTGAAAATAAAGGAATTCATCATGAATATTCGGCTCCGTATACCCGTCAACAGAACGGTGTTGCTGAACGGAAAAACAGGACTCTCATAGAAGCGGCAAGAATAATGCTAGCAGACTCGAATCTTCCAGTAATGTTCTGGAACGAGGCGATTTATGCAGCAAACTATACACGTAATCGGGTCTTAACAGTGAAGAAGTATGGCAAAACTTCTTATGAGTTGTTACACCCAAGAAAGCCGAACTTGGAGTATCTAGAACCTTTTGGGGCTCCGTGCACGATGTTGAATCCAGGCGAAAAGTTTAGTCCGAAAGCTGAAGAGGGATACTTTGTTGGATATGCAACCCCGCTCAAACGGGTATTCAACAAAAGAACTCGACAAGTGGAGGATTGGGCAAACGTTGAAGTTCAACGGTATAATCAAAATGTGCAAGGAAATGGTCCTGATTAGATGTTTGATTACAAAGATTTCTTTGAATCATTCAATCTAGATAGCTTGGTTGAAGAGGCTGTTATCCGACTACTTTACGAGTGTGAAAACGCAGCAACTTCACCATTGGTGCGTCCGATCACCGTAACTCCTCCAACAGCTTCTAATGATACCAATGCGCCTGTACCGGAGGAAGAAGTGTTTCAAGAGGCTTCAACTACTTTAGATACTTCAGAATCGGAAGATGATGGAGATGTCGAAGAAGTTATTCTTGAACATGGGACAGAGGCACCGCCAGTGAACCCAAATCCAGATGTTGCTTCATCGTCTAAGACGGGTCATGATCTAGATGCAATCGGTGACCCTGGTAGAAGTGTTATGACGAGAGGACAGCTAAGAAGTGTCAATTCACCAGAAAGTTTTGGTGCTTTAGCTTTATAAGCAAAAATACAAAAGTCTGGTTCTCAGAATCATTGGTCGTTTGCATGTTATGTTTCGCAGGTCGAGCCGAGGACATATAAAGAAGCTCTTTTGGATGATGCCTGGGTTGAAGCGATGCAAGAGGAGTTGTTGCAATTTCAGAAGTTGGGCGTCTGGACACTGACGGATTTACCTCCAGGACGGAAGAAGATTGGTACTAAGTGGGTCTTTAAGTGTAAGAAAGACGATAGAGGAGTGATCGTAAGGAACAAAGCCAGATTGGTAGTTCAAGGTTTTCATCAGATCTAGGGAATTGACTATAATGAAATATATGCACCTACAGCGTGCGTAGAAGCAATCCGAATGTTTCTAGCGTTTGCCTCCTACAAGAAATTTAAGGTGTATCAGATGGACGTCAAAAGTGCTTTTCTTTACGGTGTGGTCAAAGAGGAGGTCTACATCGGTCAACCACCGGGCTTTGAAGATCCTATCCACCGGGATAAGGTGTACGTCTTGAACAAATCACTGTACGGGTTGCACCAGGCTCCACGCCAATGGTACGAGGAGCTGAGCACGTACCTCATGTCGAAAGGATTCAAACGCGGATTGGTCTACTGTACTCTGTTCACGAAGAAAACAGGAGATGATTTGCTTCTCGTCCATATCTATGTAGACGATATTATTTTTGGCTCAACTAACGGACTTCTTTGCAGGGAATTTGAACGTGTTATGCAGGAAAAGTTCGAAATGAGTGCGATGGGGGAGATGCAGTTCTTCCTCGGCTTGCAGGTGGATCAAAGACCAACGGGGATCTTTATTCACCAAACCAAATACGTATCCGAAGTCTTGAGCCGGTTCCAGATGGAGGATTCCAAGCCGATGGACACCCCGATTCAGCCTAATCACGGGATTGGAGTTGACGCTAAGGGGTAGCTGACGGACCCATTTACATACAGAGCAACCATCGGATCTCTGATGTATCTAACCGCAAGACATAATGTTCGCTACATGCCTTTGCGCACGGTTCCAGTCAAAGCCGAAACAAAGTCATCTGACAGCGGTCAAGCGTATCCTTAGATATCTGAAGGGTTGTCCGTCGAAAGGACTTTGGTACCCTGATGACGATAATTTTGACTTTATCGCATTTAGTGATGTAGATTGGGGTGGCTGTGACAAGGATACCAAATCCACGACTCCCGGATGCCAGTTTTTAGGGAGTAGGTTAGTCACCAGGCAATGTAAGAAGCAGACTTCAGTCGCATTGTCTACCTGCGAAGCAGAGTACATAGCAGCCTCGAGTTGTTGCTCACAGGTTCTCTGGATTCAGCAGCAGATGGTGGATTACGGTTTGCAATTTCTTAAAAACCATATACACTGTGATAATGAAGCCGCAATTGTATTAACTAAAGATACGGGCAATCACTCTAAAGCTAAACATATCCGGATTAAGTATCACTTTATCCGTGATTGTTATGCCAAAGAGCTGATCGATATGGTCAAAATCCACACTGACTATCAACGAGCAGACCTGTTCACAAAAGCTTTTGACAGATCCAGATTTGAATATCTTTTAAAAGTAAACAATATAAAAGAAAAACAAGACTGATCATCACCTCGGTCTATCGCTTTTTAGTTTTAATTTTTCTTTATGTTTTTACAGTTTTCAGAAAAATTCAAAAACCCAAAAATATGTTTTACATTTTAGGGGGAGCCTTTTATCAGAAAAACCAAAACCATTGAAAAATTCAAAAAGCCATAAAAATAGAAAAACCCAAAATGATTTCCAGGATAAAAAGAGGAAATGATAGTACATCAGTGGGGATCTGACACAGACTAAAGATATGTAATGCAATATGAGGCGTGTGTTGATTACGTGTGATGTGCTGATAGGCTTCGTAGACTAATAACTGCGTGCATTAGTGATACAAACATAACGATCTACTCGTTCGTGGCTGAACACCTCATGGGCATATGGTCTTAGTACCGTAATTTCGTTTGATAGAGTTGCCAAAATCTGAGGTTTCGGGTCGTTATGTTATTGTTATCCGGGATATTCTGATTGAACTTTTGTCGTATTAATTTACGGACCTATATTCAATCAGAATATTTGCTAAAAGAGCTTTAATACCAAAACCAAAAGTTACCGAATTGAGGAACTTCATGTTATTATTGATCAAAGATCATAATTACATCGTGTCAATTTACTGATGCAAATCAGTAGTTGATATCAGCCTCAACCTGGTATATATGCACATCTTACTTTGCTGCATTCGTTTGCTGACCTGTACACCTCTATGCTATATATCTTGTAACTAAACGGATAACTCTGGCATAATCACACGTTACGAGGAAGCTTTGTGCAATTTCTTGATACGGGAGTATGTCGTGTGTGTGGGAACCACAACGTGTTAGTATAATACACCTAAATCGTATCATTTTAAAGCACTGCATAATAGTCTGCATGTGAGCTTATGTGGACAACAATATCAGCAGTTTCCGTGTCAAACACTGTTTCTAATGATAATATAAAATTTTAGATCAACGCTGTGGTCAGATTACTCAAACAACTGATATGATCCTCTTACCGGTTATCACAAAACATTTACTGCTTTAATTTACTTTTGTGCATTTTAGTTTTCCAAAAAGATACAAAACTTAAAAAGATTTTAGGTGTGTTTTAATATAAATTTCAGAAAAACCAAAAGTTTTACATTTCTGCGTTATTTTTTAGATAACCGATGGTGTTTGATGGTCATTTTCTGAGATTTGATGAAACAATCTGAGCTTTGTATCATTTAAACTGAAATAATGCATGATTGAGACTAAATGTGTTGAAAAATGTTTGAACGGGATTCGATTTCGTGATTTGGTAAAAATTTCAAAATTTTCCAATTCACATTCGCCCCTTAATTGGGTCGAATGTGGAAAATTCTTTCACTTTCGTGCTTTAAAGTTGGACGAAGGTGGATTTTTCTCTACAATTTTCACTTTCGTGTTTATATTTCACCTTCGGGTCATTAATTTGGGTCGAAGGTGAAAATAATCTTACATTCGTCCAACTGCAAGGGGCGAAGGTGGAGCCTATATATTCAGATCACCAGGTTCGAACCCCCATTCCAAATTTTTTCAAAAATTTTCAAAGTATCAAAACCTTGTTGCCCCGTTTCTTTTCAACTCAGAATCTTATTCCATATCATATTCTCATCATTTTGACTCTTATTTCACAGGTAATGGATCAAAATCGAAGCCAGAATTGGGATTTTAGTATTCGAACCCTAGCTTGTATAATCTGGACTAATTTGGACTGATTTAACCTAATTTTTTGGTTGGGATTCAGTCTCCATTGATTTTAGGGGGAAAATATAAGAAAATCTAGGATTAATTTGTTGATTTGATGTGTTAATTGTTTGAATAATAAGCCGAACCCTAGTTTTTGATTTAAAATCAATGAAAACTGAATGAAAACAGAAATTGATGGTTGAGTAGGCTTAGTCGGTCACCTTAGGTGATATTTGAATCAAAAATATAGGTTAAAACATAACAGATAACATTTTTGAATTTTTGGGGTTTTATCAGTCACATTCGTCCCATATAAAACGGGCGAATGTGGAATTAAGTGGACGAAAGTGATTAAAAACAGACGAATGTAAATTTTGTTTAATGAATTTTCACATTCGGGTCTAAATTTGCACATTCAAACCACAATTTCTCACATTCGTACCCTATAAACGGGCGAATGTGGAAATTTGTTAAAACATAAAATTTTCAAAGTTTGTCGTTTTTAACCATTTTGATGTATTTTTCGTGTTTTGTGTTACAGATGGCAGATCAACCAGAAAACGTAGAGATTCCTGTGGAGGAAGAGATTGTTCAAGATCCAGTGCCAGAAGCTTTAGAAGATAATGCACCGAAAGTGTGGTCGTTTGAACCTCCACATAATTGCTGTGCTTATGTTGGCGAAGTGATGAAGAACACGGAGTTTTCTGGAATCGTTGACTTTCTAAGAAGAAGCAGGATTATCCATGCTATAGCTACACCAGCTATCATTTATAAAGATATCGTTGAAGATTTTTGGAAGAATGCACGATATGACTTCTGGGAAGGAAAAACTGCTATCAGAAGCATAATTCAAGGGATGGAAATGCTGATTACTGAGGAAGACATTAGAGAGGCACTCAGAATTAAAGATGAAGAGTGTATCGATCCTAGAGAGTTGTCATGGAGTGAGCAGAGAGTTTGCTTCTTGAGAATGAAATACAAAGGTCCGATCACAGATGGAGCTTTACACAAAGGGAAGCTCAGTGTGCAGTTCAAGTATTTTGCACATGTGATTATCCATGTCTTCGGGACAGTTAGTGGTGGATACGACGTGATGAGAAAGAGTTTAAGTTCGTTAATGGTTGCGTTGACACTCAACAAACCATTTAACATTGCTGGGATGATCTTAGATCACATGCTGGAGATGTTGAAGGGATTAAAGTCGAAGAAGTTCTTGATGTATCCTAGGTTCCTGATGATGATCTTTGATAATAAGTATCCGAACTTAAGAAAGGATCCAACGATGGTGTTGGGACAAGATCACATGAACATCCGAACTTTGGTGATAATGAAGGGATATAAGGGAATTCCAGATAATGAGAAGCCACCATACAAACGTTTGTTTGGATATTTGGTGAATCCGGGTTACACTGACCCAGGATTGAACAAGGCGAGACACGATAAGAGTGATTCTGATAACGATGATCCATTGGTGCACGCTGATGCTAGTACCAAGCGGAAAAGGCAAGTGAAGAACGCCGGAGCCAAAGGGAAGGGCAAGGCGAAAGCTGATGAAGGTGAATCTGGAAAGAAACAGAAGGGTAGGAAGAAGAGTACTGCGAAAAAGGGTACTAGTTTGGTTGATGAGGACTCAGTGGATTCAGAGGAGACTGAGGAAGAGGAGCAGTGGGATTCTGAGACTGAGTTGGTGAGGAAGTCTTCCAAACGCAAGGCCACTGCTGTTGGAGAGTCTGAATCACTCAACAAATCTGTGGAAGAAGTGTTACAGAAAGATCCAGTAGATGTTGAAGGTGACTTAGTCTTGGATACTGAAGACTTTGATGGATCGACAGTTGTAGTTAATCTGAAAAAGCCAAAGCACAAGTCAATGGCTAAGAAGGTGACTACTAAGAAGTTGAGAGAGAAGGAGATTGAAATATTGTTGAAAGGAAAGAAAGTGCCTGAAGCCGGTACTTCATCTAAAGTTTCCTCACCTGCTGCAAAGAAACAGAAAAAGGCTAAAGAACCTGAAGTAGTTCCTAACCTAGAAGCTACTTTAGAAAATGTTCTCAATATGTTCAAGAAGCCTGAGAAAGAAAAGACTCCTGTGATTGAATCTTCCAAATCATCAAAGGTCACTGTTTCAGATGATGTGATGAAACAGGTGAATAAGAAGATGGAAGAGATGATGAAGATGTTAGTTGCTCAACAAGCTGAAATAGAGAAGTTTAAAAAGAATGAAGAGAAGATGTTACAGATTGTTGTTGCTTCAAAGACGAATCAAGACGAACTTGAGAAGATGTTAAAGCAAGTAGAGGATGAAAAGAATGATCTTGATGTGAAATGTAACAGGAATAGGAGGATGATTAAGGTACTAAAGATAGAAAACAAGGAGTTGAAGAAAGAGAATAAGAGGATGAGTGATCTACTTGACAAACTATACGGTGAAGCTCCTAAGTTGAAAGAGGGAGAAGAAGACAAAGAGAAAGATGAGGAGCAAGTAGATTATGAAGAATCGGATAAAGAGGAAGAAGAGGATGAATCAGACGATGAATCTGCTGACGATGATGATGATAAGGATGATGATGCTGAGGGTGGATCGGGAAATAAAAGTAATGATGATGAAAGTAGTAGTAGTGATGATGACGGTGATGATGACTCGAGCAAATTTACGTTTGAACAACGACAGATCAAAAAGGGAATTGGAGGTCAGTCGAGCTCGAAGAAATCGGGAGAGAATGTTGATTCTGATGAAAGCATTTTCTGGAATGAAAAAGTTAGACCTTTATCAGATGATGCTGAAGATGTATATCGGGAGATGTTGGAAAAGAGAGAATGGACGATAGAATTCACTGGGAAGTTTGCCGAGATCTTTCAAACAGAGGATATGAGATACGAATTAGAGTATAACGATCCTGATTTGGAAGATGGTGAGGTGTCTGCTACTGTAACTAAAGAGATTCTAGAAGGTATTGCATAGTGCCAGAAGCTTTAGAAGATAATGCACCGAAAGTGTGGTCGTTTGAACCTCCACATAATTGCTGTGCTTATGTTGGCGAAGTGATGAAGAACACGGAGTTTTCTGGAATCGTTGACTTTCTAAGAAGAAGCAGGATTATCCATGCTATAGCTACACCAGCTATCATTTATAAAGATATCGTTGAAGATTTTTGGAAGAATGCACGATATGACTTCTGGGAAGGAAAAACTGCTATCAGAAGCATAATTCAAGGGATGGAAATGCTGATTACTGAGGAAGACATTAGAGAGGCACTCAGAATTAAAGATGAAGAGTGTATCGATCCTAGAGAGTTGTCATGGAGTGAGCAGAGAGTTTGCTTCTTGAGAATGAAATACAAAGGTCCGATCACAGATGGAGCTTTACACAAAGGGAAGCTCAGTGTGCAGTTCAAGTATTTTGCACATGTGATTATCCATGTCTTCGGGACAGTTAGTGGTGGATACGACGTGATGAGAAAGAGTTTAAGTTCGTTAATGGTTGCGTTGACACTCAACAAACCATTTAACATTGCTGGGATGATCTTAGATCACATGCTGGAGATGTTGAAGGGATTAAAGTCGAAGAAGTTCTTGATGTATCCTAGGTTACTGATGATGATCTTTGATAATAAGTATCCGAACTTAAGAAAGGATCCAACGATGGTGTTGGGACAAGATCACATGAACATCCGAACTTTGGTGATAATGAAGGGATATAAGGGAATTCCAGATAATGAGAAGCCACCATACAAACGTTTGTTTGGATATTTGGTGAATCCGGGTTACACTGACCCAGGATTGAACAAGGCGAGACACGATAAGAGTGATTCTGATAACGATGATCCATTGGTGCACGCTGATGCTAGTACCAAGCGGAAAAGGCAAGTGAAGAACGCCGGAGCCAAAGGGAAGGGCAAGGCGAAAGCTGATGAAGGTGAATCTGGAAAGAAACAGAAGGGTAGGAAGAAGAGTACTGCGAAAAAGGGTACTAGTTTGGTTGATGAGGACTCAGTGGATTCAGAGGAGACTGAGGAAGAGGAGCAGTGGGATTCTGAGACTGAGTTGGTGAGGAAGTCTTCCAAACGCAAGGCCACTGCTGTTGGAGAGTCTGAATCACTCAACAAATCTGTGGAAGAAGTGTTACAGAAAGATCCAGTAGATGTTGAAGGTGACTTAGTCTTGGATACTGAAGACTTTGATGGATCGACAGTTGTAGTTAATCTGAAAAAGCCAAAGCACAAGTCAATGGCTAAGAAGGTGACTACTAAGAAGTTGAGAGAGAAGGAGATTGAAATATTGTTGAAAGGAAAGAAAGTGCCTGAAGCCGGTACTTCATCTAAAGTTTCCTCACCTGCTGCAAAGAAACAGAAAAAGGCTAAAGAACCTGAAGTAGTTCCTAACCTAGAAGCTACTTTAGAAAATGTTCTCAATATGTTCAAGAAGCCTGAGAAAGAAAAGACTCCTGTGATTGAATCTTCCAAATCATCAAAGGTCACTGTTTCAGATGATGTGATGAAACAGGTGAATAAGAAGATGGAAGAGATGATGAAGATGTTAGTTGCTCAACAAGCTGAAATAGAGAAGTTTAAAAAGAATGAAGAGAAGATGTTACAGATTGTTGTTGCTTCAAAGACGAATCAAGACGAACTTGAGAAGATGTTAAAGCAACTAGAGGATGAAAAGAATGATCTTGATGTGAAATGTAACAGGAATAGGAGGATGATTAAGGTACTAAAGATAGAAAACAAGGAGTTGAAGAAAGAGAATAAGAGGATGAGTGATCTACTTGACAAACTATACGGTGAAGCTCCTAAGTTGAAAGAGGGAGAAGAAGACAAAGAGAAAGATGAGGAGCAAGTAGATTATGAAGAATCGGATAAAGAGGAAGAAGAGGATGAATCAGACGATGAATCTGCTGACGATGATGATGATAAGGATGATGATGCTGAGGGTGGATCGGGAAATAAAAGTAATGATGATGAAAGTAGTAGTAGTGATGATGACGGTGATGATGACTCGAGCAAATTTACGTTTGAACAACGACAGATTAAAAAGGGAATTGGAGGTCAGTCGAGCTCGAAGAAATCGGGAGAGAATGTTGATTCTGATGAAAGCATTTTCTGGAATGAAAAAGTTAGACCTTTATCAGATGATGCTGAAGATGTATATCGGGAGATGTTGGAAAAGAGAGAATGGACGATAGAATTCACTGGGAAGTTTGCCGAGATCTTTCAAACAGAGGATATGAGATACGAATTAGAGTATAACGATCCTGATTTGGAAGATGGTGAGGTGTCTGCTACTGTAACTAAAGAGATTCTAGAAGGTATTGCACAGCGAGTGGGAAAGACACTAGAGGAGATAATGGCAGATCAAATGATTCCAAATATTCCTGAAAAGGATATTGGAAATCATTCTGATGATAAGCAAACACCAGAGATGGAGGAAATTGAGATAGAAGATATTACTCATGAAGAGTATCCTCAATACTTCAGAACGAATGATGAAAATGAAGTATTCCCAGATTTCACTGAAACACATCAGAGGGAAGCAAAGAAGAAAGCTGAGAAAAGAAGCGAAGAGTTTGTTGAGAAAGTGTTTGGTGAAAATAAACAGAAACCATCTGAACAAAGTGGCGACTTGAAGACTTTGTTGCAGAAATTAAAGGAAAAGGATGATTAAATGGCCTAAGCCAGAAGCTCAGGGCGGATTCTATAGATATCACAACCAAAAGTTTAAAGGCAGAGCTCTTGGTTGGAAGTATCTTAGAAGTCTGAAATGCATCGCAGTCAAGTGGGAAACAGGAATTCTGTACTTTTACAGATTCTATGACTTGCTTACTCTACCGTACTGGGCAGTTAGAGATATCTGCAGATTTAGAATGACTGGTGCATCTGTGTACAACACGGCAGTTGGATGGATTGCTGACAGATTAATCTGGGAGAGTAGGACGAAGTGGAGTATGTTTTAACCACAATACCCTAGAAGGAAGGTTCATAGGGATATGGATCCTAAGACGGGTAAGAAGCGAGTGACGTTGATATACAAAGCTCCTGAGGTTATGAGGAAGATTCCTTTAATGCCAATTCAACAACACTTCAGTGAAGATTTTATCTTTTGGTATTACGATTGGAGGAATGCTGAAGCAGTTATAGTGTTTAGAGATGGGAAGGATGCGTATAAGAAGATACATGCGTATAAGAAGATACATGTTTTGGTATTACGATTGGAGGAATGCTGAAGCAGTTATAGTGTTTCGAAGACATCATCATGCTTTACTACAACCCGATTTACAGTGATCCCAATGATGCATCACAAGCGAAGAAGTATCAACAGGTTGTCAGAGTATGCTTTGCGTATGATATCAACTCCGGTAGCAACCTTGAACAGAAGTTGGGCAAGCAGGTGAAGGTGGCTGATGTACCGAAGCAATCTACAAAGAGAAAACTTGAACCAGAGATGACTAAAGACCAAAAGAAACAGCTGAGGATCAAGTTGATGAATATTCAGATGGATGAAGCCAGAAGGCAATCCGAGCAATAGTCGAGGGGGAGTTTGTAGATGCACTTTATGCGACTAATGCTTCAGATTGTAATCTTAATATATGTTAGAGTTTTTCTGAGGGTCGAAGGTAGAATAATGAAGGTCGAAGGTAGCTTTACAAGGTCGAAGGTGAAGACTAGAGGGCGAATGTAGAATGGATGCTGAAGAGACTCTTGGTTCGTACCATTGTAATGGACAAATGTGGAAGAATTCCACATTCGTACCTTGCTAAGGGGCAAACGTGCAGTTAATATATAAGGGTTTAGCTTGTTTTGTAAGTTAGAATAGTTAGTTATTGTGTTTGTTTGAGTCAGGTTTTTGCTCTCTAGATTGAGTGTGTGTGAAGATCAATAGATTAACTTGTAAAGCGTATGTATTGAATGTTTTGAATCAAGTAATCTATAAAATGATGTTTGAAAAGGTAATTCGTGTGTGGTGATTCGTGTATTATCATTTTGTTCTGTTCTAGGGTTTCCGCACCTGGAATAGTGCCTTGTATGATCAGATTTCCTGTCTATAGCTAAAATTCTTCATTTACACTTTGCTTATCAACTTCTTATTTTCAGATTCAAGTGCTTTCACAACGTTTTCCATTTCATCTTGATTCTCCTTTGACGATACAACTATCTGCAACATCTTTTCTTCATTTGATTTTAACTTCTCAATTTCTTTTTGTTGCTTGTTGAACATCTTCATCATATCATCAATTCTTTTATTCATTAAATCCATCACATCACCTGAAACTATTACCTTAGGTGTGGATGTTTCTTCAACTGGATCTTTCTTTTTCTGAAACTTCTTCAAATCATTATCAAGAGTTGTTGCAAAGTCTTCAGCTGTTTCTTTACCAGGTCTTTTCTGCTTCTTAGCAATGGGAGAAGTAACTGGAGTTGTAACTTTAGATGAAGTACCAATGTCAGGAACCTTCTTTCCTGCAATCAGTATCTCAATTTCTCTCTCTCTTTTCTTCTTTGGGTTTTCTTTTTCATCTTTCTTAGCCATCGTCTTATACTTAGGCTTCTTTTGTTTCTCAGCAACCATAGGAGATCCACCAAAATCTTGTTCTCCTAAACCAAGATCTACATCACTTTCATCTAACTCAATGGGACCTTTTTTGTTGTTGTTCTTCTATAGTCTTGTTCAAACTTTAGACTCACCAGCCACAGTGGCCATGGGCTTGGTTCGTTTGATAGTTTCATCTCCAGAATCCCATTCCTCATCATCCTGTGTTTCTTCTTAGTCCACCGACTCTTCATTTACCAACAAAGTCTTAGCCTTTCCTGCACCCTTTCTAGCCATGGTTTTCTTTCTCTTTGGCTTAGCAGTTATTGTTGTTTCAACTTTAATCACCACAGACTTCCCTTTGCCTTTGCTACCCTTACCACCTTTTGCACCTTTATTCACTACCTGTTTTTTCTTCTTAGCTTCAGGATCAACATGAAACAAAGAATCATCTTTATCTGATTCACTATCGGCATTTCTTGCTTTATTCACACCCGGATCCTTATACGTTGGATTAACCAAGTGACCAAACAATCTCTTGAATGGAGGCTTCTCAGGATCTAGAATACCTTTATAACCTTTCATCCTGCTTGAAGTACTCAGATTCATATGATGTTGAACTAAAATCTGAGTGGGATCTTTCTTCAATGTAGTATACTTTCTGTCAAAGATCATCTGAAGAAATCTGGGATACATCAGAAACTTCTTCTCCTTCAAACCTTTCAAAGGTTCCAGCGTGTGATCCAATATCATCGCCGAGACATTAAAAGGTTTGTTTAAAATCAAAGCAACCAACAAAGAGCTGATGCTTTTCCTCATCACGTCATAACCTCCTCGAACTGGTCCAAACACATGAAGAATAACATGTGCCAAGTACTTGAAATGCGGACACAGTTTCCCTTTATTAAGAAGACCATCTGTAATTGGACCATTGTGCTTCATTCGAAGAAAGCACAATCTCTGTTCAATCCAAGACAATTCTCTGGGATCTGTAGGAGAATCCTTCAAATCTAGAGCTTCACGGATATCAACTTCAGATACTATAGCAAGCTCCCCCTGAATTCTACTAACGATTGTTGTTTTATCTTCCCAGAAGTCAACTTTGGCATTGTTCCAAAAATCTATTTGATGGTCTCTATAGATTGTTGTTCTAGTTGCTATGGCATGTATAACTCTGCTCCTTCTTAGAAACTCAACTATTCCAGCAAATTCAGTATGCTTCTTCACCTCTCCTATGAATGCACAGCAGTTTTGAACTTCTTCAAAATCCAACTCTTCTTCTATCTATTTCTCAATGGCTTTTCCTGAAGATTCAGCCGGTATCTCAGGGTACTGTTGTTGATCAGCCTTTTAAATCTGCAAAACAAAACATCAAAATTCATCAAAATCGGAAAAAATTGAAATTTGGTCAAAAACACCTATCTTCGACCCATACATGGGTTTGAATGTGGGTTTAAGGTGGTTCGAATGTGGAAAACTTTGTTCGAATGTGAAAACTGATTGCTAAAAATGTACATTCGACCTAAACAGCCACATTCGTCTCTATGAATGTTGATGTAAGTGTCTGATACTTCAACAATTACTGACTGAAGATGCTAGGAAAAGAGAAGAATGTGTTAATGCAATCACAGTCAGCACAGATGAAGAATTTCATAGATATACTAATGTTCGAGTGGATTGTTTTGCACATAGTCACATTTGAGATGTTTAATTATGTACTGACAGTTAGACTTCTCCAGTTGATGTGAAGGGTGATGCAAAGGTTAAGTGCAGATATGAGACGTAAATTAGTGGTGGTACCTACATGTTACGTTGAATATCTGATCGGTCAGTATGGAATCCTTCTAGTTGGGGTCTTATCAGGCTAGTTGGATTGCGCGTGATGTACTTGGTCAAGATGACATCCCTGGGTACTAATGCTGCAAGACTGTAGTGCATTACATTGTCGACTTCACATTGGCGTAACTAGGTGATCTGGTTGTAATTCAGCGACCTGCTGAATTCGCAAATGATATACGTGGTCTAGTTGACTTCCTGCGTATTGATGCTGACGGTCCGTAGTGCATTACTTGGTCGGTTCACGAAGGATGTTGTATTTCTAACTCAATGCAATGGTGCATGTATTGAGGGGGAGACCTGTGATTCTGACTGTTGATGTGCAAGAGATTTGTGGATTCGCCAGCAACGTCCAAGGGGGAGATTGTTGATGCACTTTCTGTGGACGTCACTGTCGAATAGACTAGGGTTGAGTCTAGGTATAGTGTTACATGAGATTGTGGTGATCCATAAGGGCATTTTATGGATCTGACGCATTTGTAAATATAGGACAATACACATGTTTACATTCGACCTATATACACTGGGCGAATGTGGAAGCTTTCCACATTCGACCATTACAAATGGGCGAATGTGGAATTGCTCCACATTCGACCATTCAAAAGGGGCGAAGGTGGAATGGTGTATTGGACTATAAATAGCAATCTCATGTGTTATTGTTCATTTGGTGATTTGAGTTTATACTTTGAATGCTCTCAAGGGGGAGGTCATGCCCGACCTCCCCCGGCCACGAGATAGACGTTTATCCTACTGATGACAGTGTCTGTAACCGTTTCTGTAGTAATACGAATCTGTGATGACGTTGTTATCGTATATTTCTGTCTCGTCTCGAATCTCCCGTCTGAAAACGAGTTGTTTATGTGTAATCGATCCACGAGTTCGGTTCTTAACGCTTTGCGACTAGTGATTGGATGTTAACATATGTTAAGAGATGCTGATGGATTGAAGGTGAATCATACTGGGCGAAGGTGAAGAATAGTGGGCGAAGGTAGAAGACAAGTGGGCGAATGTAGAATGGAGCCTGATCATGATACAAGTTCGTACCTTCAGGTGGGCGAATGTGGAAGAATTCCACATTCGACCACAGTAACTGGGCGAACGTGCAGAGCTTATATATAGATTTTGTGTATTTGCAATGTAGAGAGAGTTTTCAGTTGTGTGTGTGTTCAAGTTTTTATAAAGGTTAATCTATGAAAAAGCATTGAAAATGATATTGATTGTGTTTTGATTAGAGTTTTATCTGTTTGTTCAAAGCTAGGGTTTCCGCACCTGGTTTTGTAACTTGTATGATCAATTAATCCTGTTTTAGTCAAAATCTCTCGCTCACAAAGTGGTATCAGAGCTATAAGGATCATACAACAACAAATTTGATAAACTCAGAGCTGATTTGGACTTAATTTTGATCAAAATACATCTGTTTTTGAATGAAAATGGTTTTTGAGTGTTTTTTATTGATTTGAAGTTGATTTTGTGGATAAAATTCAAAATTCCAAGAATTAAAGTTGTTCCAAATCAATTCCGAATCAAAACCTGATTAAGATCATTCAAATCCACAAACTTTTGAAAATCAGAGATCAAAATAACCGTTTTTCTTAGTGTAACCGTTTTTCAAACCTGAAATGGGCGAACCTGGAACATAGGGGGCGAACCTGACTTATTTTGGGCGAACCTGAGTGGTTTTTGGTCGAATCTGAGTAGTTTTTGGGCGAACCTGGAATTTCTTGGTTGAATTTTTCACTTTCGGGTCAATTTTTCCACATTCGATTGATCGGGCGGGCGAACGTGGAATCAAACCAGTCGAACCTAGGATTTTCTGGGCGAAAGTGGAAAAGTGCTAGTGTGTTTTACATTCTGGTGAAGTTTTACATTCGGTTGAACACTGTTTGGGCGAATCTGAATCAAAAAGGGTCGAAAGTAGACAATTTCGGGCGAACCTAGAAACTGAGTTTGGAAAATTTTCTAAGTGTTGATTTTTTCGAAGTTCGTGATCATGTGGAATTTTCCAACTACCCCGAGACCAGCAACGACACAATCACAACAGCAAGTGATGGACCCATGGACGGTGGCAGCACAAAAGACGAGCACACAGTCTTCGCAGCCGATTAACTACATGGCGATGACTAGCTCGATGCCTCAAAGTGTGGCACCTCCAGCACCACAACCTGATTACTGGGGAGTAGCAGCAGCGGTGGTAAACACTCAAACTACAAATGCTATTTCCACACTGATTAATGACTTATCTTCAGGTAGCGGGAATCGGCCACCGAAGCTAATGGAGATACAAGAATATAATCAGTGGCAGAACAAGTTTAAGATTCACTTGGAAGGCATGGGAGTGGAAGGAGCAGAGGCATGGAGTACGATTGCTAGAGGTTACACAGCACCAGTTTTGGAGAATACAGGTGAACCAGTTCCATTGGAGAGCATGTCTGAAGAGGAGAAAAAGAAGTTTGCGGTGGAGAAGAAAGCCTTTTCCCAATTGACTCAGGCAATCACAAACGATCTGTTGCATCAGTTTGGGACTTGTACTACGTCTAAGCAATTGTGGGATGTGCTTAAAAGGAGGCATGATGGGAATGAGAAGACTAGAAGCTTAAGGATGGATGAATTACGAAAGGAGTTTGAAAATTTTTCTTATATTGGCAATGAAACTTTAAAAGAATTAACTCCTAGATATAGTCATTTGCTAACTGAATTGTCAAGTTATGGTATACAGATTCCTATGAAAGCTTTGGTGGATAAGTTTGCAGATGCTCTACCACCTTACTGGGATCAGCATGTGGAAGTTCTCAGGGAGAAGGATGCATACAAATACTGGACTATTCAAGAGTTCATACAGAAGCTGGAAAACAAAGAAATGGAAGAGAAGAGGAAAGCTAGAAGGTCACAGATTCCTCAGAATCCTAGCTTATATTTTGGAGGCACTTCAGTTCCTGTTAGTAACTCAAGTTCAGGAGTAGTAACACCACATGTTGCTTGCATTTCCAATGTTATGGAATCACCAAAACCTACCATCAATTACATGGCACAAACCTCATCCTACTCACAACCATCATACCCACAACCACCACCACAACAACAATACAACAATTCCTACATTCCACCATTCTCCCCAATGCAACAAGCTGCTTTCTATACTGC
This sequence comes from Ambrosia artemisiifolia, assembly GCA_032199755.1. Taxonomy (NCBI): domain Eukaryota; kingdom Viridiplantae; phylum Streptophyta; class Magnoliopsida; order Asterales; family Asteraceae; genus Ambrosia; species Ambrosia artemisiifolia. The sequence continues at coordinate 44,934,243 of CM063519.1, read as the reverse complement.
TAGCCAATCTCAACAACCAATGAACCAAGTTACTCAACCTAATCAACAACCGGTGGTTTTGGAGACTTCTAACTTGGGAAATGTGACGGTTGAAGTTGCTCAGCAACACATTGCACTAGTCTCTGCAATGGTTTCATCTTATAACGGGTTGGTTGCTAGTCAAATTGGAAACAACAACTTAACCAATGAAGACTATGCACAGATTGACAAGGAAGAGATGGAACTGATTGATATCCAATAGGCTTTTGCAAGCATTATGAGAAGAGCAACGGAGTTTATTGAGAAGACGGGTAGAACAGATTTGGGAACTTCTCCTAACACAACCTATGGGTTCAACAAGGAGAAAGTTACTTGTTTTAACTGTGGAGGGAAAGGTCACTTTAAAAGAGAATGCACCCAGCCACCAAAACAAGGTAATAGGAACCCATTCAATGCAAGCTACCAGAACCGTCAACAACAAAACCAAAACCAAGTTTCTTACCAAAATAACAACAACTACCAAAACCGTCAAAACAACTCTAACAACAACCAAAACAGACAACCAAACACACCAAACCAGACTCAAAACCAATCTCCTAACAACACTAACCGAACAGTTATACCGATCACTACACCTAATGAGACACAACAGAGCACCAATCAGAATCAAGCATTGGTGACTCAACAAGATGAACGGTTTGATTGGTCGGGATTGCAAATAGGTGTTGAGGAGATCACAACTGGTGGCAATGTGACTTGTGTTGCTTGTCAGGTTGATATTGAAGAGCCGGGTGACAGTTGATGAGAAGAAAGAAACTGAAACTAAGGTTGAAGTTGATGTATCTGAGGCTGAAATGGAAGTGGAGACTAAACCTGTGGAGGTTAAAGCTGAGGAAGCTAATTCTGGAGTGGTGATTGACACTGTTTCTGAAGTTCCTGAGGAGTGTGAATCGGTTTACTCAGATTCAGACAGTGAATCGGATACAGAAGCAAGTGTTACATCACTAGATGATGACATCGATCAGTTGCTAGCAGAAGCTGATTTTCTGATGACGAGGAAGTCGTGCATTGCTGATGATGCTTTCACCAAGATTGACTATTCCAAGTTTTTCGCTGGAAAGGAAGCTCATTTCGCTTTGATGGCCATGACTGATCCGCCAAAACCTGTAAGTTCTGAGTGTAGCACTGATATTAAAAGTGATAAGTATTGTGGTACCTGTGATAGATTGACTGAGGAGAACAAACAACTCCGTGTTCAACGTGATAGTGCTATCATGAACAGTCAATCTACTCGCAAAGAGTTGAATGCTTTTAACAAAGTATTAGATGGCTATAAAAAGGACATTTCCGACTTGAAAAACACTTTATCATTAAAACAACTTGCAATTAATAACTACATAAATGAAATTGAAAATACCAAGTTGGAAATGGCCGCCATCAAATGCTTTGCTGAGAAAGTAAACAAAAAGCTGGAAAGTTATAAGCACATTGCTTACGTGGTAGACCACATCATTGATGACCAAACCACTAATTACAAGTCTGTGCCATCTCCGGTGCTTTTTGAAAACCATAATTGTCATCAAGTGACACCGGAGAGCTCGGTAAAATCAGACTTATCATCGGAAAATGAATCTAATACCTCGACTATTGGTGATCCACATTCCGATGTGAGACCGATTTTAGGTTTGAATGATGAGGGTGTTACTGCTGAGAGCGTGGATTCAGACTCAGAGAGTGATGATACTGGTAATGTTCAAAATGCTAATGAATGTGAAATTCCAAAAGAAAATCACATCATTACTACTGAACTAGTTTCATCATCTCAACATGTGCATCCGATGGCAAATGCTCATCGTGAGAAAAAGTCTGAAAAGAATGCTGTTAAGAAAGATCTTGAAAAGAATGATAAGAATGAACCGTGTGACAAACCTGTCAAGGTGTTTTATCGGATGGAAGGATCCGATAAGATCATCTCTGACGAGGAATTTCCAATAAAAAATGCTAACTATGCTAAAATTGATAAAATTTGGCAAGAAAGCACCATTTGGTTCCCAAAACATGAGAGAACAAATGAAATCCCACCTGCCATTTTAAAGAAATTGTATTTGGACGTTCCTCAAGAACCAAAGGTCCATGTCACAGAGTTCATTAGACCCAAAAACAGAGCTAATGGTTTTCATGAGCCTGCTTACTCAAAAGGGCCACTCCCTGAGAGTTTGAGGAATCAACAGTATAATGATCAATATCCTGTTAGATCATTTGCTCAACCAAATGCTCCAAATGTTTTTGAAGAGTACCGTGCGTGCTTTAAATGTGGGGAACGAAGGCATTTACTTGCTCAGTGTCCATATGTAAGGCATAAAAGGCACGAAGTTGAAGTGAGGAATTCCATGAGAAAACCGATTGATCATTATGTTCCACCACATAGACGAGTTGTTCCTCAACAACAACAGTTTTACAATCAAAACAATTTTTACCAAAAGAGGAACAATCGTTCTATCCAATATGATCGAAAAATCGGATTGCTATGGAACAATCATGGAGGAAGCCAGTGGTGAACACAACAAATGATAGGCAAAAGGTTCCACTAAAACCGATTGTCAAATCAAATGTTGGACCTAAGTCTGTTAAATCAGATAAGGTAACCAAGAAAGTTTCTTTCGCAAACAATGTTCAGAAACCGACTGAGAACCCAAAATCTCAGATTCGTATCTTGAAGAGATCTGAACAATCTTGGACACCCAATGGTACTCCAGGAGCCTCTACTTCAAAGGTCAATGAGAAAAAGGAAACTGTTTTGAACAATCAGAAAAAGATTGATCCAAAACAAAAAGTTGTTGAAAATGTTTCTGAGAATGTTTCTGTGAAAAATGATATTCCAAGACCCAAGACTCAGGCTTGGGTCCCCCGAAAGAACTAAATGATTTACTTTTTGTGTGCAGGGAGCTTCAGCTGGCCCTATTAGCAGTCTTTGGATTGTTGATAGTGGAGCTTCAGGCCACATGACAGGGGATCTCGCATTATTGTTCGATGTGAAGAACATTAATGGTGGGTATGTCGCATTCGTTGGAAATAAAGGTGGATATATTACTATGGAGGGGAGCGTGAGTAATGGGATAGTGAGCTTTGAGAGAATATCTTATGTGAAGCAGATCGATTATAATCTGTTGAGTGTCAGTCAAATTTGTGATAAACAATTTACTGTGCATTTTGATGACAAATCCTGCTATATTCTCAAACCGGGCTTCAAAATTCCAAAGGAGTGGATAATGTTGAAGGCACCTCGCGTCAACAATCTCTATATTCTTGATATGTCCAAGGCGATGACATCACAGGGGCAAACAACATGTTTTCTATCCAAGGCGACTGAGAAAGAATCGATAATGTGGCACCAAAGAATGGGGCACATTCATCTGAGAAAAATGAACCAACTTGTGAGAAATGGGCTTGTCGATGGAGTAAACGTGAAACATTTCCATCTGAATGACAAGTGTGTGAGTTGTAAGAAAGGAAAGCAACACAAACAGTCCCACAAAGTGAAGAAAGTTAACTCTGTTGAGATGCCACTTGAGCGATTGCACATGGATCTTTTTGGACCGGTCAAGCGCAAAAGTCATCTTGGGGAGCTTTATTGTTTAGTCGTCACTAATGACTACTCAAGATTTTCATGGGTGATGTGTTTGCAGAACAAAAGTGACACCTTTGATAACCTGAAAGTTCTGTTCACTCGATTGGAGAATCTCTACAATGTGAAGATAAAGGGAATTCGGAGTGATAATGGGACGGAGTTCATAAATGCCAAGATGGATGAACTTTGTGAAAGCAAAGGGATACATCATGAATATTCGGCTCCTTACACCCCACAACAGAACGGTGTTGCTGAACGAAAGAATAGGACTCTAATTGAAGCGGCTAGAACAATGCTCGCAGACTCAAATCATCCGGTAATGTTCTGGAACGAGGCGATTTATGCAGCAAATTATACACTCAATCGGGTTCTAACAGTGAAGAAGTTTGGTAAAACCTCTTATGAGCTGTTACACCGACGAAAGCCGAACTTAGAGTATCTAGAACCTTTTGGGGCACCATGCACGATGTTGAATCCAAGCGAGAAGTTTAGTCCTAAAGCTGAGGAGGGATACTTTGTTGGATATGCAACCCCGCTCAAACGGGTATACAACAAGCGAACTCGTCGGGTGGAGGATTGGGCTAACGTGGAAGTTCAACGTTATACTCAAAATTTGCAAGGCACGGGTCCTGATTGGATGTTTGATTACAAAGATTTCTTTGAATCATTCAATCTAGATAGCTTGGTTGAAGAAGTTGTTATCAGATTACTTTACGAGTGTGAAAATGCAACTACTTCACCGTTGGTGCGTCCGATCACCGTGAACCCCCTACCAGCTTCTAATGATACCAATGCTAACTATACAAGAGGAAGAAGTGTTTCAAGAGGCTTCAACTTCATTAGACTCTTCAGAATCTGAAGATGAACAATTTGAAGAAGTCATTCTTGAACATGCAGAAGAACCAGAGGCACCGCCAGTGAACCCAACTCCAACTCCATATGTTGCTTCATCATCTAACACGGGTCATGATCTGGATGCTGTAGAGAACTTGACTGTTCAGACGGGAGTTACTGTACCTGAATATCCGGAATCTCGGATTCATCGTATTCACCCGCTGGAGCAAGTTATCGGTGATCCTGGAAGCAGTGTTATGACCAGAGGGCAACTGAGAAGTGTTAACTCGCCAGAGAGTTTTGGTGCTTTAGCATTATATGCCAAAATTCAACAATCTGGTAGTCAAAATGATTGGTCGTTTGCGTGTTATGTGTCGCAGGTAGAGCCAAGGACATACAAGGACGCTTTGAAGGAGGACGCCTGGGTTGAAGCTATGCAGGAAGAGTTATTACAATTCCAGAAATTGGGAGTTTGGACGGTCACGGATTTGCCGCCGGGAAGGAAGAAAATAGGCACTAAATGGGTGTTTAAGTGCAAGAAGGATGATCGTGGGGTTATTGTTCGAAACAAAGCCAGATTGGTCGTGCAGGGTTTCCATCAAATCGAAGGAATTGATTATAACGAAATCTATGCACCGGTAGCACACATCGAAGCTATTCGGATGTTCCTTGCGTTTGCTTCATACAAGAAATTCAAAGTGTATCAAATGGACGTTAAGAGCGCATTTCTGTACGGGAAAGTCAAGGAAGAGGTTTATGTCGGGCAGCCACCAGGCTTTGAGGACCCAATCCACCGGGATAAGGTCTGCGTGCTGAACAAAGCTCTATGTGGCTTGCACCAGGCTCCGAGACAGTGGTACGAGGAGCTAAGTACATACCTCATCACCAAAGGATTTAAGCGCGGACTCGTCAACTGCACCCTCTTCACGAAGAAGACTGGGATGATTTGCTTCTGGTGCAGATTTACGTTGATGATATAATATTTGGTTCAACTAACGAGTTTTTATGCAGGGAGTTCGAAACTGTCATGCAGGAAAAGTTCGAAATGAGCGCAATGGGGGAGATGCAGTTTTTCCTAGGCTTATAGGTGGACCAAAGACCCAACGGGATCTTCATTCACTAGACGAAATACGTATCCGATATCTTGAGCCGGTTCCAGATGGAGGATTCCAAGCCGATGGATACCCCGATTCAACCCAATCACGGGATTGGAGTGGACGCTAAGGGGGAGCTGACTGACCCATTTACATACAGAGCAATCATCGGATCTCTGATGTATTTGACGGCGTCTCGACCAGATATTATGTACGCAACGTGTCTCTGTGCCCGCTATCAATCGAAGCCGAAACAAAGTCATCTGACGGCGGTCAAGCGTATCCTTAGATATCTGAAGGGTTGTCCCTCAAAAGGACTTTGGGACCCTAATGATGATGATTTTGATTTTATTGCTTTTAGTGATGCAGATTTGGGGTGCTGTGACAAAGATAGTAAATCTACAACCGCTGGTTGCCAGTTTTTAGGGAGCAGGTTAGTCACCTGGCAATGCAAGAAGCAGACTTCCGTGGCGCTGTCTACCTGTGAAGCCGAGTACATTGCAGCCTCGAGTTGTTGTTCGCAAGTGCTCTGGATCCAACAGCAGATGGTGGATTACGGTTTGCAGTTTCTTAAAACCCCTATAGACTGTGACAATGAAGCCGCAATTGCATTAACTAAAAATACTGAAAATCATTCTAAAGCGAAACATATCCGGATCAAATATCATTTTATCCGTGATTGTTACGCTAAAGAATTGATAGATATGGTCAAAATCCATACTGACTACCAACGTGCAGATTTGTTTACAAAAGCTTTTGACAGATCCCGCTTTGAATATCTTTTAAAAGTAAACAACATAAAGGAAAAACAGGACTAATCGGCACCTCGGTTTATCGCTTTTTAGTTTTAGTTTTTAATATTTTGCTAATTGGGAATTTCTCTTTGCTAATTGGGAATTTCTCTTTACTATCGTAATCCTCAAAGAAGTTGATGCTTTCGAGGGGATTGTTTAATCCTCAAAGAAGTTGATGCTTTCGAGTGGATTGTTTCTTTCAAATTTTTGTTTTTATTGTTTTTTTCAGAAAAATTCAAAACCCAAAAATATGTTCTTTATTTTAGGGGGAGCCATTTTATCAGAAAAACCAAAAACATTGAAAAAGTAAAAAAGACCTAAAAATTAGAAAATCCAAAATGATTTCCTGGATAAAAAGAGGAAATGATAGTACATCAGTGGGGATCTGACACAGGCTAAAGAATTGTATAGTAATATGAGGCGTATGTTGACTACGTGTGATATGCTGATAGGCTTCGTAGACTAAATATTGCGTGCATTAGTGATACAAACATAACGAACTACGCGTTCGTGGCTGAACACCTCATGGGCATATGGTCTTAGTACCGTAATTTCGTTTGATAGGATTGCCAAAATCTGAGGTTTCGGGTCGTTATGTTATGGTTATCCGGGATATTCTGATTAAACTTTTGTCGTATTGATTTTCGGACCTAGTTTCATCAGAATATTTGCTAAAAGAGCTTAAATGCCAAAACCGGAAGTTACCGAATTGAGGAACTTTATGTTTTAATTGATCAAAGATCATTATTACATCGTATTGACTTTCTGATGCACATCAGTGGTTAATATCAGCCTCAACCTAGTGTATATGCACATGTTACTCTGCTGCATTCGTTTGATGACCTGTACACCTCTGTGCTACATACTTTGTAACTTTTACGGATAACTATGGCATAATCACGCGTTACGACGAAGCTTTGTGCAATTACTTGATACGGGAGTATGTCGTGTGTGTGGGCACCACATCGTGTTAGTCTAATACACCTAACTCGTATCATTTTAAAGCATTGCGTAATTGTCTGCATGTGAGCTTACGTGGACCACAATATCAGCAATTGTCGTGTCACATACTGTTTCTAATGATAATATTAAACAAACAGATCAACGCTGTGATCAGATTTCTCAGAAAACTGATATGATCCTCTTACCGGACATCACAAAATTTTTACTGCTTTCATTTACTTTGATGCATTTTTACTTTGTTGCATTTTCCTTTTATTGTCAAAAAGATACAAAATCCAAAAAGATTTTAGGTGTGTTTTGATATAATTTCAGAAAAACCCAAAATTTTTGCATTTCTGCTTTATTTTTGATAACCGGGGATGCTTGATGGTCAATTTCTGAGATTTGATAACACCATCTGGGCTTTGTATTATTAAAAAAAAATGAAAATGAATGGAAATTTGAGTTCCGGAAGTTTAACAGATTGAAAAATGTTGAACGGGATTCGAATTCGTGATTTGGCAAAATTTTCAGATTTTTCCATTTCACATTCGCCCCTTTATTGGGTCGAATGTGGAAAAATCCTCACCTTCGGGCTGTTTAAAATGGACGAATGTGGGTTTTTATAACAAATTTCCACCTTCGGGTGAATCATTCCACCTTCGGGTCATTCATTTGGACCGAATGTGGAACTCACTCACATTCGACCACTCAAACGGGCGAAGGTGGCTTGCTTATATAAGCTGATTCCAGGTTCGAACCTCATTCCATATTTTTCAAAATTTTCTTTCGATCCTGACACCTTGTTGCTTTGATTTATTTTTCTTGTGCGTTTGATTCCTGCTTGATTGCTGATCATTTCTACACTAAAAACACAGGTATTGGAGCCATATTGAGACCAGACTCGTCGTTTTTGTCATCGGACTTAGGGTTTTCGTATTAAGGGTCTTAGGGTGGTTTTTGATGCTTGTTTTTTATTGCATTTCAATCCACAATAGTTTTAGGGGGAGAATAATGTAGGAATTAGAGTTATAACAACATATACGAGTGTTAATTGATTGATTGAAACTGTTTTAACCTAATTCTTTCTAAAAACTATTGTAGATTGAATAATTGGAACAATTGATGTTATACGAAGGTTAATCGGCTGTTTTAGCATACATCCTAATCAAAATTACATGTTAAAAACAAGATTGAAAATTTTTTAAATTTTTAGGGTTTAAGTTTTCACCTTCGGTTCATAAAATGGGCGAAGGTGAAGGATTTTGGACGAATGTAACTTTAAAAGGGGCGAATGTACTTTTTAATGAACAGATTGTTACATTCGACCTAATTTGTTGCACATTCGTACCATAATCTCTACATTCGACCTATCAAAACGGGCGAATGTGGAACTAAAAAATGTTAAAATTTTCAATTTTTGTCGATTTTGTATTTTAACGAATCTCTTTGATTTTGATGTGCAGATGGCTGACCAAACTGAGAACATTGAGACTCCAGTTGAGACTATTGTTCCAGATCCAGTTCCAGAAAATGTTCAAGAGGGTGAATCTTCAAGTGCAAGCAGCTGGCCGTTTGAGAAAACCCATAACTGCTGTGCTTATCTTGGTGATGTGGAAAAGAACACTGAGTTTGCTGATATCATTAAGTTCTTGAAAAGAAGCAGAGTTGTGTATGGTTTGACTACTCCGACTATTATCTACAAGGATATAGTTAAGAACTTTTACAAGAACGCGAAGTATGACTTCTGGGATAATCAGACAATTATAAAGAGCAAGATACAAGATATGGAGATGTTTATAACAGAGTCTGATATCAGAGAAGCGCTCCAGATAAAGTTTGCAGTGAGCGAAGATCCCAGAGAACTATCATGGACTGAACAGAAGGCATGTTTCCTAAGAATGAAGTATAAAGGAGTGATTACTGATGGTTCGATGCACAAAGGAAGTTGAGCGTGCAGTTTAAATACTTTGCACACGTCATAATCCATGTGTTTGGATGTGTGAGTGGAGGTTATGACGTTATGAGGAGAAGTCTAAGCTCGTTAATGGTTGCGTTGACTCTCAACAAACCATTCAATGTATCTGGGATGATTTTGGATCACATGCTGGAGATGTTAAAGGGCTTGAAGAAGAAGCAGTTCATGTTATACCCAAGATTCCTGATGATGATATTTGACCACAAGTATCCTGACTTGAAAAAGGATCCTACACAGATCATTGGTCAAGACCACATGAACATTCGAACTTTGGTGAGAATGAAAGGTTATAAGGGTGTGCCAGACAATGAAAGGCCACCATACAGAAGATTATTTGGAGCTTTAGCCAAACAGGATTACACTGATCCTGGAAAGAACAAGGCTAGGCATCCTGAGAGCGATTCTGATAACGATGATCCTTTAGTATATGCAGATGCTAATACTAAGAGGAAGAGACAGGTAGTTAATCCCGGAGCCAAAGGGAAGGGTAAGGGAAAAACTGACCAAGGTAGTTCGAAGCAACAGGTGGTGAGAAAGAAAACGACTGCGAAGAAGGGTACAGGTTTGGTGGATGAAGAATCTGTTGACTCGGAGGAAACTGAGGAAGAAGAACAATGGGATTCTGATGCTGAAAATGTTAGGGCCACCAAACGTAAGGCCACTATGGTTGGTGAGTCTGAATCACTTAACAAGACGATTGAAGAAGCTGAGAAAAGTAAGAAGTCTGTTAATGTTGAAGATGAAGATTTAGGCGTTGATATGGATGAGCTGAATGCTGGAGAAACTGTTGTAGTAAACTTGCCAAAACCAAAGCACAAAACAATGGCAAAGAAGACCAGTACTAAACAGTTGAGGGAGAAGGAGATTGCCCAACTTATGAAAGGTAAAAGAGTACCCGATGCTGGTACATCATCAAAGTTGTCTTCACCAGTAGCCAAGAAGCAGAAGAAATCAAAAGAGGCTGAAACATTACCAGTTGATCAATTTAATATTGCACTGGATAATGTGTTGGACATGTTCAGGAAGCCTCAGAAAGAAAAAGCTGTAGAAGTTGAGCCATCTAAATCCAAGAAAGTCACTGTTGCTGATGACGTGATGAAGCAGGTGAATAAGAAAATGGATGAGATGATGAAGATGTTAGTTGCTCAACAAGCTGAGATAGCCAAGTTCAAGCAGAACGAGGAGAAAATGCTTCAAATTGTGGTTGCTTCAAAGTCAAATCAAGATGAGATTGACGAGAAGGTTAAGAAGCTTGAAGCTAAGAACAAGAAGCTTGAAGGAAAATGTTTAAGGAACAAGAACAGGTTAAAAGCTATCAAAGAAGATAACAAAGAACTAAAGGCTGAGAACAAACGCCTTAGTGATTTGATTGATGATTTGTATAATGTTGCACCCAAGTTGAAGGAGGGTGAAGAAGACAAGGAGAAAGAAGAAGAGCAAGTTGACTTTGAACCATCTGAATCGGATAAAGAAAAAGATGATGATGAGCATGATGAGGAGTCAGAGAAAAGTGATGATGAGGAAAGTAAGAAAGATGATGATGATGATGATGCAGAAGGGTCTGGGAGTCAGAAAGAGGATGATAGTAGTGATGATAGTGATAATGATGAAGGAGGGGATGACACTTCTAAATTTACTTTTGAGAAGAGAACACCGAAGAAGAAAGATACTGGAGAATCTAGTTCAAAGAAAAAGAAAGGTGAGAACACAGATTCAGATGAAAGTATCTTCTGGAATGAGAAGGTGAGATCTTTGACAGATGATGCTAAGAAAGTGTACAAAGATATGTTGGAAAGAAGAGAATGGACGATAGAGTTTACAGGACGTTTTGCTGAGATATTCCAGACGGATGATATGAGATATGAACTGGAATACAACGATCCTGATCTTGAAGAAGGTGAAGTACCTGCTACTGTGGCAAAGGAAATTCTTGATGGCCTTGCACAGAGAGTAGGGAAAACTTTTGAGGAGTTTGTAGTGGATGAGTCGATTCCAGATATTCCTGAAAAGGATATTGGAAATCACTCAGGTGATAAGAATACTCCTGAGTTTGATGAAGTGGAAATTGAAGATATAACTCATGAGGAATATCCACAGTACTTCAGACAGACTGATGAAGATGTGATATTTCCTGACTTTACTGAGATACCAAACACTTCAGCAAAGAAAAAGGCAAAGAAAAGGAGTGCAGAGTTTGTTGAGAAGGTGTTTGGAGCTGATAAGCAAGAGTCTTCAAGTCAATCTGATGAATTGAAGAATTACTTGAAGAAGCTGAGAGAAATGGATGAAAACCGACCGAAGCCTGAAGCTCAAGGAAGTTTCTATAGATTCCACAATGCTAAGTTTAAAGGCAGAGCTCTCGGGTGGACATACTTGAGCAGACTGAAGTGTGTAGCTGCCAAATGGGAATCAGGGATCCTGTATTTCTACAAATTCATTGATTTGCTAACTCTACCGTACTGGGCGGTCAGAGATTTATGCAGATTCCCTATGTCTGGAGCTTCAGTTAACAATACTCATGTCGGTTGGTGTGCAGACAAATTGGTTTGGGAATGTAGGACGAAGTTGAATAGATTCAAGCCTCAATATCCCAGAAGGAAAGTTCATAGGGATATTGATCCTAAAACCAAGCTGAAGCGGGTTACTTTGATATACAAAGCACCTGAAGTGATGAGGAAAATACCTTTGATGCCCATGCCACAACATTTCAGTGCTGACTTTATATTCTGGTATTATGATTGGAGGAAGGCTGAAGCGGTGATAGTGTTGAGAGACGGGAAGGACAAATACAAGCATGTTCATGTATTTGATCCTATGTGGTTGATTAACTGTACGTTTGAAGACATCGTCATGCTTTTCTACAATCCGATTCATCATGAGCCGAATGATGCTGATCAAGCTAAGAAGTATACTCAGGTCGTAGGAGTTTGTTTTGCTTATGATATAAACTCTGGGAGTAACTTGGATAATAAACTTGGCAAAATGGTGAAGATGGCAAATGTGTCGAAACCGGTGAAGAGAAAGTTGGAGCCTGAAATGACAAAAGAGCAAAAGAAACAGCTCATAATTAAGTTGTTGAACAAAGCAATGGACGAAGACAGAAGACGATCCAATCAATAGTCGAGGGGGAGTTTGTAGATGCACGCTTTGCGACTAGTGATTGGATGTTAACATATGTTAAGAGATGCTGATGGATTGAAGGTGAATCATACTGGGCGAAGGTGAAGAATAGTGGGCGAAGGTAGAAGACAAGTGGGCGAATGTAGAATGGAGCCTGATCATGATACAAGTTCGTACCTTCAGGTGGGCGAATGTGGAAGAATTCCACATTCGACCACAGTAACTGGGCGAATGTGCAGAGCTTATATATAGATTTTGTGTATTTGCAATGTAGAGAGAGTTTTCAGTTGTGTGTGTGTTCAAGTTTTTATAAAGGTTAATCTATGAAAAAGCATTGAAAATGATATTGATTGTGTTTTGATTAGAGTTTTATCTGTTTGTTCAAAGCTAGGGTTTCCGCACCTGGTTTTGTAACTTGTATGATCAATTAATCCTGTTTTAGTCAAAATCTCTCGCTCACAATGAATAGATACATTCGACCAGAAAGGTCTCATTCGACCTAGAAAGGCCACGTTCGACCCTCTGTTCCTGGTCGAACCTACCTGTTCACATTCAGAATTACCAAAATCCAATTCAGACCTAATTAACATCTAATTTTTGTTTGTTTAGGACCTAACATGACCGATTAACCTTTTAAAACAATCAATTGATTCAAACATCATGTTTTAGATAGTTTTCTCTCAAAAACTAGGGTTTTCAAGTCGGCTAACATCAATTGATCAATCTAATATGTAATTAACCTAGATTTTGGATTACTCTCCCCCTAAAACTATCGAAAACATCATATCAACCAACAATTTTCGTAAAAATAGTCCATAAGGTGTCCAACAGTCCAAGTTAGGGTTCCAAAGACAAAACCATCGATTCTAGCTTTGTTACTGATACATTACCTATATAAATTGGTTCACAATGATCAGGAAGTATTGGTGAACAATAATATCAAATGAAAAAAGGCAAGGGCAACAAGTCTCCTTACAATCAGAATTTTTGAAAAAAAAAATTGTGTCAGGTTTGAATGAGGCAATTGATATTAATAGGCAGCCATGTTCGATCCTTGATATGGTTCGAATGAAGTGCTTAGGCTACATTCGACCCTACTGAAGGTTCGAATGTGGTCTAAGGGTTCGAATGAGGAAAATATCACTAGAACACATTCATTCAACCAAAAATAAGCGTTCGAAAGAAGATTCAATTCCACCTTCGACCCACCGATTGGTTCGAATGTGAAATTTGATTTTTGAACTTTTTACCAAAACTCAAAACGAATCCCGTTCAATCATTTTCACACATTTTAAGCTTCAAACATTTATCGTTTTCCATTTAAATGATACAAAACTCAATTTGGTTCATCAAGTTTCAGAAAATCACCATCAAACACCACCGGTTATCTAAAATAATACAGAAATGTAAAAAAAATTAATTTTTCTGAAATTTATGTTAAAACACACCTAAAATCTTTTTGAGTTTTTGTATATTTTGCATAAAATGAATGTAAAATGCAGAAACGTAAACATAAAACCGTAAACTTTTTGTGATTTCCGGTAAGAGAATCATATCAGTTTTTGAGAAATCTGATCACACTGTTGATCTTTATTGTATATTATCATTAAAGAAAATGTGTGATCCCGCAACTCTTGATATTGTTATCCACATAAGCTCACATGCAGACTGTTATGCAGTGCTTTAAAATGATACGCAATTAGGTGTATTATACTAACAAGCTTATGGTTCCCACGCACACGACATACTCCCGTATCAAGCAATTTGCACAAAGCTTCATCGTAACGCGTGATTATGCCAAATGTCATCCGTTATAATACAAGATATATAGCACAGAGGTGTACAGGTCAGCAAATTAATGCAGCAAAGTAACATGTGCATATATACCAGGTTGAGGCTGATATCAATAAAAGATTTTCATAATACGATGCATTTTAATGATCTTGGATCATTAGTATACATTAAGTTCCGCAATTCGGTAACTTTTAGGTTTTGGCATTTAAGCTCTTTTAGCAAATATCTTGATTGAATCTAGGTCCGTAAATCAATACGACAAAAGATCAATCAAGATGTCCCGGATAACAATTAACATAACGACCCGGAACCTCAGATTTTGGCAACCCTATCAAAAGAAATTACGGTACTAAGACCATATGCCCATGAGGTGTTCAACCACTAGCGAGTAGTTCGTTATGTTTGTATCACTAAGACACGCAGTAATAGATCTACGAAGCGTACCTGCACATCACACAAAATCAACACACGCCTCATATTGCATTTCAAATCTTTAGCATGTGTCAGATCCTCGCTGATGTACTATCATTTCCTCTTTTACTCCTAGAAATCATTTTGGATTTTTCTGATTTTTATGGCTTTTTGAATTTTACAATGTTTTTGGTTTTTCTGAATAAAGACTCCCCCTAAAATGTAAAACATATTTTTGGGTTTTTGATTTTTCTGAAGAAACAGTAAAAACTTAAACAAAATTTAAAAACAAAAAGTGATAAACCGAGGTGATGATTAGTCTTGTTTCTCTTTTATACCGTTATCAAAAGCTTTGGTAAAAAGTGATACTCGATTTATCAAAAGCTTTGGTAAAAAGATCAGCCCTCTGATAATCAGTGTGTATTTTGACCATATCAATAAGCTCTTTGCCATAACAATCACGGATAAAGTGATACTTAATCCGGATATGCTTAGCTTTTGAGTGATTGACCGTGTCTTTAGTGAGTGCTATTGCAGCTTCGTTGTCACAGTGAATAGGGGCTTTAAGAAATTGAAAACCGTAATCAACCATCTTCTACTAAATCCACAAAACCTGTGAGCAACAACTTGAGGCTGCCAAATATTCTGCTTCGCAAGTAGATAGTGCGACTGATGTCTGCTTCTTACATTGCCAGGTCACGAGGCTGCTCCCCAATAATTGACATCCAGCCGTTGTGGATTTGCTATCTTTGTCACAACCGCCCCAATCTGCATCACTTAAAGCAACAACGTCAAAATTATCATCATTAGGGTACCAAAGTCCTCTCGACGGACAACCCTTCAGATATCGCAGGATTCGCTTGACAGCTGTTAGGTGACTCTGTTTCGGCTTCGATTGGAATCTTGCACAGAGACATGTAGCGAACATTATAATTGGTCTAGATGCAGTGAGATACATCAGAGATCCGACGATTGCTCTGTATGTGAAAGGATCCGTCAGATCCCCTTTAGCGTCAACTCAAATCTCGTGATTAGGTTGAATCGGGGTATCCATCGGCTTCGAATTTTCCATCTGGAACCGACTCAAGACTTGAGATACGTATTTCGTCTGGTGAATGAAAATGCCCGTTGGCCTTTGATCCACCTGCAAGCCTAGGAAAAACTGCATTTCCCCAATTGCACTCATCTCGAACTTTTCCCGCATGACTTTTTCAAATTCTCTACATAAAAGTTCATTAGTAGATCCAAAAATAATATCGTCAACATATATCTGGACGAGAAGCAAGTCACCCTCTGTTCTTTTGGTGAACAGGGTACAGTCTACCAAACCTCGTTTGAATCCTTTGGAAAGTAGGTACGTAAACCTTATCCCGGTGGATAGGATCTTCAAAGCCGTAGAATGCTTTGTTGAGAACGTAAACCTTATCCCGGTGGATAGGATCTTCAAAGCCTGGAGGTTGACCGACGTATAACTCTTCCTTAACCACACCGTACAGAAACGCGCTCTTCACATCCATCTGGTACACCTTGAGCTTTTTGTATGACCAAATGCTAAAAACATACGAATAGCTTCTATGCGTGCCAGAGGTGCATAGATTTCAATGTAGTCTATTCCTTCAACTTGATGAAAACCTTGAACGACCAACCAAGCTTTTTTTCTCACGATTACGCCTCGATCATCTTTCTTAAATTTAACAACCCATTTGGTTCCTATTTTCTTCCTTCCTAGAGGTAAATTTGTAAGTGTCCAAACACCCAGTTTTTGAAACTGCAACAATTCTTCTTGCATCGCCTCAACCCAAGCATCATCCAAAAGTGCATCCTTTAAGTCCGCGGCTCAACCTGCTAAACATAACAAGCAAAGGACCAGTCATTCTGACAACCAGATTTTTGAATTTTTGCATATAAAGCTAGGGCTCCAAGATTATCATGTGAGTTTGCACTACGAAGTTGACCTCTAGTCATGACACTGCTTCCGGGGTAACCAATAACTTGCTCGAGCGGGTGAATCCGATGAATCCGAGATTCCGGATGATCAGGTACTAGAACTCCTGTCTGCGTAGTTAGATTTTCTGCCGAATCCAGATCATTACCCGTGTTAGATGATGAAGCAACATCTGGATTTGGGTTCACTGGTGGTGCCTCTATTGCATGATCCAGAATAGCTTCCCTGAAGATTTCTTCATCATCTTCTGATTATGAAGTATCAAGAGTAGTTGAAGCTTCCTGGAAAATTTCTTCTTCAGCTGCAGGAACGTTGGTATCATTAGAAGCTGTTGGAGGAGTTATGGTGATCGGACGCACCAATGGTGAAGTCACTGCGTTTTCACACTCGTAATAAAGTCGTAGAACAGCCTCTTCAACCAAGTTATCTAGATTGAATGATTCAAAGAAGTCTTTGTAATCAAACATCCAGTCAGGACCACTGCCTTGTACATTTTGGGTGTAACGATGTACTTCCACATTCGCCCATTCCTCCACATGTCGAGTTCTTTTGTTGAATACCCGTTTGAGCGGGGTTGCATATCCAACAAAGTATCCCTCTTCAGCTTTTGGTCTAAACTTTTTAGTCGGATTCAACATCGTACATGGTGCCCCAAATGGTTCTAGATACTTCAAATTCGGCTGTCTCTATTTAATAGTTCATAAGATGTTTTGCCAAACTTCTTTACCGTCAATACATGATTCAATGTGTAACAAGCTGTGTAGATGGCTTCGTTCCAGAACATTACTATAAGGTTAGAATCCGCAAGCATTGTATGTGTCGTTTCTATTAGAGTCCTATTTTTCCTCTCTGCAACACCGTTCTGTTGTGGAGTATACGGAGCACTAAATTCTTGATGAATTTCTTTATCTTCACAAAGAGCATCCATCTGAGAGTTTTTGAACTCCGTCCCGTTGTCACTCTGAATTCTTTTAATCTTCAAGCTGTAGAGATTTTCCAAACGGGTGAACAGAACTTTCAAGTTGTTGAACGTGTCACTCTTGTGTTCCAAGCACATCACCCACGAGAATCTTGAATAATCGTCGGTAACCACAAGACAGTAAAGCTCTCCGCAATGACTCTTACGCTTGACAGGTCCAATTATGTCCATATGCAAACGCTCAAGTGGCATTTCAACAGAGTTCACATTTTCGGTTTGTGGGACAGTTTGTGCTATTTCCGCTTCTTGCAACTCACACACTTGTCGTTGAGATGAAAATGTTTCACATTAATGCCTTCCACGAGTCCATTCTTCACCAAATGATTCATATTTCTGAGGTGAATGTGTCCCATCCTCCTGTGCCACATGATTGATTCTTTCTCTATAGCCTTGGATAGAAAACACGTAACTTCGCCCTGAGTTGTCATAGCTTTGATCATATCAAGAATGTACAAATTGTTCACTCTTGGTGCTTTCAACATGATCCACTCCTTTGGAATAACAAAACCGGGTTTGAGGATATAACAAGATTTATCATCGAAGTGCACAGAAAACTGTTTGTCACAGATTTAGCTAACACTTAACAGATTATAGTCAATTTGTTTCACATACGAAATCTTCACAAAACTAACAATCCCGTTACTAACACTTCCCTCCATCGTGATATAACTGCCTTTATTACGAGCAAACGCTACATATCCTCCATTGATGTTCTTTATATCGAATAGCAGCGTCAAATCACCAGTCATGTGACCAGAAGCTCCACTGTCGACAATCCAAAGACTGCTAACAGGGCCAGCTGGAGCTCCCTGCACATATCAAGGAAAACATTAGTTCTTTCGGGGGACGCAAGCCTGCTTGGTCTTGGGTCTTTGAACATTAGATTTCAAAGATTCATTTTCACAAACAATAGGTTTTGAATCGATCTTTTTCTGATCTATCAAACCTTTCTCACTTTGAGGTTTTTCATTAACATTTAAGGTAGAAGCACCCGGAGAACCCGATGGGGACCAAGATTGTTCGGAACGTTTCAGAATCATGATCTGATATTTTGGAGTCTTAGTCGATTTCTTTGAATTGTTCTTAAATGAAACTTTCTTAGTTTCCTTCTCTGAATTAACAGAGACAGGTCCAACTGATGACTTAACAACAGGTTTTGGAGGAACCTTTTGTTTATCAACAATTGAGTTCACCATTGGTTTCTTCAATGGTTTTTCCATAGCAATCCGGTTTCGACGATCATAAGTAACTTAACGATTATCCCTCCTTTGAAAATAACGACTTTGATTATAAAATGGTGCTGGTTGAGGGACAAAACGTCTTTGAGGATAACTATGATTATCAACCGGATTTCTATAAGATTGCTTCATCTCAACTTCGTGCCTTTTATGCCTCACGTACGGGCAGTGAGCAAGTAAATGCCCTCTCTCCCCGCACTTGAAACATGCACGGTATTCCTCAAAAACATTCTTTGCATTTGTCTTTGCGTAGGAATTGATTGGATATTGATCATCCACACATCTACGTCTTAAACTCTCAGGAGCTGGGTCCTTTGAGTAAGCCGGCTCAAGAATACCATTAGCCTTTTCTTTCGGCTTGATGAACTCAGTGACATGAACCTTAGGCTCTTTTGGAGTATCCAGATATAGTTTCTTTAAAATTTCAGGAGGAACATCATTGGTACTTTCGTGTTTAGGAAACCAAATCGTACTCTCCTGCCAAATTTTCTCGATTTTTGAATAATTGGCAAATTTAATCGGATACTCCTCGTCAGAGATAATCTTATCGGATCCTTCCATCCGATAAAATACTTTGACGGCTTTGTCAACTGATTTATTCTTTTCACATTTCTTCACTGACTGATTCATTGCTTTTAGATTTTTCAGAGGATGTGAAACCTCAGAAAGTAATCTTGGTTCATTAATTATGTGATTTTCCACAGGAATATCACTCACTTTCTCAGGTTCCTCAATTTCTGTCTTAGAATCATCAGTTACTGCTATCACTCCCTCATCATTCAACCCTAGAATCGGTCTCACATCGGAATGTGGATCTCCAACACTAGAAGTGTTAGATTCATTATCCGATGCAGAGTGTGATTTGACTGAACTCTCTAGTGTTACTGAGTGTAAATTGTGGTTCTCAAATAACACTAGAGATGGAACAGACTTGTAGTTTGCACCACTGGGTTGTGATGGTTCATCAATGATATGGTCAACCACATAAGCAATGTGTTTGTAACTTTCTAACTTTTTGTTGACCTTTTCAGCAAAACACTTGATGGTGGCCATTTCTAATTTCGTTTCTTCAAGTTCATTTATGTAACTATTGATAGCAAGTTGTTTTAAAGCAAGAGTTTTCTTTAAATCAGAAATGTCCTTTTTGTAACCATCAAGCACTTTGTTAAAATTATGTGCTTCCTTGCGATAAGATTGACAGTTGATTCTTGCACTCTCAAGTTGAACCTTGAGTTGCTTGTTTTCCTCTGTCAGTCTATCACAGGTGCCACAATATGTTAGTGCATAATGTGCGACTAGTGCTTTGGATTGCGAATCAAAGTTTGTTTTGTGATAAGCGTAGGGGCGAAAGTGGAGTTAGTAGGGTCAAACGTAGATAATATGGGGCGAAGGTAGAAATAGACTGTACGAATGAAGACATGTTCCTGGTTCGAACTGTAGAAGAGGGCGAGTGTGGAAAACATCCACATTCGACCTAGAACATGGGACGAACCTGCAGACCTATATAAGCTAGAATTTTATTTTGTACTCCCTCCGTCCCAATTTAAATGTCCTAGTTCAAAAACACACATTTTAAGAAATCTTTTGTTTGTTTGTGGTAAAATGACAATAATATCCTCAAAAGTGGTGATTGTGTTTTGTCTTTTATGGGCAAAATTGGAAATTACCTTTCTATTTTTGGAAAGGGACATTTAATTTGGGACAAACAAAAAAGGAAAGTGGGACATTTAAATTGGGACGGAGGGAGTAATGTAACTTTGGTCATTTGAGTGAGTGTGTTCAGGCTAGGTTCTACCTAGGGTTTGTGATTATTCTGAAAGTGTGTTATCAACTTGTAAACATTATTGTTAACATCTTTTGACAAGTATTTAATGAGAATGGATATTGAAAAGGTGAATTTGATTGTTTGATTCGTTAACTATCATATTGTAACTGATCTAGGGTTTCCGCACCTACATTGGTAGACTTGTATGATCAACTAATCTGTTTTTGGCAAAACGATCCTCTACACAATACTTATCACTTTTCATGTCAATTGTGGATTCAAAACTTACCTGTTTTGGAGGATCAGTCATAGCCATGAGTGCAAAATGAGCCTCTTTTCCAGCGAAGAACATTGAATAGTCAATTTTGGTAATGGCGTCATCAACAAAGCATAACTTCCGAGTCAATAGAAAATCAGCTTCGGCTAAAAGTTGATAAATCTCATCATCCAACTAGTTGACACTTTCTTCCGAATCTGTTTGACTATCCGAATCAGAATACATAGAATCATGCTCATCAGGAATATCTGTGACAAAATCAATGATAGATCCCGAAGTCTTCTCGGAAAAAGTATCATCAACTTGATCAGCAGCAGGTATCTGATTATCATCATCAATCGCTTCAATCACTACCTCAGGTACCTTCTCAGTTTCCAAATTTTCTCCAACTATCACCGACTCTGCTAACTCAATCTTCTGAGAAACACATGCTACATTCCGAGCAGTAATCTCTTCAACACCCAATTGCATCCCCGTCCAGTCATAACCTTAATCCTTTTGGATTACCAAAGCCTGGTTTTGAGTTTCAGTTTGTGATTGGCTATTTGGTGTTGAGATAGGAGTAATGGTTCTTGTTGGGTTAGCAGGGGTTTGAGTTTGAGTTTGGTTGGGTGTAGTTGTTTGTCTAGCAGAATTGTTCTATGAGGTGTTCTGTCGGTTTTGGTAATTTTTTGTTGTTGATAGTTATTGTTGTTTTGGCTTTGATATGTTACCTGGTTCTGTGATTGACGGTTTTGGTAATTTAAGTTAAATGGATTCTTGTTACCTTGTTGAGCTGGCTGACTACACTCCCTCTTGAAATGACCTTTCGCACCACAATTAAAACATGTGACTTTGGCTTTGTTGAAGCCATATGTGGTGTTGGGTGAAGTAGCCAGATCTGTTCTTCCTGCTTCTCAATGAACTCGGTTGCTCTTCTCATAACACTTGCAAAAGCTCATTGGATATCAATAAACTCCATCTCCTCCTTGTCAATCTGGGCATAGTCTTCATTGGTTAGATTGTTATTTCCAATCTGTCCAGCCACAAGTCTGTTATATGAAGCAACCATTGCTGAGACTAAAGCAATATGTTGCTGAGCAACTTCAACTGAAGCATTATTCATGTTGGAAGTTTCCAACACAACTGAACTTTGACTTGGTTGGGCTTGATTCATTGGTGAAATATATGGTTGTTATTGTTGAGGTTGGTTCATGTTAGATGAATAACATGCTTGTTGCATTGGTGATGGAGTTGGAATGTAAGAGTTTGTGTATGATGGTGGTGTGTAGGATGAGGTTTGAGCAAGGTAGTTTATTGGGTTTATTGGTGGTTCTGCAACATTTGAAACACAGGCTAGGTGTAGTGCAAAACTCCCACCAACACTTGAGCTAGACATTGATGAGGAAGAAGTAGCATGGTACAATTCCGGATTTTGAGGAAATTGTGACCTTTTAGCTTTCCTCTTCTCTTCTAACTCCTTGTTTTCCAGCTTCTGAATTACCTCATTGATTGTCCAGTATTGATAAGCATCTTTTTCTTTCAATACTTCAATATGTTGGTTCCAATACGGTGGTAGAGAATCAGCAAACTTATCTACCAGCTCAGACATTGGAATGCTACTCTCATAGTTGGACAATTCAGTCAACAGATGACAATATATTGGAATAAGTTCCTTCAAAGTCTCATTCCCAACATAGCTAAAGTTCTCAAATTCCTTCTTTAGCTCTTCCAGCCTTAACCTTCTTGTTTTCTCATTTCCATCATATCGATTCTTCAACATATCCCAAAGCTATTTGTATGTATTACACGATCCAAATTGATGTAGATGATCTGTAGTGATAGCTTGAGATAGTTGCGAGAAAGCCTTCTTCTCGATTGCGAACTTCTTCTTTTCATCATCAGCTAAACCATCAAGTGGAATTGGTTCACCTGAATTCTCCAACACCAGAGCAACATACCCTTTCGTAATCATCTGCCATGCCTCTGTTCCTTCTAATCTCTTCCCTTCCAAGTGGATCTTGAACTTCTTCTGCCATTGGTTGTATTTTGCCATTTCCATCAGCTTTGATGGACGGTTTCCACTACTTGAAGACAAATCATTGATTAGTGTAGAAATAGCATTAGTAGTTTGAGTGTGTATCGCTGCTGCTGCAACGCCCCAATAATCATTCATCGATTGCTGTGGAGGTTGAGTAACAGTCTGTGGAATCGAACTACTCATAGCGAGGTAATTGATCGATTGAGATGGTTGAGTGTTCGTCTTTTGTGAAGCTACAGCCCAAGGCTCTGTTGGAACGTGTTGCTGCTGTGTTGTAGTTGGCCTAGGTGTTGTAGGAAATCCCCACATGTCGTCTATGAAGTTTGAAGTGTGAAACACTTAGAAAATTTCCAAAAACTTCTAGGTTCGACCTCTTTCCTACTATCGGGGGTTCGAATGTGGAAATCACCAGGTTCGACCCTCTCTAACAAACTCAAATGAGAAAATAAAACACACTAGACTCTCCTTCGACCTTCTAAATCCCACGTTCGACCTCACGTAAGGTCGAATGAACAATACACTGGTCGAATGAACACAACAACACAAACAAAGTCTTGGTTCGACCTAAAAACAATCACTTTCGACCTAAAATCAATTGGTTCGACCCAAAACCCTACACATTCGACCGTTGTCTCTTTGGTTCGACCTGACCCATTTGGAAAACGGTTATTCTTTGAAAATCAGTTATTTTAATCCCAATTTTTCAAAAGTTTATGGATTTTGATTATGTTTAGCAGGTTTTGCTTCGGAATTGATTTGGAACAACTTTACTGAATGGAAATTTTGATTTTATCCGTAAAATCTAGTCCGAATCAATCAATTTTCATAAAAACTCATTTTTCATGCAAAACAGAAAAATTTTGATCAATTTTGGGTCAAAATCAGTTCAAAAACTATCAATTTGTAGTTGTATGATCCGTATAGGCTCTGATACCACTTTGTAGAGGATCATTTTTACAAAAACAAGTTAGTTGATCATACAAGTCTACCAATCCAGGTGCGGAAACCCTAGATCAGATACAAAATGATAGTAATCGAATCAAACACACGAATTCATCTTTTCAATCATCATTTCATTAATAAACATTGATATAAAACCTTTACACTTGTGTTTACAATGAAATAAACTAGCTTTGGAACTTTCCAGAACACAGGGAGACTCTCTCGACAATACACACACGCAAAATGGCAAAAGTTAATAAGCAAACAAAATTTTGACTATTTATAGGCTGCACATTCGTCCCCACGATGTGGTCGAATGTGCACCTTCGACCTATCACATGGTTCGAATCAACACATTGCATCTTCAAGATCTTTAATCGACCACAGAAAACTTCATTCGACCCATTTACACTTCATTCGACCTTTTCGACCCCACGATTTCAACTAAACATACTTTTATGTACAATCCAAAGCATTAGTCATAAAACGTGCATCTACACTATGGACGCCTTGAATGAAGCCCGTGTGCGTGAGTTCTTCACTGCATCCGATTTGCAGTGCCTCTTTGTTGTAACGCACGATATAGTCGTCGATGGACTCGTTATCGGTGCGCTAGCATAATAGGACATGTGACTTGTCCTTCTCGTGCTTCACCAGGTGGAAGAAATGGTCTTTGTACTTCTTGATGAGATCATCGAAGTCCACAATTCCTCCCACGGGGAGATTGTCAAAGCATACTTTGGCGGCTTGATCGGTGTCGAAGGACCGGTTAAAATTAAGAATTTTAGAAAAGACCAACTACCTTATTAGTTAGGGTAAGTCGGGTATCGAACCACGAGGAGTATTGTGGAAAGTGCTATTTTTAACAATTAAATTAACTAGACAGAAATGTAAAATCGAATTGTTTGATTGTTGATTACGTGTAATTAATAAAAACAACGTAAAACAAAGTTGAGTTGTAAGCAATTAGAAAAATGGTGACCTCTCCAGGATCCCGGTTAATCACTTTAGCCAAGGTTTATATAGTTTGCCAGTTGATATCACATAGCCATGATATGTGGTTAACATGATTCATAATGTAACTTGATCAATGACCTCGCTGACAGTCGATAACTAGACCGCGACTGTTGACTCAGTTGATTATCACTTAACAATATCCTAATTACTAATAATGTTGAACAATGTAGACTTGAATGTATTCAATGACTCTCCATAATAAACCGCGTTGGTTGATGAAATCCAAACAAGCACACATTCAATAAACATTAAAACCAAGATTCATACAAACCACAATTGAGACCGAAAGTTTAAACATTCAAATTCTCAATCCAATTGTTTGACAAACATAAACCCTTGCAAAGATAACTAACATTCACCCGGAGAGGATCATGGGTGATTAGCCGCTCATGGTGGTGAAATACGCATTCATGTATTGATTAAACCTCGAAAGCATCTTGATTTGGATTAACAAATAATAAAATGCTGAAGTTGTATGATGATTCTTGCCCAAAATTCATCCAAAGGATCCGTCTCTTCGACTATTGACGGCTAACTCTTTTAGGGCTCAAGTTTTTTCATTAATACCCCAAAAAAAACAAACTTCCTTTTTTTAGTCATCATCGTCGTACCTTATTGCCAGACTAAGGAGGGTTACGGCCAGCATCAACTGGAAGGAAAAGATGCTAGCTGCTGATGTTTCCCTTGTTGTACTCTCGTCGTATCTTACGGCTGATCCAAAGGGGATTACGGCAAGAGCACTCTGAACTTCATTCTTTATTTTGCAACTTCCATAAGCTTACGGCCAACTTCCTAGACTTACGGCCATCAAAAGCTAATTTCACTTCATTCTTAACACATGAATCCTGTAAACTACGGCCTTATAACCGTAAGCTACGGCGCGGTGATAAGCATCATCATAATAAACTTATACATTGCGTTTTTTATCCGAAAAATTTCACAAACTCATTTATTCTCATCCACGATCTTTCTTAACCTCGTTTCACCACACAAAATGCCCTACAAACTTCCACATATTCGATTCATTATCCGAGCCCGGTCCTATTCACATTTAAGGTTCCAACTTCGTCCAAATATGTCGTTTAACCTACAATCACACATAATTGCGTAGTTATCTCATTCAAAGCATATAATCATTCAAACGACATTAAAAACACATGATTAAGCATCTTAAACACCATGATTGACCCATCCATTACATTGCCACACTTACCTTTGATAGTCCCCAATCAAACCGTCTCAAAACACGACTCGCCTAGTTAACAAACCACCTCCAATTCCTTTACCTATTGATTTTCCAAGATTCCCATTCGTAGCCATCCTATAGACTTACACAATCGAGATTGACAAGACTTGCCTATCCAAACCTAACATGCTTATGTTCGTACACATATGCCACACACCCCTCACAATGTTCACTCCTCTCGGTTTAATATCTGAACTAGCGTGTAATGTGCTAGTGTATAACACTCAAAAAACCAAGTATGCAACTTTGTTAACATAGGTTTGCATAACAATCACACATAAGCTATAAACCGTGCACATATCAAAAGGACTTACGAGCTTTGGGCTTAGGGTAAAGGTAGGATAGATTTAGTTCACAAATGGCTTGAAAATAGAAGGTTTAACACAAATGCTCGAACATCCTTATTCACAACTCACAAGAAAACAACAACTTGGGCATAATTGACCCATAACAATCACTTATATTTTTGTATTTTTTTCATTCAATATTGAATAACTCAAACAATAAACATCACGAACACATTGGATGCCAACATTTTTATTTAACAAGGTAAACGGGTCGATATGGATAATAGTGTAGGTTTAACAAATGAATGGTTTAGGGTCAACATGGTTTACTAATGGTGATGTTTGACAAACGGGTCAACACAAACAACACATTGGTATCAACAAACAAGTGGGTTCCTACATTGCCTTTCTCATCTATGCACACATATTGCCTAAAGATGTAGCATGAATCGAATTACACAAATTCTGCAACAAATAAGTATTTGGCCCACTCTCGTGAAACGAAACATTCATATCAATTAAACATCTAGTAGGCTCAAGATCTCACAATGTAGGGAAATAGGCTGCTGACATGTAGCATATGCAAGTCCTATAAGCATGTTACCCCTAGTTAGGCATCTCTTTTCATGTCCTCTAAAAACACTCGCCAGTAACACTCTCATGAAACTTAAAGGGATAAACATGATTAGGGATCTCGTATTTTTATACTTGGCAAAAGATTCTTTGATGATTGAAAATTTGGGTTTTGTTTCTGATCAAACAGAAAAGGGACAAATTTGCAAGATTCTTCATTAAAAATTTTTCAAAAAATTTTCAAAATTCCCAATTTTTCTTGCAACGGAAATTAATTCTGCCTTACTTCCCACGGGTCCCCCAATCCCCACACTTGGGATACATTTTCCCTAATGTATGGTGTTTTCATGCTTTTTCCAATTTCAAACACCGGCTATGGACTACCACCCGCAATGATTAGTTACTTTGCACAATGACCCAAAACAGAACAAAACAAAAACACAAGCAAACAAACACTAAAAATAAAACACAACTGTACAAGATAGAGTGGAACACATGACCAGATCAACATAGAGCGGTTCATCTGTAAGATGGACCCGGTGGTCTACCATAGAACTCTCCCAGATGCTCATAGAATTTTGTCTTGTCAATGATGCCGCTCAGGCCTCTATCCTCTTGATGTTGGGAATATGATGATGACTGTGGAGGCCGCTATTGCTGATGAGACGGATATTGGTAGGGCGGTGGCTGGTATGGCTAAGAACACTGATAGTGGGGAGTAGTGTACTCCTGTGGCAACCACATGGATCCGTGTACCTGAGGCAATGGGAGTCGGGGCATACCAGGCTGATAAGGCTCCAAAGTGCTATAATCAACATAAGGAGGGTTCTCCACATAGGGAGCCCCTGCATAATAATCTTGGTGCCTGCGGTATTGATTTTCATCATACACCTGCAGATTTAACTCCATTTGTGCCTCTAGGTGCCGGATCCTCTTTGTCCTCCTATTATACTCCAGCAATTCTTGATGTTGCCTGTTTCGATTTTCATCCAACATAGAATTCTGGTCATAAACTCTCTGCTGCCACAAATCCCACAAATCATACTAAGGAGGTCTCATACTCATCAACCGAGCCTGCAAATCATAATCAAAGATACCCATGAATACCTGGCTGCCCCGGTCTCAGGCTGACTATGCTGTTGAATTAGCTCGACCTCCGGTCTCATCCCTGCTTCTCTCTGTCTTCTTACCAACTCCTCATCGCTGGAGTCCTAATCGTCCATCTCTCCTCTGCTTGGTGCTTCCTTCCACCACTAAAGAACCTTAAGCTTGTCTCCTTTATCCATCTTCAGTTTGTGCCAGAGTTTACTTTGTTTATACCCCCATTTTTCAATGGCTAGATTAGGAAAGGAGAAAATGAAGTGTAATCTCGAGTAGGGCACTTCACTTTCAAGTATTTCCCCCTGCTTCACCAACAAAGCACTTAGCAATCTCACGTGTGGTCTCATCTTTTGGGCTTTGAGGTTTCAAGCCTTCCACACGTGCATAAGAACCAAAATGTTTATTTATCAAAAGTTACAAAAAGTTTTAATTACCACCCCCTTAGAAATTTAAATTTGTCCTCAACTTTTGGCTCCTGTGAGAGACACCTGAGCCGCTGAGCGAGTCAGCGTCCCCACACTTGTGCGGAGCATTGGGTGCACGTAAACGATTCTGCAAGTAATAAAAACAAAGAAACAAAGGAAAATAATAAACAAAAATGTACAAGTGTGACTTACATGGTCCTCAGACGACCTCATCAGTCGGTACGCTCACCAAGAAGCATACCAATTCTTCTTGTTCCTTGTTAATATCGTTGGCAAAAAGATATGGTTTCAGTCTGTGCCCATTCACCACTTCACGGAGATGATCATCGAAGTGTTCGATTTTAACTTCTTCATGATTTCTAACTCTTATAATAAAAAATGGCCCCTCCCATTTTCTTTTCAGCTTTCCTACAAACAACTTCAGGCGGGAGTTGTACAACCACACTCTCTGGCCAACTTTAAACTTTTGCAACCTTAACTTCACGTCATGAACCTTTTTCATCTTGTCTTTGTAAGCCGAGGCACACTCATACACTTCGTCCCTCAGCTCCTCAATCTCGTTCAGTTGCAACTTCTTCTCTTTACCTGCATTGTCATAATTCATGTTAAACTGAGCAATTGCCCGCAAAGCTCTATGGGCTGATTCGATAGGTAAATGACATGCTTTCCCGTAAACCAACCGATACAGAGTCATGCCGATAGACGTTTTGTAGGCGGTTCGGTACGCCCAGAAGGCCTCTTTAAGCTTTCTTGACCAATCCTTGCGGTCAGTCCGAACCGTCTTTTGCAGGATCTCCTTGCTTTGCTTGTTCTACACCTCTACTTGCCCACTTGTTTGTGGGTGGTAGGGTGTAGCAATTTGGTGGTTTACGCCATACCGTTTGAGAAATTTCGCAAAGAATTGATTCTTGAAGTGCGATCCCCCATAATTTATGATCACGCGAGGGACGCCGAACCGTGTGAAAATATTGTTTTGAACGAACTTGCACACAACGACATGGTCATTTGTCTTGGTGGCGATGGCTTTACTCAACTTAGATACGTAATCGACCGCCACCAAGATGTATAGATTTCCCGCAGAATTTGGGAATGGCCCATGAAATCGATGCCCCAAACATCAAAGATGTCCACGACTCATATCCGTTGCATGGGTATCTCATTCCTCTTTGAGATGCTTCCGACCTGTTGATACTTCAAACAATTTTTAGCAAATTCAGCAGCATCTTTAAAGATAGTTGGCCAATAAAAACCAGATGTTAAAACTTTATAGTTAACAATATTAGCATACCAAGGTAGATTATTAACAAACATTAAATGCTGCAGACCTGAATTGGCCAAAGGATCGTGGTGCACGCACATTCAAAATCATGCAGGTGATCTGTTAGGTCGCGCAGGCCATAATACTTATTGATGCTGCTGGGAAGTTTGGCTTGCTTCTCAATAGGAGCGGTGGCTGTCCGCTGACAAAATTGGGAGTTTGCTGCGAATGACTTAGGCATGTTTGGCTTATTGAGGTCGTCGTTCGCCTTCTTCTATGGCTCATGCATGGCAGAGGTGGCGCACGATGAGCGGTGTTGATTACGACGGTCATCAGTGCTAGAGGGCTGGTAACCATCGGACTCGTCCGTCGATTCGTCGGGGTCCTGATCATGTGTATTTATACCACAACCTTGGGACCGGTTCGTTTCTTTTTCTTTCCCTTTTCGGCTATGTTTGGCCGAAGGGGAGCCAAGATTAAGTGTTTTACCAACTTTCTGCTTTGCAAACATTAGCTGCTAAATAGAAGTATTTTTCATCTACTTCTAGAAGAGCCACTTGTCTGGATCGATGGCCGCTTCAGGCTCACCGTCGGAATCCGAGTCGGAGTGGTTTAGTGTTCGGACGGGCTTCCGAACCCACGAGGCGGCCTCTTTATTTTGGTTATTCGGAGTGCCTGACGTTCCCACTAGTGGACTTGGGACTATGGTGGATGAGGAGAAGGCAAGCGCTCCGGTTCGGTTGGGATCTGCCATGGTTGGGCTAAAAGATGTGGCTTAGAAAACTTGGTTTTCAGCCGACACAGAGGCGCCAATTAAAAAACAATGAGTCTAACGGGTGTTATGTGGGGTGACTACTCGTGTTCGCTACAGGATATAATCTTTTGCTCACACCAAGTTAGATATGTGGCGGCCTATAATAGAGAAAAGAGAGACATATAATCGAATGCAAAACACACAAAGATATAAGTGGTTAAGTCTCGTTGACCAACGTCCATTGTGCAATATGTGATCTCGTTTATTACTCGAAGGGGTTACAAGTATTAAAGGGAACGATACAAGCAAGTATTCTAATTGTGTGTGTTTTGTCCTTGAAAAGTATTAGCCCATCGATAGGAGGAGAAGCCTCCTTTTTATAGGGTGTGCATGGACCCGACGTGGCAACCCATGATCGGAGTAGTGGGCTTAGGCCCCGTTGCTGGGACTGTCATCCTTCGGCCCATCAAGTTGGACCCGAACGAGAGGTTTGCGTAAAGCAAACTGGATAAGGAGCGACTTCCTGTCATTGGTCCACTTGTCGCACTGTGATTGGTTGCAGGCGGATATTTTCTCCTGTGTCAGGCGGCGTCAGACTGTGTCAGTCTGCTCTTGGCAGACTGACTGACGTGACTCTGACACATGGGGAACAGTGTAGCAAGTGGGGCTCAGGGGGGCTGCCCCTCCCCTGCTGGCGCGCCGTTGTGGCGGACCATCGCCTAGTGAGGCGCAAGGTCCTACGTGGGTGGATTGCATTCCACGTGTGATATCTGTGGTCGGGACTCCACCGAGGATGATGCTCCGCGGAGGTGTATTATGTTTCTTGTACTTAACCATTTCAAATGGTTTCTGCTCGGCGCGTGTATTGATGACAATGTTGTGGGTAGGGTGCGCCTATGCGCTAGGAGTTGGTACCCTAACCTTCATATGCTAAGTTTTCTAAGTGTAAATTTTGGATTCGCAAATTTCACTTTCTTGGACATGTAGTGAACAAAAAGGGTTCTCATGTAAATCCAGCAAACATTGAGGCAATTAAGAATTGGGAAATACCCAGGTCTCCGACGGAAGTGCGACAATTTTTGGGATTAGCTTGTTATTATCGATAATTTATTGAGAATTTCCCTAAGATAGCCCAATCTTTAACCGTTCTAACTCAAAAGGACAAGCAGTTTGAATTGGGAGATAAGCAAGAATCAGCCTCTAAGTTACCGAAGCCGAAGTTGTGCAGCGCTCT
Organism: Ambrosia artemisiifolia; assembly: GCA_032199755.1. Classification (NCBI taxonomy): domain Eukaryota; kingdom Viridiplantae; phylum Streptophyta; class Magnoliopsida; order Asterales; family Asteraceae; genus Ambrosia; species Ambrosia artemisiifolia. The sequence continues at coordinate 44,902,608 of CM063519.1, read as the reverse complement.
GATTCTTTCGCTTCCCGATGGTACCGATGACTTTGTGGTTTACTACGACGCCAGACCAAGGTCTTGGCTGTGTGTTGATGAAAAGGGATAAGGTAATTGCGTATGCGTCTCTTCAGCTCAAGGTTAACGAGATGAATTACACTATGCATGATCTGGATTTAGGAGCAGTGTTCTTTGCACTCAAGATTTGGAGCTTGCAAGACATCTTTGACCAAAAGGATTTGAATATGAGGCAACGAAGATGGGTAGAGCTTCTGAATGATTATGACTAAGAGATCAAGTATCACCCGGGTAAGGCAATTGTTGTAGCGGATGCCCTAAGCCGGAAGGAACGAGTCAAAACCCTACGTGTGCGTGCACTAGGATTGAAAATCCATACCAGTCTCACCGCTCGAATTCGCGAAGCTCAGCAGGAAGCAATCAAGGAAGCCAATCTCGAGAAGGAAGCCCTGCGTGGCATGGTCAAGCTATTGGAACCGAAGTATGATGGAACTTTGTATCTTGGTCTTTATATATATCACTGTAACCTCACGTTGTAACATTTAATATTAAGAGTAATAATATCAATTTATAAACTTATTCAACCATAATACGCTAGCTACAAGCAGGGTATAAAGGTATGGGCACACTGTGCTAATATAAATCACGTACTCAGTAACTCAACACATGACTCAATCAAGTTTATTTGCACAGCGACGGACTCACAAACATGTGTCAACAGTTATCTAAGACAATTCTTGAATACTAAAACCTGAAAAGTTGGTGGTACTCTTCGCATCATGTTCTCCAGCATATACGAGACTTTCTATTTATTGTGATCCTTTATTGATGATAGATCCATTTATTGTGATGCTTTATTGATGACAAATGAATGTTTATCGATGATTATAACACAACCTGACTCTTTATAACTTTCAATCGATAAATATAAGAACACTCTACATTCTACAAAATCCTTTCTTCTTGCACTTTTCACTTTTCATGATTATGTCAATGTACCAACAGAGAAGTGAAATCTTAAGAGTTATTGGTCTAACAACATAGAGCATTATTTTAAATATTTGTAAACCTCATGTATATATTCTACTAAAAACTGGTATTCAGTTTAGAAGTGTTTTATGAAATTGATGTATGTTTGTTTTTATTTTACGTAAAACTTTGAATTACTTAAATGTTTTTAGTTGCTTTGATTTATGAATAAACTCCAGTTTGAACTACTATGCTTTAAATGATGTACTGTAGAGCCTCTCATGATTGGGGTCTTACACAGGGAACCACATCGTTAGTATTATTCCATATTGCAATGTGATCAAGTACGTTATGAGTCTGAGACATATAGAAAACCTCTCTACATATGTCAACATTAGTAGTATTTTCTCCACCTAATTTTGATTACGTGTAATCGAGAAAATACAAGAGTCGCACGGCAAACTGCCTTAAGTTTGTACACACACGAATGAAGAAAATCTATAGCGAGATTTTGAGAGGACGGCAAACTTCTGATACTCGATCAGTCATGTATTTAAGATTTCTCGTTACGTCAAGTCTATCCTCAACCTAAACTGTCAGGAATTCTTTTTGTATTTAGTTGAGGATGCATGGAGCATAAAGATGATATTAGCCTTTGTTTGGAAGGACATCACGTACTATTCAAAAAATTTCTACTACTAAGACTATATGTTTTTGGAAGACGTCAAGTGAGACGAATACGATTTTAAACTTAACATTGAAAAAGTCGTTAAGAAACACATGGGATGTTGTATGGATTTGGGAAAACTTCGGGTTCTTATGACTTAGGATTCATGTTAAATTCAGTTTCCTATATATAACTGCCATGATCGAAAGAATAATCTTTTAAAGATAGACTGTGTTTATTTTTGACGTTTCATTTGCAATTTTCGTGACATTCTATGAGGGTTTTAGTACAACCTATACATCCTTTATTAGTGCTACAACAATAAACTTCTCCTTCTCCATAACAAAGGTATCCTTTAATACAATGTCCCGGCTCGATTGCACTTGTGGGGCCTACAAATCAAAGGTATTGATACTTTTCGTATTATTTTCATTTATTTTAAATAAAAATTAAAGAGTAGATGCATTTTTATTGAGGAAAATCACCAAAATAGCCATTGACTAAAGTGATTTTACCAAAATAGCAACCTCCCATCTCTTGAGAGAGTCCTCACAGGTTCCGAGACCTCTCCAAGATGCTTGACATAAAAAACCAATAAGGAAGTGACACATGTTTAAAATAGGGAAATTGGATTGTATCGCACTCAACTATTTGTTATTGGCCGATAACGCACTGAACTATAAAATTGATCACCAACGCACTGAACTTTAAACCTCTTGGATTGTGTCACACTAAGGCTGTGTTTGACAAGGTCCAAATGGAAGAATCCATATGTGTTAATTGTATTAATTTGTCACTAAGTAATCGTTTTAAACCTCTTTATCACTAAGTAATCGTTTTAGTGGTTCTGGACCTGGTCAAACACAGCCATAGTGTGACACAATCCAAGAGTTTTAAAGTTCAGTGCGTTGGTGATCATTTTTATAGTTCAGTGCGTTATCGGCCAATCCCAAATAGTTGAGTGCGATACAATCCAATTTCCCTTTAAAATATAATAAAAAATAATCACACTTCCACCTCCATTTTTAAAACACCATAACTTTTTTATACGACATTATTTTTTTAAAAAAATTACACCATAAAAGCAAGCTTTTTATCCTCTTTCACTTTCATACTATATTGCTATACTTTTTAAAAAAAAAAATTTTTTTTTGCGGAGTTGATAGTACTTGCGTCTAAATGTAAACAGTTGATATTATTACTTGCGTTTAAACATGTCTAAACCAGAACAAGTCTAGTACTAATATGTGTACTTTTAAAAAAAAAAATTTGCTGGGTTGATAGTACTTACGTCTAAATGTTTAAACACTTGTGTTTAAACATATATGAACCAGAACAAAGCCTAATTGTTATTGTTGTGATAAGTAGACTGGTTTATCGAAAGGGGTGCAGATCTGAGGGTTATTGAAATACTGGCCGGTTACTAACTGTACAAAGGAGATTCTTTTTCTTGGAGAACTGGAAGAAATTTTTGACGCAACACAACCTGCAGGGTTCAAACTTTGCATGGTTCCTCTTATTCTACAGGTTGTACGTTGCATTAATAGCCCAAATTTCCAAGTACATTATCACCCAAACCAGCTATTAATGCATGTGGCTTTGATTTTAGTTACAGTGGTAAGTTTGGTTCATGATCTTGATCGGTCACTACTACATGTTGCGTGTTTTTGTGTTACCCTTGAAACCGTTGGTTAAAATGAAAATAATACAATGTGCATGATTGATAACCTCCAAAATGCTAGAAATTAGCCATGTCAGATTGATAAAACCAGTCTATTTATCACAACAATAACAATTACGCTTGTTTCTGGTTCAGATATGTTTAAACGCAAGTGTTTAAACATTTAGACGCAACTACTATCAACCCGGCAAAAGTTTTTTTTTTAAAGTACAGATATTAATACTAGACTTGTTCTGGTTCAGACATGTTTAAAACGCAAGTAATAATATCAAGTGTTTACATTTAGACGCAAGTACTATCAACCCAACAAAAAAAAATTTATGGAAATGAAAGAGGATGAAAAGCTTTTTTTTATGGTGTAATTTTTTTTTTATAAAATAATGTCGTATAAAAAAGTTATGGCCGTTTTACAAATGGGGGGGGGAGTGTGACTATTTTTTTATTATATTTTAAACATGTGTCACTTCCTTATTGGTTTCTTTTGGGAAGCCTCTTGGAGAGGTTTCGTAACCTGTGAGGACTCTCCAAAGAGATGGGTGGTGGTTATTTTGATAAAACCACTTTAGTCAATAGCTATTTTGGTGATTTTCCCATTTTATTATTCGTAGATTGTTTCAATTAAAGCAGTATCCTTTAACTGTAAAATGTTGCAAAATAAGAGAATCATATACAAATGTTTCTAAGAGTAACAATTGATTTTATAAAGGGAAATTGAAATTAAATAATCTAAATTTTGTCTGGTTGGAAGGCAACAATCCCAATTAAACTTGAGAATCTAACAAGTCTAATTTGTTTTGGTTTTTATTTCATCATACCGAAACTAATTAGGTTTAACCAGTTAATTTTTTGCCGATATGGCATGCCACGAGGCAGATGACTTGTAAAGGATGTTTCTGTTGGCAAAAAATCAGGGCTGACACTTAGTTTTCTGTCTATATGACATGCCACGTGACAGATGACGTGTAAAAAATGTTTCACATGGCAGATGACGTGTAAAAATTAGGGCCCACATTTAGTTTTCTTCCTGCGTGGCATGCCACGTGGCAGATGACATGGCATGCCGTACGCGGAAAACTAACTGGGTAAAACCTAGTTAGTTTTGGTCCAGTATAATTAAAACTAAGATAAATTAGGATGGTTAGATTCCAATGTTTAAATTGAGATTAGTGCCTTACAAGTTACAACCTGATAAAATTTAAATTATTTAATTCTAATTTCCCTTTTATAAAATACATGGCAAAAGTATTGAACTATAAATCAAATGCAGATAATATGTTGGTTGTATATAAACATACTTACAGCGTAGGAATACACATACATGTGTGTACAAATACACACATATAGAGAGTGAGACATATAGAGAGAGAGACAGAAAGAAATTAAAATTAAGAATTAAGAACTTGTTAACTAGGTACCTGTGCCAATAACAACACAAGTAATAATAAGGAAACAAGTAAGCACACACATGTTTTTCATGACAAACTCTTTTAACTTTGAATCATACCAAGAACGAACGAAAAGCACCTTTTATAACAAATTTTGAAAATCAAATTGAATCAACACATCACGAAACGTACGTGAAATTATTAGAAGTAATACATGTGTTCTGTGTGAACTATGATATTTGTTTAATAATCTCTCTCCATTTATATATGCTAGTATGCCAGTATGAAACACGCGCGATGCGCCGACAACGACAATTTGCATTGCGGTATTTACTTCAAATTCGTATAATATTTATTGTAGCATTATTATGGTGGATATACGTTATAAGCGTTACACATGTCTAATAACTAAAAATATTTAACATTTGAATTATAGTACTTCAAGAAACATTTCATAAAATAATGTAACATACGAAAGTAAAACTAAGTATTGATAAACCTAAAAGTTGAAAACTAAAAGCCCAAGCGTGACCAACATGAATCATGAGATCAATTTAGTCACACGCCTTCCAAATCTGCATGATATTATCTATATTGTCTGTCCACCATTCGTCATCAAGAGGGATCCTTGGAATTTCTTGTATTTCATCATCTTTGATTATTACATCATTTGGAATTTCTTGTATTTCTTGTATAGAACAAATTCTTAGTTCCAATCTATTTTTAACATTTTCAGCAGGTACAAATATTTTTATTTTCTTCTTGTTGATTTGCAAAGTGAACATGGTAATTAAAATGAAGAAAAATTATATCATAACTAACTAAATTAAAAGAAAAGTTACTGGAGTGAAAAAAATAAATTACGATACTAAAAATAACACAACTTTTAAAGAAACATATAATATTTGTTGGATCAGTTTCTGTTTAATAGTTTCTTATCAAGAACACTAGTGTTTAGATATATCAAAGTAATAAGCACAGCGGAGTAAGTATCATCTAAACAAAAATTGATTTTGAAATGTTTTCCAAAGAACGAAACACAACGCTTATCCCTACGCGCCACGCAAGTTCCATGCCAGTTATGTACTTCACACGTTAGTAGCTATACTAAGTACACCAAATGATTACTGACACGCACGTGTGTTCATTGATTTCCAGGATCATGGCACACCAAGACGACCCTATCATTCTCTCGGATTCTGAGGAGGAGATTGTACCAGATAGCACTCCAGCCGACGACCTTCAGTAGGGTTATGAGCCCGATTCGAGCGACTCGGACACCGAGGACGATCACATGCAGATTGATCCAGCCGTATTCGATGATGAGGAGGCCGTGCCTGCTGGTGAGGCACAGGAGGAGGATGCACCACCACCGCAGCCAGAGCCCCGGGTGTCGTCCTTTGGACCTTATCGCCCGTGTCCGGGTGGTACTCGTATGATGTACAACCCTCGGAAGTGGGTGCTCCCTCCACCGGCTCCTATCGCTCCAGCTGAGGCTCCTGCCTAGGCTGACCCCGAGCCTCCAGCACTAGTCGATCCCCAGCATCCAGCTCCAGATGACCGAGAGCCACCCAGATGGAAAGTTCTTCGGAGATCTCAGGCTCGTAAGAGGACTTATTTGCCGACTATGGATGGATTCCTAGCCTACTCTGACAAGGATACTGACGAGCATGCTCACTCTACCTTTGAGACTGGTGTTCCATCCCAGCCTCCCTCTGACACACCATTACCCACCGGCTTTGAGCCAACTCTTGTGCACTACGCCATCTACTCTGTGCGGGACGTGGTTGGGCGTCACAACACCGAGATTGGGGTGTTGCGGGGGAGGGTGCGGGAGATTTTGGATGATCTCTATCTGACGGATAGAAGAACATGTGTATTAGAAGAACATGCCTCTCAAAAGAACTACTCGATCGACTTCTAAAGAATAAGCTTTTCCGACCACCCCAGCGGACTTAGCCAAGGTAATCGCAGAGGCTATTGCGCAACATGAAGCGAACTGCGCCGATTCTAGTGGCGGTTCGGGCGCTACTGGCCGACGCAGAACCCAGGAACCTGAGAATGGTAAAGCTTTTGCCTATTCCCTCCTAGTCTTGATCGTTTCTTATGCCGATCCTTTCGTTGACGATCCAATCTTTCTGACGCTGCAGAAGTAGAGAATCCCATACGTGGGTGTTCCTACAATACTTTCATGGCCTGCAAGCCTGGAACTTTCATTTATCAGAAGGAGCGATTGGTATTGTCCGATGGATTGAGAAAACGGAATCTATGCTAGATATCAATGGTTGCTCGGAAGACCAAAAGATCATGTACGTCACTTTTACCTTCCAGGACGAGGCGCTGACATGGTGCAACCTAAAAGTGCAGACCTTGGTTCGTGAAGCTGCCTACAATCTTTCTAGGACTAAGTTGAAGTCGATGTTAATGGACAAGTATTGTCCACGAAGTGAGCTGCAGAAGTCGGAGACCGAGTTCTGGAATTTGTCCATGAATAGGGCGAATATCACTGCTGCTCCAGCTTCCATCCAGCATGTTGTTACCCTTGCTTAAAGCCTTACCGATGAAGCGGTACGCATGGGTTCCTTGACACAAAAGGAATCGAACAAGGGTGAAGGCTCTGGCAACAAGCGTAAGTGGTCCAACTTCAAGAAGGGGAAAGCTGCAGAGGGTAATTCCAACAAGAGACCCGAAACCGTCAAAGCTTTTGTTGCCACCGCTACTGAAACTCGCAAGCCATACAATGGGCCCCACCCACTCTGCAACAAGTGCAATTATCATCATGTGGGGACGTGCGATAGTATAAAATTCGAGAAGTGAAAGCGGATGGGACATCCCATAGTGCAGTGCCAGGCCAAAATAGTTGTGAACTCTGACGGTAAGCCGGGATGTTTTGAGTGTGGGGCTACCGACCATTTCAAGAATGACTTCCCCAAGCTGAAAGGCCAAGCTCGTGGAAGGGCTTTTGTCATGGGTACTGAGGACGCACGCGAGGATCCTAACATAGTCACGGGTACGTTTCTCATAAAAACCATATTACTTTTGTACTATTTGAAACCGGTGCCGATCTAGGTTTTGTGTCAACTGACTTTAAACGGACCCTCGAATTAAAGTCTCATAAGTTGCATGAACATTTCTCTATAGAATTAGCCAATGGTAAGGCAATTAGGTCCGAAGAAGTAGTTAGGAATTGTGCATTGAAGTTGGGAGATCATGAGTTTAGTATCGATCTTCTGCCAATGGAGTTCGGAAGTTTCGACGTTGTGGTTGGCATGGACTGGTTGTCAAAGAACCACGCCGAGGTCATCGGTTTCGCGAAAGTGGTTCGAGTTTCGTTACCCAGTGGAGAGGTTTTATCCACTCAAGGGGAGCGCAGGAAGACCCCGTTGCATTTGGTGTCTTGCATGAAGGCCCAGAAGTGCTTGCGGAACGGTCTCTTTGCATTCTTAGCGCTTGTGAGCGAAAAGAAGCCAGAGGAGAATGAAATCGAATACATCCCTGTCATGAGAGACGTTCCAGAAGTTTTTCCCGAAGATCTGCCCAGATTACCACCCCAAAGGCAAGTCAAGTTTCGTATTGATCTCATTCCCAGAGCTGTTCCCGTAGCCCGTTCACCTTAACGCTTGGCTCCGTCTGAGATGCAAGAGTTGTCCGACCAAATGCAAGGGTTGCTTGACAAAGGATTCATTCGACCAAGCTCCTCGCCCTAGGGCTCTCCAGTTCTCTTTGTTAAATTGAAGACGGATCGTTTCTCATGTATATCGACTACAGAGAGTTGAACAAGCTTACAGTGAAGAGCCCTTACTCTCTTCCCAGAATAGATGATTTGTTCGATCAGTTGCAAGGATCTTGTTTCTACTCGAAGATTGATATTAGACCAGGCTATCACCAGTTACGCATTCACGAAGAGGACATACCTAAGACTGCTTTCAGGAAGCGGTATGGCCATTTCGAGTTTCTGGTTATGCCATTCGGGTTGACAAGCGCACCAGTAGTGTTCATGGATCTAATGAACAAGGTGTGCAAGCCTTTTCTCGACAAGTTCGTGATCGTATTCATTAACAATATTATGATTTACTCACGAGCTCGAGAAGAGCATGAGCAGCATTTGAGGGTGATTCTGAGTCTACTCAAGGAGGAGAAACTGTATCCCAAGTTGTCCAAATGCGAATTCTGTATTCGTGATGTTCGTTTCCTCGGTCACGTGGTGAACGAGAAGGGTATACATGTTGATCCAGCCAAGGTAGTGTCTATCAATGGCTGGCCTAGACCAAGTACCCAACAGAAATTCGTTAGTTTCTAGGGCTACCTGACTACTATCAGTGATTCATCAAGAATTTTTCAAAGATAGCCCAGTCCCTAACTAACAATCTTGACCCAGAAAGACAAGAAATTCAAATGGGGAGATCCACAAGAATCAACTTTTCAGCTTTTGAAGCTCAAGCTATGCAGCGCACCGATTCTCTCACTACCAAAAGGAACGGAAGACTTTGTGGTCTCCTGCAATGTGGTTCACCAAGGTCTCAGTTGTGTCTTAATGTAGAGAGACAAGGTCATATCCTATGCCTCTTGTCAACTTAAGGTGCTTGAACGAAACTACATAACCCATGATCTAGAGTTGGGTGCAGTAGTGTTCGCACTCAACATTTGAAGACACTACCTCTATGGGACTAAGTGTACTGTCTTTACTGACCATAAAATCTTACAGCATATCTTTGACCAGAAGGATCTGAACATGCGTATGAGACGATGGGTTTAGCTACCCAATGATTACGACTGCGAGATTAAGTACCAACCACGAAAGGCAAATGTTGTAGCAGACGCATTAAGCCGAAAGGAACGTGCCAAAACATTTCGTGTTCGTGCGTTGGGCATGACCATTCATACCAATCTCGCTGCTCGTATTCGCCAAGCTCAGCAAGAAGCTCTTAAGGATAGTAATATTGGACAAGAAGCTCTATACAGTCAGGTTAGTTAGCTAGAGACAAAGCCTAACGGGACAAAATATTTCTCTAATAGAATATGCGTTCCATTGTATGGAGGAATGCGTGATTTGGTCCTAGATGAAGCACACAAGTCCAAGTACTCGATACACCCTGGTGCAGATAAGATGTATAAGGACCTCAAACAGTTCTATAGGTGGCCTAACATCAAGGGTTGTATTGCGACCTATGTCAGACGTTGCTTAACGTGTTCCAAGGTCAAGGCAGAGTATCAAAAGCCGTCGGGTATGCTTCACCAACCAAAGATTCCCGTTTGGAAATGGGAGCAAATCTCTATGGACTTCATCACTACGTTGCCAAGGACATCTCGTGGTCATGATACGATTTGGGTAATTGTCGATTGTTTAACAAAGTCTGCACATTTCTTGTCGATCAAGGAAACAGACAAAACATAGAAATAATCTAGATTATACATCAATGAGATTGTATCAAGGCATGGCGTTCCTACTTCCATAATCTCTGATCAAGATAGTCGCTTCACTTCGAGGTTTTGGCAGTCGTTGCAAGAAGCTCTTGGTTCCTGGTTAGACTTGAGCACCGCTTACCATCCTCAGACAAATGGACAATGCGAAAGGACCATCCAGACGCTGGAAGACATGCTCCGAGCGTGTGTAATTGATTTTGGGGAAAATTGGGACACACATCTGACGTTGATAGAATTTTCCTACAATAACAGTTACCATACTAGCATCAAAGCTGCCCCTTTCACAGCCTTATACGGACGCAAGTGTCGATCACCCGTGTGTTGGGCTGAGGTGGGGGACAAGCATTTGACAAGTCCTGAACTCATCTAGGAGATAACTGGCAAGATCTTCCAGATAAGGGACAGATTGAAAGCTGCAAGAGACACGCCGAAGAGTTATGCGGACCAGAGGCGCAAACCCCAAGAGTTTCAAGTGGGTGACATAGTATTGCTGAAAGTATCTCCATGGATAGGAGTTCCCAGGTTTGGTAAACGTGGGAAGCTCAATCCCAGATACATAGGTCCATTTGAGATTCTTGCACGAATTGGACCGGTTGCATACAAACTCAAGCTACCCCAAAACTCAGTGGTGTTCACGACACGTTTCATGTTTCGAACCTCAAGAAGTGTCTTGTCGATAAGCCATTGGTTATCCCTTCAGAGGAAATCCACATCTACAAACAACTCCATTTCATAGAAGACCCACTCGTGATAATAGATTAGAAGGTTCAAAAACTTCGCTGCAGTCCGGTCAAGTTGGACAAGGTACATTGGAATTCCAAGCATGGACCCGAATTCACATGGGAGCGTGAGGATCATATGAAACGCAAGTACCCACATCTTTCCAAAAGATCACCAGTTCGGATGACCCACACCGAAAATTTCACGGACGAAATTCCTCTAATAGGGGGAGAATGTGACACCTGTCAAAATCACAGGTCATATCTGTACACTTAGCTACATGTATATAGTGTGTATAGAGTTACATGTTATCATTTGCTTCATAGTTGGACTATACATGGTTCCAACGAGTCAATACCCATGGCATACAGTCTAACAGTAGATACACTAGTCCTATCTAGTTGAATAACTCATGATAGATTCTAGGGAAACCATGCAATTGAACGAGAATTCCAACTTGTTACCCCGACATGAAAAAAACAAACAATGTTCACCTACATCAATTATCCACATGCATTGTCCAACAAAGGTGATTAAACTTATGTAAGAGAACATTAGTTGCAATGCATATACATATGTCTATCCATAGACAAGTTAATATGTATCAAGATCCAAATTATACACATATGTATACATGTACACAATCACATATGCATGTATATTCACACACACGGCTACCTATATACACACACGAATACATATACATGTTGACTTGCCACAAAAACTATGTTTTCTTTCCACATGCTAGGAGCCACCCTACACAACCAAACACCACCACAACCCAACAACCTCAAAAACCTAAGTGTTTCACCAAGTAGAGACTTTGTTATCCTACACCATGGATCTAGACAACTTTGACTTCCTAATTTGTTCACCAATGATCATAAAAATCGGCCCATGTGTGTCCAAGGCAAGAACATGTGTATCTATGAACCTACAACTAGCTTACACCACCCACCCTACACCAACATACACATACACACCTATATACATCCACACACAACTCCATATTCCATGTCCCTGGGCCTATATACTAAACTAGTAACAACAAAATTCCCATGATCATCCACACTTTGTCACCTTACCAAGATGAGAATGCCCCTAACCCATGTAATATATCGGCCGCCCTCCCCCCTCTACATATCCAAACAAGAGCCAAGTCAACTCATTATACCAACAAAGAAGTTACCTTTACGCACCACATGAAATGAAAGGTTTGATTTACCATTATTGTGAACCAATGAATCCACGGCGTCGCTTCCCACCTTGGCTATAAATAGAGAGTCCTATAGCACTTGGGATCACACGCAAGGTATAATATCCGAACCCTTTTCTTCTTTAAGTATCACTTCGGCTGCATGTAGTGTCCACCCGAACCCACACACACTCGAACACGACCTCATGAACATAATGTGTCGAATAAAAACAATTTAAACACTCGAGTTTTGTGTTAAGAGTTCAATGTTTTAGTTTATGGATACACACATACGTACATTGATAGATAAACCTTGGAGAATATGTATATGGGCATATACGAGCACACACACATACATATAGATGTATGTGTGCATGTATGAGGGCAAGACTCGGCTCAAATATAGTGAATTTCACTTAATTTCACAACATACATCAAAGTTAGAATTATAAACATGTGTTAACAAGCTTAACACAAGAGTTTTCTTGGAAACATATGATATGCGAGTATGTATAAAGGCAAAACACCTAAATGTGTTGTTTTTGTGCACAACTGCCAAAAGATGAGTCCATATGCCACCCTAGACTAACATAACTGAGGCATAAGTAACATTCGGCAACATTTAGTAAGATAAAGCACTTGTTTTACCAAAAACTAGGGCTGTAAACAAACCAAACGAACACGAACAAGGTCTTGTTCGTGTTTGTTTGTTAAGGAAATCACGTGTTCACGAACTGTTCATGAACAATTACCGAATGAGATTTCATGTTTGTGTTTGTATGTTAAAGAAATAATGGTTTCACGAACACTTATCGAACGGGATTTTCTATTCGTGTTCGATGAACATGTTCGCGTTCTTCTGTATTTATTTGTTAAATTTAGGTATCGGGAAAAAGCAAAAACAAACAAACACAAATGAATGTAAACCAACACAGACAAGCATTCATGAACAAAACAGTGGACAAACTAACACATATTAAATTTCGAATAAAATTACCATTTTTATCACATACATCGTCACCAAAATATACTAACCTAATCACCTAAAAATACTTGATATAATCTTGATCACATAATTACCATAACATAATGTCTCATAAAAATATAAAAATATAAAATTATCACATTAAACAAAATCCTTATTTAATCCACCCAAAATAATAATTAATCAAAATAGGTGAATTAATATTAATATGTGATACACTAAAATATATTAAATAATCTACAATGAGAAATTTGAAGTACTTAAATTAAAAATAAAAAGTTAGAAACCTTAATGAACTATCAAACATAAACAAACATAAACGAACACGTTACCAAACGTTCACGAACATAAACGAATGAACGCGACCTCTATTCATATTTGTTTGTTTAACTAAACGACATAACATCTTGTTTGTGTTCGTTCATTTATTAAACGAACGAACACAAACGAACTTCCCGCCGAACAATTCACGAACTGTTTGCCGATCGTTTAGTTTGTTTACAGCCCTACCAAAAATCGACTAAACATAGTCACCTAAGCAACAAAACGAACATTTTTTGACATAGACAGTGTGTGACACACATGGATAGTGGTACAGGTACCCTAGTCCATAGGTGTTACAGTTGGGTGAACAGTTGCATCGTATTTAGGGCCAAACATAGACTTAAGATTGCCTTTAAATGAATTTAGGGATTCCCAGACCAGACACACCGCTTCAGGTTCAATTCAGTACTAGCATCCAGATACCAAGTGAGTATTTCACGGCCCCTTTTTACAGTTTTTACATTTTTTAGGGGAAAAACATGCATACAGTTTTCAGTTACAATCATGACTATTACGTGAACATGAGACATTAAGGTTCAGGATCCATTAAGCCCTTGTCTCATACAACATACCATAACCATTAGATATGGAGTTAGCCTTGAAACACTGGAATAGATCTATTGGGTTGACAACCCCACTCTTGGTCAGTCGCTCTGACCGGATGACAGATATCAAAAGAGTGCTTGTATTTCACATTATTTCATTGTCTTTAGTGGACAATGGGCGAGGTACAACATGTCAAGGTTTGGTTATGGGTTTATGTCAGATCACATATTAATTATTGCCTTAGCTAGGCAATGATTTAGTCGGTTTTGGATTACATATCCATCATACAGAAAACCAGTGAACTCACCAACTTATGTTGACCTATATTTTTACATGCATGTTTTTCAGGAAATTAGCATGGATAATGGAACTCGTGAAGGTCACGTGCGAGCATTTATGGGATACCTCCTTTTGAACCGTTGCGTTGTTGTTTTCATCCTAAACATTTTAATAGAATGGTTTTAAACTTGAACAATCAACGTTATGTTTAACAAATTTGGTTATTTAATGGAAGTTTCTGTTTTATTTTAATTAATGATCGTGTGACCTTTGTTCTTGGAAATCATTCGAAGTTGCACCTTGTGTTTCCGCCTTGGCGGGGTGTGACAAATGGAATGTACCTTATAACAATATTAGTTACATCTTTTAAAATTTTAGCTAAAAAGCAATTCGTTGTAGGTGAAATTTAATATCTTTCAGTTAATTAATAAATATCCATTTCTTTTATATTATTTCAGTTAAACAAGAAATGCAATAGTCACTTATACATAGCACACATTTCCTTGTATATTTCAATCTACACGTCGAAATTGACTAAGATAAACATCGAAACGTCGACAAAAATGAGCAGGTCGTCACCGTATTTTTTAATGTTTATAAAACGCAATACTTTAAATGTTCGGATAGGATAAGATTAAATAAAAGAATTATAATTTTGTAGGGGATGAGTGAAATTTGTAAGGGGGACAGGGCGCCACCCAAATTGGTCACGGGTACCCACTACCAGCACGGTAACACTGCCGCCACTCATGCTGGTCGTGGTCCCGTGAACCGTTTTGCTGTTTCTGTTTATCGTGCTGGTAACCTTTTTTTTGACATAAATGATAATTCAAATACTGTTTTTTATTTTAACCGTTTTTTTATATTGTTTCATTTTGTTAACCGTTTGTTTAATGTTGTTTTAACCGTTTGTTTTAAAGCATAAAAATACATTAAAAATTTCATTAAAAACATAAATAAGAACATTTCATTAAAACATAGAATTAAAACATGTTAATATTAAACATAAAATAAAAATACATTAAAACAAAAAAAAACTTATGGTTGGCGCAACAATTGCCATGCCTTGATATAGTAAAAATTGTTGCCGTATCGAGCCTCGTGATCGACGTCCGGATCGTCCCTCATCGTGTTCTCGTAGGATGGTCCACCTCTCACACTTAATGTTTAGATCGGCCCACTTCAGCTAGATGTCTGCGAGGGTCTTGTCGTTGGTGCCAACATGTTGGTTGAAGTCTCTCAACACGCGCGCCCAGAACCCATCCGGGGGTAAGCCGAGCCCTCCTTCCTCGGGAGTTGTTATATGGCGGGGTCGTTTGCGACATCTTTGTAGCACAACACTAATGCCATCTCTTGTTCCTCGATCCAATGATTCATCTTTGTGGCTGTTTGTTTTTTAAACTGTGGTAAAGTGTGACTTTTAACCCCACGACTTGATCTATTTATATAGAAAATTTTGAACGGTTGAATAATTAAAATTAAAATTTACTAACCGTTTGGTGGGATGGTTATAATACTATGAAATTAAATATTAATAACCAGTTTACAAATTAAACCGTGTGAAATTTAAAAAACAAAAAAACTTTGGATATTTAAATGAAAAAAATTAAAAGAATCAGTGGAGTGTTACCTCAAAAAAGTGTTTCAGTAAAGTAAATCAGTGAAGTGATATGGCAAGGCAGGATTGGTTAAAATCGGTGAATGAAAAAATTTATCCTACAAGCAACCCCCCCCCCCAATTAAAAACTAAAAATGAGGGAATTAAAGTAACTAAATAAGGTACTAAAGTGTAAAAGTGTTTGAATGGTTATTTTACCCCCATTTTAGGGTTGTTAATGAAAATAAAGTTCTTAAACTTTTGGGTATCTTAAACTACTCATCCCTCATGCATTATAATGTAGTATAGACGTGTGTCTGCATTAGAGAGGTATTTGGAGAATTCGACTAGGAACATTTACACTAGTAATCAGATAAGATGTTTAAAAATTACTATTAGATAAAACAATATATTCTAAATTTGTTACACCATTTCTCCTTTAGCCTAACTTTGTTAAAAAAACTTGGTCAACTTTATTTTCTGAATTTACACGTTTACCCCTTTTAGCATACTCAAATTAGATAAAGAGAGAATTAAACAGATTGTCATTTAGTTAGTAGCAAAATTGCACCTTCTATCCTTTATGTTAATTTTTCACTCATTGTGTTCTTTATTTTCGAAGTTTGTTACACCATTTCTCCTTTAGCCTAACTTTGTTAAAAAACTTGGTCAACTTTATTTTTTTAATTTACACTTTTACCACTTTTAGTTTCCCTAAGCCTTAAACTCAAATCAATCAACGAAACTAAGGCACGACATGAAATGAAATCATAGGGCTTCTAAACTACAACAAACACCGATCAAAACCGTGAAGTAAAACGATTGACAAAAAAACATATTTTTTTTATAAAACTCATTTTATATATAAACATACACATATATATAATCGAAGTTAAGCGAATTCACGTCAAACATAACCCGAAAAACATGGAACCTAAATGAAACTTGTTAAAAACTTATATTGAATCCAACCAATTCAAACCGGATCACAAAACGGGTCAAAAATCCAAAACAAACTTTACCCGCGTTAACAAAAAAAAAAGGATATTACACTTCCAAATCACACCCGAACTTGAATCTGGACTAACCCACGTGTTTGCAACTCTAAATCGCACCATACATTCTACTATTAAACGTTAAAGGTTCTAGATCGTCATCCAAATGACCAATTCATTAAACGTTTAAAAACCCACTTGCAAACCGAGCCTCTATGCCATAAATTTAAACCTACTTGTAGTCCCAAAATACTAGATCTTAAGTGTGCACTAGATTGTTATCAACTAGAAACACCTATTTGTTAGGTGTTTTAGTTGATTAATCTATGAAAACTAAAAGAACTAGATGAATATTGTAAGAACCGACACACAAGAAACATAAAGACACGATTCCATTAAAGATTCAGCTTCAAACAACCATGGAAGATACAAGTTCGCACTATATGAAATAAGTTCGCACCTTTAACTTGTGCTCTCAAAGATACATCAAAAACCCTAACCCTAGCTGCACAAATGAGCTGCTATTTATAGGACAAAGCTGAGGACTGCGAACTTAACATTAAGTTCGCAGTCTCTGTCCTTAAGTGCGCAGTCTAGGGTTTGTGCACTACAACTATGCTTTAACTACATATCTAACCCTCCAACTTTAACAAATAACTAAACATGGTTAAACCTGGTAACTGTGGTCTCATTTTAACCCAACAATACTCCCCCTAGACCACAGCTACCAGTGCTACACAATCAATCTATCTCAACATCACTCAACTCCCCCTCTTCTCTTGCTTGCTGTGCCGGGAGTGCCTGAACTATGCTTTCTTCAATGATTGGTTCTTCAGTATGAGGTGCTTCAGCATGTGTTTCTTCAGTGGATGTCACTTCAGAGGGTGGCTCTTGAATAAATAACTCAGCTAGATCTACAGTTGTTTGATCTTGCTGAGTCTCTGGAGCTGTGCTTGGAGAGACTGGTGGTACTTGTGAAGGCTCGGGTTCAAGATCAACTGTTGCTGGAGAAGCTTGTGTTTGAACCTCTGGAGTAGCTTCAGCTTCTGATTTCTTTGCAGCAGCAGCAGCAACAGCAGCAGCTAGCGCTCTGTCATCTTTCGCTTTGTCAGCTGCGTTGATCTTCGCCACCAGATCGATCAGTTCTTGCTTTCGCTTCAGCGCTCTTTCCACAGCCCTTCTAAACAAGACAGCTTCCTCAAACAACACGTTACCAGCACCAACATTTATCTGATTAGCAAAGAGAGTAGTTAAATCAGATGGATTCAAAGCAAACACGTCCACTGGGTCAACTATTCTCAATGCTTCTGTGTCATCTCTCAGTTTAATCACGGCTTCACCGGTTCTGCTGTCATAAAACCACTTTTTAAAGTCTGCCAAAAGTACAGGAAGCTCTGGACGAATGGGAACCCTAGTGACGACATCTGGAGGGTCTATCACATAGGTTATCATTCCCCGTCCGGTTGCAGGATCAAGTCTTTTCTTCGACATCCTTCGCCTCGGCTTTTGTGGCTTCCAGTTCTTAAAGTCACGTGCACATTCATCTTCAATATACACAGACACCATGTCAGCATTGGAACACCCAGAGTGGTTCAGAAAAGGAGTTCTGCACATCTCTCGTATGTCCCATCTTGGAAGGGACTTCAAATTCGGTCTTCCCTTGAAATACTGAATGACGCCTCCCCTTCGCTTCACAAAGAAAAGACGCTTAAACCCATCATATCCCCAGCAGACAACTCTTTCTTGATGAGAAGCACGAGTATGGTGAATGGTCTGGTGCAACGCAGGAATGGTGATTGGTCTTCTTGGAAACCAACTTGCTCTCTCAGGATCCAATACATACCCATCATCCATTTCATACACTGTCTTTTCCCCCGCACCAATTTCTACAAACGTTTCAGGCATCTCGACTTCACTAATCTCATCTACATCACTCTCTTCCTCCTTTCTTTCTTTCTCCTTTTCTTCTTCCATAAATTTTCCGAAATCAAAGACCTCATCAAACGTCAATTTTGGAGCATCGGTACCCTGAGTCTTTAACTCCTGAAGCATATCAAACATCTTCATCTGGACCTCAGTCTGAAACTTAATCAAATAGCGCTGATCTTTGACCACCTTTTCAAGACTTCGGTTCTTATGCTTCAACTTCTTCAGCTTCTTTCTCAACTCCTGATTATTATAGATTTGATTCTTCAGCACACAGATTTCCTTGGCAGCATTCTTTCCCACCTCCTTAGATAACTTCTCATACAATTCCTGATGCACCGGTTTTTGACGAGATGCACCAGGAGCTGACGAGGAAGGTACTGATTTCTTCTTTGTGGGAGGCTTGGGAATAGGAGGTCTAGCTGATGAAGCACCAGGCCTGGCAGTAGAGGGCCCTGGCCTGTCAGTGGAAGGCCCAGGTTGACCCTCCGTACCAAACATAGACTCCAAAATCGCTTCATTTTCCTCATCTTCTTCTGTCATGACCCTTGGTCTTTCAGACTCGGGCAGCTGTTCTCTCCTCCTTCTTCTTTCTGCCTTTGCAATTTCAGCATTCTGTCTGGCAGCCTCAGCTATTTCGAGTTCCTCGGGAGTTAATGATTCTCTCCCTTCCTGTAGTAAACCAGTAGGCCTGTTTCTTTTGGTCGGCCTCTGAGGAACAGGATCAGTTGCTGCTCTTTTACCAACAGATCTTTCACGGGCAACTTCTTCAGCAGTGTGCTGAGGCACTGTAGTAACAGGAACAGTAGGAGCAGGTTCAGTAGAAGCAGGTTCAGTAGGTTCAGGTTCAGTTGCAGCTGGTTGTTGAGTTCTAGCAGTATATTGTCGTCTTCTCTTCATTTCACTGAATAGCTTCATAACAACTGGATAGCGTTGAGCAGAGTACATGCTTTCCAGCATCGGTTCCCAATCAGGTGTGTTGCATTCAGTAAAGAATCGTGCACCCTTGGCAAAACCATATTTATCACCAAGAGGCAGATCCTCATGCTGCGAGTTAATCATCATCTGAACAAACCGCGGATACATCGTCCATTTCTTCTTTGTATCTTGGGCATTCCTCACCATACACTCAAATACCAATCCCGACAGATTAAAAGGCTCATTCTTGCAGATCTTAATCATGGCTGTTGCCCAGTCGGGACTGAGTGCATTATAACCCCCTTTTCGGTGACATAAAGACATCAGGAATACATGACAGATAAGCTTCCAGTCTCTGGTTAAATGACTCTTTTTGATATCACCTCTGGCATCGAAGTCTCCTTTGTATCCAAAGTTTAAGAACTCTTGATGGATCACAGTCTTCGGTAAAGATCTGACAGTTTCTGGTCGATCCTGAAATCTTAGAACATTTCTCACTGTGTCTTCTGTGATGATAACTGCCTTGTTTCTGACTGTGGCTTTAATTCTCTTGACACGTGCCACTGTTTCCACTCTAGCAGATCTCCAGAAGTCTTCAATGTGAGAACTGTAGACTTCAACTTGCTGCTCTACTGCATATCCGATCCTGCTTCTCCTGATCCATGCAACTACGTCCCGAAACTTTGAATCGTCAGTTTCCAGAATTATCGCCTGGTTGTGCATTCCTCTAGGGTCCCATTCCAGAGCCATCTGTTTTGGACACGTGCACGAAAATTAAGTTAGACTTTTGATTTTGAATTGACTAATGACAGACACTTCATTTTCTTTGACGGACGACGTACTTAGACTAGGTTTGGTTTCAAGTTGGTTTTACGTGTGTTATTTGTTTTATGGATTAGATTTTAACGTGTATATGATTTGCTTCGTTTTCCATATTAATAGTCATTTAAGTCCAGTTACGGTTTACAGATGAATCAGTCAAGTTACGTAGCCCAGTCAAATGTCCTGAAAAGTCAAGTCAATGGTCAAAAATTTGGTCCAAAATTAAGTCCACAGATTAAGTTCGCAGTCCAAATCAGGACTGAGCACCAGCTGCTTGGTACGCAGTCACCAGGTCAGGTTGTAACCTAAGTGCGCAGTCTGGTAACTCGGGCATGGTAACGGCTAGGGAAGGGTGATCAGGTCTGCGTACTAGACTAGTACGCAGCCACCTAAACCTTCGTTTAGGATTTCAAGTTCACACTTAAGTTCGCAGTTGGTTAGGGTTTTTTGTTCTTGATTCATATGATGCAAGTGCGCAGTCATATGAAACAAGTGCGCAGATCTTCAAAGAAATAAGTACGCATTTCAGAGAAAACCCCAAATCACAACTGATTTTACTGATCTCAATCCTCAGATCCTGTTAATACAAAGAACTTTGTTAGAATCATATGAAATACCTTTAACAAACACAAATCACGAAAAGAAAATAGATGAAATGGATTAATAGGTGGTTTTCAACGGTGGTACAGTGGTGGTTTGGGAAGAAGGCGACGGCAGTGATGGTGGTGATGAACTTAGGGTTTCAGAATTTTGAATAAAAAGTAAAAAGGAAAAAGTTACTGTGTATTTATAGGGGTTAGGATTTGGGCCGCGTACTTGACATTTAAGTGCGCAGGCCCATGAGCCCAGTCAAGTACGCGAGCCCAGCAGTTCACATCAGCTTTAAGTTCGCAGGCCCAATAACAAAGGAATAAGTATGCAGGCCCAATTACTTAGAAAATGAGCTTTAAACCAAAAATTTTGGGTTTAGAGATCAACCGTTTCTCACCTTTTGCATCAAGATCATACCAGTCATACCTGCCAGACCACGTTTCAACTTTCCTTTGGATAGCTGTAGCTCAAGAAAAACTGTCGGTATACTTGTCCACTTAAATCCATGCCTCTCGTCTTTCAACATACTTTATATGATGATCTTTATCATGTTTTGGTAATATTGACGACGTGTTAATGGACCCCACTTGTGCCAGGTGTAAGCCTACCAATCCTCAAGGTTTATTGAGATATAATGATGAGAGCTTCAGGTCTATGTTTCCATAAGCAGAGAAGATGATCATTATGTCAATCAGATGATGAGAGCTTCAGGTCTATGTTCCCATAACAAAGAAGATGATCATCTGATTGCTTTTTGAGCTATCTATATGTTTGCACGTCACTAACATTGCGTGTCTTTTGTTGCTCATTTTGATTTTAATAGCCCCGCTTTGGTAGCTTGCACTCTTAGGTGTCTTTTGATTGCTTATGCACAAAATTTTCTGTGTCTTTTGATCTCTCAACCTGTGTATGACCGGACTCAGCTTGTGCAAGCCTGAAGCACAGTGGGAATCCAGCACCTCGTGTAGACTTTTAGTTTGTCATCTTTTAGCAGTTTACTCAATTCCAGGCTGAATCTACCGACATGTCGTTGCTTGAAACCACAACGTCCTCTGGGTCCTATTCACATGCTGACAATTATGATTAGTTCCTATCATTTCTTGATTGTTTTTGAAAAAGTTTTTAAAACTTGCAAATTCAGGGATCTACCGGTTTATTTCTCCCCCAAAAATCTTTATTTTATTTTAAAACATAAGATTTTTCTATAATTTATTCACAAAGTAAAGTTTTTTTTTTTTTTTTTTTTTTTTTTTTTTTAAATCATTCAAAGTTGATCATTTCTAACCAAGTCACCAACTGACGAAAACGAGTTTTGTCGAAAGCTTTGGTAAAGATATCTGCCTTTTGATCAGCAGTATCGATAGGCAACACCTGTATGTACCCCTTGTCGTGCGCATCGCGAATTGAATGAATCCGAATTTCAATATGTTTAGTTTTTGAATGATCAATTGGATTCTTCACGATGTCACGACAGGCATCATTATCAATGTAGATAGGGGTTCTCATGATATTCAAACCGTAATCCAACAGCTGATTTTGGATCCACAACACTTGACAGCAACAACTGGATGCGGCTGTGTACTCAGCTTGAGCAGTAGATATCGACACAGTGGTCTGCTTCTTGCTTTGCCATGACACGAGCCGGTTCCCCAGAAATTGACAGCCACCAGAGACAGACTTTCGGTCAATCCTGCAACCTGCATGATCACTATCAGAGTACGCAATTAGGTCAAAATTGTCACTCTTAGGATACCATAAACCAAGTTTTGGTGTTCCTTTGAGGTAGCGGAAGATTCTTTTGACTGCAGTCTCATGAGATTGCTTTGGATTTGACTGAAAGCGAGCACAGCATCCAACTGCCCACATGATGTCCGGCCTGCTGGCTGTAAGATACATCAAGGAGCCAATCATAGAACGGTAAGTGTGCGGGTTCACAGACGGTCCTTCAAGATCTGGTACAAGTGTTGTTTGAGCTGCAAAAGGAGTGTTGGATGGTTTGCAATCCGACAGGTTGTACTTCGCCAGAATGTCTCTTGTGTATTTAGCTTGATGAATGAGAATACCGTCTTCCTTTTGTTGGACTTCAAGACCTAAGAAAAATGATAGTTCACCCATCATGCTCATTTCAAATTGAGACTTCATGATGCTTTCAAATTCCCTGCACAAATTTTCGTCAGTTGAACCAAAGATAATATCATCAACATAAATCTGAACAAGGATAGAATGTTTGTTGACTTCTTTGGTGAACAAGGTCATGTCGATCTTCCCTCTCGTGTATCCATTTTGCAACAGATATGAGGACAAGGTCTCATACCAAGCTCTAGGAGCTTGATGGAGACCATAGAGAGCCTTGTCCAATTTGTAGTATCTGTTTGGATGATGAGGGTCTTCGAATCCGGGCGGTTGGCACACATAGACTTCTTCTTTGATCTTCCCATATAAGAAAGCGCTCTTCACGTCCATCTGAAAGACTTTAAAATTTCGATATGAAGCATATGCCAAGAAGATGCGTATGGCTTCAAGTCGAGCGACTGGAGCGAAGACTTCCTCATAATCAATCCCCTCCTGCTGACGAAATCCTTGAACAACCAGACGAGCTTTGTTCTTGATTACCACGCCACGTTCATCCATCTTGTTGCGAAAAACCCATCTTGTCCCAATAGGATATTTTCCTTCAGGCAGATCAACGAGCTCCCACACTTTGAGCTTTCTGAACTGAAATAGTTCTTCCTGCATGGCCTCAACCCAGCTTGCATCTCTAACTGCATCTTCAATGCTGAAAGGAACGGTTTGAGATAGGAAAGCTGAGAGAGCGGTGTTGAGCTTGTCTGTCTGATTTCTGGTAAGAACACCCTCACTGATTGGTCCAATGACGTTTTCAATTGGATGGTTCTTAGAAGATTTGAATCCCATATTTTCTTCTTCTTGCACTTGAAGAGGAAGGTTCGAAAGATGGTCTCCAGGTGTAGAAGAACTGGATGGATCATTTACAGACTGCTGATTTGATTGTGTTCCTTCAGCATTTGACGTGCTTTCAGGAATGTTAGAGGTTTCAGCAGTGGTATCACCATTATTAAGTTGAGGAACAATAGGATCAGCAACCAGAGGAGAGAAACGGGTGGTAAACGGTGCGACTTCATCATCAGAAGAGTAGAGAATATTTCCAAACGGAGAAGAGCTTGTGGCTTGATTTTCAGGAGCTGGTTCTGCATGAGCTTGCTGTTCAGGAATGACAAAGTGATTGAACACAACATCCACATCAAAGAACCAGTCAGGACCGGTTCCAACGTTGGTAGAGTTGGATTCTTGCCAGTCAACATAAAAGGATTCCAGAACCATCTTGGTACGTTTGTTGTATACTCGATAAGCCTTTTGACTAGACGAGTATCCAACAAAGAAACATTCGTCTCCAACAGCATCAAACTTCATGATATTCTCAAAGTTGTTTAGAAGCGTGCAAGAACATCCAAACGGCCTGAAATAATCAATGAGAGGTTTTCTTTTGAAAAGCAATTCATAAGCTGTTTTCCCACGAGGCTTGACAATCAAGACCCTGTTAAGAACATAACAGGCGGTATTCACAGCTTCTGCCCATAAGATGATCGGTAACTTAGAGTCAATGAGCATGGTTCTGGCAGCTTCAATCAGCGTACGATTCTTCCTTTCAGCCACTCCATTTTGCTGAGGAGTCCTTGTAGCACTATATTGGAGACGAATTCCTTTCCCGCTGCAGAACGTCACGAAAGTTTGGTTCTTGAATTCTGTTCCATGATCACTTCTGATTGACTTTACTTTTAACTTGATTATATTCTCGATCAAAGGAACGAACAGCATCAAGGTCTCAGCAGCTTCACTCTTGAATTCCAAGAAGTACACCCATGTAAAGCGAGAGAAGTCATCTGTAATCACCAAACAGTAAGACTTTTTACCCAAGCTTTTTACACTGATAGGACCAAAAAGATCCATATGTAATAATTGAAGAGGTGAGTCAATTGAGTTCACTGTTTTGGACTTGTGCGATTTCTTATGTTGTTTACCTTTGGCACATGCTAAACATTTTTCAGAAAAAGGGAATTCCTTAGAAGGAAGACCTCTGACTAGATTAAGTTTAGAAAGTTTGTTTATATTTTTAAAGTTAACATGACCTAATCGCCTGTGCCATAACAGTGACTCTGACTCGGATGCCTTTGACAGTAGACAAGTCATTGGTTGTTCAGACTTGGCATCCCTCATGTTTATCACATAAGTATTGTTTTGTCTGGGGGCTTTTAGCATGATCATGTCAGTGGATGGTTTAAATCCTGGCTTTAGGAAGATGCATTCCATGTCGTTAAACAACACTGAGATTCCTTTGTCACAGACTTGTGATACACTCAAAAGATTGTAGCACAGTTCTGGAACATAATTGACGTCCTCAAGTGTTAGCGCGTCAGAGACTACATCTCCTATGCCAACGATCTTTCCACCCTTCTCATTCCCAGCGAACGCTACAAATTCTCCATCGATGAACCGATAGTTCTTGAGGAGTTCTTTCAGTCCTGTCATGTGTCTTGAAGCGCCGCTGTCGACATGCCATAGATATCTCATGAGAGCTATCAGCCATTTTTGTAATTTATTCTGCACATACATAAACAAAAGAGAAACAAAGCTAAACTAAAGAAAATCTATGTACAGTGGTGATTCTGCTTGAAACTTAAGTAACTTTGGGAATCCAAGTTTGTTTAAGTTTTGATCTGTCATGATTTTCTCCCAAAGTTGACTCTTGTTTCTTCCAAATTTGTGTATTTTTAACAAAACTTTTTACGGTTTCTTGAAGATTTCTTAATTGATCCGAAAAAGAGTTTTGTGTTTTGACATCTTTTTGTGATTTAGGTTTTATGTGACAGTTCTTGACCACGTGACCCTCTTTTCCACATCTGAAGCATTTAGAATGCTTAGGCTTGATCTTAGGAGAAGATCTGGATGATGATGGTTGTGATGTTCTTTTCTTGATCTTGTTTGATCTTGAGCTTTCGGTTGAGCTTGATTCTTCCCTGTTGCTACTTGATTCTTCATTGATGTCCAGATTAGTTAAGCTGCAGCTGCTCTCTGTATCACTCAGTGATTCTTCAGAACTTGAGGTACCTGTTTCACTTTGTGATTCTTCAGAACCTGATACATCTGTGGATGAGGGGATAAATTCTGGGATTTCCTCAGTGAGAAATTTCCCAAACCTGTTACGCTTAAGTTCTGGCACAAACACAGATGGTTTGACCACATGATTATCATCAGAGAATGCAGCATTAAGATCAACACACACAGGAATAACATTTTCAACACAAACATTAGATCGTTTGATAGGAGGCTTCCTATCATCGGGAGCCATAGCCCCTTTCAAATCAAGTTTACAGTCATCCAACCTAGTTAAACTATTACAGTCATCCATCCTAGACAAACTATTACAGTCATCCGATTTAGTTAAAGTTTTACATTCATCCAAAATAAAATTGTTTTTCGAATTTTCATTGTTCCAGATAAACCAATTCACTGTTGAGTAATTGGCACCCGGATGTCCTAAACCCACTGTCTGGCCACCACAACACACATCATCCTCCACCTGAGCCTGTTGGGTCACATCTGCATTACTTTTACTTATGTTAGTATTTGACTC
The DNA here is from genome assembly GCA_032199755.1 of Ambrosia artemisiifolia. NCBI lineage: Eukaryota > Viridiplantae > Streptophyta > Magnoliopsida > Asterales > Asteraceae > Ambrosia > Ambrosia artemisiifolia. Next base: position 44,875,934 of record CM063519.1, on the reverse strand, counting down.
AGATTCATCACATTTATTTTCAAAAAGGTCATTTTTTGGATGAGGTGATGGAATGGGTATGTATTCACTTTGGCTCAAGGGTAAGAATAGAGATCTTTCGATTCCATTCTTATCCTTATACCCAATTCCATCCTTTACGAATGATTGTCTTCCACATTCGATTATATCAGCTTGAGCCCGTTTGCTCACATTCCATTTATCCACAACAATTTGAAGACGAGTTGTCTCATTTCTAGATTTCTCTAGTTTTGAGGTTAAATCGTTTATCAGAAAATCTTTCTTAAGCACAAATTCTTTTAAAGTTTGCATTTCAGCTAGAGTTGCATTTAACTTTCGCTGATATGCCCACTCATTTTCTTTCATTTCAGTATTTATTTTACGAATGTCATCCATTTCTCTTAAAACTCGTCTGTTGTGTGATAAACAGTATGCGACAGCTGTAACACACCTAGGTGAGCACAGTTTAGATTTAATTTCTAAAGGAATATTTACCATGTCCCTTTCCTCAGCTTTCTTAGAAGAACCTTTCACCTCCTCAGCGACCTTCTCAGATGAAGTCTTCTCAGCTATCAGCGCCTCCTCTCTCTTCTCATCATTCACCTTCTCATCAGTCAACACACTCTTCAGTCCGGCATACTTCTGCATTTCCCCCTTTAGAACCTCAGCAGACGATCCTTCAACAGAGTTTACACCACTTGAAGATTTGGTGCAGATTGTGGCCATCAGGGCTTTGTTAACTTCAACCTCAGCAGCGGCAGCCTCTTCTCCCCAGTCGAAGTCTTCAACAACCAAGGCCTTTTGTGGCTCCTTATCATTTCCCTCATTGCCATCGGTTATGGCCACCAACCTCTTTGCAGGCTTAATTTCAGCTTGGTTCAGTGTGGGGCATTCGTACTTGAAATGCCCGAGGACCTTGCAGTTGTAGCACCTGATCTTGGACTTATCAAACCCAGCCTTTCCCATACCAACTCTTCTCCCGGTTCTATCTTGAAAACGCTTCACTCGTAAAGTGATCATAGCCATCTGCCATTTCAGATCCATCTCTTCCATGTCATCTGGGTCAACCTGATACATATCCTCTGGGGACATCATCTCATTTTTAATCTCTCCTGTCTTCAACGCTTCAAAACTGCTCATGAAAGAGTTGAACAGTTCCACATGTTCAGCAGCCAGTTTAGCAGCCTGTGGAGTTAGAGTCTTTGCAGCCCTTTCAGGATACATTGGAGCTTTCCCAGAACTTGAACTACCAATCCCTGCAGAATCCACATACGAATGCACCGAACTTGAACTCATATCACCAATTGGGGCCATCAAAGCCAGATTCTTCATAGCACTGCTGGAAGTCAATTTCGGGACAGTCTGATTCATTTCTCTTTTGGTGATGTCCATCTCAAATGATTTCAGAGTGTTAATGAGATCTGCCAAAGTAGACTGAGCATCCAAGTAGTCCTTTTTGATCAACATACATTGGACACTCCACTCCTTTGGGAGAGAATCGAGCAGCTTCTTGATAGAGTTGCGGTTGTTTACAGGAATACCCGCTTTCTTCATCTTGGTCAACAAATTCATGAACATGTCAATGTGTGAAGACAGGCTCTCACCACGAATACTTCCAAACATATCGTACTCCTTTTGAATCATATCTTGTTTGTTTTGCCTCATCTCAGCATTGCCTTCATAATACTCACTCAGAGCAAACCACAGATCGTGCGCTGATCCGTATTCTTCAAACATATTGTAGACATCATTTGACAAAGCCATGGTGAGAGCACCGTAGGCTTTGTGATCTCTCTGCAGCAGTTGTTTGTCGAGATCAGTGTATGTGGTGGGATCAGTGTTGAACACTTCTCCAGCATCAGTGGTTCTGGTGGGAATGTGAGGTCCGAGCTGGACAGAGTTCCATTGGGTGTGATCGTTGACAAAGTAGAAAGCTTTCATTCTGTTCTTCCATGTGCCATAATCTTCCGCGCCCATCAACTTGGGAATACGTGTTATAGTACCGGTTTCAAGTTCAGCTTGCGTTATGGGGTTAACTTGGAATGAGTTGTTACCAGACATGATTTAGAATTGATTTTAGGTTGATTTTAGATTGATTTTAGGGTTGTGATTGACTTGATTAGCAAGTTATAGTCCAAAGTCCTTGAAAAGTTAAAACAGTCCACAAGTACGCAATTAAGTACGCACTTCAGCCTAAGTTCACAGTTTGCACAAGTTCGCAGTCTAAGTTCGCAGTCCTTGGAAACCTGAAACAGATAAACAGCAAAGATAAGTCCCTGATTCTCCCGATAAGTACGCAGTCCCTGTAGCACACACACTTTGGCTTAAGTTCGCAGTTCAGCCAAGTCAGAGCAGCACAAGTACTCAGTCTTGACTGATCAGCCTGCGCACTTGTACAAGTACGCAGACACTTAAACTCTCGTTTAAGATTTAAGTTCGCAGTAACCCTAGCCAAGTGCTCAGAAAATGCACCTTTTCAGTAAGTTCGCACACCAACTAGAGATTTCAGATAAGTATGCAGAAACCCTAGTTGTGGTGCCAGGAGAGAGAAAGCTATAAAGCCTTGTGTAAATTTAAGTGCTCACACAGACACAAGTGCACACACTTTTGAATTAAGTGCGCAGCTGTGGCTGTTAATAAGTGCACACCTTGAAATGTCAAGTATGCAACTTATGAGCTAAGTACTCAACTCTTGAAACAAGTGCTCACAAGTAAGAAACAAGTTCACACTTCTATGAGCTAAGTTCGCAGTCTTGAAGCAAGTACTCAGTTTTTGAGACAAGTACTCACAGGCAAGAAACAAGTACTCAAAATCAAGAAATAAGTTCGCAGATTTTGAACTAAGTTCGCACTTAAGTGCGCAAATACGGCTGTGAAATTTTTTAACTTTCCAAAAACATGTCCAAGAGATTTTCAATTGTTTTGAAGCTCTTGAATGATGTTTCTAATGAAGATAATAACTTTTAAACACCTTAGAAACACTTTTCACGAGATTTTAAGGCAAAATAATGAAAATATTCAAACTTTGATAAACACAAAAATTTTGAAAAACTTGAAAGTAAAAACTAACAAGGAGGGTTTTGATATCTTTAGATAGATACAATCTCGAGCACAGAGGCTCTGATACCAAATTGTAGTCCCAAAATACTAGATCTTAAGTGTGCACTAGATTGTTATCAACTAGAAACACCTATTTGTTAGGTGTTTTAGTTGATTAATCTATGAAAACTAAAAGAACTAGATGAATATTGTAAGAACCGACACACAAGAAACATAAAGACACGATTCCATTAAAGATTCAGCTTCAAACAACCATGGAAGATACAAGTTCGCACTATATGAAATAAGTTCGCACCTTTAACTTGTGCTCTCAAAGATACATCAAAAACCCTAACCCTAGCTGCACAAATGAGCTGCTATTTATAGGACAAAGCTGAGGACTGCGAACTTAACATTAAGTTCGCAGTCTCTGTCCTTAAGTGCGCAGTCTAGGGTTTGTGCACTACAACTATGCTTTAACTACATATCTAACCCTCCAACTTTAACAAATAACTAAACATGGTTAAACCTGGTAACTGTGGTCTCATTTTAACCCAACACTACTATAACAACTTATGCCTTAGGTGACCGTTTTTGTGCAAAACTGTACCATAAACACCCACCAAATCTTTCGCAATTTGAAAAACAAGATCAACCATATGCAATTTTAATCATTCGATTCAGCCTCGAAAACGACCAAGTCAGTCAATCAAAATGGGTTCAAGGGTTAGGGTTCGAAAGGCTTGAATTGGGATGTTGAAACTATAAGTGCTAAAAGTGTAAATTTAGAAAATAAAGTTCACCAACTTATTTAACAAAGTTAGGCTAAAGGTTAGAGGGTGTAGCAAATTTAAAAAATAAAGGATAGAAGGAGTGAAAAAATAATGTAAAAGACAGAGGGTGCAAATTTGCAAATAACTAAAGAATAATCTGTGTAATTCTCTATTAGATAAAATAAAGTGTTTGTGTCTATGAAGTAAATTTTTAAGAAAAATATTAGTGTAAGGAAAAGTGATGGTTATTTAAAAATCATGGGGTGATAAGCATATAAGAGGGGTAACCCTGGTAATTTGCCACTTCTAAGAGATACAAGTCCTTAAAGCTTTATGTACAAACCTGTGAAGTGTGATTTCTTAAAAACTGCTTAACCTAAAAGATATCTCTGCTCACTTTCTAAATTGAAGCTCACAAGAAACCCTAACCCTCTTCTCGCCACCGCTTCCCTCACCCTAGACAATATCATCACCACTTTCAAATAGTCTCACTTTCTATTTAAAGAAACCCTAACGCAGAGCATGAATGCTTTTGAAGCTTTCAAACATGCATGAATGCTTTTGAAGCTTATCAACATGGATATTCATCTGATTCCAAGGTTTGATTACACAGATCTGTAACATTTTTCTTACTCTATTCGGAGATTTCTTACAGATTATGATGGTCAGAATTGTTTTTTGATTTAGTTTTATGTGGATTTGAAGGCATGTACGTACCCATAAGTGACACCAGATACTCTTGAAGAGTCTTCAAACCCAAAGCCTTCGTTTTTAGATTTGCATAGCAATCTTTGATCTTTAATGTTCATCATTAGGTAACAACATTGCTTCAGACGTATTTAATAAAATTTCACCAAACTTCCAAACCCTAACTTTGTTCTATTTTATGTTGATAATTTTCTCTCTTCGGGTTTTTCTTGAGATACTATTCAACGAGACAGTAAGCCTTCAATTTAATAATCCTTTTCAATTTTTTGTTTTATTTCTTTTAAATGTGTTTGATCTTTAAGTTAGTTAGGGCTTGATTTCTCAGCATTTTGTGATTTATATAAATTTTGCTGCAGATTATGTAACTCCATAGTGCAGAATATTAATTTTGCTATAAGTGAAGCCTTGCATGCTAATCTAGAGGTTATCGGAGAAACGAGCTAAGTAAAAAAAAAAACAGAGCCAATAAGATCTTGGGTAATAGTCAATGTTTTTTTTTTTTAATTTACGAAGTTCCAATCTGAAAACGGAGTAAAATAAAGCAGATGAAAAGAATGGCAACATGAGAGATCTTGGGTAACGTTGAGTGTTCTCTAATTTCCTATTTTTTTTTAACTTTTATCCTCTGTTTGGGTGTATATTAATGTTTTTTCTTTTTATGTCCAAGTCTTTGAAATGATTTGAAATGGAGTTAAATGCATGTATTAAATTAATCAGGATTAATTTACGTGAGTATGTTCTTCATTGTGCTAAACTTGGACATTAAAACTTTAACACATAACGCACATTGGTGTGTGTGCATTTTAATAGGACTTAAACTTCTTTCGTTTAAAAACAACAACTTCCTGGTGGAAATGCCAAAGGTGGGTGAAAAGGGAATTAAGTTAGAAAACAATGGGACGCTCTCATGTTTTAAATTTAAAATCTAAAATGATAGTTGCTCAACGTTCTAGATTGAGTATCGAAATGTGGAAGTATCAAGTATCGAATCCAAGGAGACGATTTTTAATAGTCAGCTCCCTAGAAATTACTAAAAGAGTTTTAAAATGAATGAAGAAAAGTAAAAGAGAGAGAGAGGGAGAGAGAGAGAGATATAAACTGTAAGAGAAATCAATAGCAAATCAAAGGTGTTGCTTCGGGATCAGATGTTTCCAGGTATGAACAATAGTAGACTCTTGTTTAAGTGGTGTGTTTAAGTTGCGCACTTTTGATTAACTTTTGAGATGCGCATTACCGCATGCTCTTAGAGGTGGCTGTTATCGCATAACTGTGTAAACGATTTGTGTTATTATGATTTTTATGAGGGTCTCCCAAACCGGCAAGATCACCTCTCAACAATGATGGGAGGATGACCCGAGACTGTGACGTCCCAACCCCGAAGTACCCACCTCCCAATGTTGTGATAAAGACATCTAACGACTCTAAACTTTTATGAATAACTTATCGGTGGCCAGAGCATTACCGAACAAGCTACCACCAAGTATCATAGGGGAGTCGTGGCCAGCCAGCTCACGCTCATCCCCTACTTGAATTAATTAATTTTTCAAATAGTGATTTGCCAATTACTAATTTTGCAGTAATATAGTAATGAAGGAAAATAAAGACCATTTTCTATCCACACGTGTTCACCAAGCCTTGATTTGCGCCAAATCTATCACATAGACATTGAAGCTAAGTCACACAATCAAGTCTTGGCTTCTCACTATGACCAAGTATAAAGACCATACCGACCCTAAGTGAGATTTTGATAGTAGAGGATTAATCAACAATGTGTGTATATTTCGATCCACAAATGGACTAATCACTACTCGTGGAATTAGGTTAGCTTGCTATTGTGCGGGTTGTTACACACCTTGGGTACACTTACAAGTCCATCAACTTCCTATCAAAACACCCACATGACCAAATACTAAGTGATTAATTATTTAATTAATTAAACAAAGTTTAAAGTAGAAAGAATTATTAAGAACACAAAGCACCACTTTGAACAAACGATAAACTATTTATTTCATACCAAGTTCCATCATCACCCTAGCTACACCAAGAGAAATCTAGCCTAGCATGGTTGATACAACAAGCTCACAAGGTTGGTTTTATGTACAAAATATGAGGATGCTTGTATAAATATTTCTAGTGGTTTTGGGTTATTTCGGTTTGTTTCTCTCTCGAATGTCGTGTTTATGGAATGATCCTAGGCTCCAAACGACACTCACAAGTCCCAAAGATAGTTGAAACTTCGTGGAGAAGTGTTGGTTTTTGGTGTAGGATGAGAAGATCAAAGTGTGGAGTGGAGGCCTCTATTTATAGGCAAATTAGCCCCTGCACGCCCATGCTCCTTATTGTGGCATGCCCAGGCTCGACTGATGGTACTGTTTCAGAGTCCTTTCACGCAGAAATTGTTCGTCTTCACAAGTTGCACGGTCGTGCCAAGGGGGTGGCACGCCCGTGCAGGCCAGTATTGTACGAATGCTTGCCAGTCTTGGGGAGCACGTCTTGAATGGCACGGCCGTGCACATGGGTTGGAACGCCCGTGCAACCCTATAAGGTTGACTTTTTACCTTCTGTTGACTTGAAAATGTTGACTTGTTAACCCAGGACAGGTGCACGGCCGTGCACCATAAGCACAGTCGTGCTGCATCTGGCATAGCTTCAAAGTCTTCAATTCCTTGCCTTTTAGTGCCATTTTGTGCCGTTTCACTTCTTTTCACCTTTCGACCTCAAATCCTACAATTATCAAAAAAGAAAGATAAATGAGAATAAAACTAAGATAAAAGTGTGATTTTGGGTGTAAAACGGGTGAAAATATGTGCATAAATCATGTAAATTTCTCGGCACATCACAACACCTCACACTTGAGCTTTTGCTTATCCCCAAGAAAACCGAACCTTAGGCATTTTTTCTGAGATAAAAGCTGTAATTTTTACTCGATGTTTCGATCTCAACTTACCTCCTAAGAGCCTTGCTTAATAAATCATCGGGATTTCGGTCTTGGTTTGTGGTAAGACTACTAAAACACTTCTAAGGTGTCCCAATTTCCATTTGCCTCACTACTCCCGTTCACTCGAGTTTCATTTTGGGGGTGAACACACAAATTCTACCCAATGGAAAACACGAAACATAGGCTTGTATGCGAATCACAACTCCACCACTTTTGTTGAGGCGATGTGTGTGAATCAAAAAGGTCTTTCAAGGGTTAGTTTAGTGAAATGATGAAATATAGGGTCAGAATAGAATCTACCACCATGACTATCTTGGGGTTTGGTGTTTGATGTGATACCCCGCAATTTCAGGTTCCTGATTTAACTGAACTCTAGTTACTTGTACCTAGAATTCTAGCATTCTACTTGATTAGAGTTAAATAGATAAGTTACACGTGCACACACTAGCTGTATATGTATCTACAAGTTATCATCACTTGACAAACATATGAAGTAAACTTATGAAGAATTACAAATATTAATCTATGTGTGTACATGCAAATCAATCTCTTATATTCCTATACGTGCTTGTATGTATATGTATATATATATATATATGAATATACACAATACATACACTAGGCTTTGTCAAGAAAAACTATATTTTGGTTGAACACCTTCTAGAAGCCAACATACATGCATACACAAAAATGCACACACACATGCCTATTCTTAGGACCTTGGATTGGATATGTCACTATCCTAGTCTATTAGCTAACATAAGGAATGTTAGTTAAATCTACACATACATTCATACATAAACGCACACACACATACACTCCTCTTGGAAGTTTCCTTTTTGTCTTTAGTAGCCACCCTAGTTCTCCTAGCTTATAACAAGTGGGAAACAAACATTCCTAATCTACTAGGAATTAGCGGCCTATATATATAGAACATGGGAGAAATTCCTAGATCAATGAAATGTCACCATCCAAGCATGCTTAATACCTAAGCTAGATTAGCTAGATAACTCTTCCATTCTGTTTAAAATTTCGGCCATAGATCCCTAGCACCCAAGAAGCTTCTAAACTAGCAACTAGACCCTATGATCCATCAACATCCAAACAAGTGAGACAAAACATGGCATTGAGCTATCACTATCATATAGAACATTTGTTCTTTCCACCTCATGAGATTTCGGCCTATACTCCCCCTAGGACACTATAGAAACTTCCAAACCAACTACTAGGGAGCTAGGAACTATCACATGAGTACAAGGCATGCCAAGGAAATGTCACAATCAATCTCCTATCCCTCACATATAGCGGCCGAAGTACCCCCTACCACTACCAAAGGTTTTGTAAGTTAGCTTTTGGAATAATGCATGAATACAAGATGGAAACTAATCACACTTACACCTTAATGTACCTCTAATAGACTTCTAGGACTTAATCATGGTTAACCTTGGCCAAGAAGGGAAGGTGAGATGAGTGTGCCAACTCATGGGGAAAACACTAAACAAGTTGCCAACATACAATCACCAAAATGGTATAGAAACCTAAACATGTAGCTAGAAAGGATGGTTGGGACTTGCCATAGAAACCCCTATATAAGGAGATTCCATGAACACTCCATTCTTGCACCACACCTCTCACAATCACCTTCCACTCTCTCTCTAATACCATCGGCCGATAACCTCCCCCTTGGTTAGAATATCGAGCACTAGGAAGCTTCAAGACTACAAGTTTTCCCCTTTACTACTAGCTAGTATCAAGGTAATTTCTAAATCGCTTATTTTTCTTATGTTCCATCGTCCCTTATTGTGAACCCAAGCTTAGACTCTTTGATCACTAGGATCAGCCCCCAACTAGCAATGATAAGTTGATTATTATGCATTTAGTAATCAAGCTTCTATTATGTGCGCATTGTTTCACTTATATGATCAATTATATTATCTAAAGTTAAAGTAATTGATTACACATTACACATGGATTCATGAAACATTTTAGATCAAGCTTCGTATACATAAAAACATGATCTACACAAATTGATGTGGTTCACAAAAGTGGGTGCCGAACTTGTGTGATAAACAAGAACATAGTTTAATATGTCTTAATACTCACAGGGAGATCTTTGTTGGAACGATAGTTACTTTCTCTGCTTTGCTAGATCTCTCGCACAAACACCAGGTGAGTTTCACTACTCTTTTTCTCAAAGCATACGTCTCGGATGAGACAATTTTCTAAACGATTTCATAGTCCGGTTTGGGACTACTTTACACATCCCGGGTTTGGGGTGCAATGATTCACTGGGTGAATCTACTCTCACTAATTCATGCTTATGTCCTTGATGAACTAAACCACATCTATCATCGAAGTCCTTCTAGATACCGAATGAGTTGCCGGATGGCAAGCGGGTTACTAGTTGATAGCGCTATTAGGTCTTACAAACCTCACATCGTGCTGGGAGCATGGGTGTGAACTATAACTTAACAATTATCATTGTTGATAGACAATGATGCAAGGCACTACCCGTATGTGGGAACTCATACATTAGCAGTTCGGTATTACCGGTATTAGTTATCATCAGTGGGCTAGCTACCCATGGCATGTGAATTAGCTGAACACTCAATTTACGTGGTCTGGGAGACCTACGCATTTACTTAAACTTGTGAACTCACCAACTTTATGTTGACACACGATTATTATACCTTTTTTCAGGACATTAGTTCGCAGCACGAGTAGGGCATGCATCATGTAGCATTATTGGGACATGGTCACTTGAAACTATTTAAGTATGTTTAATTTTCTACTACGATTATGGACGCATTGTTATGCGCAAACTATTTGTTTAACCGATTTACTTTGAATTCGCTTCCGCAACTATTTGCATGTTTTGATTATCTATAAAACTTGTTTTTACAATAACGAACTAAAATGGTTTGGGAATTTAGAGTTGTTCGTATGACTTATGGCTATAGGATCCTGGCACGTCACACGCCTCGCGGTGTAGACCCCGCAGTGGAAAGTGAGGGTGTGACATTTGAGGTGTTATCGGAATGTTCTAGATCTTCTAAGTTGGCTTTCATGATCTTTCCTTGGACTTCATAGCTCGACTGTCACCTAATCTCGTGAATCGTCTGGGGCCCGGGCCGCCTAAAAGCCTCCACTAGGTTGGGTCGATCACTTGGTCTTTAGAATGTCTTGCAAAACTTCTCTTTCGAAGCTCTCTCGATTCCTTTAGTTCAGCATCATTGTTCCACACTTTTTACGAGTATAAATAGGTTACACTTGATGTTTTGATGGGTGATTCTTGACAATTGGTAAGCTCTTTTGATGACCCTTCTTTTGTAGCCTTTTCACGATCGAGATCTGAGATTCTTGATGTGCAGCTTATGCTTTTAAGTCCCAAAATTGCCAAAGAGCTTCCTTAACACCTCAACACCTCCCAGGTTTCGTCATGACGGGGCCTGAACGGATGAAAGGAAACTGACAGGCTAAGGCTTAAAATGGGTGGCTAGGGGTGGGGAAAGTATATGAAAGGCCAATGATACAGAATAGGTAAGTCCTAAATTCCTAAATAATTTTCACACTCTCACCTCTAATGTGTTCTTGTAATGCATAAGTCACACAAGTTCTAACCGTGTCATGCTAAACGGGAATACCACTCAAGACAAACGAACGAGCATGTAGAGTATATATGTAATGGTGTGCTCGGTAAGGCTAAAAAACACTCACATGTAGGCGTAAGGGTTAATTTAGGAATCGGGAACACCTTGAAGGCTCTTTTGACCACCAAAACCTCCCTAATCCCCCGCAAGATTGTTGGCTGGACTCAAAGGTTTTGAAAATATAATTGTTTCCAAAAACACTTTTATAAACTTTTCCTTTTTAGTTACGGTTTGCTGACTTCATTGAGGTGTTTTTAAATTTTGCAAACATTTTAGACACCTCACACTTAATTCTTTTACACAATTTTTGATTTAAAATGTGTAATATGTATGTGCAAAGAAAGTAAGTGGGCTAGTCAAAAGGAACAAGTATCTCCCCTTTTTTTCTCTCTAACAGTCTGCGTGCGGTTGATATCCGCAGCTGCATCAACACGAATGTTTCCTTGAGAGAAATCACTTCGCATGAACTACAATGGTTTATTAGTAACGAAAAGAAAAATAAAAATAAAAATAAAAACGAGCTAGTGGGTCATAATGCCGAGAGGGCATACCTGGGTGATAGAAAATACCAAGAGTGAATGACCATACCTGATGGTTATTAGTCAGCTTTTCTACCGTATGCACCAACCTCTCAACTTGTTCTTCTAATCTACTAATCCAGGCTGCCTCCCGGTAGCGCCATGTTTCACGTCTTTGGATGGACAAGACGTGTGGTGCTCAGAATACTTCCCACCCTAACTCCGGGACACTAGTGGTGGTTTTCTTCCGACTGCCTCTTTTTTCTCCAACCACCCTTCTGACGGTTGTCCCAGTACTCGTCGATCCACTTAGTGTTGTCAAGCCCGACTGCGGATTCTTTTGGTGGTGTCACTTCCGCACCTTTGGCGGGAGGCATTGCTGGGGCGGTAGCTAAGAACGGTCGACCAAGAATAATAGGAACATTACTCTTACCCATGTTGAGGATGAAAAGTCGACGAGGAATACGAATTTTCCTACCTTGTTAAGCAGGTTCTCGACAATCCTCTCGGTTTTCTTATAACATCCGCCAACTCGATCGTAGGTATCAAAGGTCGTGGGTCGCCCAAGTTGAGTTGCTTGTAGATATAAGTGGGCATAATATTCATACTTGCACCAAGATCAGCTAAGGTATAAATCGTCAGGAAGTTACCTGTAGAGCAAGGTAGAGAAAACTTCCCTGGATCAGTGCATTAGCCTTGAGTGCTTCTTTGAGGTTCTTTTTGTTGCTCAAGAAGTCCATCAAAAGTTTTGCATACTTAGGCATTTGTTGGAAGACTTCTATGAAGGGTAAGTTGACGTGGAGTTCGGTGAACTTCTGATATTGCTCGTCCATCTGCTGTCTCATCAATTGACCGGGATAAGGTATGTTGGGCCGATATTCTCTCCGTACCATTTTTGACGGTGATTCCTATAGTGGAGAAACTGGAGGATTCTGGTTGGTTACGGGGCCTTCATTAACCGGCATTGGTGAACTGGCGGTCGAGTTTTCTGGTGCGACAATATTGGGAATGGTTATAGTTGGAGTGGGCTCAATTTTGGGTGGGTTGGGTGGTGTAACTCCTTCATTACTAGGTATAGATGGTTCGGGATAAACGCGAGTACTACGAAAACTTATGGCACTTACATTGGCCTTGGGGTTGGTTTCAGTGTTGCTTGGAAGACTTCTGACGGGTCTTTCTGTGAGTGACTTGGCCATCACGCCCATTTGTATTTCAAGGTTCCTGATGGTGGACTCGAGTCCTTGAAGCCTCTTGTCGGTGTTAAACTTCTCATCCATTTGGGCTGCTGATCAGGCTTCGAGTTTTGCAAGCTTTTCATCCATGGACGGGTAACCGTTGTTTGAGGGGCATTAATGGTTCTTTTGTTGACTGAAACCGGATGCTTGCATGGTGTTGTTATTGTTTTTCTACCCGATGTTTGGATTATCACGCCAGCCAGGATTATAGGTGTTGCTGTAAGGATTGTTTGGCGGGCGGTTCCTACCAATGAAATCAACTTGTTACACAGTGGCCTGAGGAGGAAGACTCCCGTCTTCCGGCTACAACTCAGCTGTGGTGATGGCGTTAACTTGTGCTTTGCTATGTTGGTTGACACAAGTCGATAACGCCTTGATTTGAGCTTGATAGGGGGCGGTGTTTGATGGCTGGCTTTGAGGGTTATACCACTGATAACTGTTTACTACGATTTCTTCGATGAGATCACAGGCTTTTTGCGGACTCTTGATCCCGAAAATACCTCCTACGGTCGCGTCAAGTGTCTTCCTTGCCTGGTTTGTCGACCCATTGTAGAAGGATGAAACTTGTAACCAGATTTCGAGTCCATGATGGGGGCATTTCCTTAGTATATACTTGAATCTCTCCCAAGCCTCGTAGAGTGACTTTTCGTCTTCTTGAGAAAAGGTGGTGATGTCATTTCTTAGTTTGGCGGTTTTGGCTGGGGGAAAGTATTTAGAGAGAAACTTTTGCGCAAGGTCGGCGTAGGTGGTATTGGAGCCTTCGGGTTGCGAGTTCAGCCATGCTTTGGCATGATCCTTTAGTGAAAAAGGAAACATGCGAAGTCAGATAGCATCAGGAGTGACGTTATGCAACTTGAAAGTATCACAAATTTCGAGGAAATTTGCGATATGAGAATGGGGATCTTCATCAGGTAAACCATGAAAAGTGCAATTTTGTTGTATCATGTGGATAACATGGGACTTAATTTCAAAGTGGTCGGCATCAACGACGGGTCTAGCGATGCTAAGGCCCAAAGCATTGATGGATGGTCTAGCAAAGTCAGAGATGGTTCTATCAACTCGTGCCATTTTTAATTTTTGTTCTTTTCTTCTAGCTCGAAATATCTTTCGGGTTCTTCAAGAACAGGTTTGAGTATGGGTGAGGGACGCAAGTTCATACACTACTCGAGAACCTTTGGGATAAGATTTTTAACAAAAATGTAGTCCCAAAATACTAGATCTTGTTCGTGCAAAAGATTGTTATCAGTTAGAAACACCTATTTGTTAGGTGTTTTAAGTGATTAATCTTGACAAACAAAGAAACTAGATAAAACTATTAAAACCGACACACAAGATAAATAAATTCAAGCTTTCCATTACTGATAAACATCAAAGAACCATGGAATAAAAACACTAAGTACGCACCCTTTACACTTGTGTCAAGAAAGATAACCAAAAACCCTAACCCTAGAGCTGCACACTAGCTTTCTATATATAGGGAAGGCAGATGGGCCTGTGCACTTAGCTAAGTGCGCAGGGTCCGTCTAATTAAGTGCGCAGACTAGGGCTTTGTACAATAACTATGCCATAATTACATATTCAGCCCCTTAACTTACAAACTACATTATAAGCTATCAAAAGTCATTGTTCTGGTAACTGTGGTCTCAAATAAACCCAACAATACTCCCCCTAGACCACAACTACCAGTTCTTCTCAATCAATTGACACGTCAGTTGCCTCCCCTTCTTCTCTTTCTCTTTCTCTCTGTGCCGGGAGTGCTTGAATGAAGGCAGCTGCAACATTTTCTTCACCGTCTGGAGGATCTTGAATAAACATCTCAGCAAGATCTTCTTCGATGGTCTGTGGATCTTGAACAGTTATTGTTGCCAGTTCTTCTTGAGCAGGCGGTTCTGGATCAGAAGTTGCTGGAGGGTCTTGAGTAGACGCTTCAGGAGCAGGTTCAGTTTTAACCTGAGAAGCTTATGCAGCAGCAGCTCTAGCAGCCTTTTCTTTCTGATCTTTTGCCATGTCAGCTGCATTGATTCTATTCACCATGTCCAACAGTTTTTGCTTAAGTTTCATTGAACGATCCACTGCTCTTCTGAATAGCATTGCTTCTTCAAACAGGACATTTCCAGCTCCTACATGAATTTGGTTGGTAAACAGCATATTCAGGTCGGATAAATTAAGAGCAAAGACGTCCACCGGATCAAGAATTCTCATGATATCTGCATCATCCTTTGATTTAATTACTGCTTCACCAGTCAAGCTATCGTAGAACCATTTGTTGAAGTTTTTCAACATAACTGGAAGCTCCTCTTGGATTGGAACCCTAGTGACGACCTTAGGAGGGTCGATCACATAGGTGATCCTACCTTGTCGAGTGGCAGGATCAATCCGTTTCTTCGAGATGCGACGTCTTGGCTTTTGAGGCTTGAACATCTTGAAATCATTTGCACATTCTTGTTCAATCAAACTTGCAACCCTATTTCCATTGGAGCTGTTGGAAGGATTGATGAAGGGAGCTCTGTTTAATTCTCGAATGTCCCAGTGAGGGAGAGATTTCAGATCAGTTTGACCTGTGAAATATTGGATGACTCCCCCTCGACGCTTTATCACGAACATCCTTTTCAAGTCATCATACTTCCACGAAATAATCCTCTCTTGATGTGCTTCCTTTGTGTGGTGTATATTCTGATGGAAAGCAGGGATAGTGATTGGTCTTCTAGGAAACCATGAAGATTTTTCGGGGCTCACCCTATGACCATCTGTTGTTTCATACACAGTGGCTTCTTCCTCCCCAAACTCAACAAATGTTTCTGGCATCTCATCTTCGCTGATCTCATCCACCTCACTCTCTTCGGCAACTCTTTCTCTTTCTTTTTCTTCTTCAAGAAACTTTCCAAAATCGAACAGCTCATCAGACGACATCTTCAGTTAAATATTCTGGTGTTTCTGCAGATCTTGAATCATTTCAAACATCTCACTACAAAAAAATTGTCATATAGTGACATACAAAAAATGCCACAAAATAACAAAAAAGTGTCACTAAAGACCACATTTGAAATGGGCGGCACACAAAATAAGTGTCACTAGAAGTGCTAACACTAAAGCCTTTTAGTTACACTTTTTCAATGTGCCGCACTAAGTTTTAGGCTTTTAGTGGCACTTTTTTTGCCACAATAAGTAATCCTAGTTACATATCCATACTAGCTTTAGTGGCACAAATTTTGTACAAGTAAAACTTCTAGTTGAAATTATGTACCATTTTTAGGGCCATATAATTTTGCCACAAAATCACATTATTTACATGATAAAATATAAAATAAAAGTTCAATAAAATTGTAATGAAGACACCCTAATATTATAACTTCAATAATAAGTTCGATCCAAAACATATGTCAAACATTAGCAAAACATTGCGTAATAAGTAACATGCCAAATGTTTACACCAATCTAAACTTTCTTTTAGGTGAGAATTTCACTATCATAAAACTTGGCTCCAAAGCTTCTCATGATATCTACCATGTCATCAACTATGTAAATAAGCATCAGGCTCTTGCATGAAGAATTTTCAAAGATGTAACTGTACAAGTTCTTGTTTAACTTCCCCAACCTGTAAACAATATGGTTTAGATGGTTAACTCACATGTTCCAACATGATCAATGAACCAATTTATATTCACTAGTTTGATAAATGATTACAACTAGATATTTGTCCCCGCGCTACGCGGCGGGGAGCAATGAATTTTTACGTGCATTGGTGTCATTCACTTCCATAGATTGATATTTAAGATCGTGTCATAGTTGCATGACAGGAATCTTGCCTAACTGTGCATCTTAGTTTTTTGATTTACAAAAAGGCTACAAATAAGTGACCACTGGAAGATTTACAAAAGGGCCTTAGTTTAAAGAAAGAAGGCAGTATTATTGTATTAGTGCAAAAATTGTTACCTTTAGCTGCTCTCTTAGGATGCCTTTGATTTTCAACTTGTTGGCTGCATTCTGCACCTGTCTCTATTCCTGCATAATCATTGCAGTTGTTAGTTTTTTTTTTATTTTTGCTTTTTGCTTAAATTTTTTTCTTACCCTTGTTTGTGTTGTGCACCCTCTTATTGAATAAACCTGTATGGACAGTCAACGAAATACATTGACAATATGAAATGTTATGTTATGTTTAGAGAAAGTTAGATTCTTAATAGCGAACAGAGCGTCGAAAGAATAACACAAAACAAAAATGTTTATGCAAATACAAATACTACTTTATGGAACAACAAAAGAAAAAAATTAATATCAACATGTCATCAAAAATGAAAAGTTGAAAAGCCAGTTGATAAAACAACGCCAACGTGAACCCTCACATTTGACAAAAGGCGCGTAGGGAGAACCCAAATGCCACATAAACTTCTACGTTTGGTTTCTCCGTTCATAGCTCCTACCTTCATGTTTGTAGCTGCAAAATAGAGACAAGGTAGTGCGATTCCCAGGCTTCCATATCTTATAATTTGTCTCCGAGAGCCCTGCAACCTATTTATGGATTAGTTTTGCAGCCGGTATATTGAATAGCCTTTAGCATAAATCAAACAACTAACAGAAGCAACACAACTTGCACAACTAAAGCTACTTGTTAAAATCACTGGCTAAATATATTGTAGCACCCCGACCCATTTAGGGCTGACGTGTCACACAGTAATCAGGGACAAAATTTAATTTAATTAAAACTTAACGTCAAAATTTAAAACCAAATTCCGCACAACGGTCTTAACGTCAAACAAACTAACGTCTTTATTTATTCAATCACTCATTTTAATTAAAAGATTACTATCTTCAAATCTCTATCCTTTTTATAACGCTCTTCACACATTTCCCTTGTTCCCCTGAGTACCTGTATTAAAAATAAGAGAACACAACAAAAAGAAAACGGTTGAGCCAAAAATTGCTCAGTAACGGAGAACACAATAGAAGTAACAATTTAATGATAGAAACGATACTGTACGCTGAACGATCACTAATGAAATAATAACAATATATTTTAGAAATACCCATGTGAGCCAATAACAATAAACACTGAACACTGTGTACATTAGCTGCAGTCCAATGCACCAATATGTAGAGGGGATGTGGGCACTCACACCTATCCCTCTACCACTAACACTAACACTCCTAGGATCGATCCATACGCCTCTTAATAAACAATAAGTGCAATAACATAGCACACACTAACAATATAGAGACGCCGTGGCCTTTCGCACCGCCACAGATGGTGCACGCCATCGGTGCCAATGATGACGCCCTATGTCCCCATAGGTGGGTATGCTCGGGTATTGAGGTCAATGAAATATTACACTCTAGTCAATGAAAAGAAATATCAATACACTAAGGGTCAAAAATATTTAATCAATAGCAAACACTTCATAATTATGGGAACATGCGATGATGAGTGTAAACAAAATCGAACACATCGCATGCATATCAATGACAATAAATTGATACGATATAGGTGACCATGATTTAGGGAGCATGGAAAATCAATGGTTCAAGCATTGGTCACGAATAAATAAAACGAGGATAACGAATAAACAATAATGCGACAAGTAAGGACCACGAAATCCATACACTAGGAAAGCGATGAAAACAATATAACGCTAATAGTAAGAGACCATAGAATCCGTACCTTGATCAACGGCTTCAGTCACTATGCTAGAGCTAAATCTTTCTCAACAATCACAAACCTACGGATATGTTATTGTTTAATTAGATTTGTCTATATTTTATGTCACCGTCATTATAACTTCCCAATATTTATCATGATTTTATAAATTCCAATTTATTTTCGTAAGTCACTATGTTGTCTAGTATGTGGTTGAGGATTAATATTATTATCACTTAGATAAAACTAAATGGAGAATACGTTTTTACGAACAGTAGCAAGATTATTGGATTTTGTTTTACTAAACCATACTTTACACAAGATATAGAAATTATGACATGCTTACCAATAACCTACTTATATAAATTTCTTTATATTTAGTGCATTTAGTATGTGCATGGCATCTAACAGTTAGTTAATACGCACATATATATGTATATATAGTCATCTTCCTCGTTAGAACTTCCGGTGGCCGGAGACTATGGTTATTTAAAGGAATCACAAACAATGAAATTTCGGATTCGTATTAGTACCGTATGATGTCAAGCAAGATGGATCGGCACGATGCGGATCGAGTCAATGAAGGTTGCTTCACGGTTGTGCGTTCGGTGATCGCTGCGGTGTGAATCAGAACTTGAATAGATCAGCTAAACTTCACAAATAGGCGTGAGCGTGATTATGGCGACCAATCTGAAAGCTTCAACTTCTTCGTAAGAACCGTCAAGTCATCCAAGTAGAATACTCTTCCTTGGTGAGTTCGGTGATACGTTTATCAGGACAACGAGTTAAAAGAGGAGATGTAGGTGCAGGTTCTTGAGGGGTTGCGGTTTGAATAGGCATAAAATGAGTCAATTAATAGATAGAGTCAATTGGTTAACTGGGCAATAATACGAAATCCCGAGACTTGCGTTGCTGATTTTTGGGAGTTCCAGGAAAAGGGAAATGATATAAAATCAATCGAATTTGGAAACGAATGTGGCGAGATGATAGCTGTAAATTGAAATCAAATTAATTAATTCTTTTTCCTTTTTTTTTTGTGTGTTACCAGAAAAGGTATTTTGCAAAGTCAAAACATTTACTACTTGATTGTTCATCTTATTTTGAGAAATGGTTATGTTACTATTTATTGTATTTATTTTAATACCCATATTTAAATGTCCAAGTATATATATATGTTATAAAAATTGGTAAAAATTACAAGTACTTCTATATATATATATAAAAGAAAAGACTTTTGCTGACGTGGCGTGCAATGGAGGCCCCAACCTTGTGCCACGTGGCATCATAATGGAGAGTTTTTGGTGTTTTTGAATTGTTTTTTTTTAATTAAATTGAGTTATTTTAGGAAAAAATAATTTAAAAATAAATTTAAAATTTTCTCTCTCATATTTCCTCCCATAACTTTAAACGTTTATATCTTTTATATACGGGATTTTTTAAAGAAAAAAAATTACACCAAATTAACGAGCGTTTTATTATCTTTCCAACGAGTACCATAGTGCTATATAAAAAACGGAGAAAAAATCTACTATTTTTTGTGGGGTTTCGTTCATACAGGAAAACCATGAGAACCATGAGAACCATTGTCAACCATTGATCTTGTGGAATGAATGGTTGAGATCAAAATATTCTTGATTTTGTCTTTTATGAGCCAACTTGGAGGTTTATGTATTTTTTTAATGAGGTAAAGTACAATTAGGGGTATTAGTGACATTTTAATCACACACAAGTTGCACACTCTCTCTCCTCCTTGTTTCTCTCCCTACTAACATCTGATGTCATTATAAATGTGTTTTATTTTTTTAATTTTGTTTACTTTTTTTGAAAAATAATAAGATAAATTTGATGACGATAATTACACTGGTGTAATTTTTTACACCAGTGTAAAATCTGCAAATGTAAACTACCAAACCAAGGCAAAACATACATACATTGTTGTATTACGCTAGTGTAAAAAAATACATAGTGTCATTTACATACATAGTGTCATTTATAACCATGTATTACACCAGTGTAAAATGCCCCCCCCCCCCCCCCCCCCCCACATTAGTGTACAACCAAACCCAAAAATTCATAATTAAGCATAAATCAAAACAAAAAACATGCATACATTGTGTATTACACTAGTGTAAAAAAAATACATAGTGTCATCTATAATAAACATTGTATTACACCAGTGTAAAAATGCCCACAAAAAACACATCAAACACAAAAAAAATGGTATTAACATCAGTGTACAAACAACCCAAAAAATAAACAAAAACCTGTTTTCAGATCTGTTCGTTTCTCTTCGATCTTCTCCTTCGTTCGTCTTCTTTGCCTACAATGACACATAAAAAAGAAATCGCAAAACAAATCCGTCGATCAGCTCAAGTTCCTTACTGACGCAAAACAGATCCACCACCATCAGTTCCACCGTCACACCTCTACAAAACACCGGACCACCACCTGAAACCTCAAACCTCTGCAAAAACACTATCGGACCCCCACCGCTGCAAAACAAACCCAAAACAACCTCTGAAAACCACCTTCTTCAGCACCACCGCCGTCCCCCCTGCACACCACCGTCTCCGCCACCATTCACCCCTCCCCTCCGCCCCCCTACCGCCCCACCAACAACCACTCCCTCCGCCTCCCACACCTTCTCCAGATCTGTTTCAGATCTGCAAAAAAAAAAAAACAATAATAATAATAATAATAATAATAATAACAAAGTAACAACCACCAACCATCGACCGCCGCCCAAACACGACCACCGCCCCCATACCACCACCATCCAGCTCCCAAAACCACCCATGCAAAACCCCACCACGAACCACCGCTGAAAACCACCACCACTAACCACCGCTGAAAACCGCCACCACAAACCACCACCCGTCACCATCCAAAACCCAAACACCACCGTCGATGAGAGAGAGAGAGAGGAGTGTGTTTGTGAGAGAGAGTAGAGAGAGAAAGTAGAGAGAGAGTGTGTTCGTGAGAGAGAGAGAGTAGAGAGAGAAAGTAGAGAGAGAGATGAATGTTCTCTGTGTGTGTGTGTTTTTGTTTTGAAAAAAACAAAAAAAATCAGATTTTAATCTGATGACAAGGGGTTGGGGTGGGGTTGGGGTGGGGTTAAATTACTTTGATACCCTTTAATATTAAAATGGTGAGTGGTGTATGTGTCATCATGTTATTGGTCAAGGAGGGTTCTCAAGTTCTCTTAACTTAAGGAGGTTCTCAAATGAACCCAATCCTATATATATATATATATATATATATATATATATATATATATATAGTAGTGTTGGGTCTTATTAAAAAAAATAAAAGATTTTTCTTAAACGTATATATACGTATTTGCCTTTAATTTTAAATCCATAATTTTAGTTTTAAGTTAGTAAATTTTTTTGTGAGTAGAAAAAAATTATTTTGTTTTTTTAGTGAAAAAACGGTGGATATATTTAGCGGCATATAAGTAAAAGCCATAAATGGGTATGTTGCGTAAAAGTGACACACTAAAGTGCCATTAAAAGATTAGATTTGTGGCATATGTGATATATGCCATTAAAACTATGGGTCAAGCAAATGTAGCATACACAAAGTGCCACTAAAACCCTATATTAGTGGCATAAAGTTAAATGATAATAAAAGCATATGCCACTACAAGCTTAATTTTATGGCATAAATGATAAAATGCCACTAAAACTATGGATCAAGCAAATGTAGCACACGTAAAGTGCCACTAAAGCCCTATATTAGTGACACAAAAGCTAAATGCCATTAAGAGTGTGTGCCACTAAATGACATTTTTTTTTGTAGTGTCTTCATCTGCACCTGGTTCTGAAACTTGATGATGTATCGCTGATCTCTCACAATATTTTCATGATTCTTGTTCTTATGCTTCAGTTTCTTCATCTTTTTCTTGAGTTCTTGATTGTTGTGGATCTGGTTCTTCAATGTGCAGATTTCTTTTGCAGCTATCTTTCCTACCTCTTTCGCCAAAGTCTCATACAGTTCCTCATGCACAGGTTTGCGACGTTGTGCAGCAGAAGCTGAAGAGGATGGTTCGGTTGGTTTCTTTGCAGTGGACGGCCCAGGTTGATCATAACCACCAAGCATTGATTCTAGAGTTTCCTGGTCTTCTCTTTCTTCTTCAGTCACTACAGCAGGGCGCTCATAATCAGGAAGACTTTCTCTCCTTTTTCTCTTTTCTGCCTTGTGAGCTTTAGCGACTGCATGTAATGCTCGTGCCAGTTCGAGTTGTTCCTCTGACTGAGACTCTCTGCTTTCTGTCATCAACTTGGGCTTGCTTTTCATTGATACTTTAGATGGGGCTTCTTCAGTTGCTGGCCTCTTGCCTCTTGCCTTTTCTCTAGCCCCCTCTTCAGCTGACTGTGGAGCAGTTGAGGGAGCAGTCTCAGATGGAACAGATTCGGTTGCAGCTTTCAAACGTGCTTCCTCGGCTTCCCGTTTCTTTTGTTGAAGTTTGGTGTATAGTTCTTTGACTCCAGCATATCTTTGAGCAGGATACATCCATTCAAACATTGGTTCCCAGTCAGGAATGTTGCACTCTAGTAAAAAATCTTCTAGTTCTGGCAAACGTGTACACTTCATCTTTGTTCATAGGCAGATCATCGTGTTGTGCATTTATCATCATCTGCACAAATCTAGGATACATGGCCCACGTTTTTGACTTAGCTTGTGCGTTCTTTATCATGAGATCAAGAATCATCCCGGACACATTGACTGGTTCATTCTTGCAGATCTTTATCATAGCACTTGACCACTCCGGACTGAGGGCATTGTACCCTCCTTTTCTGTGCGAGATAGACATGGTGAATACATGGCAGATAACTCTCCAATCACGTGTTAGTTCACTTTTCTTTACATCACTTCTTGTGTCGAAATCTCCTTTGTATCCGATTTTCTTGAATTCTCGGAGCAGATCTGCTTTGACTAGTTGCTTGAAGCTTCCATGTTGATCTCCCAGCCTTAACACCCTTCTGACTGTGTCTTCTGTGGTGATTACTCGTTTGTTTCGAATAGTTTCATTGATTCTTTTGACACCATCGACGACTTCAACTTTTGTGGATCTCCAAAAATCTTCAATGTGATCAACGTATACAGTCAGATCATGTTCCACTTCGTATCCAACTTTGCTTTGCTTGATCCATGCTACAACGTCTCTAAACTTGTGATCGACGGTTTTGAGATTTATAGCTTGGTTGTGCTTGCCTAGATTATCCCACACAAGTGCCATCTGTTTCAATTCACGTGCACGAAAAGCAAGTTAGAGTTCTGATTTTAAGCAAACAACCAACGACGGATATCTCAGACTTAGACGGACAACGGACTTAGACCATTTTAAGTTCTTGAGTACTTGTGTTTTCGTTAGACAATTCATTATGTTTAATTAAGTTGGTTTATAAGTGTGCAGGTTTTCAATTGACGTCCAAGGTTAAGTGCACAGGAAACAAGTCTAAATACGCAGTCCTAGTCAATAGTCTTAGATAGTCAAGTGCGCAGGTCACATGTGGTTCAGTGGTTTAAGTACACATTCAAGTGCGCAGTTCACCCAGATCATTTGTCTGAGCACTTAGTCAAGTGCGCAGTCTGAGCACTTAGTCAAGTGCGCAGGTCAGTCAATACACGGGCATGGTAACCTTAGTGTCTTGACAGATCAGTCTGCGCACTTAATAAGTGCTCAAACACTTAAACTCACGTTTAAGATTTTAGTGCGCAGGTCAAGTGCGCAAATAACTAGGGTTTCTCAGCTTTGCATCATATGATATAAGTGCGCAAACTATGATACAAGAGCGCAAAATTCAAGAAATAAGTGCGCAGTTGCAGAGAAACCCAAAAGACTGAAACAGTAATCCTTCAGATCTTATTTTTTAAGCCCTGTAATAATAACAATAGCACCGTTAGAACACAATCTACCTTAAAAACAACAAGAATCAAACGAAGAGAAGACGAGTAATGGGTATAAACAGGTGATTAAAGGAGTTTCTTGTTGAAGGTAGGCTGATGACGACGAAGATGAAGTTGGGGTTAAAAGATGGATTAGGATTTTAATTGTGAGATAAATGTTAAAAAATTTTTTACTGTGTATATATATACCCAGGTATGGGCCTGCGCACTTAGCTAAGTGTGCAGGGCCCAATAGTACAAATAAGTGCGCAGGGCCCAAAAACAAGCTAAAACAAGGATCAGGGACTAGGGATTAACCGTTTCTCACCTTCTGCTTCAAGATCATACTAACCATACCTGCCAGATCACATTTCAACTTTCCTTTGGATAGCTGCAGCCTAAGAAAAACTGTCGGTATGTTTATCCACTTAAATCCATGCCTCTCGTCTTTCAATCATACGTTCGGTGATGAGCTTTATCATGTTTTGGTAATATTGACAGAAAGTTAGTGGACCCCACTTGTGCTAGGTGTAAGCCTACCAATCCTCAAGGTTTATTGAGATATAATGATGAGAGCTTCAGGTCTATGTTTCCATAAGCAGAAAGATGATCATTATGTCAATCAGATGATGAGAGCTTCAGGTCTATGTTCCCATAAGCAGAGAAGATGATCATCTGATTGCTTGTTGAGCTATCTATATTTGTTAGCACGTCACTAACATTGCGTGCCTTTTGTTGCTTATTTGTTTGAATAGTCCCGCATTGGTAGCTTGCACACTTAGGTGTCTTTTGATTATATATGCACAAAATTTTCTGTGTCTTTTGATCTCTCAACCTGTGTATGACCGGACTCAGCTTGTGCAGACCTAAAACACAGTGGGAATCCAGCTTTCCGTGTGGATCTGTTCAATTAATCACCTATTAGCAGTTTACTCAATTCCAGACTGAATCTACCGACATGTCGTTGCTTGAAGCCGCAACATCCTCTGGATCCTATTCACATGCTGACATAATATGATTAGTCCCTATCATTTCTTGAATTTTGAAATTTTGCATTAGGGATTGACCGGTTTTACTTTATCCCCCAAAAATTTTGGTTTAACTGAAAACAAGATTTTTCAATATTTTATACACAAAGATTTTTTTTTTTTAAGATTCAACAATCATTCAAAATTGATCATTTCCAGCCATGTTACTAACTGGCGGAAACGGGTTTTGTCAAAGGCTTTTGTAAAGATATCTGCCTTTTGATCAGCAGTATCTATTGGCAACACCTGTATATAGCCTTTATCGTGTGCATCGCGAATGGAATGAATCCGAATTTCTATATGTTTGGTTTTATAATGATCAATTGGATTCTTCACGATGTCACGACAAGCATCATTGTCAATATAAATAGGGGTTCTCATGACATTCAAACCATAGTCCAACAGTTGATTTTGAATCCACAGCACTTGACAACAACAACTGGAGGAAGCTGTGTACTCAGCCTGAGCAGTGGAGATGGACACTGTTGTCTGCTTCTTGCTCTGCCAGGACACAAGCCTATTTCCCGGAAATTGACAGCCACCAGAGACAGATTTTCTGTCAATCCTGCAACCTGCATGATCACTTTCAGAGTACCCAATTAGATCAAAATTATCACTCTTGGGATACCATAAACCGAGTTTTGGTGTTCCTTTGAGGTAGCGGAAGATTCTTTTCACTACAGTTTCATGAGATTGCTTGGGATTTGACTGAAAGCGAGCACAGCACCCAACTGCCCACATAATATCTGGTCTGCTAGCTGTGAGATACATCAAAGATCCAATCATTGAACGATACGTGTGAGGGTTCACTGAAAGGCCTTGAAAATCTGGTACAAGTGTTGTTTCAGCAGCAAAAGGAGTGTTGGACGGCTTGCAGCCAGACAGGTTGTATTTCGCCAGGATGTCTCTTGTATATTTTGCTTGGTGGATGAGAATTCCGTCTTCTTTCTGCGGGACTTCAAGACCTAAGAAAAATGACAATTCTCCCATCATTCTCATTTCAAACTGAGACTTCATAATGCTTTCAAATTCCCTGCACAGATTTTCGTCAGTTGAACCAAAGATAATATCGTCAACGTATATTTGAACTAGAATAGAGTGTTTGTTGACTTCTTTGGTGAACAGATTCATGCCGATCTTCCCTCTTGTGTATCCGTTTTGCAACAGATATGAGGACAAGGTCTCATACCAAGCTCTACGAGCTTGATGAAGACCGTAGAGAGCCTTGTCCAGCTTGTAGTATTTGTTGGGATGATGAGGATCTTCAAAGCCCGGTGGCTGACATACGTAGACTTCTTCCTTGATTTTTCCATATAAGAATGCACTTTTCAACCCCATCTGAAAAACTTTGAAGTTTTTGTATGATGCGTATGCCAAGAAGATACGAATGGCTTCAAGTCGAGGAACTGGTGCAAAGACTTCCTCATAATCAATCCCTTCCTGCTGACGAAACCCTTGAATAACCAGGCGAGCTTTGTTCTTGATCACTAAACCACGTTCATCCATTTTGTTGCGAAAGACCCATCTCGTTCCAATAGGATACTTTCCTTCAGGCAGATCCATGAGCTCCCACACCTTAAGTTTTCTGAATTGAAAGAGTTCTTCCTGCATGGCTTCTACCCAGCTTGCATCTCTGACTGCATCTTCAATGCTGAATGGTACTGTCTGAGACAAGAATGCTGAGAGAGCTGTGTTAAGTTTGTCTGTCTGATTTCTTGTAAGAACACCCTCAATGATAGGTCCGATGACATTTTCAATGGGATGATTCTTTGAAGACTTGTATCCCATGTTCTCCTCTTCTTGTATTTGTGGGGGTAGATTTGATAGATGATCTCCAGGTATTGAGGAGTTGGATGGATCATTTACCGACTGCTGAGTTGACGATGTTCCTTCTAAAATTGGAGTACTTTCAGGAAGCTGAGTAGTTTCAGAAGTTGTATCAGCATTTGTGGGTTGAAGTGGAACAATTGGATCAGCGACAAGAGAAGAAAGACGGGTGGTGAATGGTGCAATGTCATCATCTGAGGAGTAGAGAATATTGCCAAAAGGAGATGAATTTGCTGCTTGATTTTCATGAGTTTGATCCGCAGGTGCTTGATCTTCAGGTACGACAAAGTGATTGAAAACAACATCCACATCAAAAAACCAGTCAGGACCAGCTCCTGTATTAGTGGAGTTAGATTCTTGCCAGTCAACATAGAACGATTCAAGGTACCATCTTGGTTCGCTTGTTGTATACTCGATAAGCCTTTTGACTCGAAGAGTATCCAACGAAGAAGCATTCATCTCCAACTGCATCGAACTTCATTATATTCTCAAAGTTGTTTAGAAGAGTACATGAACAACCGAGTGGCCTGAAGTAGTCGATGAGAGGTTTTCTTTTGAAGAGTAATTCATAAGCAGTTTTCCCAAGCGGCTTGACGATCAAGACTCTGTTAAGAACATAACATGCGGTATTCACAGCTTCTGCCAAGAAAATGATCGGCAACTTTGAGTCAATAAGCATAGTTCTGGCAGCTTCAATCAGTGTGCGATTCTTTCTTTCAGCCACTCCATTTTGTTGAGGAGTCCTTGTAGCACTATATTGAAGATGAATTCCTTTGCCACTGCAGAATGTCATGAAGCTTTGGTTCTTGAATTCTGTTCCTTGATCACTTCTGATAGATTTTACCTTCAACTTGATTATGTTCTCGATAAGAGGAACGAACAGCATCAGAGTCTCAGCAGCTTCACTTTTAAACTCCAAGAAGTACACCCATGTGAAGCGAGAAAAGTCATCTGTAATCACCAAACAGTAAGACTTTTTAGCCAAGCTTTTAACACTAATTGGACCGAAAAGATCCATATGTAGTAATTGAAGGGGAGAGTCAATTGAGTTCACTGTTTTGGACTTGTGCGATTTCTTGTGTTGTTTTCCTTTTGCACATGCTAAACATTTTTCAGAAAAAGGGAATTCCTTGGAAGGAAGACCGCTAACTAGATTTAGTTTAGAAAGTTTATTCATATTTTTAAAGTTCACATGTCCCAATCGCCTATGCCATAACAGTGACTCTGACTCGAATGCCTTTGATAGTAAGCAAGTCATTGGGCATTCAGACTTGGCATCTCTCATGTTTATCACATAAGTATTATTCTGCCTAGGAGCTTTCAACATGATCATGTTGGTGGGTGGTTTGAATCCTGGCTTAAGGAAGATGCACTCCATGTCGTTGAATAACACGGAGATTCCTTTGTCACAAACTTGTGATACGCTCAACAGATTGTAACACAATTCTGGAACATAATTAACATCTTCTGGAGTTAGTGCATCGGAGACCACATCTCCTATGCCAACGATCATTCCACCCTTTTCGTTTCCAGCGAACGCTACGAACTCTCCATCAATGAACCGATAGTTCTTGAGGAGTTCTTTCAGCCCAGTCATATGCCTTGAAGCGCCTATGTCGACATGCCAAAGATATCTCATAAGAGCTATCAACCACTTTTGTAGTTTATTCTGCAAAACAAAACAAAAGAAAAACAAAGATAAACTAAAAAAAAAATCTATGTACACTCATGACTCAGACATTTAATCAAGTAACTTTGGGAATCCAAGTCTGTTTTAGTTTTGATCTATCGTGATTTTCACCCAAAATTGACTCTTGCCTTTTCCAGATTTGTGTATTTTTAACAAAACTTTTTACTGTTTCTTGAAGATTTTTGATCTGATCAGAAAAAGAGTTTTGAGATTTGACTACTTTCTGTGGTTTAGGTTTCAAATGACAATTTTTGACCACGTGTCCCTCATTTCCACATCTGAAGCATTTTGAATGCTTAGGCTTGATCTTAGGTGAAGATCTGGATGATGAGGGTTGTGATGTTCTTTTCTTGAACTTGTCACACCCTCATATTTCCACTGCGGGGTTTTACCGCGAGGCGCATGACAAACCAGGATCCATAGCCATAAGTATCATGAACGACTCTAAATGCCCAAACCATTTAGTTCGTTTCTGATAAAATAGTTTCAAAGTTTAATCAAACAATTTAAAGTAATGCGGAAGCGTAAACAAAATAAACAGTTCACAAAAGTCTGCGCAAAACAACGCGCCCAATACTAAAGTTTAAAAGTATGAAATATTAAATGTTCATAACCCAAGACAAAGAATGATGCATGCCCTAAATCGTGCGCCTTACCTAAGGACCTGCAAAGCATGCTAAAGTGTGTCAACATAAAGTCGGTGAGTTCACAAAGTAAGTAAGCGAGTAAGTAAAAGTGTAGGTTCTCAAAAACCCATAATCAAAAGTACATTGTTAGCCTCCCAGACCATGTAAATAATAGTTAATTCATATGCCAGGGGTAGCTAGCCCAATCATTATAATTAATATCGGCGAATACCGAACTACTAATGAACAAATTCCCATAACCGGGAGAATATTGCCTTACATCATTGCCCATCAGCAATGATAATATGTTTTAAGCTAATAGTTCACACTCGTGCTCCCAGCACGATGTGAGGTTTGTTAAACCTAATAGCGCTATCAACTAGTAACCCGCTTGCCCATCCGGCAATTGATTCGGTATTTTGAAGGACTTAAAAGATATGATTGGTTTAGTTCATCAAGGACATAAACATGAATTAGTAAAAGTAGATTCACCCCGTGAACCATGCACCCCAAAACCCGGGATGTGTAAAAGTAGTCCCAACCCGGACTAGAAAACGTTTACCAAAGTAGTCTCAACCCAAGACGCATGCTTTGAGAAAAAGTAGTGAAACTCACCTTAGGTTGCAAGTGAATAATCCAAATTCCACAAATAGTAAAGTGCTACCGACTCCCTATTACAAATGTCACTAGATGAGTATATGTGCATAACCAACACACCATATAACTCGTTTATCCGAGACTTTTAAAAGTTCAAGTATGTCCTACGTATCCCGTTGGTGATCATAGTGATTATTATCAGTTTAATACATCAAATACATCTCATACAAGTTTCCATACAAGTTCATGTCAATTACATACCATATAAGACTCCAAATAGTCATATAAAGATCCCGTACACAATCTGCGTTTTTAGGGCAGATTGTGCGCTGTGAAAAATGAATTATTTAAAATACTTAACGAATGAATTAAAGTACCAAATATTTACTGAGTATTCATGGGGATTTGGTTGCAAACCCATATTTTTGTTTTCTCTTAAAACCAAACACAAAAATTATTAAAATTCGTACAACACAGCTATGTCCAAACATATTCTTTGTAAATCTCAAGTTACACAGGTCAGTTTAGTAGAAAAATTCCCAAACATTGTGTATTCATCCAAACGGGATGAATCCACTTGGAAAAGCCGAGTTTTTCCAATGTTGACTTACTGTGAAAATTTCATAACTTAATTCTTTGTAAATCTCAAGTTATGACCACTTAAAGTTGACCCAATTTACAAATCCTAAAATCTGATATGCCCTCTAATCAAATAAAATTCTAAAAACGACTCAAACGACGTCCAAATCTGATGGTTTTGCCCATTATGAAAAGCTAACACGATGTACATTACAATCATGCAAAGAAATCATAAGAACAATCAATTTAACATCACAACACAGACCCTACAAAACATCATAACGAATCTGCCAGAAACTGAAACTTGCCTCCCAAGTTATTCACAAACCCTAATTATGCATAAAAATCTCTAATACATGCATAACCCGTATTATCATGATCAAACACATATATTATCATACAAAAACCCTAATTATGATTACTAACAACACTCATCATCATCAAATCATCATGAACATTCAAGAACTCCTACTAACACATATATGCGATTATGTATATGCGATTAGGAGTCTTAGGAGCCTCCCACTTTTTAATCGCCTCAATCTTTGCGGGATCGACATGTATCCCTGCCTCGTTCACCACGTGACCCAAGAATTGGACCTCACGAATCCAGAAGTCACACTTAGAAAATTTTGCATATAGCTTCTCATTTCTTAGAAGTTCCAAGATCAGCCACAGGTGTTGCTCATGCTCTTCCCTGCTCTTGGAATAGATCAAGATGTCATCTATGAACACTATGACAAGTTTGTCTAAATAAGGCTTGCACACACGGTTCATAAGGTCCATGAACACAGCTGGTGTGTTGGTTAGCCCAAATGGCATTACCAAAAATTCATAGTGCCCATAACGAGTTCGATAGGCTGTCTTCGCCACATCCTCCTCTCGGACTCTCAGCTGGTGATACCCTGACCTTAAGTCAATCTTTGAATAGAAACTTGACCCTTGAAGCTGGTCGAATAGGTCGTCATTACGAGGCAAAGGGTAGCGGTTCTTAATTGTCACCTTATTCAACTCTCAAACCAATACACATGCGGAAACTCCCATCCTTCTTCTTAACAAACAATACTGGGGTTCCCCAAGGTGAAGAGCTAGGCCTAATGAAACCCCTACCCAATAGCTCTTGGAGTTGGGTAGATAGTTCTTGGAGTTCGCCTGGTGCTAGGCGGTACGGTGCACGCGCAACTGGGGCCGCTCCTAGTGCAAGATCAATTTGAAATTCCACTTGACGTACAGGTGGAAGTCCAGGTAGTTCCTCCGGGAAGACATCTGGAAAATCCCGAACTACAGGAATGTCCTCAATTTTTGTTTCAACTTCTGCTCGAGTATCAGAAATGTTTGCCAATATGGCTGGGTAGCCCTTCTGAATGCACTTCTGGGCTTTCAAGTAAGAGATGATGCCCACCATGGCACCACCATGATCACCCTGGACAGATAAGAGCTCTCCACTAGGGAGAGGGATACGAACAATCTTCTCCTGACAGAGAATTTCAGCGTGTTGCTTGGACAACCAGTCCATGCCAATCACAAGATCAAAGCTTCCTAGGGTGATAGGTAAGAGGTCGTTGGCAAACGACTGTCCATCTAGTTCGAGCTTAGAGTCACAATGAATGTGGGTTACCTTAACAGGCTTCCCATCAGCTAGTTCTATAGAGTACGGGGTCACAAGAAGTGTAGGAACTATCCCTAGTTGTTTGCTAAGTTTGGATGACACAAAACTATAGTCTGCACCAGTATCATATAAAACAGAAGCGAGAGTGTCGTTTAAGGAACTTGTACCCGTCACAACGTTGTTATCATTCCTCGCTTCCCCAGAGCCAATCACAAACGCCCTTCCACGCGCCCCATAGTTGTTGCCGTTGTTGTTGAAGGGCTTATACCTCACACTATCCCACGTTCTCTTGCTATCACCAAAAGTAGAAGATGAAGCACCATGCTTCGAAAAAGTACCATGCTCAACAGCATCGTCAGTAAGCTTGCGAGCCAGGTGAAAGATTTGTTAGATTCTGGATAGGCGAGCTGTAGTAGCCATGCCACGAACCTGTGGGGCCAACCCCTTTTGGTATGAAGCTCGATCCGTTTGTAAGGTAGGCTAAATATGTTTGAGCATATAGTAGCTAACTCCTGTAGCTTGGTAGTGTAGGCGTCGATATCAGACCCAACCATCATTAGATAACAAATTTCAAAATTTCGTTACGGGGGTTACATTCTCCACCCAAGTATCTGCAACTCATCGAGTATGCATGTAGCATACATTACTCCATCCTGCCTGGGGCAAATGCACATGGTAAAGACTTAAACTATCAAAGCAATCAGATGGTCTCCTTCAGTTCCGTTGGAGTTATCGAGGTTTACAACCAATAAAAGCCTTGAAAATATGATTGCAGGTTGTTGTTGTGACCACTTAAAGTTGACCCAATTTACAAATCCTAAAATCTGATATGCCCTCTAATCAAATAAAATTCCAAAAACGACTCAAACGACGTCCAAATCTGATGGTTTTGCCCATTATGAAAAGCTAACACGATGTACATTACAATCATGCAAAGAAATCATCAAAACAATCAATTTAACATCACAACACAGACCCTACAAAACATCATAACGAATCTGCCAGAAACTGAAACTTGCCTCCCAAGTTATTCACAAACCCTAATTATGCATAAAAATCTCTAATACATGCATAACCCGTATTATCATGATCAAACACATATATTATCATACAAAAACCCTAATTATGATTACTAACAACACTCATCATCATCAAATCATCATGAACATTCAAGAACTCCTACTAACACATATATGCGATTATGTATATGCGATTAGGAGTCTTAGGAGCCTCCCACTTTTTAATCGCCTCAATCTTTGCGGGATCGACATGTATCCCTGCCTTGTTCACCACGTGACCCAAGAATTGGACCTCACGAATCCAGAAGTCACACTTAGAAAATTTTGCATATAGCTTCTCATTTCTTAGAAGTTCCAAGATCAGCCACAGGTGTTGCTCATGCTCTTCCCTGCTCTTGGAATAGATCAAGATGTCATCTATGAACACTATGACAAGTTTGTCTAAATAAGGCTTGCACACACGGTTCATAAGGTCCATGAACACAGCTGGTGTGTTGGTTAGCCCAAATGGCATTACCAAAAATTCATAGTGTCCATAACGAGTTCGATAGGCTGTCTTCGCCACATCCTCCTCTCGGACTCTCAGCTGGTGATACCCTGACCTTAAGTCAATCTTGGAATAGAAACTTGACCCTTGAAGCTGGTCGAATAGGTCGTCAATACGAGGCAAAGGGTAGCGGTTCTTAATTGTCACCTTATTCAACTCTCAAACCAATACACATGCGGAAACTCCCATCCTTCTTCTTAACAAACAATACTGGGGTTCCCCAAGGTGAAGAGCTAGGCCTAATGAAACCCCTACCCAATAGCTCTTGGAGTTGGGTAGATAGTTCTTGGAGTTCGCCTGGTGCTAGGCGGTACGGTGCACGCGCAACTGGGGCCGCTCCTAGTGCAAGATCAATTTGAAATTCCACTTGACGTACAGGTGGAAGTCCAGGTAGTTCCTCCGGGAAGACATCTGGAAAATCCCGAACTACAGGAATGTCCTCAATTTTTGTTTCAACTTCTGCTCGAGTATCAGAAATGTTTGCCAATATGGCTGGGTAGCCCTTCTGAATGCACTTCTGGGCTTTCAAGTAAGAGATGATGCCCACCATGGCACCACCATGATCACCCTGGACAGATAAGAGCTCTCCACTAGGGAGAGGGATACGAACAATCTTCTCCTGACAGAGAATTTCAGCGTGTTGCTTGGACAACCAGTCCATGCCAATCACAAGATCAAAGCTTCCTAGGGTGATAGGTAAGAGGTCGTTGGCAAACGACTGTCCATCTAGTTCGAGCTTAGAGTCACAATGAATGTGGGTTACCTTAACAGGCTTCCCATCAGCTAGTTCTATAGAGTACGGGGTCACAAGAAGTGTAGGAACTATCCCTAGTTGTTTGCTAAGTTTGGATGACACAAAACTATAGTCTGCACCAGTATCATATAAAACAGAAGCGAGAGTGTCGTTTAAGGAACTTGTACCCGTCACAACGTTGTTATCATTCCTCGCTTCCCCAGAGCCAATCACAAACGCCCTTCCACGCGCCCCATAGTTGTTGCCGTTGTTGTTGAAGGGCTTATACCTCACACTATCCCACGTTCTCTTGCTATCACCAAAAGTAGAAGATGAAGCACCATGCTTCGAAAAAGTACCATGCTCAACAGCATCGTCAGTAAGCTTGCGAGCCAGGTGAAAGATTTGTTAGATTCTGGATAGGCGAGCTGTAGTAGCCATGCCACGAACCTGTGGGGCCAACCCCTTTTGGTATGAAGCTCGATCCGTTTGTAAGGTAGGCTAAATATGTTTGAGCATATAGTAGCTAACTCCTGTAGCTTGGTAGTGTAGGCGTCGATATCAGACCCAACCATCATTAGATAACAAATTTCAAAATTTCGTTACGGGGGTTACATTCTCCACCCAAGTATCTGCAACTCATCGAGTATGCATGTAGCATACATTACTCCATCCTGCCTGGGGCAAATGCACATGGTAAAGACTTAAACTATCAAAGCAATCAGATGGT
The DNA here is from genome assembly GCA_032199755.1 of Ambrosia artemisiifolia. Lineage (NCBI taxonomy): Eukaryota > Viridiplantae > Streptophyta > Magnoliopsida > Asterales > Asteraceae > Ambrosia > Ambrosia artemisiifolia. Next base: position 44,840,570 of record CM063519.1, on the reverse strand, counting down.
CTCCTTCAGTTCCGTTGGAGTTATCGAGGTTTACAACCAATAAAAGCCTTGAAAATACGATTGCAGGTTGTTGTTGTGACCACTTAAAGTTGACCCAATTTACAAATCCTAAAATCTGATATGCCCTCTAATCAAATAAAATTCCAAAAACGACTCAAACGACGTCCAAATCTAATGGTTTTGCCCATTATGAAAAGCTAACACGATGTACATTACAATCATGCAAAGAAATCATCAAAACAATCAATTTAACATCACAACACAGACCCTACAAAACATCATAACGAATCTGCCAGAAACTGAAACTTGCCTCCCAAGTTATTCACAAACCCTAATTATGCATAAAAATCTCTAATACATGCATAACCCGTATTATCATGATCAAACACATATATTATCATACAAAAACCCTAATTATGATTACTAACAACACTCATCATCATCAAATCATCATGAACATTCAAGAACTCCTACTAACACATATATGCGATTATGTATATGCGATTAGGAGTCTTAGGAGCCTCCCACTTTTTAATCGCCTCAATCTTTGCGGGATCGACATGTATCCCTGCCTCGTTCACCACGTGACCCAAGAATTGGACCTCACGAATCCAGAAGTCACACTTAGAAAATTTTGCATATAGCTTCTCATTTCTTAGAAGTTCCAAGATCAGCCACAGGTGTTGCTCATGCTCTTCCCTGCTCTTGGAATAGATCAAGATGTCATCTATGAACACTATGACAAGTTTGTCTAAATAAGGCTTGCACACACGGTTCATAAGGTCCATGAACACAGCTGGTGTGTTGGTTAGCCCAAATGGCATTACCAAAAATTCATAGTGTCCATAACGAGTTCGATAGGCTGTCTTCGCCACATCCTCCTCTCGGACTCTCAGCTGGTGATACCCTGACCTTAAGTCAATCTTGGAATAGAAACTTGACCCTTGAAGCTGGTCGAATAGGTCGTCAATACGAGGCAAAGGGTAGCGGTTCTTAATTGTCACCTTATTCAACTCTCAAACCAATACACATGCGGAAACTCCCATCCTTCTTCTTAACAAACAATACTGGGGTTCCCCAAGGTGAAGAGCTAGGCCTAATGAAACCCCTACCCAATAGCTCTTGGAGTTGGGTAGATAGTTCTTGGAGTTCGCCTGGTGCTAGGCGGTACGGTGCACGCGCAACTGGGGCCGCTCCTAGTGCAAGATCAATTTGAAATTCCACTTGACGTACAGGTGGAAGTCCAGGTAGTTCCTCCGGGAAGACATCTGGAAAATCCCGAACTACAGGAATGTCCTCAATTTTTGTTTCAACTTCTGCTCGAGTATCAGAAATGTTTGCCAATATGGCTGGGTAGCCCTTCTGAATGCACTTCTGGGCTTTCAAGTAAGAGATGATGCCCACCATGGCACCACCATGATCACCCTGGACAGATAAGAGCTCTCCACTAGGGAGAGGGATACGAACAATCTTCTCCTGACAGAGAATTTCAGCGTGTTGCTTGGACAATCAGTCCATGCCAATCACAAGATCAAAGCTTCCTAGGGTGATAGGTAAGAGGTCGTTGGCAAACGACTGTCCATCTAGTTCGAGCTTAGAGTCACAATGAATGTGGGTTACCTTAACAGGCTTCCCATCAGCTAGTTCTATAGAGTACGGGGTCACAAGAAGTGTAGGAACTATCCCTAGTTGTTTGCTAAGTTTGGATGACACAAAACTATAGTCTGCACCAGTATCATATAAAACAGAAGCGAGAGTGTCGTTTAAGGAACTTGTACCCATCACAACGTTGTTATCATTCCTCGCTTCCCCAGAGCCAATCACAAACGCCCTTCCACGCGCCCCATAGTTGTTGCCGTTGTTGTTGAAGGGCTTATACCTCACACTATCCCACGTTCTCTTGCTATCACCAAAAGTAGAAGATGAAGCACCATGCTTCGAAAAAGTACCATGCTCAACAGCATCGTCAGTAAGCTTGCGAGCCAGGTGAAAGATTTGTTAGATTCTGGATAGGCGAGCTGTAGTAGCCATGCCACGAACCTGTGGGGCCAACCCCTTTTGGTATGAAGCTCGATCCGTTTGTAAGGTAGGCTAAATATGTTTGAGCATATAGTAGCTAACTCCTGTAGCTTGGTAGTGTAGGCGTCGATATCAGACCCAACCATCTTTAGATAACAAATTTCAAAATTTCGTTACGGGGGTTACATTCTCCACCCAAGTATCTGCAACTCATCGAGTATGCATGTAGCATACATTACTCCATCCTGCCTGGGGCAAATGCACATGGTAAAGACTTAAACTATCAAAGCAATCAGATGGTCTCCTTCAGTTCCGTTGGAGTTATCGAGGTTTACAACCAATAAAAGCCTTGAAAATACGATTGCAGGTTGTTGTTGTTGTGGCATGTGCGTTCAAGGTGTAAGAAAGTTCAAATGTTGGGGTCAGGGGAAATGAATGATTTTGCAAGATGAATCTTTACTAGCTTGGAAGATGAGAGGGCCCCAACCACCCTATCATTGATCATAGGAACTCAGTCTTATCTAAGTTAACAAAGGGAAAGGAAAGAAAAGACAGGTAAGAAAAGGTAAGAGTCAATCGTCGCCACACTCTGTCTAGATAGTAGAGCCTTCATTCTCACTTTCCATGTGTTCGGCCTGCTCGGGTTTTCCTTTCGTCCCTTCTTCGCAGGTATCAGTGTTATATGGACCTCGTAGCGTATAGTCTCCTACTCCGGTTCTGTGTAAGTCAGTTCAGTGGTCAGCTTCACCACTCGTTCCTCCAATCGTGGCTGTCAGTCATTAGTAGGTTTCGTCTTCCCTTGAAACCTTGCACTGCATCGGAGTCTTTACATAACTCCCCAAGAGTGTGTGTAACAAGCCCCGTTCTGAGGTGTTCCCAAGAATCCACTATATACTCACGAGGAACAGTGACACGCATGTCATACATCACTCGCTCGCTCGTACAGGGCGTAAATGTACTAGAGTAAGAATAAAATTCCATATGAGTAACCCAGTCTCGTCTGAGTTTCAACGAGGGTAAGAAAGGTCAAATAAGAAGGAACAGAAACTAATTGTCTCATTGCTCTAAGGATAAGTCTCGGTATTTGGCTTTCTTCGAATATGATTCGGTTTAATGGTACCACGTCATGCGCATCGTGCAGCTTCCTGTGTACGTGCGCCACAACGCTCGCAAGGGATTTCTCCCCTATTCTTTTATCGTTTCCTCATCCATGAGGTTTGTTGGGATACTAATCCCAGTAATGCGCCACCTGGTGTAACCCTTGATTACCACCAGTGACGTGTTTAGAATCAGGTTTAGAACTAGAAGATAACATATCTCCTGAAATCGTGTGTTGTAGATATATGTATCCAAAAGCTAATTGTGAACTTAAGCTGTGAGTGTACTAATACTTATGCTATGATGATTATAGACTAGACTCATCATGCAGTCCTAGTTCACTATAACCAATGGCTCTGATACCAATCTGTCACACCCTCGAATTTCCACTGCGGGGTTTTACCCCGAGGCGCATGACAAACCAGGATCCATAGCCATAAGTATCATGAATGACTCTAAATGCCCAAACCATTTAGTTCGTTTCAGATAAAACAGTTTCAAAGTTTAATCAAACAATTTAAAGTAATGTGGAAGCGTAAACAAAATAAACCGTTCACAAAAGTCTGCGCAAAACAACGTGTCCAATACTAAAGTTTAAAAGTATGAAATATTAAATGTTCATAACCCAAGACACAGAATGATGCATGCCCTAAATCGTGCGCTGTACCTAAGGACCTGCAAAGCATGCTAAAGTGTGTCAACATAAAGTCGGTGAGTTCACAAAGTAAGTAAGCGAGTAAATAAAAGTGTAGGTTCTCAAAAACCAATAATCAAAAGAACAATGTTGGCCTCCCAGACCATGTAAATAATAGCTAATTCATATGCCAGGGGTAGCTAGCCCACTCATGATAACTAATACCGGCGAGTACCGAACTACTAATGAAAAAATTCCCATAACCGGGAGAATATTGCCATACATCATTGCCCATCAGCAATGATAATATGTTTTAAGCTAATAGTTCACACTCGTGCTCCCAGCACGATGTGAGGTTTGTTAAACCTAATAGCGCTATCAACTAGTAACCCGCTTGCCCATCCTTCAATTGATTCGGTATTTTGAAGGACTTAAAAGATATGATTGGTTTAGTTGATCAAGGACATAAACACGAATTAGTAAAAGTAGATTCACCCCGTGAACCATGCACCCCAAAACCCGAGATGTGTAAAAGTAGTCCCAACCCAGACTAGAAAACGTTTACCAAAGTAGTCTCAACCCGAGACGCATGCTTTGAGAAAAAGTAGTGAAACTCACCTTAGGTTGCAAGTGAATAATCCAAATTCCACAAATAGTAAAGTGCTACCGACTCCCTATTACAAATGTCACTAGATGAGTATATGTGCATAACCAACACACCATATAACTCGTTTATCCGAGACTTTTAAAAGTTCAAAACCGTGTAGTGATACCTAATGACTCTACATGCACAAGTATGTCCTACGTATCCCGTTGGTGATCATAGTGATTATTATCAGTTTAATACATCAAATACATCGCATACAAGTTTCTATACAAGTTCATGTCAATTACATACCATATAAGACTCCAAATAGTCATATAAAGATCCCGTACAAAATCTGCGTTTTTAGGGCAGATTGTGCGTTGTGAAAAACGAATTATTTAAAATACTTAACCAATAAATTAAAGTCCCAAATTTTTACTGAGTATTCATGGGGATTTGATTGCAAACCCATATTTTTGTTTTGTCTTAAAACCAAACACAAAAATTATTAAAATTCGTACAACACAGCTATGTCTAGAAAATTTTCACAACAGGTCAGTTTAGTAGAAAAATTCCCAAACATTGTGTATTCATCCAAACGGGATGAATCCACTTGGAAAAGCTGATTTTTTCCAATGTTGACTTACTGAAAAAATTTCATAACTTAATTCTTTGTAAATCTCAAGTTATGACCACTTAAAGTTGACCCAAATTTACAAATCCGAAAATCTGATATGACCTCTAATCAAATAAAATTCCAAAAACGACTCAAACGACGTCCAAATCTGATGGTTTTGCCCATTATGAAAAGCTAAGACCATGTACATTACAATCATGCAAAGAAATCATCAAAACAATCAATTTAACATCGCAACACAGACCCTACAAAACATCATAACGAATCTGCCAGAAACTGAAACTTGCATCCCAAGTTATTCACAAACCCTAATTATGCATAAAAATCTCTAATACATGCATAACCCATATTATCATGATCAAACACATATATTGGCATACAAAAACCCTAATTATGATTACTAACAACAATCATCATCATCAAAAACATGTAAAGATTATACCTTTCAATGCAAGAGTCCTCAAAGCCTAGAGATTACACCCAAACAAGTTTGATGAGACGATTAAGATTGATGTTTGTTGAAAAGTGAGAGTGAGAGGGGGTGGGGGTATTCACGGCGCAAGGGGTAGAGGGGTTAGGGTTTTTTTTTTTGATCTATAATTATAATATAATTTGGCTTGTTGCCCAAGTAATTGGGTATTAGGGCCCTTCTAGTCCATTAACCGGACCCGTTAATCATGTTCTAGTCCAATACCGGGCCCGATGATATTAATCACCCTAAATTGCATAAAAACTATTGTTTTTATTATTTCATAAGATATTAATCATCAAGTGCACGTAATTTGCATGGTTTATGTATTAACCTTCAGTCAAGCGATAATTCACATAAACACGTAATTCACATAAGCATGTACTTCACGTTCATCACGATTCAATTATACATATTATTATTATGTATGCCATATTGTAGATGAAGAAATTTAGCTAAAACGGGATTATATGATGATACAAGTCACAAATCTAGGTGCGGAAACCCTAGAGATGAACAAAATGATAATACACAAATCACAACACGTAAAATACCTTTTCAATCACCATTTCATAGATTACTTGTTCAAAATATTCAATATAATGACCTTACAAGTTAATCTAAATCACTTTAACACGACTTTAATCTAGAGAGAAACCTGACCACAAAACACACACTCTCAATAAGTATTCTAACTTACAAAATGAGCCAAAACTATATATAGTAGCTGCACGTTCGCCCTTTTCCATGGTGCGAATGTGGACTTTGTCCACATTTGCCCACTTCATCAGTACGAACGTGTGTTTCTTCAGACAATATCCTACCTTTGCCCATCTGTCTTCTTCCTTCGCCCTTTATAAATCACATTCGACCATTCAGAATTCACCTTCGCCCCTTCTAACACAAACTAACATATGTTAATGTGACAATCCAAAGCATTAGTCGCAAAACGTGCATCTACAAACTCCCCCTCGACTATTGCTTGGATTGCCTTCTAGCTTCATCCATATCCATATTCATCAACTTGAGTCTCAGCTGCTTCTTTTGCTCTTTAGTCATTTCAGGCTCAAGTTTTCTCTTTGTAGATTGCTTCGGCACATCAGCTACTTTCACCTTTTTGCCCAACTTTTGTTCAAGATTGTTCCCGGAGTTTATATTTTATGCAAAACATACTCCAACAACCAGTTGATACTTTCTCGCCTGTGCTGCTTCATCGGGATCACTGTGAATTGGGTTGTAATAAAGCATGATAATGTCTTCAAATGAACAGTTAATGAGCCACATCGGGTCAAAAACATGTATCTTCTTATACGAATCCTTCCCATCTCTCAACACAATCACTGCTTCTGCAATCCTCCAATCATAATACCAAAAGATGAAATTCTCATTGAAGTGCTGTTGAATCGGCATCAAAGGAATTTTCCTCATCACTTCAGGAGCTTTATAAATCAAAGTCACTTTCTTTTTACCCGTTCTCAAATCAATACTCCTATGAACTTTTCTTCTCGGGTATTGAGGCTTAAAGGTATTCCATTTCGTCTTGCTCTCCCATCTCAACTTATCAGAAAACCATCCTACCACATCATTATTCACCGAAGCTCCACCCATAGGAAATCTGCAAATGTCTCTTACCGCCCAGTACGGTAAAGTTTGAATGTCATAAAATGTAGAAAAATACAAAATCCCTTTTTCCCATTTCACAGCTATGCACTTTAAATATCTAAGATACTTCCAACCAAGAGCTTTGCCTTTGAATCTCTGGTTGTGATATCTATAGAATCCACCTTGCGCTTCCGGCTTTGGCCTTTTGTTATCTTGTTCTTTCAACTTCTGCAACAGAGTCTTCAAATCACTACACTGTTCAGATGGTTTCTGTTTTTCACCACCAAACACCTTCTCTACAAATGCTTTGCTTTTCTCAGCAGCCATTTTCTTTGCTCCGGTTTGTGGTCCTTCAGTAAAATCTGGAAATACATCATTCACATCATTTGTTGTGTAATATTGAGGATATTCTTCCTGTGTAATATCTTCAATCTCCACCTCATCCATCTCTGGAGTTTGTTTATCATCAGAATGATTTCCAATATCGTGTTAAAACATATTAATGTCTGAACGTTTAACTCATATATTTTCGCTCCACGAATAATATAAGTTACGTATATATATTTTGTAGAAATAAATACTTCACGTCGAATATTATTTTCCTACTTCCGAAAATACATATGTATTTACTTATTCATATCAAATTTCCGACAATATGTTTTACTCGAAATTAATCACTATTAATTTCACCATATTTTTATTTGGAAATTTATAAAATAACTTTTGTATTTCCAAAAACCAAGACTTAGTTGTTTTAACCCCAAAATGCTCCAACATTTTTATATTACCATAAATATAAAAATGTTCATTTTTATAAAACTTTACTAAGTCTTTAAAATTACCAATTTTTGTAATAAAAGCCCTAGTTTTTATTTTTTTCCAAGATCTTTGGTAACTTGTATTTTTATAAAACCTAAATTTTATAAAAATAACATTTAATACAAAAATACATTATTTTTGTAAGTCTTGGAAATATTTTCCATAATCCACCATTGGCTATCCAAGTTTACATTTTCAACACCAAACTTCTAAATGTCACATTTTTGGACTTAACTTTCTAAAATGACACTTTTCACCCTTTAACTTTTAAAGCTTCCAAATAACACCCAAAACTTTCAAAAGTTACATTTTCATCCTTGAACTTCCAAAAGTGACAATTTCTTACAAAACTAGTAAGCTTGATTAAATCAACTTTGTCATGGAAGGCTATTATTATGTTCTTACTTTGTCCAAAGTCCATAATAACTTACTTAAGGATAATAATAGGTGTACTTTGTGTATTAAGTCCAATTTGCTCAAAATGTTAACATTATGTTTGTTTCTTATGTTATGTAAACGTTTTATTTCAACATTTTGCACAAGATCAACATGATATTAAGCTTTTGATAATCATTTTAAGATGATCAACATCACTTTCAAGTGTATTCAAGTTACCATAACAATCTATGCTTTGATCAACATTTTAAACATGATTATGTGACTTTTATCAACTTAAAACATCATCATCCATCATCATCAAACCCACGGCTCATTTAACTAGTTTTAAACATCCATTTTAACTTGATAAAACACATCACATCTTATGTTAAAAACCTTGTTAAACACTTATGTACAACTTGCTTCAAAAACATCAAAACATAAACTTTGAAAAGCAAGATTTAGATAAGAATACTTACAACTAGCACAAGGCTAGGGAAGCTAAAAATGCTTGATTTTGATGGGGTTTAGTGTGTTCTTCCTTAGTGGTTAAGCTCCAAGCTTGAAACACACCATGGGGGTTTGGAAGATGGATGTTTTGCGAGTAAATTTGAAGGATTTAGACTTGAAAAAGATGTGTGTGTGTGCCTTGTATACCCACGGCTCAAAGGAAAAAGGAAGAGAAAGCTTTTGATCAATGTGTTAAGTCTTGTGATATTATATAAGGCTTTCATATCTTCCAAGATTGCATACAATCCTACTTAGATATCAATCCCTTAAAGCATGGATTCTTAGTGTACTAGAGATCCTTGGTGGATTGCTTTAAGAGGTGTTTGGCCGTGAGTTTATAAGGCCAAAGAAAGAATTGTATAGATTTTGCAAGGACATGAATCTTCATAATATCACCTCATATCTATCCCATATCTTCCATAGATCACCAATATCTAATGTAATCTCTTATAATATGGAGTTGTACTAGGATAAATCTTGGGTAGATTTGAATGGGGTGTTTGGCCGTGACTTTTAAAAGAAAAGAAAGATATATATAAATCTTAATAGGACATAATATCTCATCCAATCTTCCTAAGATCTCACCATATCCATCTTTGGATTTAAATCCCTTATAATATGGAGATATGGTACTACAAGGATCTTGGGTGGATTTTGATATGGGTGTTGGCCGATTCTTATCACAAGGATTGGAAGATATTATGTAATCTTTCAAGTACCCAAAATATTATGCAAGATATTAGCAAATCCACACCATATCTCTTAGATTTCTATGGATTTTGGTGGATTATTTTATACAAAGAAGATTTTGGACATTAAAACAGCTCTAATAATCCCTTAAACATTGCCTAGTTTAAGTGTTGGTGAGTTATTTAGGCTTTGATTGGGTGAAATTATAATTTACACGCGTATCGGATGCGATACGCGCACTTTATTCGTTACCGGGAGGTTTGTATTTGGAGTTTTCATTTATGGTTTTGGAGTTCCAAAACACATTATATTTCATGAAAATACCCTTTATTTTATATCCTGGGTGTCCGGGATAATTTTTGTTTATTAAATTTTTATTGGGTAATCACCAACGTCCGTTCCAACACAAGTTAATTTGCACGCGATTTCGCCGTGCTTCAAATTAAACACATGCATTCCTATGCATCTTATGGGGAATTTGCTATTCTCTAAGGCTAAATTAATCCAATTAATTTAAATACGCACTTAAACCGTTAATTACATATACTAATTACGTACGGAATCACATCGATTTTTGCCGGATGTTACACTTGAACTCCCGTCTGAGTTGTTAGATTTTCAGCCATATCCAGATCATTACCCGTATTAGACGAAGATGCAACATCTGGATTTAGGTTCAGTGGTGGTTCCTCCGTAGCATGATCTAAGATAGCTTCCCTGAATACATCATCGTCATCTTCCGATTCTGATGAATCAAGAGTATTAGAAGCTTCTTGGAAAACCTCTTCTTCATTAGCAAGAACATTGGTATCATTAGAAGCTGCTGGAGGAGTTACGGTGATCGGACGCACCAACGGTGAGGTCACTGCGTTTTCACAATCGTAATAAAGTCGTAAAACAACCTCTTCAACCAAGCTATCTAGATTGAATGACTCGAAGAAATCTTTATAATCAAACATCCAGCCAGAGCCACTTCCTTGAACATGTTGAGTGTAGCGTTGTAATTCTACATTCGCCCACTCTTCAACCTGTCGAGTTCTTTTGTTGAATACCCTTTTAAGTGGGGTTGCATATCCAACAAAATATCCCTCTTTAGCTTTTGGTCCAAACTTCTCTGTCGGACTTAACATTGTACAAGGTTCCCCAAAAGTTCTAGATACTCTAAATTCGGCTTTCCTCTATTTAACACCTCATAAGAAGTTTTGCCAAACTTCTTCACTGTCAATACACGATTCAATGTATAACAAGCTGCGTAGATGGCTTCATTCCAAAACATCACTATAAGATTCGAATCCGCGAGCATTGTTCGTGTCGTTTCTAGTAGAGTCCTGTTTTTCTGTTCTGCAACATCGTTGTGCTGAGGAGTGTATGGTACACTATACTCGTGATGAATTCCTTTGTCTTCACAGAGTGCATCCATCTGAGAATTCTCGAACTCCGTCCCGTTGTCACTACGAATTCGTTTGATATTTAAGCCGTAGATGTTTTCCAACCGGGTGAACGGAACCTTCAGATTATTAAACATCTCGCTTTTGTGTTGCACGCACGTTTGACCTTCAGTAGTCGTCTGTAACCACAAGACATTAAAGCTCTCCTTAATGAGTCTTACGCTTGACAGGTCCGAAAAGATCCATATGCAAACGTTCAAGTGGTAATTCTACAGAGTTTACTTTCTTCGGTTTGTGGGACTGTTTGTGCTGTTTACCTTTCTTACAACTCACACATTTATCATTCAGATGAAAATGCTTCACATTAACCCCTTCTACAAGCCCGTTCTTCACCAAATGATTCAACTTTCTCAGGTGAATATGTCCCATCATTCTGTGCCACATAATCAATTCTTTTTTCTATAGCTTTGGATAGAAAACACATGACTTGGCCCTGGGTTGTCATAGCCTTACTCATATCAAGAATGTACAAGTTGTTCACTCTTGGTGGTTTTAACATGATCCATTCTTTTGGTATGACAAAACCGGGTTTCAGAATATAGCAAGATTTATCATCAAAGTGAACAGAAAACTGTTTGTCACAAATCTGATTGACACTTAATAGATTATAATCGATTTGCTTCACATAAGATATTCTTTCAAAACTCACAATCCCATTGCCAACACTACATTCCGTTGTTATATAACCTCCTTTGTTTCCTGCAAATGCCACATATCCACCATTTATATTCTTGATGTCAAAAAGCAACGTTAAATCTCCGGTCATGTGCCAGACTGGGCACCTTTATTGATCACCTGACGTTTCCTTTTTTATCAGGATCAACTAGAAATAAAGGATTGTCATTATCAGATTCACTATCTGCATTCCTTGCTTTGTCTTGACCTGGATCTTTGTAGTTTAGATTGATCAAGTGTCCAAACAAATTCTTGAATAGAGGTCTTTCATTTTCTGGAACACCCTTATAACCCTTCATCCTGCTCAACGTACTGAGATTCATGCGACTTTGAAACACTAGCTGCTTCGGATCTCTCTTCAAAACAGGATACTTCTTATCAAAGATCATTTGCAAAAATCTTGGGTACATCAGAAACTTGTCTGTCTTCAACCCTTTCAGCACTTCCATCATATGCTGAAATATCATCCCAGAAACATTGAAGGGCTTATTCAGAATCAAAGCAACCACCAGAGAACTCAAACCCTTTCTCATCACATCATAACCACCACAAACTGGTCCAAATACATGCAAGATCACATGTACCAAATATTTGAATTGTGGACACAGTTTAGCTTTGTGTAACAATCCATCAGTGATAGGACGATTGTATTTCATCCTAAGAAACCATTTCCTCTGTTCTATCCAAGACAGCTCAGTAGGATCTGTAGGAGAATCTTTTATCTGCAAAGCTTCACGAAGGTCATCTTCAGTCACTAGAGCAAGTTCTCCCTGAATATAACTCTGGATTGCTGATTTGCCATCCCAAAAACTAATCAATGCTCTATTCCAGAAATCAACATGATGATCTTTGTATATTGTGGTTGTTGTAGCAAGAGCATAAATCACCCTGCTTCTCCTTAAGAAATCCACAATCCCTGAGAATTCAACATGTTGCTTAACTTCACCAATGAAAGCGCAACAGTTATGTGCTTCCTCAAACATTAACTCTATGGGCTTTTCTGCTGGTTTCTCTTGAACAGCAACTTCTTTCTCTGGATTTTGTTGCTCAGCCATTGAAAACTACAAAACAATAAACATGAAATTTATCAAAATCGAACAAAATATGAAATTTGGTCAACATTTCCTTCATTCGACCCAACCGGTGGTTCGAATGTAGAAATTTGGTGGTTCGAATGTAGAAAACAGGTTCGAATGAGAAAATCATATAAACAAAAAGTTTCATTCGACCTTAAATTCCACCTTCGACCTCAAACAATCACGTTCGACCTTTGAAAATCTCATTCGACCCTGTTGATATGGACGAATCAGACTGTTTGATGATTGAAAATACTAAAGTTCAAACTAGACATGTTAAACATCACATTTTGGCTTATTTGTATCCTAATATGGCCGAATAACAATTATCAATGATCAATTGATTCAAATAACCTATTATTGATGGTTTTTCATCAAAATCCAGGGTTTTCGTAATTTAAACAATCAAACAGATTAATTAACATGTTTTAATCCTAGATTTTGGTTCTATCTCCCCCTAAACCCATCGATTTACATCCTTCTGTGCTGTTTACCATTCTTACAACTCACACATTTATCATTCAGAAGAAAATGCTTCACATTAACCCCTTCTACAAGCGCGTTCTTCAACAAATGATTCAGCTTTCTCAGGTGAATGTGTCCCATCCTTCTTTGCCACATAATCGATTCTTTTTCTATATCTTTGGATAGAAAACACATGACTTGGCTCTGGGTTGTCATAGCCTTACTCATATCAAGAATGTACAAGTTGTTCACTCTTGGTGCTTTTAACATGATCCATTCTTTTGGTATGATGAAACCGATTTTCATAATATAGCAAGATTTATCATCAAAGTGAACAGAAAACTGTTTGTCACAAATCTGACTGACGCTTAACAGATTATAATCGATTTTCTTCACATAAGATATTCTTTCAAAACTCACAATCCCATTGCTAACACTACATTCCATTGTTATATAACCTCCTTTGTTTCCCGCAAACGCCACGTATCCACCATTTATATTATTGATGTCAAAATGCAACGTTAAATCTCCAGTCATGTGCCCAGAAGCTCCACTGTCGACAATCCAAAGACTGCTAACAGGGCCAGCTGAAGCTCCGTGCACACATCACAAAACAAAGATAGTTTTTAACAGGGACCCAAGCCTGTTTGGTCTTGGGTCTTTGAATGTTAGGCTTCAAAGATTCACTCTCACAAACACTTGGTCTCGAATCAACCTTTTTCAGGTTATTCAAACCTTTCTCATTTTCAGTTTTCACATTGGCATTTGATGTAGAAGCACCAGGAGAACCCTATGGTGTCCAAGATTGTTCAGAACGTTTAAGTATCCTAATCTGATATTTTTGTGTCTTAGTAGGTTTCTTTGTGTCGTTCATAAATGAAACTTTCTTGGTTACCTTATCTGACTTAACAGACACAGGTCCAACCGATGATTTCACAGCTGGTTTTGGAAGAACCTTTTGCTTATCATTAGTTGTGTTCACCACTGGTTTCTTCAGTTTCTTCTCCATGGCAATTCAGTTTCGGTTATCATAGACAATCGGTCTGTTTTCCCTTTTGTTATAAAACTGATTTTGATTATAAAAATGTTGTCTTTGTGGGAAAAACTGTTGTTGTCTTTGAGATCTAAACTGTTGCCTTTGAGGAACAAATTGTTGCCTCTGAGGAACAAATTGTCTATGATCATTTACCGAATTCCTAAACATTTGCCTCTGTTCAACTTCATGCCTCTTGTGTCTCACATACGGGCAGTGAGCAAGTAAATTCCCTCTCTCCCGCATTTGAATAATGCACGGTATTCTTCAAACACATTCTTAGCATTAGGTTTAGCGAATGACTTGACCGGGTATTGATCATCAACACACTTTCGTCTTAAACTCATTGGAGCATGTTCCTTTGAGTAAGCCGGTTCAATAAATCCATTTACCTTTTCTTTTGGTTTAATGAATTCAGTGACATTAACTTTTGGTTCTTTTGGATTATCACAATACAGTTTCTTTAAAAGTTCGGGAGGAATATCATTAGTCCTTTCATGTTTAGGAAACCAAATGGTACTCTCCGGCCAAATTTTCTCAATTTTGGAATAATTTGCAAACTGCATTGGATATTTGACATCAGAGATTATCTTATCAGATCCTTCCATTCGATAGAAAACCTTTACTGGTTTGTCAACTGATTCATTCTATGTGCATTTGCCTGAGGATGTGAAACCTGAGAAGGTAACCTTGGTTCATTTGTAATAATGTGATTTTCCAAAGGAATATCACTACCGTTCTTAGGTTTCTCATCATCAGTATCTGAATCATCAGTTACTGCTGTCATTCCTTCATCATTCAATCCAAGTATCGGTCTCACATCGGAATGAGGATCTCCAACACTGGAAGTGTTAGATTCATTGTCCTATGTGGAATCCGATTTTACTGAACTCCCCGGTGTTACTGAATTCAAGTTGTGATTTTCAAATAACACTGGAGAAAGAACAGATTTGAAGTTTGCATTGTTGGATTGTGATGGTTCCTCAATGATATGGTCAACAACAAAAGCTACATGTTTATATCTTTCTAACTTTTTATTGACCTTTTCAGCAAAACACTTGATAGTAGCCATTTCCAATTTTGTTTCTTCAAGTTCATTAATGTGATTGTTAATGGTGGTTTGTTTTAAAGAAAGAGTTTTCATTAATTCTGAAATGTCCTTTTTATACCCTTCAAGTGTTTTTTTGAATTCATGAGTATCCTTACGATAAGATTGAATGTTGATTCTAGCACTCTCAAGTTGAACCTTGAATTGCTTGTTTTCCTCCGTCAATCTATCACAAGTACCATAGTATTTATCACTACGCATGTCAGTTGTAGAGTCAGAAATTACCGATTTAGGCGGATCTGTCATAGCCATCAGTGCAAAGTGAGCCTCTTTTTCAGTAAAGAATTTAGAATAATCGATCGTCGTGAAGTCATAAAAAACTATGCACGATTTCTTCGTCATTAGAAAGTCTGCTTCGGCTAGCAACTGATCAATCTCATCATCTAAAGAATTAATGCTTGCTTCCGAGTCAGCTTCACTTTCTGAATCAGAATAAACAGATTCAGGTTCATCAGAAATATCAGCAACTGAGTCAATGATAGTTCCCCGAAACCTTCTTAGCATTTGTGTTCTCAACTTTCTCAGCAACAGAAACCTGAACTTCGTCAACCATCTCCTCACTCACAACCTCAGACAATTTCTCAGATTCCAAAACTTCTTCAGCTATCACTGACTTCTCTAAATCCATCTCCTTAGCAAGACATGCTACATTCCCACTCGTAATCTCCTCAACTCCCAATTGCATTGCAGTCCAATGATAACCCTCATCCTTCTGAATCACCAATGCCTGATTCTGATTCTCATTTTGAGGTAGGCTATTAGGTGTAGAAATAGGAATTGATGTTCTGGTTGGGTTAGATGGAGTTTGAGTTTGAGTTTGATTAGGTGTAGATGTTTGTCTAGATGTAGCATTTTGAGAGATGTTTTGTCGGTTTTGGAAATTGTTTTGTTGTGGATAGTTGTTGTTTTGGCTTTGATAGGTAACCTGGTTTTGTGATTGTCGGTTCTGATAGTTAAAATTAAAAGGATTCCTGTTACCTTGCTGCATCAGTTGAGTACACTCTCTCTTGAAATGACCTCGAGTACCACAGTTAAAACAAGTTACCTTAGCTTTGTTGAAGCCATAGGTAGTATTCGGTGAGGTAGCAAGATCAGTTCTGTCGGTCTTATCAATAAATTCGGTAGCTCTTCTCATCACGCCTGCAAAAGCCCATTGAATATCTATCAATTCCATCTCTTCTTTATCTATCGGGGCATAATCTTCATTAGTCAGATTGTTGTGGCCTATCTGACTTGCCACAAGTCCATTGTAAGAAGCGACCATTGCTGAAACCAAAGCAATGTGTTGCTGTGCCACTTCAACAGTAACAATATTCATGTTGGAGGTTTCCAACACGATCGGACTCTGGCTTGATGAAGCCTGTGTCATTGGAGAAACATACTGTTGTTGTTGAGGTGTGTTCATGGTTGATGTGTAACATGCTGCAGACATTTGAGTTGGAGGTGGTATGTAAGAGTTTGTTGTATAGTTTGGTATGTAGGTTGATTTTTATGCAAGATAGTTGATTGGGTTTCTTGGTGGTTCAACAACGCTAGAAACACAAGCTATATGAGGTGCAACACTTCCACCAACACTTGAACTGGACATAGAAGAAGATGATGTAGCATGATACAGTTTCAGGTTCTGTGGAAACTGTGATCTTTTAGCTTTTCTCTTCTCCTCCAATTCTTTGTTCTCCAACTTTTGAATAAGCTCATTAATGGTCCAATACTAATAAGCATCTTTTTCCTTCAAGACTTCAATATGTTGACTCCAATATGGAGGCAATGAATCAGCAAACATGTCTACCAATTCTGACATAGGAATCTTGATATCATAGTTTGATAGCTCTGTTAATAGATGACAGTATCTTGGAACAAGTTCTTTTAAGGTTTCATTACCAACATAGCTAAAATTCTCAAACTCTTTCTTCAGCTCTTCCACCCTCAATCTTCTTGTCTTCTCGTTACCATCATGCCTGTTTTTCAACACATCCCATTACTGCTTTGATGTAGTACATGATCCAAACTGATGTAGTAAATCTGTAGTCAAAGCTTGGGACAGTTGTGAAAAGGCTTTCTTTTCCACTGCGAACTTTTTTTCTCGTCTTCTTTCAACTCTTCAAGTGGAATCTGGATATAGGTGTTCTCAAGACATGGAGCAACGTATCCCTTTACTATCATTTTCCAAGCTTCACTTCCTTCCAAACCCATGCCCTCTAGATGAATGTTAAACTTTTTTTGCCATTAGTTATAATCTACTATTTCCATTAACTTTGGAAGACGATTTCCACTTCCTAATGATAGATCATTAATCAATGTGGAAATCGCATTAGTAGTCTGAGATTGCACCGATGCTGCTGCAACGCCCCAATAATCACTCACTTGTGGTTGTGGAGGTTGAGTAACAGGTGGTGGTGTAGAACTAGACATGGCAAGATAGTTAATCGATTAAGATGACTGTGTGTTTCTCTTCTGAGAAGCTACAGCCCATGGATTCATCGGAACGTGCTGTTGTTGTGTTGTTGTAGGCCTTGGTGTCATAGGAAATCCCCAAATGTTGTCCATGATGTTTGAAATGTAAACACATAGAAAAATTTCCAAAAACAATAACAGGTTCGACCTCTAACAAGTATACGTGGGTTCGAATGTAGAAAACTCCTTGGTTCGACCCCTTGAACAGACTCGAATGTAGAAATGTAAAACACAAGATTCTTTCGACCTTGATAAATCTCACGTTCGACCTCCCGTCTGGTCGAATGAACACAACTTGGTCGAATGAACAAACAACACGCTAGAAAAGTTTTGGTTCGACCTAAAAAGACTTAGATTCGACCCGAAAACACTGATTCGACCCCCAAAACTTACACGTTCAACCGTATTCTCTCTGGTTCGACCCGACCCATTTGAAAAACGGTTATTCTTCAAAAATCAGTTAATTTGATCCAAATTTTTCAAAAGTTTATGGATTTTGATGATCTTTATCAGGTTTTGCTTTGGATTTGATGGAGATCAACATTAATGAAAGAAAATCTTGATTTTATCCGTGAAATCTAGACCAAATCAATCAATCTCCATTAAAACTCAAAGTTCTTGCAAAACAGAAAAATTTTAGACAATTTTTGGTCAAAATCTGTTCGAAATCTATCAATTTGCAGTTGTATGATCCAGATAAGTTCTTATACCACTTTGTAGAGGACCGGTTTTGATGAAAACAACTATATGATCATATAAGTAGAACAATCTAGGTGCGGAAACCCTAGATCGTATGCAGAATGATATAGAT
This sequence comes from Ambrosia artemisiifolia, assembly GCA_032199755.1. Taxonomy (NCBI): domain Eukaryota; kingdom Viridiplantae; phylum Streptophyta; class Magnoliopsida; order Asterales; family Asteraceae; genus Ambrosia; species Ambrosia artemisiifolia. The sequence goes on along the minus strand of CM063519.1, from coordinate 44,822,058 downwards.
CAAATCAGACACAATCAAATAACTTTTCAATCATGATTTCATTCATGAACATTGTTTATTTTGCTTTACAAATAGGTTTATAATGAAATAAAACACTTACAAAAACTTCTAGAACTCAGAGAGAATATAGACCTTACACACACAACCAAATGACAAAACTTAACTTCTAAATAAAATTTAAGCTTATATAGGCCTGGACATTCGACCCCTCGACATGGTCGAATGGGTACCTTCGACCTCTAACAAGGCTCGAATAAACAAGTCTAAAGAATAGCTTCCTTCGACCAAAACTGTCTTCCTTCGACCTACTATATATGTTCCTTCGACCCCACGTAAACACATAAAACTACCAAAATCAATAGAATGTCAATCCAAAGCAATTAGTCACACTCCGTGCACTTACAATTCTTGATACAACAAGCTCACAAGGTTGGGTTCATGTACAAGACATCATGAAGGTTGTATGAAGATTTCTAAAGGATTTGGGTGGTTTTGGTGATTTCTCTCTCTCTAGAGGTGTTTATGGAGTGATCCCAGGCTCCAAAGGACACCAAAGATCCTCAAAGAAGGCAGAATCACTCTGGAGAAGTGTGGGGTTTCGAGTGAGAAGGGATGCTTCAAAATGTGCGGTGGAGGCCTCTATTTATAGGCATTTGTACTCAAGCATGCCCTTGACAACGTTCTGGCACGCCCATGCCAGACAACAGGTACTGTTGCAGAGTCCATGCATGCAAAGTTATCTGTACCAGGGGCAAGCACGCTCGTGCCAACACCATTGTCACGCCCGTGCTTCTTCAGAAGTCCAACCGTTTTATCAATCTTGGTCGGTTTTTGCCTTGGAGAACACGTTGAGCACGCCCGTGCACATCCTGAAACACTGAAATTGACCTCTCTAGACATGGAAATGTTGACTTGTTGACCCGGGAGGGTGGCACGACCTTGGGCACGGCCATGCCATGTCTGGCAGGTCTTCAAAGTCTTCAAACCGTCGTCTGTTTTGTGCCGTTTTGTGTGGTTTTTCACTTCTTTTCATCACCAGACCTCCGAACCTGCAATTATCAACAAAGAAACATAAATCCTGACAAAACAGAGATAAAAGCATGATTTTAGGTGTAAAACTGGTGATAATCATGAGTGAAAACGTATCAATTTCTCGGCACATCATAACACCTCACATTTGAGCTTTTGCTTGTCCTCAAGCAAACCGAACATTAGGCAATTCTTTTTGGATAAAAATTGTAAGTTTAACTCGATGTGCCGAGCTCAACTTACCTCCTGAGATTCTAACTTAATAAACTTTCGTGATCTCGGGCATGGTTTAGGGTGAGACTTATTGAAACAATTCCTAAGGCTCCCCTTTTTTTCCTTTTTCCTCACACCTCTCATTCACTCGGGTTTTATTTAGGGGTGACCACTCAAATTCTACCCAATGACTAACGCGAATCATAGGCTTGGGTGCAAATTGCAACTCCACCACTTGGGTGTGAATCAAAAGGACTTTTCACGGGTTATTTTTTAGTGGGATAGTGGAAAATAGGGTAAGAATGGAGTCTACCACCATGACTAACTTCGGGTGTAGTGTTGAGGTATTGGCTGGAATCTTCTGGCGATCTTCTATGTTGACTTTGCTGATCTTCCTTTGGACTTTGTAGCTCGACTGTGGCCTATTCTCGTGAATCGTTCGGCGCGAGGGCCACCTAATAGCCTCCACTGGGCTGTGTCGGACACTTCGGTCTTTCTGGAAAGCGTTGCAGAGCTTCTCTTTTGAAGTTCTCTAGATCCCTTTATTGATTTAGCATCTTTATGCATAAACTTTTTTTTAAATAAACTAAACACAGATTTCACATGATGTTTGCTGGATGATTTCTTGATACTTGATATGCTATTTTTGATGGCTTTCTTTTGTAGCCTCTTCACGATCTCAACTCTGATTTCTGGATGTGCGGCATATGCTTCAAAGTCCCATAATTGCAAAAGAGCTTCTTCAATACCTCAACAACTCCCTAGTTTCGTCATGGCAGGGGCTAAATGGATGTAAGGAAATGAAAAAGGCTAAGGCTCAAAAATGGGTGACTAGGTGTGTGGGAAATATCTGGAAGGCTAATGATAACAGAATGGGTAAGTCCTAGGTGCCTAGATCATTTTCACACACTCCCCTCTGATATGGTCTTGCCACGCATAAGTCACACAAGTTCTAATCGGGTCATGACAATCGGGGAATATCTCTCAAGTCAAATGAACGAGCATGTGTAGTATATATGTGATGGTGTGCTCGATAAGGCTCAATACTCACATGTAAGGGTAGGGGTTATTTAAGGAATTTGGGAACACCTTAGGTTGTCCTGTTGTCTACCAAAAACCTCCCTAATCTCCCGCAAAGTCTTTGGGCTAACCCAAAGGGTTTGAAAATGTTTTTGTTTCCAAAAACTCTTTTAAAAACATTGCCTTTTTGTTACGGTTTACTGACTGCTTTGAGGTGTTTTAAATTTCACAAAAATTTTAAACACCTCACACTTAATTCTTTAACACAGTTTTGATTTTATGATAATATTATATGTGTGTGCAAAGAAAAAGCGGGCAAATCAAAAGGAACAAGTATATCCCCTTTTTGTCTTCCAATAGTCCACGTGCGATCGATCCCTACAGCTGCCTCTACATGGATACGTGCTCGATAGAAATCACTTGGCATGAACTTCAATAGTTTATTAGTACTAAAATAGAAATAAAAATAGAAATAGAAAAAGAAATAAAAACAAGCTACTGGTCCTAATGCCGAGAGGGCACACCTGGGTGATAGAAAGTATCAAGAGTGAACGACCATACCTGATGGTTTTTGACTGATTCATCTACCGTATGCACCAACCTCAAAACTTATTCGTCATAATCTACTGAATCCGGGCTGCCTCCACGGTAGCACCACGTTTCATGTCTTTGGCTGGACAAAACGCGAGATGCTCAGATTACATCCTTCCGTGCCCCTTGGGCACTGACTGTGTTCTTCTTTCGTCCGTTCCTTCTCCTCTAACGGTTTTCACAGTACTTATCTATCCACTTGGTATTGTCAAGTCCCACTGCTGATTCTTCTGGTGGTACCATTGGTGCACCTTTGGCTTTCTTCAGTTGATAGTCAAGTTGTCTATCAATGAAGTGGGCCACATCAAATGGATCTTCAGGCGCGTATTCTCTTCCACCAGCCATGTAGTGCAATTTATTACTTCCAACCCGAAGTGTCAGGATCCCCTCTCATATCTGTGGTAGCTCTGGCAGTGGCTAAGAACGGTCGACCAAGATTGATGGGAGCATGACTCTCGCCCATGTTGAGAATGACGAAATCGACTCGAAAGACGAATTTTCCTATCTTGATGAGTAGATTTTCAACGACTCCCTCAGGCTTCTTTATGGAGCCATCTGCCAACTCGATCGTAGCTGTCAATGGCCGCGGTTCTCCCAGATTGAGTTGCTTGTAGATATAAGTGGGCAAAACATTCACACTCGCACCCAGATCTGCTAAGGCATAATTTGTAGGCAAGTTGCCTATGGATCATGGCAAAGAAAACTTCCCAGGATCAGTCAGGTTTGGAGGAAGATGTTAGTGGAGTAGTGCAGTGCACTCTAGTGTGTTTCCCATGACTGCTGCCTCGAGATTCCTTTTGTTGCTCAAGAAGTTCTTGGGAAATTTGGAGTACTTGGGCATTTGCTGAATAACTTCTATGAAAGGAAAGTTGACTTGGATCTGACTTAGGAGTTCGGTGAATTTCTTATACTGCTCGTCCGTCTTTTGCCTCATCAATCACCCTGGGTATATGTTGGTCTGATATTCCTTTCGTACTGTCTACGATGGTGGTTCTGGTGGCGGAGCAACTGGAGGTTCTGGTTGACTGGGGGTGCTTCATTGATTGGCATTGGTGAGCTGGCGGTCAAATTTTCTAGTGCGGTGACATTGGGAACTATTATGGTTGGTGTCGGTATAACTGGTGGTGGGATGGATGGTGTAACTCCTTCGTTGGAAGGTACCGCTGGTTCAGGATAAACGCGGTTGCTTCGAAGAGTTATGGCACTAACATTGGCTTTTGGGTTGGTTTCAGTGTTGCTTGGAAGACTTCCGACGAGTCTTTCTGCTTGAGACTTGTCCATTACCCCCAGCTAGACCGCCAGGTTTCTGATGGTGGACTCGAGGCCTTGAAGTCTCTTGTCGGTGTTGTTGAACTTGTCGTCCATGCGTGCTGTTGATCGGGCTTCAAGCTTTGCAAGTCTTTCATCTACGGATGGGTAACCGTTGTTTAGAGGCCGTTGTTGGTTGTTCTATTGACTGAATCCGGGTGATTTCATGGTGTTGTTGTTGTTTTTCCACCCGAAGTTTGGATGATCACGCCAGCCAGGATTGTACGTGTTGCTATAAGGATTGTTTGGTGGGCGGCTCGTACTTATGAAGTCAACTTGTTCCACGGTGGCTTGAGGAAGACTCTCATCTTGTGGCTGCAACTCTGTAGAAGTGATGGCATTGACTTGGGCTTTGCCCAACTGGTTGAGGCGAGTTGAGAGTGACTCGATTTGAGCTTGCAAAGAAGTAGTCGAATCGATCTGATAGAGGCCGGTTTTTGATGGCCGGCTTCGAGGGTTGTACCACTGATAGCTGTTAACTACGATTTCTTTGATGAGATCATAGGCTTCCTGTGGTCGCTTTTTCCCAAAAATACCTCATGCGGTTGCGTCTAGCGTCTGCTTTGCTTGGTTCGTCAGCCCATTGTAGAAGGATGAAACTTGTAGCCAAATTTCAAGACCTTGTGGGCATTTTCTCAGCATATCTTTGAATCTCTCCAAGGCATCACAGAGTGACTCTCCCTCTTCTTGACAAAAGGTGGTGATGTCATTTCTTAACTTTGCGGTTTTGGTTGGGGGGAATATTTTGATAGAAACTTTTGGGCAAGGTCATTCCAGGTGGTAATGGAACCTGCGAGTTGTGAGTTTAACCATGCTTTGGCACGATCCTTTAGTGAGAAAGGAAACATGCGAAGTCGGATAGCGTCAGGAGTGACGTTATGCAACTTAAAAGTGTCACGAATTTCAAGAAAATTTATGATGTGAGCATGGGGATCTTCATCGGGAAGACCATGAAAAGTGTAGTTTTGTTGTATCATGTGGATGACATGGGACTTAATTTCAAAATAGTCAGCATCAATTTTGGGTCTAGCGATTCTAGGGCCCAAGGCATTGATGGAAGGTCTAGCAAAATCTGAGATGGTTCTATCAACTCGTGCCATTTTTTATCTTTGTTCTTTTCTTCTAGCTCTAAAATATCTTTCGGGTTCTTCAAGAGGAGGTGTAAGAATTGGCGAGGGACGCAAGTTCATACACTAGTGAAGAACCTTTTTGTAAAAACACTTAAGAAATTTGAAAAAGTAATTTTTAAGAAAACCTTTCTTTAAAACAGTCGTTTCCCCGGCAACGGCGCCAAACACTTGTGTGTGCAGGTTTTCAATAAAAACTTAACTTCTTTTCAAAAAGGGCAAGTCCCAAGAGAAATGCCAAGAGTGGTGATGAAAAGGTGAGTAAGTTGGAAAACAGTTAGACACTTGCATGTTTTAAATTTATAATTTAAAACGATAGTTGCTCAACGTTCTACACCCAGCACAATAGGCTAGCGCACCTATCGTGTATAGTATAGAAATGTGCAAGTATCGAGTATCGAATCCGTGGACACAACTTTTCCTACTCAACGTCCTAAAATTACTTAAAAAGACTTTTTAATAACGTGGAGAAAAAGTAAAGTAAAAAGAGAGATGTAAACTTTTAAGAGAAATTAATGACAAAACAATGGTGTTGCTTCGGGATTAGATGGAACCTGGAATGAAAATAGTTATCTTTATTTTCAGTGGTGTGTTCGAGCTGCGCACTTATGCTTAACATAGAATTGCTACAGCATTTTCTAGAGGTGACTGTTATCGCAAAAGGTGTACAAACAACTGTGTTCTTAAGGTTATTTTGAGGGTCTCCCGACCTGATAAGCTCACCTCTCAACACTGAAAATAAAGTGACCCGAGACTGTGTCGACTCAACCCCGAATTACCCGCTTCCCAATGTTATGATATAGACATGTAACCATTTAAACTTTTATGAATATTTTACCGGTGGCCGGAGCATGACCGAATAAATTACCACTTAATATTACAAAAGGGTCGTGACCAACCGGCACACGTGCACCTTTTACTTGATTTAATTAATTTATCAAAAAGTGAGTCTTCTATTATTAACTGTGTGGCTGTATAATAATGAAAGAAAATAAAGACCGTTTTCTCTCAACACGGGTTCATCAAACCTTAACCTGCGCCAAGGCTAACACATAGACCATGTAGCCAAGTCGCAAGATTAAACTTTGACTTATCACTAGGACCAAGTATAAAGACCATACCGACCCTAAGTAAGATCTTAATAGTAGAGGATTAAGCCACAAAGTTTGTGTGTTTCTACCCACAAATGGGCTAATCATTACTCGCGGGATTAGGTTAGCTCACAAGTGCATGGGTTGTTACACACCATGGGTACACTCATGAGTCCTCCCACTTCCTATCAAGACATCCACAAAAACAAAGACTAGATGATTTATTAATTAGATCATTAAACAAAGTATAGAATAGTTAGAATTATTAAGAACACAAAACACCACTTGAAAATAAAAAGATAAAGTATATTAATTCATACCAAGATTCCATCATCACCCTAGCAACACCAATAGAAATCTAGCCTAGCATGGTTGATACAACAAGCTCACAAGGTTGGGTTTGTGTACAAGACATCATGAAGGTTGTATGAAGATTTCTAAAGGATTTGGGTGGTTTTGGTGATTTCTCTCTCTCTTTCTCAAGGTGTTTATGGAGTGATCCCAGGCTCCAAAGGACACTAAAGATCCTCAAAGAAGGCAGAAACACTCTGGAGAAGTGTGGGCTTTTGAGTGAGAAGGGATGCTTCAAAATGTGGGGTGGAGGCCTCTATTTATAGGCATTTCAGCTCAAGCACGCCCTTGACAATGTTCTGGCATGCCCATGCCAGACCACAGGTACTGTTACAGAGTCCTTGCATGCAGAGCTGTCTGTACCAGGGGCAAGCACGCCTGTGCCATCACCATTGGCATGCCCATGCTTCTTCAGAAGTCCAACCGTTTTATCAGTCTTGGTCGGTTTTTGCCTTGGAGAACACGCTAGAGTAAAGCACGGTCGTGCCATACACCTGAGCACGCCCATGCACATCCTGAAACACTGAAATTGACCTCTTTTGACATGGAAATGTTGACTTGTTTGACCCGGGAGGGTGGCACGACCTTGGGCACGGCCGTTCCATGTCTGTCAGGTCTTCAAAGTCTTCAAATCTTCGTCCGTTTTGTGCCGTTTTGTGTGTTTTTTCACTTCTTTTCATCACCGGACCTCCGAACCTGCAATTATCAACAAAGAAACATAAATCCTGACAAAACAGAGATAAAAGCATAATTTTAGGTGTAAAACGGGTGATAATCATGAGTGAAAACATATCAATTTCTCGGCACATCATCTCTCACATAAAAAAAGAATCTGATTGTAATAGAATGCATCGATATCTTCTTTAGCACAATTGATTCACCACATTGGATTGAACACGCGTATCTTTTTGCACTTCATTTTAGGATTCTTATCCTTCAACACTATCACAGCTTCTCCCGTCACCCAATCATAATACCAAAATTCGAAGACTTTAGTAAAGTATTGTTGTATAGGCATCAAAGGAATCCTTTTCATCACTTTGGGTGGTTTATACTTCAAAGTTTCCTTCGGTAGACCATTCTTAGGATATATCTCATCTTTATGCATAATCCTCTTCGGATATTGTGGTCTACACGCATCCCACTTCGTATAACTTTCTCTTGTCATTCTCTCAGGCGTCCAATGTACAATAACAACACTTTCAAAAGCCAAAATCTGATGTCGAACAATATCTCTCATAGCCCAATAAGGTAATGTCTTGATCTCATGAAAGTGTCTGAAATACAAAATACCTTTCTCCCACTTGATCCCGATACACCTTAGCTATGGAAAGTATTTCCATGCTGATGCGCGTCCTTTGAAAATTTTGTTCTGATACTTATAGACATCGCCTTGAACTGCAGATTTCGACTGCCTGAAAACTTTTCCTTTTTCAACTTCGTTGTCAAATACTTCATCAATAATTTTTTTTCCTTTTCTTTAGCAATCTGTTTAGCTTGTCTGAGAGACTCTTCATTAATAGCTGGAATGCTAGAATTATCACGAATGTTGTACTATTCAGGATACTCTTCATGCGAGATATCTTCAACTTCAACATGATTATACTTTTCAGCTTCAATATCATCAGCATCTTTACGCTTAGGATCAGTAACTAGAACATAAGGAATTTCCTTTTATTTCCGAATATTGATGTGTTGCAAAACACATCTCTTTTCCTATGTATTTTGTATATTATTTGGTCAAGTTTTTATTTGTTTTGTGTCGTTTTTATTATGTATTTATTTATTTTATTACTTTATAGGTGTTCGTGAAAATGAGCTCAAAACGAAAAAAAATTTAATCGAGACACGAACACTTGAGAGCAGGTATTCATAGGCGTTGGAGCATAAATGAGGAACTTTGGTCGAGCCAAGAACACCTGAGTCAGAAACATAATAATAATAATAATAATAATAATAATAATAATAATAATAATAATAATAATAATAATAATAATAATAATAATTTAAATAATAATTGTTGATGCATATTGTGCGACTAATGCTTCGGATTGGAATAATAAACATGTTTTGAAGAAATCGTGAGGGCGAAGGTAGAGTTTACTTGGGGCGAAAGTGGAGATTGTAGGGCGAATGTGGAATTAGCTGAAGATGTTCCTGGTTCGTACTGTATAGAAGGGCGAAAGTAGAAGACTGCCACATTCGACCCTACGAAAGGGGCGAATGTGCAAGCTATAAAAGCAAAAAGTTTGTTTTTATTGTTAACTTTTGATCATTTCGAGTCTAGTAAGTCAGAGTGGAGCTCTCTAGTGTGTGTGTTATTGAGTTGTTGATCAGAATTACTTGTAATCGTTATTGTGAACACATTTCTCAAAGTAATTAATGAAAATGTTATTTTAAAAGCTTAATCTGCGTGTTTGATTCATCGATTATCATTTTGTATCTGTTCTAGGGTTTTCGCACCTGGAATAGAGACTTGTATGATCTTATTCACTGTTTTTACATAAAACGATCCATTACAATAATAATAATAATAATAATAATAATAATAATAATAATAATAATAATAATAATAATAATAATAGGGGAATTGCAAGACTTGGGCTCGTGGCCCAAGTCAAAAGGTTACGAAAGTTTTTTTTTACGGCAATATATTAATCGGGGGAGGAGACAATATTAATTTGGAAGCTTGGTCAGCAGCCGCAAAGCAGAAGAACAACACAGCGAATCGTTGGTGAGAGGTTAATTGAAGGAGAAGAAGGCTTGGTTCAAGACTGAAGCTGCAGGTTCGATTATAATAAATTTTGGTTTTCATATTTATTTACTTTGTGTTCATAAATATTGAGACCATGACTATGTTTTTATTTTGAACCTTTGTTTTTATTCTTTTCTATGACTATGAGTAGCTAAATCTTGAACTACTGCCTAGGTTATATGATGATTGTATGTTAATTTTATAACTTTCGGTTTATGGATTATTTTGAATGGTTAATGTTTTGGTAACGATTTGGTTGGTGTTTATTATGATGTGTGTGTGTGTGTCTAGGTCTAATTTATTATCTTTGATAGTTTCATAAACGTCTTAGTGAATGTCTTTCATGTTTGGATGTTTATTAGTGTTACCTGCTTTGTGCTTGTAGCTTAGTTTGTGGTTTTGGATCCAAAAGCCATAGGAACTTGATTAGAGAATTTAGAGGACTTAGGTATTCTTCCATTCTTGAGATCGGGAGGTGAATGTTGGGTTGTCTAGAGCTTTAGGTGTTAGGTTTTGGGTGAGACCGGGAGGTGATCCTATCCTAGTTGTCTTTAGTTTCTTGGAGTTCCAAGTCATAGTTAACCCAATTAAATTTCTCCTTTACATCTTCGGCTGTATCGTGATTAGAGAGACCGAGAGGTGGTCGAGTCATTAGAGTACCTTTACATTCTTAGTGAGGTGAGACCGGGAGGTGATCCGAGCTAGATAGCCATTGTTTTATTCCTTAGGATTCTTTGGGGTGTGTTGGTGAGACCAGGAGGAGATCTAGCACGTCTTAGGGTTTTTTGAGTTATCTTTAGCATTTGGTATCCATTCAGTTTTCCATTACCGAGAGTTGTAAGTTTTCATGTAGGATTCTTGACCTAGGTAGTTGCTTTCCTATCTTGATATTTTTCTCATTTATCTTCGCTGTCTATTTATCCTTGTATACTTTATTTTATTTTATTTTAACTAATTATTAAAAACCCAAAAATCATATTTAAAACCAATTTTTTTAAGCCTTAGTCGAGTCTAGTTTTGTTTTCTAGTTGTGTCATGTGGGCTCGATACTCGGAATTACTTAGTCTATATTACATTGATAGGTACACTTGCCTGTCATGTGGTTTACTTTAGTTGAGCCTGTTTTATATTACTAGGTGTCTAGGTTAGTTTATTATTTTTAGACCATAGATAGCACACCAAATTTTTGGCACCGTTGCCGGGGACACTTGGAGATTGCGAAACTAGCGTTGATTAAGACTTCACTGATTTATTGGTCTTATTTGAGTCTTTTTGGTTTTTAGTGTGTCTAGAGAGTCGTAGGCTTTTATTTTCTTTTTGTGTGCTTGCGTGTTGAGTCAGTTTTTTTTTTTTGTGTCTTTTTGTTTTTTTTTTTTGTGCTTTATTCTGTTTATCTTTTCTTTATATATTTGGTGCCCGTGATCGTGTTTGTTTTAGTGTCTGTATGCAATGATGACGGGAAGAAAGACTATAGCAGACCACACACGGGATAAGGCTAGTCAATACGTGGGCCAACAGTACACGCTAAACATTAGTTTTGGTCCAGCTAAGTGCAGGGATAGGTGGCCCAACGCGTATGAGTTTTTCAAACATATTTTTAAATTCACCAATTGCTTCTTGATGAACAATGGTGAAAGAAAAGAATTAAACGCGTTGGATATGGGATGGATAAAATATAAGCCACCTGATTGAAACTGCGTGAAAACTTAGTTGTAGAGTTTGTATTATTATTATTATTATTTTATTTCTTTTCTTTGGTTTTTGTTATTGTTTTTGAGTCTTTTTTGCAAGTTTTCATGTTTCCTTAGGCAAGAAAAATTACACCATGAGCGGATCCCAAGTATTTAATTAATTATATATTATTTTTTATTGGGATTTTCGGTGAAGGTTTAGGTGATAAAAGAAAAATTTTTCTAAACATTAAATTTAATTCACTTTCTGTGAAAAACGATTCTTCGCGTCATACGAGGAGCCTGGGCTGACCTGTTTGTTTCATGTGAACAGTAACTACCCCGGAAAGCAATATTTTATTCGCTTGCGACGCGTGTTGAAATCACGAGTGTCCTTCACGTTGCGTGGGTTAATTAGAAAAAAAAAATATTTTCCACCCTATTTTCTTCCACCACTGTTCACCACCATTTCACAATCATTTTACCACCTATTTTACCAACACCCACCACATTCCACCATCTTGCCTTCAGGTATGTTTCCTGCATTTTTGTATATTGAGTCGGTTGAGTCTGTATTTTTTTTAAGGTCTTTTATTTTATTTTTGAGTCAGTTTTTTCTTAACCCACTTTAGGGGTATCTTCCCTTCAAGTGTGGGGATGATGGAGAGAGTCAGTTTTGAGTCATTGGTTTGTCTAATATATTTTATTGTAGGTTTGGATCTAGCCACACGTACTCAATCTCCATTCGGGTGGGGATGATCCAACAATCATTTAAGGCAACCATTTTTTTATATTTTCTTTTTAGATTTTTATTTGTCAGGTTTGAGTTAAAGGCCGCGAATGAAATGCTATACGGCCTGGTTTAGAAGGATAACTTTAGATCGCATGCAGCTACATCGCTTATATCCTGGGGAGTCTGTTCGTTTTTGTTGTATTTTTTTATTTCTGCTTTATTTTATTCCACTCTCACATTGAGGACAATGTGTCGTTCAGGTGTGGGGATGGAAACTTCATTTTTATTTTAGGTAGTTTGAGTCATAAATTATAAAAATCCAAAAAAAAAAAGAAATTGAAAAATTGGAAAATGTCCCTGGTCTTTTGTGCATTTTATATGGAAAATGATAGTAAAATTAAGATTTTTGGTTTTCAAAATATTATATATATATATATATATATGATAAAATAAATAGATTAAAAGCGTGGTTGCTTAAGATCTGTCAGTAGACCAGCTAGCTTTGAAAGGTCCTAGGATTGTTCTTAATATGCCTTAATAATCATGGTATCTTGTGGGTTATCATCTCAGGAGAAACAGTAGAACTGAAACCGCTGATAGTAATTAAACGTACCACTGTAGGTTGAAAGCTCATATGTATTATTAATTAAATGGCACACTTGATCCTTTTTAGGAGAATAAATATGGTGAAAAGTGGCGCTTGAAAAATAAACATCCACATATCCATCAATTGAGCTAGATAATATAAATAAAAATAACTGAAGCCTATGGAGTCTCCCTTGGGGATGGTGACTCTGATCGAAACTCCCTTTAGGTCAAGTTAAAAAATATGCCGAAGCTCATGCTGTCACTCTCGGGGATGGTGACTCTGATTGAGACAACCTCTGAGTTAGGTGTGAAAAAAAAAAGAAAAAAATATATCTCTAAGCTCATACACTTCATCCATCATCCATCATGAAATTTAATTTCTAATACATTACGGAGTTTAGTTTACAGTGGTTGGTAAATCTATATGGTTTAACCTTTGCTTTGAAAGCTTGAGGTTGGATTAGGTGAAGCTAGATATCTTAAGTGTGAGACCCATAAATTGATTGTAATAACATGAACTTAATCGCTTTACATGATTGGGGCCTGATTAGCTGGTGGTTGGGTTTAGGTGGACAACAATACCGACAGTTTTGGTTGATGCGTGATTAGATCTTAATTAGTGAACCTAAAATTTTTTAAACCAAAAGTCCTGATTATGATTCCATTGCAGTCTTTTTCGGGGATGAAAAAGGTTTAAGTGTGGGGATGTTTGATGTGTTGCAAAACACATCTCTTTTCCTATGTATTTTGTATATTATTTGGTCAAGTTTTTATTTGTTTTGTGTCGTTTTTATTATATATTTATATATTTTATTATTTTATAGGTGTTCGTGAAAATGACCTTAAAACGAAAGAATTTTAATCGAGACACGAACACTTAAGAGCAGGTATTCAAAGGCGTTGAAGCATAAATGAGGAACTTTGGTCAAGCCAAGAACACCTGAGTCGGAAACATAATAATAATAATAATAATAATAATAATAATAATAATAATAATAATAATAATAATAAAAGGGGAATTGCAAGACCTCGTGGCCCAAGTCAAAAGGTTACGAAAGTTTTTTTTACGGCAATATATTAATCGGGGGAGGAGACAATATTAATTTGGAAGCTTGGTCAGCAGCCCCAACGCAGAAGAACAACACAGCGAATCGTTGGTGAGGGGTTATTTAAAGGAGAAGAAGGCTTGGTTCAAGAGTGAAACTACGAGTTTGATTATAATAAATTTTAGTTTTAATATTTATTTACCTTGTGTTCAAGAATATTTAGACCATGACTATGTTTTTATTTTGAACCTTTGTTTTTATCGTTTTCTATGACTATGAGTACCTAAATCTTGAACTACTGCCTAGGTTATATAATGATTGTATGTTAATTTTATAACTTTCGGTGTATGGATTATTTTGAATGGTTAATGTTTTGTTAACGATTTGGTAGGTGTTTATTATGATGGTGTGCGTGTCTAGGTCTAATTTATTATCTTTGATAGTTTCATAAACGTCTTAGTGAATGTCTTTCATGTTTGAATGTTTATTAGTGTTACCTGCTTTGTGCTTGTAGCTTAGTTTGTGGTTTTGGATCCAAAAGCCATAGGAACTTGATTAGAGAATTTAGAGGACTTTGAGACCGGGAGGTGATGGAATGTTGGGTTGTCTAGAGCTTTAGGTGTTAGGTTTTGGGTGAGACCGGGAGGTGATCCTATCCTATTTGTCTTTAGCTTCTTGGAATTCCAAGTCATAGTTAACCAAATTAAATTTCTCCTTTACATCTTCGGCTGTATCGTGATTAGAGAGACCGAGAGGTGATCGAGTCATTAGAGTACCTTTACATTCTTAGTGAGGTGAGACCAGGAGGTGATCCGAGCTAGATAGCCAGTGTTTTATTCCTTAGGATTCTTTGGGGTGTGTTGGTGCGACCGGGAGGAGATCTAGCACGTCTTAGGGTTTTTTGAGTTATCTTTAGCATTTGGTATCCATTCAGTTTTCCATTATCGAGAGTTGTAAGTTTGCATGTAAGATTCTTGACCTAGGTAGTTGCTTTCCTATCTTGATATTTTTCTCATTTATCTTCGCTGTCTATTTATCCTTGTATACTTTATTTTATTTTATTTTAACTAATTATTAAAAACCCAAAAATCATATTTAAAACCAATTTTTTTTTAAGTCTTAGTCGAGTCTAGTTTTGTTTTCTAGTTGTGTCATGTGGGTTCGATACTCGGAATTACTTAGTCTATATTACATTGATAGGTACACTTGCCTGTCGTGTGGTCTAGTTTAGTTGAGTCTGTTTTATATTACTAGGTGTCTAGGTTAGTTTATTATTTTTAGACCATACATAGCACACCAATTTTTTGGTGCCGTTGCCGGGGACACTTGGAGATTGCGAAACTAGCGTTGATTAGGACTTCACTGATTTATTGGTCTTATTTGAGTCTTTTTGGTTTTTAGTGTGTCTAGAGAGTCGTAGGCTTTTATACTCTTTTTGCGTGCTTGCGTGTTGAGTCAGTTTTTTTTATTTTGTTTGTGTGTCTTTTTGTTTTTTTTTTTTTTTTGTGCTTTATTCTGTTTTTATTTTCATTATATATTTGGTGCCCGTGATCGTGTTTGTTTTAGTGTCTGTATGCAATGATGGCGGGAAGAAAGACTATAGCAGACCACACACGGGATAAGGCTAGTCATTACGTGGGCCAACAGTACACGATAAACATCAGTTTTGGTCCAGCTAAGTGTAGGGATAGGTGGCCCAACGCGTATGAGTTTTTCAAACAAATATTTAAATTCACCAATTGCTTCTTGATGAACAATGGTGAAAGAAAAGAATTAAACGCGTTGGATATGGGATGGATAAAATATAAGCCACCTGATTGAAACTGCGTGAAAACTTAGTTGTAGAGTTTGTATTATTATTATTATTATTATTATTATTATTATTATTATTATTATTATTATTATTATTATTATTTCTTTTCTTTGGTTTTTGTTATTGTTTTTGAGTGTTTTTTTCAAGTTTTCGTGTTTCCTTAGGCAAGGAAAATTAGACCATGAGCGGATCCCAAATATTTATTTAATTATATATTATTTTTTATTGGGATTTTCGGTGAAGGTTTAGGTGATAAAAGAATTTTTTTTCTAAACCTTAAATTTAATTCACTTTCTGTGAAAAACGATTCTTCGCGTCATGCGAGCAGCCTGGGCTGACCTGTTTGTCTCAAGTGAACAGTAATTACCCCGGAAAGCAATATTTTATTCGCTTGCGACGCGTGTTGAAATCACGAGTGTCCTTCACGTTGCGTGGGTTAATTAGAAAAAAAAAATATTTTACACCCTATTTTCTTCCACCACTGTTCACCACCATTTCACAATCATTTTACCACCTATTTTACCAACACCCACCACATTCCACCATCTTGCCTTCAGGTATGTTTCCTGCATTTTTGTATATTGAGTCGGTTGAGTCTGTATTTTTTTTAAGGTCTTTTATTTTATTTTTGAGTCAGTTTTTTCTTAACCCACTTTAGGGGTATCTTCCCTTCAAGTGTGGGGATGATGGAGAGAGTCAGTTTTGAGTCATTAGTTTGTCTAATATATTTTATTGTAGGTTTGGATCTAGCCACACGTACTCAATCTTCATTCGGGTGGGGATGATCCAACAATCATTTAAGGCAACCATTTTTTTATATTTTCTTTTTAGTTTTTATTTGTCAGGTTTGAGTCAAAGGCCGCGAATGAAATGCTATACGGCCTTGTTTAGAAGGACAACTTCAGATCGCATGCAGCTACATCGCTTATATCCTGGGGAGTCTGTTCGTTTTTGTTGTATTTTTTTATTTCTGCTTTATTTTATTCCACTCTCACATTGAGGACAATGTGTCGTTCAGGTGTGGGGATGGAAACTTCATTTTTATTTTAGGTAGTTTGAGTCATAAATTATAAAAATCCAAAACAAAAAAAAAAGAAATTGAAAAATTGGAAAATGTCCCTGATCTTTTGTGCATTTTATATGGAAAATGATAGTAAAATTAGGATTTTTAGTTTTCAAAATATTATATATGAGAAAATAAATAAATTAAAAGCGTGTTTGCTTAAGATGTGTCGGTAACCAGCTAGCTTTGAAAGGTCCTAGGATTGTTCTTAATATGCCTTAATAATCATGGTATCTTGTGGGTTATCATCTCAAGATAAACGGTAGAACTGAAACCGCTGATAGTATTAAACGTACCACTGTAGGTTGAAAGCTCATATGTATTATTAATTAAATGGCACGCTTGATCCTTTTTATGAGAATAAGTCCGGTGAAAAGTGGCGCTTGAAAAATAAACATCCACATATCCATCAATTGAGCTAGATAATATAAATAAAAATAACTGAAGCCTATGGAGTCTCCCTTGGGGATGGTGACTCTGATCAAAACTCCCTTTAGGTCAAGTTAAAAAATATGCCGAAGCTCATGCTGTCACTCTCGGGGATGGTGACTCTGATTGAGAGAACCTCTGAGTTAGGTGTGAAAAAAAAAAGAAAAAAAATATATCTCTAAGCTCATACACTTCATCCATCATCTATCATGAAATTTAATTTCTAATATATTAGGGAGTTTAGTTTACAGTGGTTGGTAAATCTATATGGTTTAACCTTTGCTTTGAAAGCTTGAGGTTGGATTAGGTGAAGATGGATATCTTAATTGTGAGACCCATAAATTGATTGTAATAACATGAACTTAATCGCTTTACATGATTGGGGCCTGATTAGCTGGTGGTTGGGTTTAGGTGGACAACAATACTGACAGTTTTGATTGATGCGTGATTAGATCATAATTAGTGAACCTAAAAGTTTTTGAAACCAAAAGTCCTGATTATGATTCCATTGCAGTCTTTTTGGGGGATGAAAAAGGTTTAAGTGTGGGGATGTTTGATGTGTTGCAAAACACATCTCTTTTCCTATGTATTTTGTATATTATTTGGTCATGTTTTTATTTGTTTTGTGTCGTTTTTATTATGTATTTATTTATTTTATTATTTTATAGGTGTTCATGAAAATGACCTCAAAACGAAAGAATTTTAATCGAGACACAAACACTTAAGAGCAGGTATTCAAAGGCGTTGAAGCATAAATGAGGAACTTTGGTCAAGCCAAGAACACCTGAGTCGGAATAATAATAATAATAATAATAATAATAATAATAATAATAATAATAATAATAATAATAATAATAATAATAATAATAATAATAATAATAATAAAAGGGGAATTGCAAGACTTGGGCTTGTGGCCCAAGTCAAAAGGTTACGAAAGTTTTTTTTACGGCAATATATTAATCAGGGGAGGAGACAATATTAATTTGGAAACTTGTTCAGCAGCCGCAACGCAGAAGAACAACACAGCGAATCGTTGGTGAGGGGTTATTTGAAGGAGAAGAAGGCTTGGTTCAAGACTGAAACTATGAGTTCGATTATAATAAATTTTAGTTTTAATATTTATTTACTTTGTGTTCATGAATATTTTGACCATGACTATGTTTTTATTTTGAACCTTTGTTTTTATCGTTTTCTATGACTATGAGTAGCTAAATCTTGAACTATTGCCTAGGTTATATGATGATTGTATGTTAATTTTATAACTTTCGGTTTATGGATTATTTTGAATGGTTAATGTTTTGGTAACGATTTGGTAGGTGTTTATTATGATGTGTGTGCGTGTCTAGGTCTAATTTATTATCTTTGATAGTTTCATAAATGTCTTAGTGAATGTCTTTCATGTTTGGATGTTTATTAGTGTTACCTGCTTTGTGCTTGTAGCTTAGTTTGTGGTTTTGGATCCAAAAGCCATAGGAACTTGATTAGAGAATTTAGAGGACTTAGGTAGTCTTCCATTCTTGAGACCGGGAGGTGATGGAATGTTGGGTTGTCTAGAGCTTTAGGTGTTAGGTTTTGGGTGAGACCGGGAGGTGATCCTATCCTAGTTGTCTTTAGTTTCTTGGAATTCCAAGTCATAGTTAACCAATTAAATTTCTCCTTTACCTCTTCGGGTGTATCGTGATTAGAGAGACCGAGAGGTGATCGAGTCATTAGAGTACCTTTACCTTCTTAGTGAGGTGAGACCGGGAGGTGATCCGAGCTAGATAGCCAGTGTTTTATTCCTTAGGATTCTTTGGGGTGTGTTGGTGAGACCGGGAGGAGATCTAGCATGTCTTAGGGTTTTTTGAGTTATCTTTAGCATTTGGTATCCATTCAGTTTTCCATTACCGAGAGTTGTAAGTTTGCATGTAGGATTCTTGACCTAGGTAGTTGCCTTCCTATCCTGATATTTTTCTCATTTATCTTCGCTGTCTATTTATCCTTGTTTACTTTATTTTATTTCATTTTAATTAATTAGTAAAAACCCAAAAATCATATTTAAAACCAATTTTAAGTCCTAGTCGAGTCTAGTTTTGTTTTCTAGTGTGAGGGAAAGATTTTGACTAAAACAGGATTATTTGATCATACAAGTTACAAAACCAGGTGCGGAAACCCTAGCTTTGAACAAACAGATAAAACTCAAATCAAAACACAATCAATATCATTTTCAATGCGTTTTCATAGATAAACCTTTTCAAATATTCAATTACAATGACACTTAGGTTAATCTAGATCAGTTACACACTTTCACAAAATCAACCTGGAACCTAACCTGAACACACACACAACTGAAAACTCTCTATATCTCAAAAACTCACAAAATCTATTTATAGACTCTGCACGTTCGCCCAGTTGATATGGTCGAATGTGGAACACTTTCCACATTCGCCCATTTCTAAGGTACGAATGTGGAATCTTTCCACATTCGCCCAAACTGATTCTACATTCGCCCAGTCAGTTCCACATTCGCCCACTTTTTCCACTTTCAACCCATCAGCAAAACTTTTAACACATGTTAACTTTGTAGATCCAATCACTAGTCGCAATACGTGCATGTACAAACTCCCCCTCGACTATTGATTGGATTGTCTTCGTGTTTAAGTCTTGGTCGTTTTCTGATTATCTGAACCTTCGACATTCTGTACCGGATCACTAGCTAGGGACATACATGAATAATGCACGTGAGGGAAAGATTTTGACTAAAACAGGATTATTTGATCATACAAGTTACAAAACCAGGTGCGGAAACCCTAGCTTTGAACAAACAGATAAAACTCAAATCAAAACACAATCAATATCATTTTCAATGCTTTTTCATAGATAAACCTTTTCAAATATTCAATTACAATGACACTTAGGTTAATCTAGATCAGTTACACACTTTCACAAAATCAACCTGGAACCTAACCTGAACACACACACAACTGAAAACTCTCTATATCTCAAAAACTCACAAAATCTATTTATAGACTCTGCACGTTCGCCCAGTTGATATGGTCGAATGTGGAACACTTTCCACATTCGCCCATTTCTAAGGTACGAATGTGGAATCTTTCCACATTCGCCCAAACTGATTCTACATTCGCCCAGTCAGTTCCACATTCGCCCACTTTTTCCACTTTCAACCCATCAGCAAAACTTTTAACACATGTTAACTTTGTAGATCCAATCACTAGTCGCAATACGTGCATCTACAAACTCCCCCTCGACTATTGATTGGATTGTCTTCGTGTTTAAGTCTTGGTCGTTTTCTGATTATCTGAACCTTCGACATTCTGCACCGGATCACTAGCTAGGGACATACATGAATAATGCACTAACATCTAGTTGTGTCCTGTGGGTTCGATACTCGGACTAACTTAGTCTGTACTACATTAATAGGTACACTTGCCTGTCGTGTGGTCTAGTTTAGTTGAGTCTGTTTTATATTACTAGGTGTCTAGGTTAGTTTATTATTTTTAGACCATACATAGCACATCAATATCATCCAGTGACCTTTGAGTATCTCTCTAGCAACCGCATTGTTCACTTCACCATCCTCAAGATCTGGATCACTATATTCTATCTGGTATCTCATATCATTGCTCATGAATCCCTCAAGAAACTTTCCAGTGAGTTCAAGAGTATAACAGCCTTGCTTCATCATCATCTTGTACATTTTTTTGTCTTCATCAGATAAAGCACGAATCTACTCAGTCCAAAACACATCATGATCATCTTCAGTTGTTTCACCGGATTTCTTTTTTGAACTTGATTCGCCTTTGTCTCCTTTCTTAGACTCTCTCTTCTCAAACTTGAATTGATCTGTATCATCATTTCATCTGAATCTTTCGAACTTGAATCCTTATCTTTGTTTGCGTTGCCACCTCCCGACGCATCATCATCACATGAATCATTCTCATCATCATCTTTTCCTTCATCATCAGTTCCACTAAAATCTACTTGTTCCTCTTCTTCTTCCTCGTCTTCCTCTCCAGTACCCTTCAGCTGTGGTGCTCTCTCATAAAGATCATCTAACATCTTTCTCAAATCCTTGTTTTCTTGTTAAACCAAAGCTATTCTCTTTGTGTTTCTCTTGCTGGAAGTCTTAAGCTGAGCGTTTTCATCTTGAAGCTTTTTCACTTTCACTTCCAAATCATCCTGACACTGTTTAGAAGCTATCACAATCTGATACATGTCCTTTTCGTTCTCCTTCATCTGTCTGATTTCAGCTTCTTGTTGATCAAACGCTTTCATCACATTAGCTATTTGTCTATTGACAGCTTCCATCACATCACTTGATACTGTAGCTTATGGAGTAGAACTTGATTCGGCACTTGGTTTGGTAACTTTCGCTTTCATACTCGCCAAAACATTCTTCAATGATACTGAGATACTCTCTGGATTCAGTTGTGAAGCAAGTTCAATAGTAACAACTCTCTGGATGCTGCTGGTGATACAACCTTAGAGCTTGCTGTTGTTGGAATCTTCTTATATTTCAACAGTAAATCAATCTCCTTATTTCTCCTTTTCTTTGGTGGTTCTTTCTTTGACATGGTTTTCACTCTTCCACGTTTAACAGTACCACCTGGAACAGGAGAACCTTCAATATCCGCATCAAGATCTAAAATCAACTCCTGATTCTCTTCAGTAACTTTCTTCTGTCTATGTTCCTCAAATATCTTCTCCAATGCTTCAGGAGTACTAATCTTAGTGGCCTCGGGATCAGTATCCTTTGTTGTTTCAGTTTCAGAATCCCATTTAGCATCCTCTTATGTTTCTTCTGAATCCTGACCAACAAGTAACGTCTTTGTCTTTCCTTTGCTCTTAGAAACTCTCTTTTTCCTTGAATCTTTCTCTTCAACCTTCTGTTTCCCTTTACCCTTCGACTTAGCACCTTTGTTAATCACTTGACGTTTCCTCTTTGCTTCCTTGTCAACAGGAACTAATGGACTATCAGAATCAAAATCACTATCCTGATGTCGAGCCTTATCCTTTCCTGGATCTGTATAAGCAACTGAACTCAAATGCCCAAATAAACGTTTGTGTGGTGGCTTCTCTTTCTTAGTTTTTCCTTTATAAGTCTTCATCCGGTTCAAAGTTGTCAAATTCATGTGCTCTTGATTCACCACTTGCAATGGATCTCTAACCAAATTCTTGTACTTGTGATCAAAAACCATTTGGGGAAACCTCGGATACATCAGAAACTTATCAACTTTCAACCCTTGAAACACTTCTTTCATATGGTGAAAGATCATCCCAGATACGTTTTAAGGCTTGTTCAAAATCAAAGTGACGACTAATGAACACAACGTATTCCTCACCACATCATAACCTCCACGAACTGGTCCAAAGACATGAAGTATCACATGTAGTAGATACTTGTATGGTGGACACAACTTTGCTTTGTGTAATAGGAAATCTGTGATAGGTCCATTATACTTCATCCTGAGGAAACAAGCACGTTGTTCAGTCCATGACAACTCAATCAGATCTTCATAAGAATCATCCAGCTGTAAAACCTCTCTAAAATCTTGTTCACCAATTAAAACTATCTGTCCTTGTATCTTGCTTTGAATAACTGATCGATCTTCCCAGAAAGTCAATCCAGCATTCTCCCAAAACTCCACCTGGTGATCTTTGTATATAGTGACTGATTAAGCAACAGCGTGTACGATTCTAGATCTTCTTAGAAAGCTGATTATTCCTTCAAATTCAGTATACTTGTCGTCAATTTTCGGCTCGATGTATGCACAGCAGTTATGTTTAGCTTCAAACTTTAGCTCTTTAGGTGCTGCCTGTCTAGAACATCTTTTTGTTGTTGTTCAGCCATTAGATCTACAAAAACACAAACAAACAATATAAAAATTCGTTAATTCGGATCAAAAATAAAAAATGGTCAAAACAATCATGTTCATTCGACCAAACGTGGGTTCAAATGAACTTGAGTTATGTCGAATGAACATCTAATTCATTCATTCGACCTATATGATATTCATTCGACCCTTTGTAAAGGTCGAATGGACCTGATTCAATTTAAATTTACCATCATCTGATTTAATCCTTATTAACTTCAATGTAAATAGGGAATATTTCACAAAATAGTAATAAAGTTTTAGCAATGTTCCAATTTGATCACTCATGAAAAAAATTGTTCTAATTAAGTCATTAAAGTTTATTTTATGTTCTAATCCTATATAATTTACCTGAATAGCAGGTAAACCCTCCTATGTGGCATTTATTTTCTTATTTTTTTTAATGTTGGCATGATTAATAAAACGATTTGATTAAACCTAGCCTTCCCTTTTTTTCTCTTTGGCATCACCACCGGTTACATTGCTAGCGGCCAGCCTTCGGCAAAACCACCACCATCGGTAACCGACTTCCACATCCCAATGGCAACAACTTTCCCCATCACCATTGAACTACTCATTGCCTACCAAATCGAACAAAAACTACAAGGTTGAATTAGAGGCTATGACGGGTCGATCTGATTGGTGGGTATCTCGATGTTGATATGAAGGTAAAGATGAGGTGGTCTGGTGGTTGCGAAGGTGGTAGATGGTGGTGAGCGTCAGGTATTGTGGACGTTGCTGTTGGTTACGGCTTCAAATGAATAGGAAGAGAGGCTGATGGTGACGATTGGTGACAGTGAAAGTGTGGTTGAAATTCTTGAAACATATGTTGGCTAGGTGATTTTGATGGGCTATGATAGGAATGGTGGTGTTATGATGATGATGATGGTTGAAGAGAGTGGTGATGGTGGAAATTGGTAAGTTGCACAATTGTGAAAATTTGGATGCACTGGCCGAAGATTCATCTTCTCCCATGTTCCATGATAAAAAATTCCCATAAGAATGTATTATATTTTAATTAAACATTTCGATTCTTAATTCATTGATAAAAAATTATGATAATGTTTTATTTTATTGCACAATTTTCTAATTTTTTAATCCACGTGGGAACTTATAAACCATTTAAACGTATTTAAAAAAACTAAATAAATTGCATGTAGCCATTTAGGATGGATGACCTTCTATTTAGGTAAGATATATAGGATTAGAACATTAAATTAAGTTTGAGTTATCTAATTAGAACAAAAGTTTTTATGAGTGATCTGATTAGAACAATCCTGAAACTTGGTTACTATTTAACAAAGTTACCCCTTGTAAATAATTAGAAGATTAATTAATTATTTATTTTAATCTAGGGATATTTAGGACTTTTGTTCTACCACAAAATACGTAGGTTACACCCCTTAATTGTAACCGTATGTTATCAATTTATCAAAACTTCGAATCATCAAATCTTCAAATCATCATTCGACTAACAGTAATTAAGATGATAAATTCGTATACATGTATGAAAAACTAATCAATCCTTATTACTTATTGTTAATCTTCAAATCCTCATATGTTACAGTTTTTTAGTTTTTTATTGTTATACGGATATTTACAATCAATTGGAAATGTATTTGTAATTATTGTCCTATGTTAGGCTCAATCAATTGAACAATTTGTTCCAAAATATGAATGTTATCTCCATTAACAACATCGAATGTGCAGACCATTGAGTTTACATATTTGTTGATAGTATACGTTGGTGTATATTACGTAAAAAGGATACGCGACCAAGCCCTAAAGAGGATTATCACGTCAAAAAAATGGAGAGATCCGATGCGAACAATCAGTCGAAGGAGCGGAGCTTAGAGCCTTGACTTTCTATATTAGTCAAGCGCACTCACTCTAACGGCGTACGACGCTTTTTATCATCAAACGCCTATACACCAGTGTATAGTATACGTTGGTGTATATTACATAAAGAGGATAAGTGACCGAACCTTAAAGAGGATAAACACGGCAAATGCTTATAAACAAGTGTATAGTATGGAAAATTGTTATATAGCTATATAGTTGTTGTTAGTTGAAGTTATTGTAATCGTAATGTAGGTTATATACATAAGTCTATTAGAATGTGAATAACATTCATTTACGTTTTGTTTTATGATTGAAATGTATATGATGCCCAGGTTATAACATTCATATTGTGTACGCGTACATTGTGAGGAGTCCACGTTATTGTAGAAAATGCGGTCTTTGGGGTTATCATGATGCCCGACATTGTCCAAATAAATAAGTTGCCTTATTATTCCAATAAAATGCACTTTAGTCGGTTATTTGAATAAGGATTGTTTTTCGTACGATGTATTTGTGACGGTTATTTCAATAAAAAGTCAATGTTGTTTTATTAAATTATCAGTTACTGTATTTGCATTTTATTTTGGTTTGTTTCAGAACTATTCTTTGGTTTATATTATACATCGGTGTACGAGTATATGGTTGATATTATACATGGGTGTACACATTAGAGTATAAATAAATAATTAATTAAAATCAAATGCATATCGATAACCGCGAAAAACAATGATATCGTATTAGTTTCTAAAATTCTCTACACCTCTTTCTCTATCTTTCTCACCATTCACGATCTATACACTTGTGTATAGTTCTTATGAAATAGAGACGTAAAACAAATGTACTGACATTATATACATGTGTGTATATTTTCATATGTATCATAAATTTACCCAGCGACACTCTTGTATGTTGCAAATATTTTCTTATGTATTCACATTGTTAATGTACACACATGTATACAATGGTGTACATCAGTTTCTTTTTTTGTTCATTCATCATCATCATCATCGACACATATGTACAATGGTGTACATCAGTTTTTTTTTTGTTTTTTCATTTATCATCATTATCGTTCAAACAGATATACATTGGTGTATATCAGTTTCTTTTTTTTCTTTTATTCATCATCATCAATACAGATATACATTGGTGTATATCCGTTTTTTTTTCAGCGTACATGACTATAATTTGAACACATATATACATTGGTGTATATCAGTTTTTTTATTCTTTCATTCATCATCATCAACACATATATACATTGGTGTATATCCGTTTTTTTCAGCTTACATGACTATAATTTGGACACACATATACATTGTTGTATATCTGGGCTAGAACATATATGAAACTGAATACACCTGTGTATACAACAAATAAGTATTATTAATCAACATTAGTTAATGCATTCAATAGTATAAAAATAAATACAGCTGTGTACATCATTGTATAAATTTATAACATACACAAGTGTAAGTTAAAATCGTATCTAATGTATAACCAAACTGAAGGTACACTAGTGTATGTATCGATACCCTAAAATCTATGAACAAACTGAAACCCTAGGTGGTGATATTATCGAAGAGCAAAAGGGTAGGGATAGTCTTTCTAGTGTTTCTAAGAACCTTTCGTCGCCTCGGTGTAATTCTCCATCACCGGCAACGCCACTTTCTTCCACCCTACATCACCCTTACATATGTAAGCCTGCAAAATTAAAGTTTTGTAGCGATTGTAGCAAATTCTTGAAATTTATTCTCTATCTGACTAACATTACAATAACGATCATTGGAAACATAAAATAATTAATTACCTCAGGATATTTTGGAGCAATAGTAGATGCTTCTACGGCTTAACGAATCTTTCCCTCAACCACTCACGATAATATATGTTGGTGGTTCTTATTTTCTAAATGCAGAAGATGAATTAGGGATTTGATTAGGAGAGAGCTTCTGTGAATACGTAACTGATTATTAAACAAACTATTTGATTAAAATAATTAAAAGATTTGATTGTTATTTTACACTTTTACCCTTATGATCAAGATTGAAGATGGATGGTCAGGATTAGTTCTCATGGTTCTTAACTAGGGTGGTGGTTCTTATTTGATCCCAATCCTATATATATATATGATTTTGTTCAAATGAGAACTTTTTCCCAAACTGATAACTGAGAGAACAATTCTAGACCACAAATTTCTCTAAGGCAAATTTTTTTTTTTTGCTTTAATCGCTGCTTTATATGCAGGAATTTTTTTTTTATTTATTTTTTGTATTTTTTTTCAATATACACATGTGTATAATTGGAATATACAGATATGTATAATCCAATATACACATATGTATAACTGAAATATACACATATGTATAGCTGAAAATGTAATATACACATATGTATAAATGAAAAAAGAATAAAAAAAAATTTCCTTGCATAAAAATGTGCAATTAAAGCAAAAAATATTTTTTTTTTCTGCCTTTATAAGAAATGTGTGGCCCAGAATAGTTCTCTCAGTTCTCAAATAGGGGTTGGTTCTCTTAGGATCCCTACCCTGTATATATATATATATATAGGGGAGGGATAATTTGAAAACCCTCCCCACTTAAGAAAACTCATTAAACCCATATCTTAACCATCCATTCCAATTGATCTAGGGTGGAGATTATTTCATGATTTTCATTAAAACTAAAGATACATCTTTAGTAAAGAAAGGGTAATATTGTCTATAAAAAATTGAAAGTCATCTCTCTCTTCTGACAAAAATCAGGCACTCCCTTAATCCTCCCATCTCTCATCTCTTCTCTCTCCTCTCTCCTCTCTCACTTTTGTAAGAAAAAAACATATGCTTTCAAAACTTATCTCAACATAAAAATATATACTAAACCATAATTCAACAACAAAAAAATGTGTTTTCATAACTTATCTCACAAAAAAAACATATACTAAAAATATAATCCAACAATAAAAACACATGTTTTCGCAAACCTTCCTTACTAAAAACATATAATAAATTATAAGCCAACAACAAAAACATATGTTTTGACAACTTATCTCAAAAAACATATAATAATTCTAACCCAACAAACAAAAAACATATGTTTTCCCAACTTATCTCACCAAAAAATATAACCAAACAAACAAGAACATATGTTTTTACAAACCTATCTTACTAAAAATATCAAATTATAAATTATAACCCAAATTTAAATGGAAACATATCTTTTTAAATGGAAAACAAAAATTTTTTTAAATGACAAAACATAAACAAAAAAAAAAACAGAAGGCAACGTAATAGACAAAACCCCAATATTAATTTAATACTTCCACTTATAGACTTCTTTTTTGTTTGAATTCTTGAAGTTTGATATTCCAACATTTGTATAGCAATGATATCTTTCCAACCTTCCTTTCTAGATGTCTATAAATTAAGTAAAGAAACTAGAATCTTTCATATGTAACATTACAATTTATTTTTATCTAACATTGGTTTCAAACCCCACCTATAAGAAACGAACTCTGATCTAAAACCCCACCTCCCAACCACCTACTGGTCTCTGCAAACACCCCACCCCAACAACAACCAACGTAACAGACAAAACCCCACCACGTCACCTACCTGCAAACGCCAGATCCTGTCACCACCACTGCAAATCCTGTCTATAAGAAACGAACTTCGACAACATTTTTGTCTGAAAAAGAATCAGAAGTATTGCAGACCGAAGGTTGTTTTTAATGGAAACGTTCGCCAGTTTCTGCATTATCAGATTTGGCATCATCAAGGACGTCGTTGTATGTGGCGGTGATGACGACGCTGGTGATTGTTGGTGGTGGGGGGGGGTCGATTTTAGATGTTATGATGTTGATAGTGAGAGATGGTATTGGTTATTGGTTTGAAGGATGATGGTACTTGTTTAATTTTAGATAGATATGATGGAGAAGATGAAGAGATTTTAGAGAGATATGATGAAGAAGATGAGGAGAGATGGGACATGAAAGCATGTATGTGTCAGTGTATAAAAGAGTGATGGAGAGATAAAAAGGTTTTAGTGCCTAAAATACCCTTAGAAGAATCTTCAAACAAACAGACGTGGACCAACTTGGACCTTTAGATGGGGTTTTCTAGGTTTCATCAAGTGAAGGTGGTTTTCTATTTAGAATTCCCCTATATATATATATATATATATATATATATATATATATATATATATATATATATATATATATAGGTAGAGGATCCTGTAGGAAAATTGATTTGTGTGAGAAGCGTGAGAAGGATTAAGAATTGACATGTAGCCATCATGTTTTTGATTTTGGAATGATGTTTTGGGTTGTTTGTGCTTGAAAAACACTTAACACAACAATATACAACAATTTAAAATGCAATCCAATGTATTATAGTCATTAAATTTAAATTATAGATAAAACACCCTAGTAATTACTTAAAACACTATGCTTAAATGTTTTTGACATAGTGTTTTAAGTTTTAAGCCTAAAATACATTGTTTTCGGTTATTAATTGTTATGTATGTTTTTTTTCTAAGCAAAACAATCCAAAACATCATGAATACGTCCAAAAAAATGATGCATACATATCAATTTTTAATCCTTCCTACACTTCTCACACAAACCAATTTTCCTACAGGAACCCTACCCTATATATATATATATATATATATATAGGGGAAGGTTCAATTGAGAACTCATAGTTAGGGAGAGAACTCGAGAACTCCTACTTAAATTAAGAAAAAAAATCATAACTCAAAATTTAAGTCAAAAACCAAAAATCTGGTTCGGAGCTTCTCTTTCCCACGTCATCCCGGTTCAGAAAAAAATAAAAAAATAAAAATAAATTAAAAAAATAAAAAATAGGCGACTTCTAATGCACCTTTGTAGTAAATGTCCGGTTAGCTTTAGGGTTTAGTTTTTGGGTTTAGTTTAGCTTTTAGGGTTAGTTTTTTTTAGTTTAGTTTGTAAGGTTTAGGTTTTTGGGGGTGGGGTGAGGGTGGGTAGGGTGGGTTTAGGTTTTTAGGTAGGGGGTTAGGTTTTTGGTTGTGACGGGTGGGGCTTAGGTTTTTGGTAGGCGGTGGGTGGGGTGGGTTTAGGTTTTTGGGTGGGGGGTGGATGGGTGGTTTAGGTTTTTGGGTAAGCGATTTAGGTTTTTTAGTGAGGGTGGGGGTGGGTGGGGTGGAATTAGGTTTTTGGGTGGGGGTAAGTTGGGGGTAGGTGGTTTAGGCTTTTGGGTTATACTACACATGTGCAGTAGCGTTTTTTAGGTGTGTTTTTTTATTTTATTTTTAATTTTTTTTATTTTTTTTTTCGAACGGGTATGACGTGGGAAAGAGAAGCTCCGAACTAGTTTTCTATTTCTTTACTTAAATTTTGAGTTATGATTTTTTTATTATATTTTTTTGTATTTAATTAGGAGTTCTCGAGTTCTCTCAATAAAATTAGTTCTCTATTGAACCATCCCTTATATATATATATATATATATATATATATATATATATATATATAGGGGAAAGTTAATTTGAGAACACCTATATTTCGTGCGAACCGCGAGAACGCCATCTAAAACCATTCAAATCATAATTTTCTTTTTACATTTATCTTTACTACTAAAATACAATACCAAAAACACCATTTACGCGTAAAAATTTAAACATATACGAAAATAAATTATTTTTACACATGTGTAATTTACTGTTTGTACATGTGTAAACTGTTTCATTTACACATGTGTAAAAAGTTAATTTGAAAGTGTTTTTGCAAGAAAATTAGGTTTGTATTGAAAGTGTTTAGGAAAGAAATTTTTTTTTAATGTTGTATTTTGATTATAATTAGGTTTGTATTGAAAAAAAAAATGATTTTGATAGGTTTTCTCATTTGTTCTATATATATTATATATATATGGAAATGATATTTTGAAAACCCACTTGAGTTGGAGAAACTCGTGAAACCCTATGTTACATTTTTTTGTATCATTTTTATTTAACACAACACATATCTAATAGAATTTACTTAGCATGTTAACATATACTATTTTTTTCTATTTTAGCATTGTAACAGAAATAATAATTACTAGTACATATATTTATTTTATATAGTAACATTTGTAAAACTAGAATACTGTAAAACAAGATAAGAGAAAAGAATGTGACACAGAGTGGTTCATTTTAAATAAGGTGAGAGAGAAGAATGTGATGTTAGAAAGTGAATTTATAAAAACGAAATGATATATAGAAAGAGAATGGGAAGAATATTAAAGAAAAAGAGATAGAAAGAGAGCAATATAATCAACTCTTTTACGTGTTCAAAAAGTATATATTAGAGAAAGGGCAAAAAGAAGAAAGAAAAAAAGTACTATTGTTAAACACTCACTTTTTGATGCAATATGTTTCCAAGAACGCCCTTCTAGTACTTTTCTTTATTATAAAATTGGATCATCAAAAGTAACATTTTATTAATTGATCTCAACCATAGGATGGATTGATCAACGGATGTGGTGGAGTTATCTAAATTTTCTTAACTGGGGAGGGTTTTCAATTTATCTTTCGCATATATATATATATATATATATATATATATATATATATATATATATTGCTAGTAAAATCTAACTCGATTGTTTTAACTATATGTAGAATCCAGAAAGAGGAAAACCTCACCTCGGGACGAAAAAACTCATTTTTTTAACCTAGCATGTTGCTAAACGTATCAAACCAAAAAAAACAATACAAAAGTAACACCTAGTAAAGTAGTACTAAGCATAAAGTGGCGAGTTTTCCTAGTTAACTTTATAAAATATGTAACATTATTAATTTAAACTAGGGGTATCCAAAGCGGCGCGTTGCGCCTAGATTAATGAAAGTTGTCGAATAAACCATCCGAGTTGGACAACCTAGTTATCGTAGTTGCGAGGTTTTGTTAGTCTGGGTAACTAACCCTCTTTGTGTCGATGGCATCCTATGCAAATATGAATGGTACTACTATGCACACCGATGCAACATCTCATTGTCATAAACTCAAAACCCGTAACTCTATTATGTATCCTAATTACATATAACATGCAAAAGGCACATGTAATCCACCACTTCAAACATGTACACAAAGCAAGAAAATCTTAGAAACTTTAAAAACAAATCAATATTTTACTATGTCCAAATTTTTATCAACAGGACTGGGAAAGAGCTCTGGTTGGACAAAGCAGTGCCTTCCTCTCATAGAATCTACACACAAAACATAAAAAAAATTTCTCAAGAAACCCCAAATCTCACCAAAATTATATTCAATAAAATACTTAAAAGAAAGAGCTTGATATATTACCAGTAACATCCTTGTATCCCTTCTACCCTTTCCATGAGCTACAATGGCATAAAGTAATAAAGTCACAACACTACATAAAAAGTGAAATTTCAGGTAAGAAAAGCAGCTAATAGCTTTTCAATTCACAAAATCATATATCCGGTAGAAGCGCAAAATCTAAGTGGTGGATTAGAACCTTTTCAAGTTTTTGAGGTACAGCTTCTTTTGATGCTTTCCCATTGACCAATTTATGACCTTCCAAAATGTGTAATTTCAATTTCAATATTAAATCAAAGATTTCCAAACCAATACTTACCTTCCACTCTTGAATTCTTTATCTAAAATATAAATATATTGATAATGTTTGGTCAGGTGGGGATGAAAGTTTTTCATCTTTTATTATACTCACTTTGACTTGTAAGTACAAAAGGTCTTTTGAAAGATCGTGACATAGAAACATAGGTTTTAACATCTAAATACAAAAATAATGTTACACCAAAGCATCAAAAACCAGATGTATCCGATCATACCTAAGCGCCTTGACTTACAAATGAGTGCTTAGCAATCTAGTTAAACAACCTTAATTGTTAACTTTAATAATATCTTACAACTCTAGACATTAATCGCAATTACCAAGATAATTAAAATCCATGCATACCGTAATCGCTAAAATCACTTGATGATGGGCGGATTCCACCACCGCCACTGCTTCAAACTGGAGATTGTTGTGCGACTGACACGGGGTCGGATGACCATATGATGCTGTAATCATGTAATAACTTTCCTTCAAACAATCGGCTGTAACCACATAAACGTGCTCAATCGGTCGAAAATTATTCGAATAATAATTAACTTTGCTTCAAACACAATGATGCTGTAATCATGTAATAACAAAAATATTAATAAAACTTAGTTGTCATGTAGTAGTTTATACCTCGTTACTTGTAACATCTTGATTAAATGAGTTTGACCGTTGTTGCCTTTCGTTGACCACCTAACCAATCCCTTCCTTGACTCCAACAATCAGCGTGAGGGTTCTAGACAACTGCTTTTGTCATCAACATAAGTTCAGTAATTAGATGTGAAGGTTTCATCAAATAGAACCAATACTATTACAACCAATGTTAACCGGAACCTACTATGAACTAACACCATCTATTACCTATTTCCTACCATATAAAACAGAGAACACGGGTATACCTTGGTTGTCGGAAGTCGTCTCTAAGCCACATCCTAAGCCTAACCCTCGTCTCATAGCCGTCACTGCAATTAGGTCCTATAACGCAAAAGTACCTACTCAAGCTTCATCTTCTACTCTTGGCAACACATTGATTCGTTGATATCGAGAAAGATAAAGAAGCACCACCATCACTCTACAGCACCATCCCATCCCCCGTGATGCGGGTGATCAATTGTATGCACTGCACCAGCCTGTCATGTATGTACAAAAATATTTTTAACAAAGAAGGATAACAAAGTACATGTTTAGTTAAAGATCTATATATGATAACAATAACCATAACAATATTAATATAGTGATAATTATGAATTTTTCACAAGGAACACAAAGGCAAAAAAGAAAAAAAAAAGACTTCCTTACCAAAAGAATGGCACCAGTTGTGAATGAGCCAAGAGAAAGCATTTCAATTCCCTGCAAATGTTATAATATTAATCTGAGATTTAATGGGAAAAATGTTTTAAAAAGGGTATGTCTAACATCAAGACAAAAAGGCAGAAAAAGAACAAAAGACTAACAAAGATGATACCTTAATTAAAAACAAAAATTAATAACTCTATTAGGTTTCACCACTAATAAATTATCTTCTGTTCAATTGCAAATTTGTAGCAAAGAAAAGGAGAACAGTTGTGTGATAAACAATTTAATCTTTGTTATCCATGAGTATTCATTATTGCAGAGTCCAAACACTCCAGGCATAATTTCCAACCATCATCTAGTAACAAATATTTTGTGTCTCGTGCTTCCATTCGTTCACTACTGCAACATCGTGGGGTCCCGTCATTCTCGTGTGTTGGGCAGTATTTCTGTAGCCAAAACGGATGGGCCCGGTACTCGATCAAACCAGCTGCATTTGTTGGAATCTACATAAATCATGAAAACAATGAGTTTAATTCCTTCACATTATAAATAAACAGGTATGGGTTGTCTGTTGTCATACTGTCACAACCAACCTGTTAATAAATGGGTTGTGATCGGATGGACCAATATAATAAGTTTACAACTTGATTAGAACCCGTTACCCGTTAAGATAAATGGGTTAAAATGGTAGTCTTCAGGTTATTCAATTATAAATGCTTATAGGTTAGGGTTGATATTTTGACATGAATAAATATATGGGTCGTTTTTTGGTTCAACATTTTATCCCCCAACCTAAAACCCGCCAACCCATTCATTTGGCACCCCTAATTATATTAAAGATAGAAAAATATGAAGATTTCAATGTAAACTTACAAAGTACTTGCAGACATCGCATCTCGGGTGATGATGTTAGCACAATTTATGAAACTGGCGGTTGTCAGCCATGGAGAACTACATACGCGAAAAACATAAAACAGTTTGTGGATATATATTTCTTGATTAAAAATTTTGTTTAAAAAGCTATCGACTTGAGCTTCACCTCGTGATCAGAGATCGGTAAATTGCACGTGTGGCAACGGAAACACTCGGAATGCCATAGTCCTCCCATGCAGTTTAGAAATCTCCCATGCCCAATTTCTATATTGCAACCTATACATATACTGCAATCCGAAACATCCACTCATGTCACATATATATTGTATAAAGCATGAATAAATTTGAACTTTTATGTAAAATGACTTGCATCCGCTGGGATAGAAGTATGGTACTGGCGGATATACACTTTCATGGGGGTTTCTTGGCAGGGATGGGTGATTTCGTGGCAGTGAGGGATGGTTAAGTTTCATACTTTCTTGAAGAGCCTTGGCAAGCTGTTCATCATCCTCTATATCATCTTCATAATCTAAAACAGAATAAGAATCTTTAAATACATTATTCTTTTCTAAATCATTGAATAATAATAATAATAATAGTAATAATAACAATAATAATAATAATAGTAATAATAATAATAATAATAATACATTTGTACTCATTGATTGGTTTTTTTCCTTTGTTGTCTTCTTCTGACAAGTTGATTCTGTTTCATCATCTCCTGGAGATGAAATAGTCTGGTTTTGATCATCTTCCTCTACAGAAGAAACCGAATGCTCATCGTCATCATCAAAATGATCATGTTGCCACTTCAGGGGGGTTTTTGTGGCCAAAGGAGGTTAAAAAAATTATTTGGTCTCCTAAGGTTCATTTCTATTGCTACCTTAATGTATCGTTTTTTATCTATAGTGAGTAAATTGTAACCAATCCCTAATATTCAACCAGTATCCTTAGTCTCCAGACTTCTATTTTTCATATTTTTCATATGGTCTTAGACTACTATTACTATATACCACTTACATCAGCTTCTATCACCTTATACTTTCATTATTTTTTTCATATGGTCTTAGAATACTATAAACCACTTACATCAACTTCTCAAGTCTACTTATTTGCTTATTTAAAATTATTACATCGATCTCTTGATTCAAGTCTTTACCTATTTAACCTCATCACATCATTATGAATCACACGTTTCTTCTTTTTGTTATACATTCTACGTATGAAAGCCTTATATACTTACATCCTCACTACATTATTTAATCGAATTATCTCAAAGAAAAAAGAAATAAAACTGGTATTTAATCTTCAGTTGATCCGGTACCTAAAAAAGAAAGAAAACTACTATTTATTCCTCAGTTGATTCAGTCAATTGAGCCTCGCAGCAGGAGTGCGTTGACTAAAATTTTCTCCAATCTTTCAATATTGAGTAGGGAGAATTGAAATCCCATCAAAATCCAAACGTAAATAAATATACAAAACACATACCTTATGTCGATGGTGTTCACTATGAGGGAATCTGAGGTGCAAAAGGAGTAGTCGGAATCTCGGAACCCTAGCCGACATCGTCGGAGGCGGCAGCTGGGATATCTCAACCTAACATTGATATTTGCTCTTTGAATGTTTGTGATATGCAAGGGACGCGTGTGCAGCTGGGATATCTCTAAGCTGTACATGTGGCACAGACCCGATCTTATCCAAAGGATGGTTGAGTCAGCAGTTAACAAACGTGGAAACTCGAAAATAAGGACACCTCACAGAAGTTGAAATGACAAAACCACCCTTGAAAAGTAACATAAATAAAAAATGATGGTGAGATTCGAACCCGGGTATAATGGGAGACAAACAGAACCATAACCACTGAACCAGGACCACTGAATCAGTCATAAACCCATAACATAATATATAAACACTTGAAAAAGGGTGGAAATAAAAGATACTGTTCAAATCAGTTTGTTTATTAATAAAGTATATAATGAAGAAAAAATTGTTGATGAACAATCTCTAGAAATCGTAACACTACCTATAAATGGTATTTGACTTACTGAATGTAAAATAAACTAAACATCCTGAAACAAGCTGAACTAGAATAAACTAACACAAGATGGACTTTATTCCTCTCATTCAGTCAGTGTTGTAAAAGGCGTTCTAGGCAGCCGCCTAGGCGCTAGTCGGAGGCTAATATCGGAATAAGGACCTAGGATGAGTCCTAGGCGTTTTGGGGATTAGGCGATTCTAGGAGGTTTTTTTTTTTTTTTTGAAATTTGAAGGAGGATTGAACTATTATCGATGGATGAAGAACGATTAAAGGATTAGAAGATACCTTTATGGATGAATCAACGCTTGAACGGCCTGAATTTAGAAGTGATATGTAGAGTGTGGATGAGGTGGCAGTGTTTTTTTAGGGTTTAGAATGGTCTGGATGGATGTAGGAGATATGATTGTTTATTTAGGGTTTAGGGGTTCATAAAGGACCCTTTTTTAAAGTCCAAATTAAAGTGTAATGGGCCTAAAATAAATTAAATGTGGCCTTATTAAACTACTGGAGCAAATAAATCTAATAATAATGGTTTAAAACTTCTAATGTGCTTTTGTTTTATGTCCATCTTTTTTTTTTTTTTTTGGCCAGATGTAGATTATTGGACACCCTTTAACTTGAAATCCCTTTCTTCCCAAGTTCGAATCCCTCTCCACACGCCGGTCCCTTTCAAACCTATTGGGTATATTTTTTTTGATGGACGGCGGGACTCGAATCGGGTACCTTTCAGGCAGTAACCCTATAGGGGAAAAACTTCGCACCTCCGTTGTAACCATTGGGCTACAACATCATTGGCTTTTGTTTTATGTATATATCTAAGTGTTTCTAAGTATATTATGTGTATATATCTTAACATATTTTTCAAAAAAAACACTTAAATCTGTGTATATCTATACTAAATTATAAAGAGTCAAAGGTGACTAAATTAGTAATTTTCTATGATTTTTAACATGACATATGAATGGATGTTTGCTTTAAACCAATAATTTTATAAAAAACATTCCAATACTACCCTTGCTTGCAATACCACTTGTACATTTTATCTATACTAAATAAATTAAAGAGTTTTTTTTTTGAACCGGTAACAAATCAATCCCAAGTACTCTCGAAGTATCCACTGAACAAAGGAGTACTCTGAAGGTAAGCCGGGTCCACCAGTAATTTCAAACCAGTTCCCGGGAAAAACTCGCCGCCCGAAGGCCCACTGCGGTAAAACCCGGCCCACCAGCAACATTTTGTTGCCGGTAGGACTCGAACTCCCTACCTCCCCTAAGGAAAGCAAGGAGGGTGCCACTCCACCATAGCTAAATTAAAGAGTTTTATTGCTTTATTTCAGTGTTAATTTATATAAACGATTATGTATTAATTGAAGCCCAAATGTGAATGCTGAGATATGACTTAGTAAAACCCATAGCTTCTTCATCTACAACCATCTTTGGCAATAAATTGGCCATTTGAAATCATCTGGCCCTTTAGACGTATTATGCCCGAGATGATTATTACTCCTTCAAAGAACTTTCACCTTGTAACCGCTTGTAGTATTAAACTGATGTTTTTTGTTCTCTCCGTTATCCATTTATAATGCTATACTCCATATGTTGGTCAATCTATTTATTGTTATTCTAAGATAAGAATCTCGATATCCCTTTATCACGCTAACTGTTGTCAAAAATTACAGTGATCGGCTGCTAGACACCACCAGAAGTCCGGAACCACTACTAGACGAAAAGCGTTGCATTGCCAGTGACTACCTATGTCACCGTTTAAGCGTCGTCTACAAAATGTTTGAACTCAAAAATAAGGTATTTTAAATTTGGAACTTTATTGTTGGTGCAAGATTGTCAGAATAATTGGATTTCATCAATTGGAAGAAAGGAGTTTTATTAAAACTAGGTGTATAAACATACGCGCGTTGCGCGTTTTTC
This sequence comes from Ambrosia artemisiifolia, assembly GCA_032199755.1. Classification (NCBI taxonomy): domain Eukaryota; kingdom Viridiplantae; phylum Streptophyta; class Magnoliopsida; order Asterales; family Asteraceae; genus Ambrosia; species Ambrosia artemisiifolia. Next base: position 44,783,786 of record CM063519.1, on the reverse strand, counting down.
GTATTTGTTTTAAATAAAAACAATGTTTCAAACCTGAGACCTCAAACCACACAAATGCACCACAAACCACTCCACCACCAAACCATTTTGTTAATTATTATAGAATCATACTTATTAATATATAAATAAGTGTTGGAAAAAAATGTCATGTTTGAAACAAGTTTCGAACCCAAGACCTCAAAGAACACACATATACCACAAACCACTCCACCACTACCCCATTTTGTTAATTCTTATTAAATCATATGTATTTATATATAAATAAGTGTTGTAAAAAAAGACTCAAACATGTTTTGAAACCGAGACCTCAAAGAACACATAAGTACCACAAACCACTCCACCACTACCCCATTTTATTATTTCTTATTGAACCATATGTATTTAAGATAACAAAATGAATAAAATAATAATAAAAGCACTATTCAAATCAAGTTGCTTATTAATATAGTAATATATATATAGTATAATAATAATTTCCAAACTGTCACTTGCTTGTTTTAATATTTTAATCTTTGGTTTGTTTTAATAAATTCTATAAATATAACTTTTACATAAATTAATCCACATTTTAATGACATAAGTTTTATTGTAACTAACGAGGCACTTGTGCTTGTAAATTGTCAAACCCGCCGCATTGCGTGGGGTCCCTACTAGTATATATATAAAATACGTATAAAAATTCCAAAACACCTAATTCCGCCTAGTCCCTAGGTTAGACCCCACTGTCGGCCTAGCGCCTTCTACAACATTGCACGCAGGACAGAAAACAACTAACTAGAGACTAAATGCAGGAACAAATGTTTAAAAGCATCAAGGAGTGACAAAAATAGACTAGAGCACAACAGCAAAGGCTCAAATCTTGATTCGGTCAGCCCCTGGATTTACAGTAGTAGCCAAAATCTTCAGAAAAGAACAATAATCCAATTTGTGATCGTCCATAAGTTCCATAACCTTAGGATTTTTGAGTAATTTCCCTTTTCTTTGTGTTATAACAGGCGATAACACAGCAAACAATAAGGTAGATGAGTAATTTCGATTCTCAAATCCATTTAACAGATTGTGTTTGTTTTGTGATGGGAAAGAAAGAAGAAAGAGTTGTGTGTTTTGCATTTGGAATTTTTATTTTGTAATCAGATGATGTCGTTTTATGGTCTTTCACATCTAAGCTTACATATATTGACTTTCCCGAGATATACTATGGTGGTACAGCAACATCCTCAAGATGCAATTCAACTGAGGGCCATTTGTAGATATCTGCAATCTGCATCATCATCATTATACAAGATTATTTAGAAATGTTTCTCACAGGGAGCATACCGGTTAGTTTCAGGTCAACCCATTTGACCCCATCCCTATATCTAACCAAACCGTTTTGGACCTAATTTAACTTCATGATTACGATTCGCCATCTGTTTAGTTCTATCGTGTTAACATAAGAAAGACAAATGAGGAGACGCATAAGGAAAGAATAAACCAGACTGAAACAAATAGGGGCCATTAAAAACTCTAACTAGTCAGTCTGCTGTCAACTATTGCTTGCACTGACTTGAAGAAGGAAAACGAAAAACTAGAAAACAAGAAACTGATGGTCTGGGCATAGGGGTGTAAACGAGCTTAGTTGCTCGTGAGCTAAAAGCTAGAAAAATTATTAACTCGAGCTTAATAAACGAGCTTAACTCGAGCTTGAAAAATTATTAACTCGAGCTTTTTACCTAATGTTTGAAACCAACTGAGGTTGAACTCAGGCTCTCTTAAATCATATAAGGCGAACTGTAGCTTAGATGAGATGGGACTGCTCTTTTACACCCCTACCTGGGTAACATATTTCAATTAACTCAAGTAACTTTTGGTACCGGTCAGGTTAGGCATGGCCAACCCATAAACACTATTTGTCTCTTCATTTTTTTGTAGATGTACATATCATGATACTAATAAAAAAAATATATTAAAAATATTTCATGCATTGGACTAGTATTTAACCCGTTTGACAGTCCTATCATTATTTTTTTCTAAAATTTACTGTTTTGACCCGTTAGGGACAAAGATTAACCCAAAGTGATACACCTGGTTAAACATGAACACTTTAGAAGTAAGGTAACCGAACTTACCACGAAAACTCGCTTCAGCAACTGCTATCTGAACACCACAAGATCGCGATCTACAAAATTACAACAATACCCTTTGAAACAGCCTCACTTGTCAACAAGCTCCCGAAACTTCACTCGCCTTTTCACACTTCCCTTCCTATCATAACCGATCCCAATTTTACTATGCATCAGTTTCATTGCCATCTCTGAATTCCCGGATTTCCTCAAAGCGTTGATCAAAACCGTACGAACCCTCCCAGGTATCTCTCGACCCCTGTCCACAATCCCATCAGCCAATTTACACACTTGTTCAAGACGACCTGCTTTGACCAAAACATTCATCATATCTTCAAACGCGGTGTCTATAACCACCCCCATTGGTGCCAACTCATCCAAAATCTTACAAGCTCGTGACACTTTACCCGAAAGGCAAAGCCCAGTTGAAAGAACCCGAAAAGAAGCAGGGGTAGGAGTTATACCCTTATCAATCATCATATCCCAAATCTTTAACGCTTCTTCGTTTCGATGTTTGTTAAATAATCCGCTCATTATTATTGTGTATGTATACACCGTTTGATCACAACCGTCGATTTCCATCCTGTTAAAAAGCGCCAATGCTTCATCAACCTTATCATTCTTCACCAATGCATCAATAAGCGCATTGTAGCAGTACGAATCCCGACTACATCCATCATTAACCATTTCTTCAAAAAGCTTCTCGGCCTCGTCCAATCTCCCAGCTTTTCCAAATCCGTCTATAAGACTCGAATAAAACATCGCATTAACCGCCACTTTATTCTCTTTACACAACTCAAAATAATTCAACGCCTCTTCAAGTCTCCCAGTTTTGCATAAAACATTAACAATAACACCATAAGTAACCTCATCAGGGCTAAAACCATCGTTATTCATCCTCTCAAAAAGCCTAATCACCTCATCTATATGCCCGGCTTTAGCATACGCATCCATTAAAGCAGTATACATTGCAACATTAGTCTTACCACCCTTCCGAATCATACTTTCAAACAACGTATAACCTTCCATCGGCTTCCCATCTTTACAAAGACCACCAATCACTAAACTATAAGCATGCGGCGGTATCTCAACCTTCTTTTCCACCATCTCATTATAAAGCTTCAAACAATAATCATAATCACAATCCGAATAACACGCTTGAATCAAACTCAAATAACTAATCTTATCAGCCTCCACATTCCTCTCCTCCATCCGCTTAAACATCTCAAACGCGCTCTTCGTCTTCCCACACTTACAATACCCTTTAATCATCGTATTATACGTCACAACATCCGGTTTAACCGCCCCCGCCTCCATAACTTCCAAAACATGTTCCGCAGACTCCATAAACATCGAGTTAACCAAACCGTTTATCAAAAAATTAAACGTAAACAAAGTCGGCTCAATTCCATGCGCCTTCATTTCCTTCCATACCCACAACAACTCTTCAACCATGCCAACATTCCCAAATGATTTAATCAACAAATTAGCACACTTTATGTTCATAACAAAACCCCTGTTTTTAACCTCATTAAACACACACTTAACCTTATCAACATCTTTATTAAAACATAAAACATCAATCAATAAAGCATAGCATTCAAGATTATGAGAATAACCACCTTTTTGATTACCTGCCCATTTGAAAAACCGGAAGGCCAATTCGGGTCGGGGTCTGACCCGACCCGAAGAAAGAATATAGGAGACAAAATTGGGTGATAATCTGATGAGCCATTTGTGGCAAAAGGTGTCAAGTTTGTGTTCCATTATTTGAGATGAAACGTCGTCGTCTAGGAGATATAATATCTGGTCAACCCATGGAGAGGGTTTGGGTTGTGGGGTGATGACGTCAGAGGTGTTGTTAATGGGTTCGACCCATTCAGGTGGTGGGGGAGCGGTTGTGGTGAAAACCCACCTGGATGTGGAGGCTGGAAGTGGGTTCGGGTTCGGGTCGGGTATTGATGAGGGGTGAAGTGGGTGGTGAGTGGTGGTGGTGACATTATTATTGATGTGGGGTGAATGAGGGGTGTAGCTTGTGATGGAGGAGAGGGGTTTTAGTAGGGTTTTTCTCATTGTGTGGATTGCGATTGGATGAGTTTTGGTTTTGCATTGGTTTTCAATTCTTGAGCAAGGGTTTTTGGAGTTTCACAACAAAATTTGTACGCAATGTTTTAAAAACCGGTTTTTTAATTATACCGTATTGGTCTCGTAAATGGTTTAACCAGTCAAACCGGGTTGTATCGGGTAGTTCAACCGGATTGACTAGCTAACATTATAATTCTATAAAATACAATTTCAACTAAAAATGAAATCAAATAATATATGATTTCGTAATAAAAATAATTCAAAATTAAATCCATAATGGAAAAATAATTCAAAAGTAACCAACTTTTTAACAAAGGTTTTTTTATATATGACAGGGCATACTAGGTTATGTTAGTGGAGAGTTGAATGAGATAAAATTCGTAATCATTACCATCTTCATCAAACAAAACTATAACCATTTTTACCTCATTTTTATACTTTTAATCATTACTACTTTTGTTTTTTTTTTTAAATCAAACTTTAATCAAGCTCTATATAAATCAAACATTTTTACCTCATTTTTATACCACATCCACTCAAACCTTCTACTTTATCTCTCATATTTTTTTATAAACCATCCACTTTTTATAAAAAAAACATCATGGATCAATTCAACCCATTCAACCAATTCAACCAAAATTCCCCAAATAGCCGAATTCTAACCCGAATCCATTTTCCATACCGGGTTACACGCTGGTAGTCGACCCACTAATATCGTAACAAGTACCTCCATTAATGGCGATCCACCAAATGCAACAAAACCTGATAGCATTTAACAATTCAACCCAATCTCCTACATGCAAATGCAACACTATATGCAAATGGCACAATCATGGCAATCTACCCAACAATTTTCTCCACAACCACCTCCCACTACATCTATCGGACCGTCTCAACCCCTAGAGGTGGATGAGGATACCGATGATGATAAAATAGTTAAACAATATGTATATATATATATATACTGTTTAACTATTTTAATTGAAAATTTTTAAATCAAAGGTATCGCCCAATCGCAAGAGGCATTATGGAAAAAGGTTATTGAAAACATTCATAAGTTTATGCAAGCCAAGTCGTATCGACTACACGATGCTCTAAGCTCGAAGTGAAGAAAGATGAACACGGATTGTGGTAAATTTAATGGTATTTACAACCGCATTAAGTCGAACCCGCAAAGTGGTTGGAATGAGCAAAATATCTTCGAGGCTGCTTTGGGGGCGTATAAAACTGAGACGGGCAAATCTTTCTCGATGATACGGGCTTGGACGGTCTTGAAAGATGAACCAAAATGGGCGACTGTCCGAAACGAGGCTAAACGGGCCAAATGAGGAAAAAAAGTTCAAAAGGGAGGTCCGTCCGTTCTAATCCATATTGACATGAACAACGAGCCCGAGTTCAACGAACCACAATTTACGGAGGAGCAACGCCCCATAGGTTTATAAATTTATAGATTTTTTTATATAATTGTTTGCGTTTTCTTTCTAATATATAAAATGTTTGTGTTTTTAATGCAGGTCGGGACAAAGCTCGAAAGGAAGCGGCGGCAAGAAAGAAAGTGGCATCAGGTAGCACATGTGGGAGCGGTACACGGCTTGACGCTTTAACCGCACAAATGGAAGCTTTCAACAAAGCTAATGAAGAAAAATTAAAAGTCAAGAAGGACAAGATTATGTGATTGATGAATCGAAGATGGTGGAAGACTAGCGAATTATGTCGGCCGACATCTCGAGTTATCCCGAAGAAAAACGCGACGCGCTGAAGAAGATTCAAGACAAATTGTTTCAAAAGTGGAAGTAGTTTTTAGTCTCCACACCCACTAGCCATACGATAAACCTTGTGTTAGTCTCCACACCCATTAGCCTTACGATAAAATACAAAGCACTATTTTTCTAAGAAGGGTGATAAGAATTTTGGTTTCATTAATTTTATATTTAAATAGTTGAGATTAGTTTGATGAAAAAAATTAAGTTTTAAATTAGGGATTTTTTTAGGCATAAAGAGAAAAATCATATTTGTTGACTTTCTCTCTCCACATATATGGCACATGCCAATTTCACCCATCATCTTAAAACAACTATAACTTTTTCATACGGTTTTCTTTTTTCTTAAAAAAAAATTCATTATATTAACGAGCGTTTTTTTATCTTTAATATGAGTACCACATTGCTATATAAAAATTGAAAAAAATATATGTTTTAACCGGGTTTTCTTATTTCATTGTGTCTTATGCTCGTCCATTGTGTTATAGTATGCAAATATATGTTATAAATATATTTATTGTGTTTTTTAGACTACACATGATTTAACTTTGTCCATTTTGTTTTTCATATGGTTTCCATTGTGTTTTATGCAAGTGGGTTGGTGTTTATGGTATACATTGTGTTTTTAATATGTCGTCAATTGTGTTTTATTAGACCGCTCATTGTGTTGTATACCATATTGTTTATTACATATTTAATTGGTACTCATTGTGTTTTATGTTATCTCCATTTTGTCTTATGCAACTGGGTTTTTGTGACACCTATAATTCACAAGTAAAGACCCGTACACACTCTTACCATTTTGAAAATTATTTTGAATACATTATATATATACTTTAGGAAACTGTTAAATATATTTAAATTATATTTATTGTTAAAAGAATAATAAAAGTGTAGGAAAATAAATGTACATTGTTATCTTCATATTATATTTAAATTATAAACTGTTAAATAGATTTAACATTGTTAAATAAATTTAAATAAATGTTTGAAAGAAAGTCGTATATGTTTAAAAAAAATATCGTTTCATGACAATTGATTAAAGGAGAGTTGTATATCAAAATTAAAGTCGGTCAACAATATTAAAATGAATTTCGTAATATTAGTAAATCAATAAATAAGATTAAAAATCTTAATAAATAACAACCAAATCATAAAATGACATTAAAATCATCATAAATAACATTAAAACTCTTCATAAATAACATCAAAATCATAATTTAAATTTCAAAATCAATGACATCTTGTGGTGCACCATTAGTAACAAACATTTTGTGCTGGATTGAACAACATTTGAATACACAATATTCGCCAATGGAAGTATCTTCTGATTGAAGCAAATCAGGCCATCTAATCACAGTAAACCTTTACAAAAGCATTATGTATAGAAAATTTAGAATGCGTAACTAATTATAAAATAAGAATATTGTAAACACAAATGTTGAATATGCAAATAACAAACCTAGCGACTTGAGAAACAATTTCTGCATGTAATATTAGTATTAATATTAGTTAGCATTAGTAATTAGTAATATATTCATAAAAATAGTAATAAAAATTTTAATTCGGTCAATAAGATATAAATGGGATTAAAATTAAAAATCGTAATATTAGTTTTAGTATTAGTAATATATTCGTAATTTAATTCGGTCAATAATAAATAAATGAGCTTAAAAATCGTAATATATAACATTAAATTCGGTCAATTATTATTAATGTCATTAAAACTCAAAATAAATAACATTAAAAAATGAATAAATCCTATTAATTGCAGGCAAGACCAATAATAATTCATAAAGATAGATTAATTATAATTTCGTATTAATATTAATATAAATAAATGAGATTAAAATCGTAATAAATAACATTCAATTTGGTCAATTATTATTAATGTCAATTAGTATTAGTAATATATTCGGTCAACAATACTATTTTTACCAATAGTAAAACTAAAACGTAATATTAGTATTAGTGTTATTAATAATTAGTAATATATTCGTAAAAATAGTAATAGAAAATTTTAATTCGGTCAATAAGATATAAATGAGATTAAAATTAAAAATCGTAATATTAGTTTTAGTATTAGTAATATAATTGTAATTTAATTCGGTAAATAAGAAATAAATGAGATTAAAATAAAAAATCGTAATATTAGTATTAGTAATATATTCATAAATTAATTTGGTCAATTTGGTCAATAATAAATAAATGAGCTTAAAAATCGTAATATATAACATTAAATTCGGTCAATTATTATTAATGTCATTAAAACTCATAATAAATATCATTAAAAATGAATAAATCCTATTAATTGCTGGCACGACCAATAATAATTCGAACGAATAGTAATATAAATAATATTAAACATAATTTCATAAAGATAGATTAAACATAATTTCGTAGTAATATTAATATAAATAAATGAGATTAAAAAATCAAAATAAATAACTTTCAATTCGGTCAATTATTATTAATGTCAATAAATAACATTAATTCTAACATACTAAAAATACATTAAAATTGATTAAATCTTATTAAACATAAATTCGAAAAAAGTAATATAAATAAATGAGATTAATAATTTTAATAAATAATATTAAACTTGGTCAATTATTATTAATGTCAATAAATAATATTAAACATCTTAATAAATAACATTAAAAATGAATAAATCTTGTTAATTGCAATAAAAACTAATCATAATTCGTAAACATAGTAATATAAATAAATGAGATTATAAATCTTAATAAATAACCTCAAAATCGTAAGCAATAATTCAAATAAATTACATTACAAAAATAAAAATCGTAATTTAAATTTGTAAATCAATGACTTCTTGTGGTGGAACCTTAGTAACAAACATCCGGTGCTGGATTGAACACCATTTAAAGACACAATAATCGCCAATGGAAATATCTTCTAATTGAAGCAAACTAAAATTGTAATATTAGTATTAGTATTAGTTAGTATTAGTAATTAGTATATTCGTAAAAATAGTAATAGAAAATTTTAATTCGGTCAATAAAATATAAATAGGATTAAAATTAAAAATCGTCATAATAGTTTTAGTATTAATAATATATTGGTAATTTAATTCGGTCAATAAGAAATAAATGAGATTCAAATTAAAAATTGTAATATTAGTATTAGTATCAGTATTAGTAATATAGTCGTAAATTAATTCGGTCAATTCGGTCAATAATAAATAAATGAGCTTAAAAATCGTAATATATAACATTAAATTCGGTCAATTATTATTAATGTCATTAAAACTCATAATAAATATCATTAAAAAATGAATAAATCTTATTAATTGCAGGCAAGACCAATAATAATTCGAACGAATAGTAATATAAATAATATTAAACATATTTCAAAAAGATAGATTAAACATAATTTCTTAGTTATTAATATAAATAAATGAGATTAATAAATTGTAATAAATAATATTCAATTCGGTCAATTATTGTTAATGTCAATAAATAACATTAAGTCTAATATACTAAAAATACATTAAAAATGATTAAATCTTATTAAACGTAAATTCAAAAAAAGTAACATAAACAAATGAGATTAATAATTTTAATAAATAACATTAAATTCGGTCATTTATTATTAATGTCAATAAATAATATTAAACATCTTAATAATTAACATTAAAAATGAATAGATCTTATTAATTGCAATCAAGACTAATCATAATTCGTAAACATAGTAATTATAAATCTTAATAAATAACCTGAAAATCGTAATTAATAATTCAAATAAATTACATTACAAACATAAAAAATCTTCATTTAAATTTGAAAATCAATGACTTTTTGTGGTGGAACCTTAGTAACAAACAGCCTGTGCTGGATTGAACATCATTTAAAGACACAATATTCACCAATGGAAATATCTTCTAATTGAAGCAAACTAAAATCGTAATATTAGTATTAGTATTAGTTAGTATTAGTAATATATTCGTAAAAACAGTAATAGAAAAATTTAATTCGGTCAATAAAATATAAATGGAATTAAAATTAAAAATCGTAATATTAGTTTTAGTATTATTAACAATATATTCATAATTTAATTCGGTCAATAATAAATCAATGAGCTTAAAAAGCGTAATATATAACATTAAATTCGGTCAATTATTATCAATGTCATTAAAACTCATATTAATAACATTAAAAAAAATGAATAAATCCTATTAATTGCAGGCAAGACCAATAATAATTCATAAAGATATATTAAATATAATTTCATAGTAATATTAATATAAATAAACGAAATTAAAAAATCGTAATAAATAACATTCAATTCGGTCAATTATTATTAATGACGTTAATAATCATTCAGAGTCAATGACATCTAAAAAATAAAAATAAATGAGAGTTATTTCGAAAATAAATGAAGGTTAAATTGATTAATAATCAATCATTCATAATAAAAAAATAAATGAGAGTTATTATGGTAAACTAAAATTCGTTTTAATATTAATATAAATTAATGAGATTAAAAATTAAAATATAGTAATAAATAACATTAAATTCGGTCAATTATTTATTAATGTAAATTTAATAACAATCATTGAGATTCAAATTTCAGATTCAATGACATTAAATTCGGTCAATTGTTATTAATGTAAATAAATAACAATTATTCAGATTAAATGACATTAAATTCTTTCAATGAATATAAATTAATTTCGTACTAAATGAGAGTTATTATGGTAAACTGAAATTCATATTCATATTAATATTAATATAAATTAATGAGATTAAAATTTAAAAATCTATGAGAGTTTTTTTCGAAAATAAATGAGGGTTAAATTGATTAACAATCAATTATTCATAATCAAATATAAATGAGAGTTATTACGGTACATAAATGAGAGTTATTTTGAGAATAAATGAGGGTTAAATTAAAAATAAAAAATAAAAAATAAATGGGAGTTATTTCGAAAATAAATAAGGGTTAAATTGACTAATAATCAATGACATTAAAAATTAAAAATAAATGAGGGTTATTTCGAAAATAAATGACGTTAATAATCATTCAAATTTAGATTCAATGACATCTAAAATCCAAAGATTAAAAATAAATGAGAGTTATTTCGTTCATAAATGGAGGTTAAATGGATTAATAATCAATCATTCATAATAAAAAATAAATGAGGTTTATTATGTTAAACTAAAATTCGTATTAATATTAATATAAATTCGGTCAATTATTAAAAGATAGTAATAAATAACATTAAATTCGGTCAATTATTATTAATGTAAATAAATAACAATCATTCAGTTTCAAATTTCAGATTAAATGACATTAAATTCGGTCAATTATTAATAATGTAAATAAATAACAATAATTAAGAATTAATGACATTAAATTCGGTCTAATATTACCATAATATTAAACATAATTTCGAAAAACACTAATATAAATAAATATGATTAACCAAAATTTCGAAAAACAGTCAATTATTACAATAATATTAAACATAAATTCGAAAAACAGTAATTCAATTAAATTACATTAAAAATCGAACCAACCAAGATTGTCCTTCGTATATGGCAACTGTAACGTTCTTGTTGTGTATGTTTTTAGACAACATAAATTTGTTCATGGCCTTCGGCACAGTCTGGATTGACACGCTAAAAAACAACATTAAAAAATAAAGAATCATTTTTGAAAATTAAATAGGCATATGTACATGAAAATAACAAACATGCAAAAACTGTTGCCAAAGGGTCATGCAATACCTTGAAGAATTGAGAACCATTATGATAAGACATAATAGAATTTGTGTTTTCGGATCAAATCCTGTTTTTCAAATGTTAAAACATAGCATTAGTAAAACCGATTGAATAGTAATAAAATTAACAAAAATCCGAAAGAAAAAAATCCTTATTATCCCTTTAAAAAAATTCCGATTGAATATTTGTATATTACAAATCCGTTTATCACAATCAGATTGAATATGTGTTTAGCACAAATCCGGTTATAACAAATCTGACTATAAAAATCCGTTTCATTATAACATGTGTTTAAGAAGAATGATTTCCATTTAAACTACTAAGAAATCTCATTAGTATCTTTGTTATCACTTTATAATAAACCTGATTGAATATGTGTTTATCACGATTCCGTTTAATCTGTTTTTAAAAATCTGTTTTTATTCCGTTTTAATACATGGGTATATTACAAATCTGTTTATCACATTCCGTTTAACCGGCTTGCATATTTTCATTCATGACAAATCTGTTTTTAAAAAATTTCCGATTGAATACATGGGTATATTACAAATCTGTTTATCACAATCCAATTAACCGGCTTGCATATTTTCATTCATGACAAATCTGTTTTTAAAAAATTTCCGATTGAATACATGGGTATATTACAAATCTGTTTATCACAATCCAATTGAATACGTGTTTAGCACAAATCCGGTTATCACAAATCTGAATGAAAATACGCTTCAAATGAATGAAAATATGTTTTTTAAAAAAATTCCGATTGAATACATGGGTATATTACAAATCTGTTTAAAACAATTCGATTGATAATGTGTTTAGCACAAATCCGGTTATCACAAATCTGAATGAAAATATGCTTTTAAAAAAATATGCTTTCAAATGAATCAAAATACGCTTCAAATGAAAGAAAATGTGCTTTTAAAAAAATATTCCAATTGAATATTTCTATATTACAAATCTGTTTATCACAATCCGATTGAATAGGCCTGTAAACGAACCGAACGAACACGAACACAGGCGTGTTCGTGTTTGTTCATTTAACTTTAACCGAACACGAACACGAACACGGACACATAATCGAACACATTTTTGTGTTCGTGTTCGTTCATTAAGAAATTTGTCGTGTTCGTGTTCGTTTATGTTCGTTCATTTAAACCTAAACGAACAGTTCATGAACATAAACGAACACAAATGATCAATATAAACGAACACAAACAAAAACAAGTTAATAGTGATTCATCAACATAAATGAACGTTAAGGTTAGGGTGGAGAACGGTTGTGAAGTGTGGGGCTGTGAAGTGTGGAGAGCGGCTGATAAGTGATATGTTTAGAATGTTAGGGTTAGGGTTAAGTTTTTAGAACATATGAATTAAGGTTACTTAACAAAAAAAATAAATAATAAAAATAAAGTTAAGTTTAATTAAACGAACAAAAATAAACGAACATAAACGAACGTTCATGAACATAAATGAACGAACACAACGTGTGTTCATGTTCGTTCGTTTAATTAAACGAACAAAAAATTGTGTTCGTGTTCGTTCATTTATTTAAATAAACGAACATAAACGAACTTCCCGCCGAACAGTTCACGAACAGTTCATGAACGTTCGGTTCGTTTACAGGCCTACGATTGAATATGTGTGGATAATCAACATTAGAAGAGTAGTATGGATGTTTACCTTTAATCGGTTGTGGATAATCAAGAAATGATGCAAGATGAAGAAGAAAACCTCTAAGATTTGTTAGGAATTAGATTCGGAGCTTTGATATGAAGTAGTATCAACAGGAATTAGAAGAGTAGTATGAGAGTTTTGATATGGAGAATGAAAAAAAAAATAAAAGAAAGAGGTTTTTATAGTCATAGATTCGGAGCTCCATATTGGTTGTTGGATCCTAGAAGCCCTCTCTAAGGCCTTGATTCAACCCAAGTGACCTCAATTATTATATAGATAGATTATATATAATAATAATAATAAAAAAAACTGGAAAATAGGAAAAAAGAAGGGAAAAGGGGCGCTGGGGGTAACGATCAAACCCAGCCCCTCTTGTTTCTCAACCAACCATTCAACCACTATGCTATACTATGTTTTGTTTTTTAAATATGAATGATAATTATATTTAATCTATATCTCCAACACATCTTCTTCCCCAATACTAGCTCAAGAACCCTAACCCTAAGCTTGATTTCAATAAACACAAACAAGACTCGATTAATGACATGTAATAAGGGGCTTTTGTTCCTGACACTAACCCGAATAAAACGGCAACAAAAATTTGGACTCACATGATGTTTTGGAGTTCGAAAAGAGGGATGTAGGTCCGAACATATAACCGCAATTAGGAAGCTTCTTGGACGTGTGTTGTGTGGTTCGTTTGTGGGTTTATAATGTGTAGTGGTGCAGAAATGCAATAGGTATAACAATTTATACGTTTGTTAAGTAAAACCAAGTCTTTAATTTGCTTGAAAGATTCCGATTGGTTTCAACTTAAATTCGAAATTAAACCCAATTAAAACGTGTTTATGATTGTTATTATGATGGTAATTTGAAAGGAATGGGTGGAGAAACGAGTTTTTAGCATTAAAAGGAGTTATAGACGCATTAACTCGTTCTTTTAAAACTTGCCGAAATTTAAATCCGGTCGCCGGATTTTGGTCGGAGATCAAGGAAAGGGATCGCTGGTTTGAGTTGTTTTTTTTTAACTTTCAGCTATTGACAAGAATGGTCCTTCCATGTTTAACCTAGTTAGTTTTTTTTTAGTATAAATAAGTTAACTTACTTAACTTAAAAATTTCCATGTCTTTATAAAACCTGAAATTTTTATAAAATCCATTGTGTAGACGTTTCAAGACACATATTTGATTGAAACTTATACCCGATTCATAATAATTATAAATGATAAATTTTTTTTAGTTTGCTCTAAAATTAAATTTAAAAACGACGAAACTTACAGGGACTATAATGGAAATTTTGAAGGACTATTATTGTCAATTAGAAGAAAGACGAAGGTGACGATTGTCACAGTCTCCTCTACTTTAGAGAATTTCGTCTCGAAATTTCTTTCAAGTGGAGGATTCCATGAACAAAAGGCGTTGTAAACGTTTAGCTTGATTTTCTTTAAGAAAAATTTCATCATTTATGATTCGACAAAATTTAAAATAGTTGTCTAATACCCCAAAGTAAAAGTTTCAAAATCTTTGACAGTTGACCCGAGATTAGGAAATTGAGAGTTTAATGGAAAAAGGTCTTGGCAAGTGTAACCAGTGAGGCCAGAGGCACTAACGAAGCAGTCTCCCCTACTTTAGAAAGGAGCCAAAAGTGTAAGAGTACATAAGGTTTGAGTTTTCTGGGTGGATGGTCAAGAGAAAGACTCTAGGAAGACGAATTGAAGCTCGTGTAAGATCGTTCTTATAAAAAATGCTAGCTAGTAGTCAAAGATCCAATGATAATGTAATTATAAAGTAATGGGTAGGTTCTTGGTTAGACTCCTAGTCCGCTCCCGCAGTATCGTTTATGCTTATATATAGGGTGTACCGCAGCTGACCCACCACACTCCCGATACTTTGGACTCGTACTGATTGTCTACCAACAACCTAAATAGAATTACACACCACCCTTATGTACCTGTAAACCCATGCTTGCGTTCCGGACCGTAATCATCGATTTACCATACACCACGGTGTTATGCTTTTCCATAACTCTATCCTAAGTAATACTAGAAACAAATGCGTGCAACCAAAATGTGTTAAGTAGTAGATACTGCTCACGTATAAGATGCGGTTAGAGGTTCTTCCCCTTTTAGGTTCACCCAAATAACCGTAATAAGTATAAAGTGTAAGTATCAAGCACGGTTAGCGGTCCTTCCCCTTTCGGGTTCACTCGCACAAATAACCGGTTCAATTTATGAAAAAAAAGTCTAGCAGGGTCTTGCTCACATAGGAAAGTATGCGTACAAAATACACGTTCCTATAAGTAAATAAGTATAGCATAAAATTTTGATTTTAATATAAATCTAGTAAATCGCACAATTGTGCAAATGAGAGTAAACGAGTTGAATAATGCTCAAAATCAATGATATAAGAATAACCGCTAATAAATGGTGTGAGAATAACCACAAATAACGCGTAAGAATAACAACCAATAAAGGAATAATGCGAGGATAATGCGCGAACATGATTAAATAATGTAAGAATAAAATAATGAAATCTACTGCAAATGATAGTGCACAGAACAGACATATAGTCTACTGGCATGAGGGTTTAAATTTAGTAGTTTTGCATATATGCTCTACACGATAAAAGACATTTAGCAACATTCCGATGAGGATATGTCCAATATTTCATTAGACCAAAAGTTTGCGTCTGCGATAGTGCAAGTATTAAAAGAAAAGAAAAACAAAATTCGTTTATAAAAACGTAGTTTACTCGAACTTTGTGATATAGTTGAAAGAAAAAATATGAGGATAAGCTTTTTAGAAATCGAAGAATGTTTTAGATTCAAAACAAGCACACAGGAAAAGACTTCGTAGGTACACATATTCATGTGTTTACGAGAAGTCGAGTTTGAAAAGAGTGATAAGGCATGCTATTAGTTGAAAAATTCTTTTCCCGAAACATATATTGGATCTGTTATATGAAAACAAGAAGGTTTACATTTGACTTGTAAATATGTGAAACAAGTTTATAAGATGCAAGACAAAATCTTATAAATCAAATGTGTTTCAAAAGACCAATACTTAAATGGCAAAAATGTTAAAAGTCAATGTAACATGAATAGACTCCAAATGTAAAAAAGTTTGAAGTTTCAAAATAACACGAATGTGAAAAGATTGCAACATATCATTTCTGGATATATACCACTTTAAGTTTTAAAAGAATGATCGTGTCACAGCAACTGATATATTAAGGTTTTTGAGTAACGTGTAAGTTCCAAGTCTCAAGCGTCAGCTGGTAACCTAGCTTCAAAAACCCAGTTCAACGTCGAAAGTCCACTATGCCCAATTTCTCGTCCTACGTTGATTGAGTGAATCAGCACGGTATTTGATAATTTTGGTATAAGTTTATGGGTTGTTTAAAGACAATGGAGAATCTGATTTGCTTTGGGTCGATTCCCCTGGATAGTGTTTGAAAAATGTGGATAGGATAGGGAGGAGATTGCATATGGTCCCGAATGCCTTGACGAATTTTGAAAAGTAGGACTTTTATTTATTAAAACATTCCTTCATTTTTCATGTTACATCTAATCAAAGTTGAATTTTTTTTTTCATATTTATGAAATGTTTGGAAAAACACGGGTGTTACCCGTTTTGATTGGGTAATTGAAATCTTGAATTGTCAAAATTTTGCGAAATTTATGCGTTGAAAAACTGTTTGTTTGTAAAAGTCGTTAAGGCATCTCTTTGGACTCATAGCACGCTAAATGTTTCAAGACACAAGGTGTGTATAAAATGTGCTAATCTGATGAATAAGTTTCTCTAAAGCTGGGTAATTGGGTTTTGTGTTTTTATGAGATGACAACATATGATCAGTTGCTAAGGTAATCGCTTTAGAGAGTAGTGTACTGATGTGTGTTGGATAGATAGACATTTATGATCTTGTGTATATTGTAGAGACACAAGGGAATAGTTTAGAGATATACTGTGACATCGATCGAGTAAATTTGTAAACATGATGATAATAACAAGATGATTAATAAATTTGAAACCACATTCGTGTTTAACTGTGCAACGTTCAAGAATCAAGAATGTGATCAAAGTTAAACAATAAGCTTAAAAATTTGAGTCGTAAGAAAATGTTTTTGATCAAGAGGAATGATTCTTTATGAAAATTACGAAACATAAATGGAATAGTGTAAGTTTTAATGTGGTAAAATAACGCATAGAAGTTTTAGTGATGATGAAAAACGAATGGTCAATAAGTATATAAAACAACAAGAGATGGAACTTAAAATCCAAGTTTAATCCAAATGTTAAACAAACTTTAAAAATCGATAACGGAAAACGGAAAGAAAATGCACTAAAAGCGATAGCTATTAATAGGGAAAAACTCAAAAGAGATAATAACTTCATTATAGAAAATTATGATAAGAGTTCAAACAGCAAATGAAAATTATACCAATAATGGAATATGATACTGAAAAATGAAACTGGTGACTAGCCAAAGAAATTGAAATATTATTAGTGACTTGTGGGGAGTGTACTTAAACCTATGATTAGATGGTCATCCTTCCCGATTGTACGTACCCCGTCACTGGTAAATTTCAAAACTTTTAGCAAGACTTTAAAAACGAGATGTAGAAATAGATCCTTGAGATGTGGATTTCACTCCTAACTCAAAGATGCATTTCAAAATTGAAAACAATTGTGAAATGAAACCAATCACTAATTTAAGGATATCACTCCCAGCTTAGTGGTTAAGTTTCTTTTAGAAGGAAATACTCTTTGAGGTGTGGATGTCACTCCTATCTCAAAGATATATTCCTAAGATAAGAAACATATAGAGGAGTGAAACTAATCACCAAGGTATGGATGTCACTCCTAACTTGGTGATATCGTTTCGTTTGTAGAATACAAGTGTCTTCTTCTCCAAGCAAAATACCGAAAGAATAACAAGAAAGAATCATAGAGAAATATATTGAAAGAAATCATAAGAAATAAGAGAAACATACACGAGAGGACTTGTGAAAGTAAGCTTAGTTATAGACTAGGCTAAAAGGCATTCTAATAACCTAATTCCCTATAACCTGGCTCTGATACCAATCTGTAACACCCCAACTAATGGAGGAATCATCGAGGTGTCACGTAGTGACAATTGCTCAATAGCTCATGGTACTAAAATGTAAATTTGTATACATTGAATATATAGTTTATTACATTGAAAAGAAATTCAAGTTACAAAGATAACAAAGCGACAAGTCTAACTAAAGTACAATAAAGTCAAAACTTAAATATAAATCCAAGGCTTAAAGGAAGCGTCTCAAAATAGCCTGAAACATGTACAAAATAATTTTGTCAACACATATAATGTATTGGTGAGCATACCCTGTTTTAGTTCAAGAACCGTTTGTAATATTTGTGCCATGATGTTTGCTAATATGTAATTGGTAGAATAAAAGCATCAAAATCAACCCTAAAAGTTTCAAGTATCAAGTATCACCCCAAAAGTTTCAAGTTTCACATAACAATGACCAAGGCTCAAATGAAACCATAATCACACAAGGGATATAAATCGTAGTACTACTCATTGTTATGCTCGGCCCATGGTTAATGATTTTGATTATGTTTCAATTCACACAAATCACATAAGCATCACATAAGGCACATTACGTTTCAAAGTCTACATAGTTTAATAGTAATAATGGTACATGTATCACCCCAAAATAGTAAAACATGAAAAAAGGGGAAAGATATACTCACAGTTTTGCTAAGCGCGATAAATCCAAATAAAACTCGTCACAAGATAAACTTGGGAATTCTGAAGAATTCAACCTATAATCTGTAAGAATACTAATAAGGAAATATCTAAGAGTCTAAAGTATCTAGGGTCTAAGGCATTAGGGTTTGCTAGTCGTATGTAGGGAAGATGAAGTTTTATTATATCTTGAATTTAATAAAAAAAATGTTAAATAGAGTATATCATGATTTAAGTTTTAATACGTGACGAAGAAATTATAATACTATGTTTCCACTTACAAGAATATTTTCTATTATAAAAAAAATATCCATAAATCATAGTTTAATAATTTACATTTAACGAAATAATTAATAATATCTAATTAAATGTAAATAACCTAAAAATACAAGTTATGATTAAAAAATGATACTTTTATGAAAAATAATTATTTTCTGATGTATAAAGGTGAAAATAATTTTTTCCATAATTTTTCTCAATTTATTTGTATTTAAAATGAATTTAATGAGTTTAAATCATGTTTAAATGATCAAAAATAGGAAAATTAATAAAAATAAATGTTTTCTAAACCAATAATTTTTAATTAGGTTCATGATCCTTAAAAATAATTTTCTCGAAAATTTGGGATTTAAATCATTAAAAATGAATTTTTAATCAATTAATTATGATTAAAACTAGTTAAATTAATAAAAATATGAAAATAATTTATTTTCCAGAAAATTTTTATGTGATAATTTTATTTATGGTGTCAAGATGTTACTCCTAAATTTTTATAATTTTCGGAGTAAAAATGAATTTCCTATGATTATTATAAGGTTTATGTGTTTATATATTATTATATATAATAATAATAATAAAAAAAATCTGGAAAATAGGAAAAAAGAAGGGAAAAGGGGCGCTGGGGGTAAGGATCAAACCCAGCCCCTCTTGTTTCTCAACCAACCATTCAACCACTATGCTATACTATGTTTTGTTTTTTAAATATGAATGATAATTATATTTAATCTATATCTCTAACACATCTTCTTCCCCAATACTAGCTCAAGAACCCTAATCCTAAGCTTGATTTCAATAAACACAAACAAGACTCGATTAATGACCTGTAATAAGGGGCTTTTGTTCCTGACACTAACCCGAATAAAACGGCTACAAAAATTTGGACTCACATGATGTTTTGGAGTTCGAAAAGAGGGATGTAGGTCCGAACATATAACCGCAAATTAGGAAGCTTCTTGGACGTGTGTTGTGTGGTTCGTTTGTGGGTTTATAATGTGTAGTGGTGCAGAAATGCAATAGGTATAACAATTTATACGTTTGTTAAGTAAAACCAAGTCTTTAATTTGCTTGAAAGATTCCGATCGGTTTCAACTTAAATTCGAAATTAAACCCAATTAAAACGTGTTTATGATTGTTATTATGATGGTAATTTGAAAGGAATGGGTGGAGAAACGAGTTTTTAGCATTAAAAGGAGTTAAAGACGCATTAACTCGTTCTTTTAAAACTTGCCGGAATTTAAATCCAGTCGTCGGATTTTGGTCGGAGATCAAGGAAAGGGATCGCTGGTTTGAGTTGTTTTTTTTTTGAACTTTCAGCTATTGACAAGAATGGTCCTTCCATGTTTAACCTAGTTAGTTTTTTTTAGTATAAATAAGTTAACTTACTTAACTTAAAAATTTCCATGTCTTTATAAAACCTGTAATTTTTATAAAATCCATTGCGTAGACGTTTCAAGACACATATTTGATTGAAACTTATACCCGATTCATAATAATTATAAATGATAAATTTTTTTTAGTTTGCTCTAAAATTAAATTTAAAAACGACGAAACTTACAGGGACTATAATGGAAATTTGGAGGACTATTATTGTCAATTAGAAGAAAGACGAAGTAGGAAACAGTGAATGCGTATGTGGCAGTAGCAAAGAAACCAAACCAAGGGGCACTTCCTAAGTGTAACAAATGCAGTTTTCACCACAGTGGAACATGCAAATGTTTCACTTGCGCCAAGTGCAAAAAACCAGGCCACATGTTCAAGAATTGCACAACCAAGGGAGCACAATGGGCGTGTTATGAGTGTGGCAGTGCTGAAAACTTCAAATGAGCTTGCCCTAAGCTGAATAACCAGAATGGTAATGTTATCCCAGCTCGAGGTAGAGCATTCGTGATTGGAGCAAAGGATGCTGGGCAAGAGTAACACGTTGTCATAGGTACGTTTCATGTTTATGACAATATTGCATTTTTACTCTCTATATGCGGAAGTAGACATAGATCTTGCTGTAACTAAGTGTATTACACCAGTTATAGACAACACGAACTGAATTTCGTGGATGAAATTCTTTTAACAGGGGTAGATTATGACACCCGCCAATTTTCCAAGTCAATCCGTACACTTGATAGACAAGTCTTTACTTTATCACATGCTATTTTATTCAAGAATATATGTTTGTTTAGCTTAAACTTGGAAAACAACGTGTTAATATTCAATAAATTTAAAAAACCCTGAAAAATACACATGTACGTATATATAACTGTGTAGAGGATCGGATTGTAAGAAATCAACTACGTAATCATACAAGTTAAGTAATTTAGTTGTGGAAACCCTAAATCACATGCAAAATGATAGAAAACAAATCAGAGCACAATTAGATCCTTTTCAATAAACATTTCCATTGATAAACATTCAATTACACTTGATAACGATTAGGTTTGCAATGAAAAATGACTTTTAGAAGGTTCTAGACACACCTTGGAAAACACACACACATACTAGACAAAATGACCAACTACTTTCATGCAAAACAAAACATAAACTATATATAGGCAGTCCCATTTGACCCATTGCAGAGGTCGAATTGACTCCTTCGACCCTGAACCTAGCTTGAACCAAACAAACAAACATATATAATCTTCATTCGATCTTCACAAGTTCCCTTCGACCCCACGTTTGGTCGAATGGGTCTTCAGAATATCAAAATTCTTTATAATAAACGCCATTTTATGTAAATCCAAAGCGATAGTCACATTTGTGCACCTACAAACTCCCCATTGACTATTGCTTGGATTGTTTGTCTTGATATTCAAGCGCCTTGTTCATCAATTTAATCTTCAGACTCTTCTTTTGTTTTGCACTCATTTCAGGTTCTAATTGACGTTTGTGCGAAACTTTCTTCACTTTTTGAAACTTCACATACTTTCCCAGCTTCTTGTTGTAATCACAACCAGCATTCACATACCATGCGAAACAGAAACATACGACTCTGTAAAACTTCATCGCCTGTTCCACATCTTGAACCTCAAAATGTATTGGATTGAAATACAGCATATTGATATCTTCATTTGAGCAATTAATCATCCACATAGGATCAAATATGCGTATTTTCTTGAATTCAATCTTCGGATCTTTATCTTTCAACACGATCACCGCTTCAGCCGTCTTCCAATCGCAATACCAAAATACAAACTCATTGCTGAAGTGTTGTTGAATAGGCATCAAAGGTATCCTCTTCATCACCACAGGAGGCTTATATCTCAGAGTAACTCTCTTCATGCCTGTAATGGGATCAATATCTCTATGAATAATTCGTTTAGGATATTAAGGCCTAAACAAATCCTATCTGGTTCTGCTTTCTCTTGACATCTTCTCAGGAAACCATCCAACCACATCATTATTCACAGAAGCACCGTTCATCGTGTGTTTACAAATATCTCTAACTGCCCAATACGGTAAGGTCTTAATGTCATGGAACCTGTAAAAGTACAAAACCCCTTTCTCCCACTTCACACCTATATACCGTAGCTGTCTAAAGTATTTCCATCCCAACACTTTTCCTTTGAATACCTCATTGTGATATTTGTAGAGCCCTCCCTGCACTTCTGCAATAGCTCTATTAGCCTCTTTCTTTTTCAATTTTCTTAACAAATCCTTCAGTTCATCAGATTTCTTATAAGTCTGTTTCTTATTAGCTTCTTTACCAAACACTTCATCTATTATCTTCTTTCCTTTATGTTTGGCCAGCTTTTCAGCTTCATCAAGTGTTTGTTTGTTGATCTCAAGAATCACTACATTCTCTTTCTGCTTGTAATACTCTGGATACTCTTCATGTGACAAGTCTTCAATCTTAACATCTTCAAATACTGGAGTATCTTGATCATCTGAGTGATTTCCTGCTTCTTTAACTGGAATGTTAGGAATCTCATTATCTTGCATAATCTCTTCTAGAGACTTCCCAACTTGCTTAGCTATCCCATCAAGAATCTCTTTTGTCACAGCTGCAGAGACTTCCCCATCTTCAAGATCTGGATCATTGTATTCAATCTCAAACCTCATATCATCACTTTCAAATATCTCGGGGAATCTTCCAGTTAATTCAATAGTCCAAACATTCTTTTCAAACATCTGACGATACAATCTCTTATCTTCATCAGATAAGGCTCTAATCTTTTCATTCCAGAAGATACTATCATCTTTATCCACATTCTCACCAGGTGTCTTCTTTGAATTGACTCACCTATGTTGCCTTTATCTGAATCCCTCTTCTTGAAGTTATATTGTTTAGCATATTGATCATCATCATCATCATCTAAACTTTCATCATTATTCTTATTTCCACTCTTTCTTCCTGCATCATCATTATCATCATCAGAAGTATCATAAAAATCACCATCTTCACCCTCCTCATCAGACTCTTCATAATCAACCTTCTCTTCTTCCTCATCCTTCTCTTCCTCCTCAGTTCCTTTTAACTGTGGTGCTTTAGAGTATAGATCATCAAGCAACTTTCTCATATTTTTGTTCTCATTTTTTATTCTTTTGTTTTCAATTTAAAGCAGCTTAATCTTCTTTGTATTCCTCTTTCCACGAGTAAGCAACATCTTGTTTTCAGTTTCAAGAGGTTTCACTTTTTTTCCAATTCTTCTTGATTAGCTTTGGAAGATAAAACAATGTGTAACATAGTCTTTTCACCTTCCTTTATATGTTTGATTTCAGCTTGTTGTTGATTAAACGCCTTCATAACATCAGCAATCTGACGATTCACAGCTTCCATCACTTCATTCGAAACTGTAACCCGTGGTGTAGATGATTCAGCAATTGGTGTAGCTGCCGGTTTAGATGTTTTCATTTGAACTTCTTCCAAAACATTCTTCAACAAAGCAGAAAAGTTTTTAGGATCAACATTAGATGATGGATCAGTTGTAACAGCCTCCTGAACAACTTTCTTCTTCTTAACAACCGGGGATGTGACTAGTGTAGTAGCTTTTGAGCTTCTAATCGCTTGTACTTTCTTTCCAAGAAGTAGCAAATCAATCTCCCTATCTCTTTTCTTCTTAGGAGCTTCTTTCTTTGCCATTGTCTTGCATCTACCTTTCTTAGCTTTAACACCCATAATAAGAGAACCTTGAAAATCAAGATTATCACAAGTCAAGTCATAATCTTCATCATCGAATACTCTGGTTCTCTATTCTTCAATAGCTTTGTCTATTCCTTCAATTTCACCAACCACATTGGCCTTGGTTTTGGTGGCCTTGGCTGTTTCAGCATCCGAATCCCACTCAGCATCATCCTGAGTCTCTTCAGAATCTACAGACTCCTCATCAATAAGTAAAGTCTTAGTTTTACCTTTACCCTTCACAGCTTTCTCTTTTTGGTTTCAACCTCTACCACTTCTTGCTTGCCCTTTCCCGACTTAGCACCCTTATTGATAACTTGACGCTTCCGTTTAGCAATTTTATCAACAGGACATAAGGGGCTATCAGAATCCGAATCACTCTTCTCATTCCTTGCTTTATCTGGACCTGGATCCTTATAAGCAACTGAACTCAGATGTCCAAAAAAATTCTTGTGCGGTGGCTTTTGATCATTAGGAACTCCTTTATAAATCCTCATTCTGTTTAAAGTTGTCTGATTCATATGAACCTGATTTACAATCTTCACAGGATCTCTTATCAACTCAGGATATTTTTTGTGAAACACCATTTGTAGAAATCTTGGATACATCATGAACTTATCCTTCTTCAATCCTTGTAATACTTCAATCGTGTGCTGAAAAATCATTCCAAAGACATTGAATGGTTTGTTTAAAACAAGAGAGACTACCAACGAACACAAACTCTTCCTTAATACATCATAGCCTCCACTCACTGGTCCGAATACATGTAGAACCACATGTAAAAGATACTTGAACTGCGGACACAGCTTGGCTTTATGTAACAAACAGTCTGTAATAGGAGCATTGCACTTCATTCTCAAGAAACACTTTCTCTGCTCCGTCCATGATAATTCTGTAGGATCACTAAGAGAATCTTTAAGCTACAAAGCCTCTCTGATGTCTTGTTCACTAACAAGCACCCGTTGACCTTGTATTCTTCTTTCAATCACCGATTTACACTCCCAGAAAGTAATCACTGCTTTCTCCCATAAATTGACTTGATGATCTTTGTAAATAGTCTTTGGTATAGCAAGAGCATAGACTACTCCACATCCCTTCAGAAATTCTATTATGCCAGAGAACTGTTCTTATTTTCCAACTTCTCCAATGTACGCACAACAATTGTGAACTTGTTCGAAATTCAGTAGTTTTGGTGGTGCTGACTGCTCTGCAATTGGTGCTTCCTGCTCTAGATTCTCTTGTACTGGTTGTTCAGCCATAATATCCTGCAAAAACAAACAAACATGAAAATTCAACAAATCGGATAAATTTGAAATTTTGGTAAAAAACAATTTCCATTCGACCTCATTGTGGGTTCGAATGAGAAAACGTCATGTCGAATGAAGAACAAAAGTTCCATTCGACCTCAAAAATGTTCATTCGACCTTTTAAAATAGTCGAATGGGTTCTGTTTCAATTCAAATTAACCAAAACTTAATTTAACCATGACAAACATCACATTTTTCTTTTAACATACCCTAACATGACCAAATAAATTTTACCAATGATCAATTGTTCCAATTAAACAGTTATTGATGGTTTACACTTAAAATCTAGGGTTTAATAATCGATTTTGTTCGACATCGTGTTTAAACACTGGATTTTTGTTTATTCTCCCCCTAAAACCATCAATAAGTGTTAAACCATTATCAATTGTTGTTCACAATCAGTTAATAGGCACAGATTGAAGTTCTAGAGTTCGTAAACTTGAATCATCGATTCTGCACTATGTAATGGATGAATCCCTGCAATTTTGGTATAAAAATGATCACATAAGCACAAGGAACAAGAAACGAAGTTGTAAAGAGAACGAGCAACAAGGGTTGGTTATGATCAGATTTTGAAAAAAAAATTGAATGGGGGTTCGAATGAGCAGACTTCAATATATAGGCACCTTCGTTCGACCCGTGCAGTGGTTCGAATGAGAAAATTTTATTTCCATGCGACCTACTTAAAGGCTCGAATGAAAATAAAATGGCTCGAATGAAAATGTTAGGATCTGAGTATTGGTTTGTTTTGATTAAGTATGAAATATGAATGAAGTATAAATGGAAAGTGCAGCGGAATAAACAACAAATCAAAACATAGAGAATAATTGTTTTTAATCGAATGCTTTCATTAAAGGAAAGATTACAATCGTACAATTAAACTCCCCCTCAGCCTGATCACTCAGAGAATGTTTGTCTAAGAGAGAATGACGAGTGATGAATAGAACAGTACAAGTACTGTTCTATTTATAGACAAGCTCAAACCTCTGATGATCAGTTGCTGACGTCACCTAGATAGCGACCCCTAACTGTCTAACAAACTCTAACAATTGTTAAGCTATAAACTACTGTTACTTTGAAACTACTGACAATACAAAACTCTGTTAAACTAAAACTCTGATCTCTTCTTATCATCTGTTGAACCAAAGTGCTGTTGGTTCAACAGACCTTTGTTCTTCAGATCTTTGATCAGCAGTTGTTCTTCATCAGACTTTTAACCTTCAGATTTTGTCCATCAGACTTTTCATCAGCAGCAGTTATCTTCTAACAGTTGTTGAGCAGCAGCAGTTTAGGAATCAACAGATCTTTGGAGGAAGCTTTATTGTAACAACTGTTCTTTATTCAGGATCAAACACTTAGTATATTTTGGCTTTTAATCATCTGTTCTTCTCCAGGTCAGCAGACCCAACAATCTCCCCCTAGAACAGATGATGCCAAAACTCTGCTTTATTCTTGATCTTTATTCCTCATCAGACTTTCTCTTATTTGCCCTTTTAGTTGTAATTTAAAGCTTAGAGAGAAGAGGTCTTCAGCATCTCTATCCAGTGTCAAGTTCAGAAGGGTCTGAAGATCTTCAGCACTTAGGCCAGGTGCATCATCCATACTTAACTTCTGAACACTACCATCTGACCTAAGCAGTGTCAATTCATGGGTCTCTTTGTCAGACTTCCATTTTAGAATTTTAGAGTCAGAGGAGTGACTGGGATGCATCTTTATTTTGGATGAGTTAGGAGATGGAGGCCTGCCAATGAGTTCTCTGAACTTCTCTGTGACAGGGTCAGAGAAGTATCTGATTTGGTTCAAGAGACCCTCCTTTACATAGGTTTCAGTGAACTTTCTTGTATCCTCTTCAGACATTTCCTTCTGCTTCTTGTATTGTCTTCTAGCAGCAATAGAAAGATCAGAGGTTTCAAGTAAACTGTCTAGTGTAAAGGCCTGTGAGGGTTTCTTGGGTGCATCATCATAGACTGGTTTTCTTGGTAGTTTGGGATTGGTCTTTCTTTCTTGTTCAAGCTTCTTGTATGTTTCAATTAACCGGACCTCAGACCATCTAGCAACAGATCTCATCTCTCCATACTTGGCTGCTACAAGCTCTTGTCTCATTCTCTTGAACTTCAAGGCTCTAGCTTGATCTCTCCCTTTACTGAAATCAGGGGCAGAGGCCTTAGTAGGAGGATTCTTGGCCATGCTCTCAATTCTAATGAGTTCTTCCCTGAGAGCATGTGTGGTCCAGCCTGTGAATTGATTCTCTGTTGCTTTGTAAGGCTTGGTTGCCAAGATCTGTTCTAGTAGTGAATCCCTCACTTCCATTTCCATGTCTCTGCTGAGAGGCATGGTAGACATGGAATTGCTCAGGGTCTTAGCATAGTCTTCAATCCTTCGAACTTTGCTAAGCTCTGCTGAATGGATGCCCTGAGCAGTCCTGTCATCCTTCCCTTTGCATTTCTCTTTGATGACAGCATCAGCCTGTTCACCCTTGTATTTAAGATAAGTGTCAATGTTGGGTGGAACAGGGAAGCCTTTGAGAGATGGGAAGGTTCTTTCTGATGGCTGATCAGTATTGTAAAAGGATTGAAGTTCCCCTTGATTAAATCCAACTCAAGGGGATACTTCTCAGCCAATGGGGTGATGGTTGGTGGTGGTCTATGGGATCTGAATTGTGAAGTGTGTGGTGAGAAAGATGAGAGTGGAATGGCATTGACTGGTGTGGATTGTGAGCTTGGGGTGTTAGGTGGTGTGTTGTGGATGTTTTCATCTTGTATAACAAAGGTGGATTTCCTTTTCCTGCTATACAAGATTTTAGGTGAAGGTGAGGAAGAGGCAGTGGTTTGGTGAACATCTGTTGGTTCTTTTGTGGAACCAGCAGTTGTTTGGGTTTTTGGTTGTGTTGTGGTCGGTTTGGTAGTTGTTTGAGTTGTGGCTGGTTTAGTGGTTGATGGTGTGGTGATTGGTTTGGTTACTGGTTTAGGTTGAGCAGATGTTTTAGCAGCAGTTGTTTTGGGTTCAGTGGTTTGGGTAGCAGAGGTTGTGGTGGCAGTGGTTTTAAGAGCAGTGGTTGTGATAACAGGTGTTTGAACAGCAGATAGTTTGGAAGGTGGTTTTCTAGTGTGTTTGGCTGGCATTTTCTTTCTCTTAGAAGTATTCACATCTTCCACTTCTTGCTGTTGTTCTCTTTTCAGCTGCACCAACAACTCTGCCTTTGCTTCCAAGGTATCAGCCCTTTTCATCTTATCCTGAGCAGCTTTTTCAGCCTTTTCATTGGCTGAAGTGTCAACTTCTTTTGCCTTGGATGCTTGAGCTGGTTCAGTGACAGGGATCTGAACATTTGGTTGCTGTGATTGTGGAGCTGATTTTGGTGACTCTGGTTTGTCAGCAGCTGGCTTCCCTTTTTGTGAGGGTGGTTGACCAAATGGATTTAGCTTTGGTAGCCTATCTCTGCCACTCTCCCCCTTTTTGGCATCATCAGCTGTAAACTCATTGTCAGTTTCATCTCTGAGAATGGTGGTAGGGGCAGATCCAGTAGTCTTCAGCAGGTGTTCCTTGATCACCTTGATGTCAGCCTTTGTGTCATTGAATCTGGCATCCACCATGTTTCTGATCAAGGTCATGTATGTTTCCTGAGTCTGATCTGCTAATTTTCTGTGAGCTATGATGATGGGTGAAACTGATTTCCATAGCTCACTGGCAATATCAGAGGTTGAGGGTTGACTTTTGGTAAAGTTGTTCAATGTCTCCAATATTGACTTGACATCAGATTTGATGTCAGCAACAGAGGATTCAAGGTTTTGAACCTTAACCGTCAATTCTTGAAGTTTTGACTCATCACCTAAGTTAATAGGATCATCTGAATCCCTACCAGAGGTAGTTTTAGCTGGTTCAGTACTAGGAGGTGAATCCATAGAATGAGAACCTGTTGCCCCTTGTTCTTGGTACTGGGGACTTCCAACTGATTTTGGGGACACAGTGGTGGCCTTATCAGTTGTTGCCTTCAAGGAAGTCTTAGCAATGGAATCACTGTCCTGTTGTGAGACAATGGTCTCAACAGCAGTAGTGACTGCTTCTCTTGAAAACTCATCAGAAGTAACATTGACTTCTGGGAGTATAACCTCCTCTTCTGTTTGTGGGATAGCTAAATGACTTTCCTCAGCCCCAGTCACTGGTGGTGGTGTACTCTCAGTGACAGGTGAAGGAGAGGAACTGGGGTTGTCCTGAGTTTTGTCAATAGCTTCAAACAGAGGTTGCATGGTTTGTGGGACATGTTGTGGTGATGTAGGTGGAGTAAGAAGCTGATTAGCCCTGGGAGATGGACTTGTAAACATATGGTCAAGTGACTCATATGCTTCAGTATGAGGTTCCCTTTGGCTTACAACAAGATCCTTTTGTGAGGATTCTTGAGGAGTTTGCTTGGGTTGAGATATCTCCAACTGTTGTGAGGAAGTAACAACAGTGGTTTCATGTTGCTTTGGTGATGCAACAGGGTTAGCTTCTGGTATCTCATCTTCCAGAAGTCCCTCTTTGGGTTGAGAGGTGGTTTTAGAGGATGGACGTTTTCTTTTGGTGGCTGGTGTGGGTTTCACAGCACTGGATGAAGTGCCATGATCACCAGGAGCAGTGGGCTTACCAACAGAGGTTTCAACAACAGTTGTTGTCTTTGTCCTCTTTGGTTGTGTTTTTGAAACCTTTGTTACTTTTGATACTTTTTCTTGGGTTGAAGAACCCAACATTCTAGTAAAAGTTTCATCAGTTAAGCTTTTCATTTTGAAAGACTCTCCCTTTTGAAAATCTTTTTCAGGTAAAATCTTTTGTAGAATTACACTTAGAATTCTAGGGTAGAGCAGAAAAGCATTATTTGAGCCAGATTTTATGGCTTTCACATTAGAAACCAAGTCTAAGAACAATCCCTGAGACAGATTGAAGTCAGATTCTGACAACATTGCATATCCTAAGTATTGTATCCTCAATGGGATTTCATTGAAGGATGTAGTCTTGGCTGAGGCACAGAGAAGAAGGGTATGGAAGAAAAAATTCATGACTGGAGGAAAAAACTTTTTATATAATGTTGATCCAGTCATCTGTCCATCATACCCCCTTTCCTGAAACTCAGTGTGAAGCTCTGTTTTAGGAAAAGTTTCCTTACCTGACAGGTCGTTCAATGAGAAGGTAGTGGATATGATTTCAGGGGTTATGGTGAAACTGGTGTCTCCAATTTTGGAAATTATGGATGTAGGCTTTTTGTCTTGATATAAGACTTCAGCATTTGCCCAGAATTCTTGGAGTGTTTCCAGGTGAATGGGAGCATCAGCAATAAGGATATTTTTGTATTTTGAGTTAATTGATGATGTCGATGGTGGAATGGAATGGAGTGTTATCTTCGGTTTTTACCAAATAGGGAAGGAAATTATGAGTGGCTTTTGTTTGGAGATCCATTTTAATGGATTTTGATTGTGAAAGTGATGATCTTTTGATTGAGGGTTATGAGGAAGACGAAGGCGGTTTTCAGTATTTTGAATACAATGAGACAGTAAAACTGCTGTTGGGGGAAAAACAGGGTTTTATAGGCTCTGGTGAAACCGCTGATGTGGCCAAACTCTGCTTTTGAGAGCAGACGTCGCAAACATCTGATGGTTGAAACAACTGGTGACATACAGCTGTTTTGTTAAACATCTGTTGCCAACCTCTGTTGTTTAACCAAAAGACTGATGGAAACAGTTGTTTTATCTGATCAGATGTTTGAAACAGATTTTTCAACCAACAGTGGTTGTTTTATCTGATCAGTTGTTAGAAACAGATTTTTCAACTATCAGTGGTTTGAATGAAACAGTGGTTGTTTCATCTAATCAGATGTTTGAAACAGATTTTTCAACCAACAGTGGTTGTTTTATCTGATCAGTGGTTTAAAACAGATTTTTCAACCAAAGTGTCATTTTAGCAAAATTTGATTTTTCTGAAAACATTTTAATGTTTTTATTGAAAACATTTTGTTGTTTTAATCCACGTTTAACATTCCAATTCGAGAGATCAGATTTGTGAAGGTAGATTTGTCTAAAGCTTTTGTCAGCACATCTGCCAACTGATCCTCTGTTGGAACATGGTGCAAAGAAATCAAACCTTTCTCATAGCTATCTCTGACAAAATGATGTCTGATATCTATGTGCTTGGTGGTTGAATGAGAGACTGGATTCTTGATGATATTTTCAGCAGCTTGGCTATCCAACATGAGTGGAGTCCTTAGTGCAGTTATCCCAAAATCCAGTAGTTGATTTTGAAGCCACATGAGTTGGGCTGTACAGCTTGCAGCAGCAATGTATTCAGCTTCAGCAGTGGATGTCGAAACAGCTGCTTGCTTTTTGCTTTGCCAAGAGACTAAGGCATTCCCTAGAAACTGGCACCCTCCAGAGGTGGACTTCCTTGTGGTATGGCAGCCAGCAAAGTCACTATCTGAATAACCTGAAAGCTCAATGTTTCCATTAGCAGGATACCAGATACCAAGTGTGGGAGCACCTTTTAGGTATCTGAATATCCTCTTTACAGCAATAAGGTTAGACTTTCTAGGAGAAGCCTGAGATCTAGCACACACACAGGTTGCAAACATGATGTCTGGCCTGGATGCTGTTAAGTATAATAAAGACCCAAACATGCATCTATAGTGTGTCTGATCAACCAGTTCATCCTTTTCATCAACAGTGAGTGGCTTGATAGTGCTCATGGGAGTACTACATGGCTTACAATCATTCATCTCAAATTTTGTTAACAAATTTTTTACATACTTGTTTTGATGGATGAATGTGCCATTTTGCAGTTGCTTAACTTGGAGACCAAGAAAGTACTGAAGTTCACCCATAGCACTCATTTCAAACTCAGCTATCATGAGCTCCTGAAACTCCTCACACATTTTATTACATGTGGATCCAAAAATGATGTCATCCACATATATTTGAACAATCATTAAATCTTTTCCTTTCCATTTTAAAAACAAGGTTTTATCAATTTTACCTCTTGTGAAACCAATGGATAAGAGAAAAGTAAAGAGAGTTTCATACCAAGCTCTTGGTGCTTGTTTCAGTCCATACAGTGCTTTGTTAAGCTTGTAGACATAATCAGGATGGAATGTGTCTTCAAAACCAGGTGGTTGACATACATAGACTTCCTCCTGAATTTTGCCATAAAGGAAGGCACATTTGATGTCCATCTGAAACACCTTGATGTTGTGGTTGACAGCAAAGGCTAGGAAAAGTCTGATAGCTTCTAACCTTGCTACAGGGGCAAAGGTTTCATCATAGTCAATTCCTTCTTCTTGTCTGAAGCCTTGAACCACTAACCTGGCCTTGTTCTTGACAACTATACCCCTTTCATCAGTTTTGTTTTTGAAGACCCACTTTGTGCCAATTGGACAAACATCCTTAGGCAGTGGTACAAGTTCCCATACTTGTTGTCTTTTGAACTGAAGGAGTTCTTCTTGCATGGCTTCTACCCAACTGTTGTCTTTCAGTGCCTCTTGGTACTTGACAGGTTGTGAAAGGGATAGAAAGCCTGCAAAAAGACAGATATTTGAAGATTGGCTCCTTGTGAGCACACCTTCTCTGATGTTGCCAATGATTTGATCTGGTGGATGAGCTCTTAGGTAGATTAAATCTCCCAGATATGGTACGATGGCATTTTGTGGTGAAGGACAGAGGTTTGGAGACTCTGTTGTCATAACATCTGTTGGCAATTTTGAAGAGTCAACAGATGTTTGGAATGGAAGTGGAGGAATGGGTCCAAGTGGTGTAAGGTTGGACTGACTTTTGTCAACAGTTGTTTGACTTTTGTCAACAGATGATTGAGCAATGGATTGGTTGGGTGAATCAGTGGTTTGGAGATAGGACTGGCCAACAGTGGCTGACTCAGCTATGACAGAGTTTTGACAGTTGTTTTGAACTCCTGCTTCCTCTGATGCAGGATAGACTTTGTAGTGATCTGGAACCACAACATCTATTCTGTAATCTTGTTGTGAAGATTGTGGAGTACCTGCAGGGTTAGTTTTGACAGTAATATCTTCAAATTTGAATTTATCTAAATCAAACAACTCAGCAGGGTTTGCTGGGATTTTCAAAGATGAAAGTTCATTGAACTTCACATTCAGAGTTTCTTCTATTGTCTTGGTCCTTGTGTTGAACACTTTATAGGCCTTGGCAGTAGAAGAATACCCCAGAAAATATCCACAATCTACTTTGGCTGCAAATTTTGAAATGGAATCTTTAAGATTTAAAATGAAACATGGGCAGCCAAAGACTTTGAAAAATGATATCAGTGGTTTGATTTTAAACAAAATTTCATAAGCAGTCTTTTGATGTCTAGGGTTGATTAAAACTCTGTTTTGAACATAGCAAGCAGTATTTACAGCTTCTGCCCAAAAGGACAGAGGTAAACTAGAATCTGCTAGCATTGTTCTTCCAGCCTCAATGAGAGTCCTGTTCTTCCTTTCAACCACCCCATTCTGCTCTGGTGTTCTTGGGATACTGTACTGCCTTACAATCCCTTTTGACACACAGAAATCATCCAACTCCTTATTTTTAAACTCTGTTCCATTGTCACTTCTAAAGACTTTTACTGGCAAGTCATATTGTTTTTCAACTTTGGTGACAAAATCCTTCAAAATACCTGCAGTCTCATCCTTAGAGTGTAAAAAGTAAGTCCATGTAAACCTAGAAAAATCATCAACTATGACAAGACAAAATCTTTTTCTTCTTAGACTCATGATTTTTATAGGGCCAAACAAGTCCATGTGCAACATTTGTAAACACTGACTAGTTTTGGACTCATCAATGGATTTGTAAGAGCTTTTATGTTGTTTACCTTTTAGACAGGAAACACAATGCTCATCACATTTGAATTCTTTTGATGGCAAACTTCTGACAAGGTTTTGTTTAGAGAGTGAGTTGATAGTTTTAAGGTTGGTGTGACCAAGTCTCCTATGCCACAATTCTGTCTCTTTGGTAGAGGCAGCTGAGAACAGACAGACATTTGCCATAGGGTTATCCTTTAACATATCAACAACATACACATTGCCACTTCTGTGAGCAACAAGTTGTGCTTTGCTCTCTGCAATGATGGTGTTAATCTTTTCTACAGCCTCTGGGCCAACAATCTTACAAGTTTGCTTAGTGAAGAATGACCCAAAGCCTTTGTCACTCATTTGAGACACACTAAGTAGATTAAATTTTAGATTGTCTATTAGATTAACATTTTCAAACTTAAGCCTCCCTGCTTTGACAGTACCAGAACCCAACACTTTATCTTTAGAATCGTTACCAAAGGATATATCACCCCCTCCATGTGCAAGAAAGTCCAGAAGAAGGGCTCTACATCCAGTCATGTGCCTGGAGCCTCCACTATCTACATACCATAAATTGTCTAAACAAGACAAAGCTCCCTGCACATCAGTAAGGATTTTAGTTTTGGTGAGTGTCCAAAGCCAAATTGGCTTTGGATGGGTCCTTAGCTATCTCAGCCTTAAGTTGTGGAGAAAGATCAGTGGTTTGAACTAGCTTTTGAACTAAGTTCAACAGCTGCAGTTGACCATTTGCCAATGCTTGTATGTCGACACTTGGTCCAGCAGATGTTTGATCATTTCCAATCAGATGCTGAAAGCAATGAGGGTGTCTGTTCACTTTTGGTTTTGAAGGCCTTTTGGGCTCTTCATAAACATGTGACAGACGATGACAAGTGGGTTGTCCATATCCTCTTGGTAATCTGTTAGTGGGTGGAGCATCTGTTACCTGAACATCTCCGGGAGCAGAGTTTTTGTTCAGACTTTTGGTAACAGATGTTTGGACTGGTTCAAAAGTCTGTTTGGGTTTTCCTTTTGAAGTACTCGCCACTTGACTTTCAAGAGTTTTAGCTTTATACTCTTTTATCTTTTCATCAAAATTTTTGTTGATGCACTTTTTGTGGACGTCACTGTCGAATAGACTAGGGTTGAGTCTAGGTTTAGTGGTACATGAGATTGTGGTGATCCATAAGGGCATTTTATGGATCTGACGCATTTGTAAAATATAGGACAATACACTGAGCCAAGTTCGACCATTACACACTGGGCGAATGTGGAAGGTTTCCACATTCGACCATCATAAATGGGCGAATGTGGAAATGCTCCACATTCGACCATATAAGAGGGGCGAACCTGGAACTAGGGTATTGGACTATAAATAGCAATCTCATGTGTTTGTATTCATTTGGTGATTTGAGCTGGTACTTTGAATGCTCTCAAGGGGGAGGTTATGCCCAACCTCCCCCGGCCACGAGATAGACGTTTATCCTACTGATGACAGTGTCTGTAACCGTTTCTGTAGTAATACGAATCTGTGATGACGTTGTTATCGTATATTTCTGTCTCGTTCTCGAACATCCCGTCTGAAACCGAGTTGTTATGCTTATTCGATCCGTGAGTTCGGTCCGTAACCGGATTCTCAATTGGTATCAGAGCCGTGGTACCGATTTGAACGATCTAACAGTCGTTTGAATCAATCACAGCTCGTTTTTCATGATTTCAGACGTAAAATTCAGATTTTGATTGAAAGGTTGAAACCCTAGAAACCCTAGATTCTTAATTGGACCCGAAATCATGTGATTTTTCCATGTTTTTGTGAATTCGAGGGTTAGGTTTTCATTTCCGCACCTTTCTG
This sequence comes from Ambrosia artemisiifolia, assembly GCA_032199755.1. Lineage (NCBI taxonomy): Eukaryota > Viridiplantae > Streptophyta > Magnoliopsida > Asterales > Asteraceae > Ambrosia > Ambrosia artemisiifolia. The sequence goes on along the minus strand of CM063519.1, from coordinate 44,747,323 downwards.
AACAAGTTTCATCATCAAATTCAAAGGATTAGAGTGATTATGGACTGATTCGAAGAAAATTTTGATCAAGAACACATGCAGTCTGCACATTCGCCCATTTCAGAATGTCGGGCGGGCGAACGTGGAATTCCACTGGGCGAATGTGGAATTCTACTGGGCGAATGTAGCATGTTTTGGGCGAACCTGGAATTGTGTTATGCTGATTTTCACATTCGGGTGACATTTTCCACCTTCGGGTCATCGGGCGGGCGAATGTGGAAATGAAGTGGACGAATGTGAAGGTTGTGGACGAAAGTGGAAATTGTGTGATGATATTCTACATTCGGGTCTCTATTTTGGGCGAAAGTGGAGTTCCCGGGGGCGAATGTAGAATTTAAGGCCTCAAAATTTCGAAAATTTGGTTATGGTATTTTTAAAGATTTTCGGCAGAATGGTGATGAGGTTTACCCAAATTTGTTGAAGAATTGATGATGATGAAACAGTTTTAATGTGGGGTAGTCATGAGAATCAACAAGTATGATAATCAGATTCAAATGACTATTTTGGGCCAGAACAGAACAGATTTTTATTCCGCATGAAGAGAACAGTCAACCCAGTTCCTGTATGTTTGAAGGAACTTGTTCTGAAGAGTTGTTAAGAAGAAGGAAATCAAGTCTGAGATTTCAATGTTCTGAAAGTAATGAGGTATCCTAGGAGGAGTCATGTGGCACGTAGGTTCAACGAAAGTTTCAAGTGCTGAAAACTTTTGATGGCTTGATCCACTCGTCTACGGCTTGTATTCTGCCGAACAGATGAAGTTACTCAAGAACATGATTGATTTATCATACGGGATCTCAGAGAAACTTGGTGAAGCATCAGTCAAGGGGGAGATTGTTGATGTAATGATGTGTCTGATACTTCAACAATCATTGACTGAAGATGCTAGGAAAAGAGATGAATGTGAAGAGAAGAATGTGTTAATGCAATCACAGTCAGCACAGATGAAGAATTTCATAGAAATACTAATGTTCGAGTGGATTGTTTTGCACATAGTCACATTTGAGATGTTTAATTGGGTACTGACAGTTAGACTTCTCCAGTTGATGTGAAGGGTGATGCAAAGGTGAAGTGCAGATATGAGACGTAAATTAGTGGTGGTATCTACGTGTTACGTTGAATATCTGATCGGTCAGTATGGAATCCTTCTAGTAGGGGTCTTATCAGGCTAGTTGGATTGCGCGTGATGTACTTGGTCAAGATGACATCCCTGGGTACTGATGCTACGAGACTGCAGTGCATTACATTGTCGACTTCACATTGGCGTAACTAGGTGATCTGATGCAAATGATATACGTGGTCTAGTTGACTTCCTGCGTATTGATGCTGAGGGTCCGTAGTGCATTACTTGGTCGGTTCATGAAGGATATTGTATTTCTAACTCAATGCAATGGTGCATGTATTGAGGGGGAGACCTGTTTCTGACTGTTGATGTGCAAGAGTTTTGTGGATTCGCCAGCAACGTCCAAGGGGGAGATTGTTGATGCACTTTTTGTGGACGTCACTGTCGAATAGACTAGGGTTGAGTCTAGGTTTAGTGGTACATGAGATTGTGGTGATCCATAAGGGCATTTTATGGATCTGACGCATTTGTAAAATATAGGACAATACACTGAGCCAAGTTCGACCATTACACACTGGGCGAATGTGGAAGGTTTCCACATTCGACCATCATAAATGGGCGAATGTGGAAATGCTCCACATTCGACCATATAAGAGGGGCGAACCTGGAACTAGGGTATTGGACTATAAATAGCAATCTCATGTGTTTGTATTCATTTGGTGATTTGAGCTGGTACTTTGAATGCTCTCAAGGGGGAGGTTATGCCCAACCTCCCCCGGCCACGAGATAGACGTTTATCCTACTGATGACAGTGTCTGTAACCGTTTCTGTAGTAATACGAATCTGTGATGACGTTGTTATCGTATATTTCTGTCTCGTTCTCGAACATCCCGTCTGAAACCGAGTTGTTATGCTTATTCGATCCGTGAGTTCGGTCCGTAACCGGATTCTCAATTTTTGAGATATAAGCACTCTTTTGTTTTGTGATTCTTTTTCTTGCAAATTGAACATTCTTTGGTTTTAGAATCATTTAAACTTGTTGTTTTGTTGATGTCATATGCTTTTAGAAGAAAACAGTTTTTGGTGACATGGTTCTTCTTTTCACAAAAATCACAAAACAAGTTGTTCTTGGCTTTCCCCTTTTCTTTCTTCTTTTCAACAGATGTTTCATCATCTGTTGGAAGATTTACCAAAGGGATTACTTTGGCCTGTGGTGCCATTTTACCATCAGGGGTTTTGAAGGTCATTGGTTTGAAATTTTCAAGGACTTCACACTCATCTGACCATGTTGGTTTGAATTGATATTTTTCAATTTCATCAAATGAGGGTGTACCTTCCAACTTTTCAAGAATGATTTTCTTGCCATTGGGTTCAGTAACCTTGATTTCTTTACCTTTTGAGTTTGTAGGGATGACCTCAACCAACTGGGGTTCCTTTTTGTCAGTGGTCTGTGAACTTTGGTCAGTGGTTTTAAAACCAAACCCAAATTTACATGACTTTTAGATTGTTGGTTGACAATCATCTCAAAACCCTTTGATGATTCCACCCATTTCTTACATTCAACTTGGGTGGACTCAAGCTCCTTTTTACAACTATGATATTTTGTTATCATAGTCTGAAGCTGGTCTTTGGTTATGCTTGCTTCATGTTTTAAACTGCTGATTTCAGACTCTTTTTCAGATATTTTTGATTTTAACTCTTTTGTAAGTTTTTCAAACTGAATTTCAGAATCCAAAATTTTCTTTCTAAAGTTTTCATTCACCTCTTTTATCTTAGCAAATGCCATAATACATTTGTCTGAGCACAAGTCATTTAAGATTTGAGGAGATACCTTAGCAGCAGCCATCAAAGCACAGTTACACTGGCAGTCACAATCATCACTACCCCAGGGGTCTGAGAGATTCACAACCTCCACTTCAGATTCTTCAGCTGAAACAACTTCACCAACAGCACCATCAGTCACATTTTCAGACAAAGACACCACATCCTCAGAATCAGTTTCTTCAACAATTGTTTCTAGTGCCATAAAACAAAAATCCTTTTCAGAGTTGGCAACTAGAGCAATGTTGTCATCTGTTATCTCTTCTGGTAGACTGCTCCAATCAACAAAGCCCTGAGTAAAGAAACTCTGTTGACTTGGTTGACTGGTCTCTGCAGGAGCAGAGGGTGGAGTAACAGTCATTGGCACTGGTGCCTGAGTAACAGGTGTTTGGACATAGTGATACTGAGGAACAGTGGTTTGGACATAATGTACAGGAACAGTGGTTTGGGTCTGTGCAAAGTGAGCAGTGTTTTGCACATTAGGGATGGTTTGATAAGTGTTGGTCTGTGGTCTTTGGTTTGGATAGGTGATCATAGGAACTCCATTTTGACTCCTACATTCCCTAGCAAAATGACCCATTCTGTGACACTTGTAACACTTTATCTTTGATTTATCCAACCCAACCTTTGACCCACCATGTAAACCTGGGTACCTCCTGCCAGTTTTCTTATAGAAATTATTGGTTCTAATACTGAGCAGGGCAACCTGATGTAAGATGTCCATTTCTTCTAAGTCCAAAGGGTCAATATATTGCAAGTCATTGTACACAAAAGATGAATTATCAGAAGCCTGGATATCACCACTGGCTGTGAAAGCACAGTTGTTTGGTAATGAGTAAGAATCATTGTTGAAACCAGTGGTTATGTCAATGTAATGATCATAACTCTGATCCTTACTGCTTCCAGAACCATCATCCTGACCCAACAGTGCAGTATTACCAAATACATAGTCATCTGAAACTTTGCCAGAGTCCTGGAGCTTCTTTTTCTGGTTAAGCTCCCTTTCATAAGTCAGGAGCTTACCATGAAGCTGGGTCAGGGTTAGGTCTTTGAATCCGATAGAGTTTCTCATAACTATGGCTATAGTGTCCCATTTGTCCTGAAGTGATCTAAGAAACCTATGATTCAGTGTTGAATTAGGAAAAGTTAGACCAACCAGTTTGAGTTCACTAATTAGACAGTTAAACCTTTCAAACTGCTGTGTTAATGACTCCCCTTTTATGTGACTAAACGTTTCATATTGTTGGTTAAGTATTTCACGGTTGTTTTCTATCACATCATCAGTTCCCCCGAATTGCTCTTTGAGAGCATCCCACAGTTCTTTAGCACTATTGCAGTGCAAGAGTCCGGCATAGATATCATTCGGCAGTGCCATGGCTACTATGCTGAAAGCCTTGGCATCTAGCTCGATTTTTTGAAAATCTTGCTCTGAGTAGTTCTCAACACTCTTTGGTACTTGGATCTTTGGATCCTCGGCACTCGGTACCATTGGAACATGTGGTCCAAATACTACCGATTTCCAGCACCCTGTGTTCTGTTGTGCTAACACATGAGCCACCCGACGCTGCCAGATGTTGTATTCTGACTTGACAAGCATCGGAGGCTTTTTGTGTGTGCCAGTGTTGTGTGGATCTTGATTGAGTGAAGTCATTCTCTTGGTTTTTCAAAAACAAAGTCTGTTTATTAACTGTTGAAACGAAAATAAACTATTACTCTGTTTTAACCCGACAAACAAACGATATCAATGATTATGAGCTGATCTGTGTATTAAACTGATTGATTAGATCAGATTTAAATGACCAAGCTCTGATACCAATTGTTAGGATCTGAGTATTGGTTTGTTTTGATTAAGTATGAAATATGAATGAAGTATAAATGGAAAGTGCAGCGGAATAAACAACAAATCAAAACATAGAGAATAATTGTTTTTAATCGAATGCTTTCATTAAAGGAAAGATTACAATCGTACAATTAAACTCCCCCTCAGCCTGATCACTCAGAGAATGTTTGTCTAAGAGAGAATGACGAGTGATGAATAGAACAGTACAAGTACTGTTCTATTTATAGACAAGCTCAAACCTCTGATGATCAGTTGCTGACGTCACCTAGATAGAGACCCCTAACTGTCTAACAAACTCTAACAACTGTTAAGCTATAAACTACTGTTACATTGAAACTACTGACAATACAAAACTCTGTTAAACTAAAACTCTGATGTCTTCTTATCATCTGTTGAACCAAAGTGCTGTTGGTTCAACAGACCTTTGTTCTTCAGATCTTTGATCAGCAGTTGTTCTTCATCAGACTTTTAACCTTCAGATTTTGTCCATCAGACTTTTCATCAGCAGCAGTTATCTTCTAACAGTTGTTGAGCAGCAGCAGTTTAGGAATCAACAGATCTTTGGAGGAAGCTTTATTGTAACAACTGTTCTTTATTCAGGATCAAACACTTAGTATATTTTGGCTTTTAATCATCTGTTTTTCTCCAGGTCAGCAGAACCAACAGAAAATAATCAGTCAAACACTCCCATTCAACCTCTGAATAAGGTTCGAATCAAAGCCACAGAATTCCATTTGACCTAACGAAAGGTCTAATGAGAAATTGGAAAAATGAAATTTTTACCAAATATCAAATTCGAATCCCGTTTTGTCATTTTAGACCATTTAATCCTTCAAACATTCATCATTTCTCATTTTAATGATACAAAACTCAATTTGGTCTGTCAAACTTCAGAAAATGATCATCATTCACCATCGGTTATCGAAAATAACGCAGAAATGTAAAAAATTTTTGGATTTTTTGAACTTTATGTTAAAACACACCAAAAATCTTTTTGAGTTTTTGTATATATGAACTAAACCAACAGAAAGCAATAAACTTTTTGTAATTCTCCGGTAAGAGGATCATATCAGTTTATGAGAAATCTGATCACACCGTTGATCTTTAATATACTTATCATTAAAGACAATGTGTGATTAGGTAATTGCTGATATTGTTATCCACATAAGCTCACATGCAAACCTTTATGCCTTGCTTTAAAATGATACGCATTAGGTGTATTAAAACTAAACGACGAATCTTTGTGCAAACCTTTATGCCTTGCTTTAAAATGATACGCATTAGGTGTATTAAAACTAACAAGCTTATGGTTCCCACGCACACAACATACTCCCGTATCAGGGAATTTGCACAAAGCTTCGTCGTAACGTGTGATTATGCCAATGTTATCCGTTATGTTACAAGATACGAAGCACAGAGGTATACATGTCAGCAAATCAATGCTACAGAGTAACTTGTGCACACATACCAGGTTGAGGCTGATATCAAATATGATTTTCATCATAAATTTGATACGATGCATTAAATGATCTATGCTCATTGTTATACATCAAATTCCTCAATTCGGTAACTTTAGGTTTTTGCATATAAGCTCTTTTTTCAAATATCTTGGGTTATTCCAGGTCCGTAATTAATACGACAAAAGATCAATCAAGATACCCCGGATAACAATTAACATAACGACCAGAAACCTCAGATTTTGGCAACCCTAACAAACGAAATTACGGTACTAAGACCATATGCCCCTGTCAGCCACTAACGGGTAGTTCGTTATGTTTGTATCACTAAGGCATGCAGTAATAAGTCTACGAAGCCTACCAGCACATTACAGAAAATCAACACACGCCTTATGTATCATTACAATTCTTTAGCATGTGTCAAATCCTCACTGATGTACTATCATTTCCTCTTTTTCTCCTAGAAAATCATTTTTGATTTTTTAATTTTTATGGATTTTCGAATTTTTCAATGTTTTTGATTTTTCTGAAAATAAAAACTCCTCCTAAAATTAAAAACATATTTTTTGGGTTTTTTGATTTTCTGAAAAAGTAAAAAAAACAAAATAAAAAATTGATAAACTGAGGTGACGATTAGTCTTGTTTTTTGTAGTCCCAAATTACTAGATCTTTCAAGTGCACAAGATTGTTATCACTTAGAAACACCTATTTATTAGGTGTTTTAAGTGATTAATCTTTACAAACAAAGAAACTAGATGAAAACTAATAGAAACCGACACACAAGATACTCAAATAACATGATTCCATTAATGATAGATCGTCAAAACACCATGGATACATACATACAAGTTCGCAGATTTGCTTATGTTCTTTTAAGATGACCAAAAACCCTAAACCCTAGCTGCACTCTTGCATTCTATTTATAGGCTGATCATTATGGGCCTGCGCACTTAGGCTTAAGTGCGCAGGGCCTGATGCTAAGTGCTCAAATCAGCTAGGGTTACCAAAAGTATCCAACAATTACATAAAAGGCCCTCTAACTTCTAAACAACAAATAAACTATCAAAACACTTGATTCTGGTAACTGTGGTCTCAAAATAACCCAACAATACTCCCCCTAGACCACAGCTACCAGATCTTCATCTTCAGTCGATCTCAACATCGCTTGACTCCCCCTGTTCTCTTGCTCGGCTTGCTGGGAGTGCTTGAACTACACTATCATCAACATTTGGTTCTTCAACTGGTGGATCCTGGATGAATAACTCAGCAAGATCTTCAGTTGCTGGTTCTTGCTGAGTTTCTGGGGCTGGCTCTGGAGAAGCTGGTGGGGCTTGAGTAGACTCAACTTCTGGATCTGTTGTTGCTGCAGGAACATGTGTTTGCACCTCTGGGATAACCTCAGCTTCAGATGTCTTTGCAGCAGCAACAGCTTGGGCAGCCTTTTCTTTGTCATCTCTAGCTTTGTCGGCTGCATTGATCCTGTGTACTAAGTCGAGCAATTCCTGCTTTCGCTTTAATGCCCGTTCCACCGCCCTTCTGAACAAAACAGCTTCTTCAAACAGCATGTTTCCAGCACCCACATTGATCTGGTTTCCAAAGAGAGTAGTCAAATCAGAAGGGTTGAGAGCAAACACATCCACTAGGTCAAGAATTCTCAACGCCTCTGAATCGTCTTTTAGCTTGATGACAGCTTCACCAGTTAAGCTATCATAAAACCACTTCTTGAATTCTGTCAACATAACAGGAAGCTCAGGCCGAATGGGAACCCTTGTGACGACCTGGGGTGGGTCAATCACATAGGTGATCATTCCCCGTCCGGTGGCTGGATCAACTCTTTTCTTGGAAATTCTTCTTCTCGGCTTCTGTGGTTTCCAGTTCTTGAAGTCAGACGCACATTCCCTTTCAATAAAGACAGAAACCATGTCAGCTGTGGTGTCCTTGGAGTGGTTGAGGAATGGTGTTCTGCACATTTATCTGATATCCCAGCGTGGAAGAGTCTTCAGATTTGGTCTACCCTTGAAATACTGAATTACTCCCCCTCTTCTTTTTACAACAAACAATCTCTTGAACCCGTCATAACCCCAAGAGATGATTCTTTCCTGGTGAGCTTCTCGAGTGTGGTGGATGTTCTGGTGCAAAGCTGGAATGGTGATTGGTCTTCTTGGAAACCAGGTAGATCTCTCAGGGTCCAACCTGTAACCATCTGCCATCTCATAAACGGTGTTTTCTCCCGCACCCATCTCCACAAACGTTTCTGGCATCTCGTCCTCACTTATCTCATCAACATCACTTTCCTCAGCTTTTCTCTCTTTCTCTTTCTCTTCTTCCATAAACTTCCCGAAATCGAACGCTTCATCAAAAGTCATACTAGGAGCATCTGTTTCCTGTTTCTTCAGTTCTTGAAGCATATCAAACATTTTCATCTGCACCTCTGTCTGAAATTTGATCAGATAACGCTGATCCTTAACAATCTTCTCCAGGTTCTTATTCTTATGCTTCAGCTTCTTTATCTTTTTCTTCAGTTCCTGGTTGTTGTGAATCTGATTCTTTAGGGTGCATATTTCTTTTGCTGCTGTCTTTCCCACTTCTTTTGATAGCTTCTCATAAAGTTCTTGATGCACAGGTTTTGGACGTTGTGCAGTAGGAGTAGACGAGGATGGTGCAGTTGATTTCTTCACAGGAGGTTTAGCAACAGGGGCCATGGCAGTGGAAGGCCCTGCTTGATCCTCACCCCCGAACATAGACTCCCAAATTTCTTCAGCCTCAACATCTTCATCAGTCATAACTCGTGGTCTTTCAGACTCTGGCAACTGTTCTCTTCTTCTCTTTCTTTCTGCCCTTGCCAGTTCAGCACTTTGTCTGGCAGCTTCAGCAAACTCAAGTTCCTCTGGTGTCAGTGATTCTCTCCCTTGCTGCAACAAGCCAGTAGGCCTATTTCTTTTTGTCGGCCTTGGAGGAACGGGTTCAGATGCTACTCTCTTGCCTATTGTTCTTTCTCTGGCAACTTCTTCAGCAGTTGGCTGGGCTGTGGTGGGAGAAGGCTCAGATGATTCAGGGATAACAGTGGATTCCTGACGAGCTTCAGTACCTGCCTGCCTCCTTTTCTTGATTTTGTTGTAAAGTTCCATCACTACAGGGTAACGTTGTGCTGCATACATGTGTGGTAGCATGGGTTCCCAGTCAGGCGTATTGCATTCAGTGAAAAATCTCCCACCTTTGGCGAACCCGTACACATCACTGTTGTTTGTTGGCAAGTTCTCGTGCTGTATATTGATCATCATTTGCACGAATCTTGTATACATGGCCCACTTTTTGCTTGACAGAGAGTTCTTTATCATCAAATCTAGAATCATCCCAGACACATTCACCGGCTCATCTTTACAGATCTTTATCATAGCACTTGACCATTCTGGGCTGAGAGCATTGTAACCCCCTTTTCTGTGGGACATTGACATGACGAATACGTGGCAAATTACCCTCCAGTCACGTGACAGTTTGCTCTTCTTTACATCACTGCGCGTGTCGAAATCTCCTTTGTATCCGATTCTCTTGAATTCTCTGAGCAGATCAGCTTTAGCTTGTTGTTTGAAGCTTCCGGGTTGATCTCCTAGTCTCAGTGCCCTTCGGACTGTATCTTCAGTAATGATCACCGGTTTGTTTCGAACTGTAGCATTTAGTCTCTTGTTACCATCTACGGTCTCAACTTTTGCTGATCTCCAATAGTCTTCGATGTGATCAACATATACTCTAAGCTCGTGTTCCACAGCGTACCGGATCCTGCTATGCCTGATCCATGAAACAACATCTCTAAACTTGTGGTCGTCAGTTTCAAGCTTTATTGCCTGATTGTGCATTCCTCGAATATCCCATACAAGAGCCATCTGTTTCAAGTCATATGCACGAAAAGCAGGTTAGATTTCTGTTCTCAAACAACATTACCGACTACTGAAATCTTAGACTTAGACGGACAACGACTTTGGACAAGTTTGATACGGATTAGACACTTGTTTTGTTTGATTAGGTTGTCTCACAGGCATAAATGATTTAAGTTAGCAAATTCTTAGTTGTTGTCCAAGGTTAGATTGTATGCAAGTTCTTAAATATTGTCCAAGGTTAAGTTTACAGGTTACAAGTCCAGTCAACGGTCATAGATTATCAAGTCCGGTCACAAGTGACTTAGTGATTTATGTACACGTCCAAGTTCGCAGTTTATCAAGCTCATCAGATTGAGCACTTAGCCAAGTGCTCAAACCTGAGCACTTAGCTAAGTTCGCAGACCTAGAGCACTTAGCTAAGTTCGCAAAACTTTGAGCACTTAGCCTAGTGCTCAAACCTGAGCACTTAGCCAAGATCTCAAGCCTGAGCACTTAGCTAAGTTTGCAAAACATTGAGCACTTAGCCAAGTGCTCAAATCTTGAGCACTTAGCCAAGTGCTCAGATCTGAGTACTAATCTAAGTACGCAAATCAGTCATCAGTTGGGCATGGTAACCCCAATGCTTTAGCAGACCGGATTGCGCACTTATCAAGTGCTCAACCACTTAAACTCTCGTTTAAGATTTAAGTTCGCAAATCAGGTTCTTAATTTCTTAGGGTTTGAATCTCCTGTATCAACAGATGCAGGTTCGCAAAACTAAGAAACAAGTTCGCAAAACTAAGAATCAAGTTCGCAGTTCATCAAAAATCACAAAAATATCAAACAGAAACTTTGAATCTCTATAGATCTTTGTTGTTTGAACACCTGTTAATCACAAACAACGATTTATTAGCAAGTAATCACCTTAATCAGGAACTCAAACGGTCAGAAATTAAAAATTAAAACAAAGGACAGATGATGTTTAAACAGGTGGTTCAAGGTTGATTATAGGAGGTTAATGGTGGTTTTCTTGATGAAGACGATGATGATTTCAAGGTTAGGGTTTCTTTGTTGTTGAACGGCGGATGATGAAGACGATGAAGATTAGGTTTTGTTTTTGTTTATGACGGCAGTAAGAACAAAATGGGTTAAAGAAGATAAACTGTGGTATTTATAGGGGTTCGGATTTGCGCACTTATCTAAGTGCGCAATCCCTTAAGTACGCAGTTTTAAAACTAAGTTAGGGTTAAGGAGTTGTTTATGTCGGCTGAAGAAGAACTCGATGAAGGTTAGAGTTTCAAAAAGTTTAACGGCTGCAAAAAAATTAGGTTAAAGGGGATAAGATAGTACTAATAGGAGGATGGTGTTGCGCACTTAGTTTAAGTGCGCATTCCCAAGACTCAAACTTAAGTGCGCAAAATTATAATATATTAAAAAAACACAGATCAGGGGCCAGAGATCAACCGTTTCTCACCTTCTGCATCAAGATCACAACTAACCATACCTGCCAGACCACATTTCAACTTTCCGTTGGATAGCTGCAGCCCAAGAAAAACTGTCGGTATGTTTGTCCACTTAAATCCATGCCTCTCGTCTTTCAACAAACGTTTGGTGATGAGATTTATCATGTTTTCGTAATATTGACGAAAAGTTAGTGGACCCCACTTGTGCTAGGTGTAAGCCTACCAATCCTCAAGGTTTATTGAGATATAATGATGAGAGCTTCAGGTCTATGTTTCCATAAGCAGAGAAGATGATCATTATGTCAATCAGATGATGAGAGCTTCAGGTCTATGTTCCCATAAGCAGAGAAGATGATCATCTGATTGCTTTTTGAGCTATCTATATGTTTGCACGTCACTAACATTGCGTGTCTTTTGTTGCTCATTTTGATTTAACAGCCCCGCTTTGGTAGCTTGCACTCTTAGGTGTCTTTTGATTGCTTATGCACAAAATTTTCTGTGTCTTTTCGTGTGGATCTTTTCAGTTTGTCACCTTTAGCAGTTTACTCGATTCCAGGCTGAATCTACCGACATGTCGTTGCTTGAAGCCGCAACGTCCTCTGGGTCCTATTCACATGCTGACAAATATGATTAGTCCCTATCATTTCTTGATTTTTGAAAAAGTTTTAACTTTTGCAGTTAGGGATCTACCGCTTTATTTCTCCCCCAAAAATCTTTATTTTACTTAAACATAAGATTTTTCTATAATTTATACACAAGTTTTTTTTTTTTTTTTGAATAATGATTTTACTCATTCAAAATTTATCATTTCTAACCATGTCACCAACTGACGAAAACGGATTTTGTCGAAAGCTTTTGTAAAGATATCTGCCTTTTGATCAGCAGTATCTATAGGCAACACCTGTATATACCCTTTGTCGTGCGCATCGCGAATTGAATGAATCCGAATTTCAATATGTTTGGTTTTCGAATGATCAATTGGATTCTTCACGATGTCACGACAAGCATCATTGTCAATGTAGATAGGGGTTCTCATGATATTCAAACTGTAATCCAACAGCTGATTTTGAATCCACAATACTTGACAGCAACAACTGGATGCAGTTGTGTACTCGGCCTGAGCGGTGGAGATAGACACTGTTGTCTGCTTCTTGCTTTGCCAAGACACGAGCCTGTTTCCCAAAAATTGACAGCCACCAGAGACAAACTTTCGGTCAATCCTGCAACCTGCATGATCACTATCAGAGTACGCAATTAGGTCAAAATTGTCACTCTTAGGATACCATAAACCGAGTTTTGGTGTTCCTTTGAGGTAGCGGAAGATTCTTTTTACTGCAGTTTCATGACATTGCTTTGGATTTGACTGAAAGCGAGCACAGCATCCAACTGCCCACATGATGTCCGGTCTGCTGGCTGTGAGATACATCAAGGATCCAATCATAGAACGGTAAGTGTGAGGGTTCACAGAAGGGCCTTGAAGATCTGGTACAAGCGTTGTTTGAGCTGCAAAAGGAGTGTTGGACGGCTTGCAATCCGACAGGTTGTACTTTGCCAGAATGTCTCTTGTATACTTTGCTTGATGAATGAGAATACCGTCTTCTTTCTGTTGGACTTCGAGACCTAAGAAAAATGACAGTTCTCCCATCATGCTCATTTCAAATTGAGACTTCATAATGCTTTCAAATTCCCTGCACAAATTTTCGTCAGTTGAACCAAAGATAATATCATCAACATATATTTGAACAAGGATAGAATGTTTGTTGACTTCTTTGGTGAACAGGGTCATGTCGATCTTCCCTCTTGTGTATCCATTTTGTAACAGATATGAGGACAAAGTCTCATACCAAGCTCTAGGAGCTTGATGGAGACCGTAGAGAGCCTTGTCCAACTTGTAGTATCTGTTTGGATGATGAGGGTCTTCGAATCCTGGCGGTTGGCACACATAGACTTCTTCCTTGATCTTCCCATATAAGAAAGCACTCTTCACGTCCATCTGAAAAACTTTAAAATTTCGATATGAAGCATATGCCAAGAAAATGCGAATGGCTTCAAGTCGAGCGACCGGTGCGAAGACTTCCTCATAATCAATCCCCTCCTGCTGACGAAATCCTTGAACAACCAGACGAGCTTTGTTCTTGATTACCACGCCACGTTCATCCATTTTGTTGCGAAAAACCCATCTCGTCCCAATAGGATATTTTCCTTCAGGCAGATCCACGAGCTCCCACACTTTGAGTTTTCTGAACTGAAATAATTCTTCCTGCATGGCCTCTACCCAGCTTGCATCTCTAACTGCATCTTCAATGCTGAAAGGTACTGTTTGAGATAAGAATGCTGAGAGAGCGGTGTTGAGCTTGTTTGTCTGATTTCTTGTAAGAACACCCTCACTGATTGGTCCAATGACATTTTCAATTGGATGATTCTTAGAAGATTTGAATCCCATATTTTCTTCTTCTTGCACTTGTGGAGGAGGTTCGAAAGATGATCTCCAGGTGCAGAAGAGCTGGATGGTTCATTTACAGACTGCTGGTTTGATTGTGTTCCTTCAGCATTTGACGTGCTTTCAGGAATGTTAGAGGTTTCAGCAGCTGTATCGCCATTACTGAGTTGAGAAGGAACAATTGGATCAGCAACAAGAGGAGAAAAGCGGGTAGTAAATGGTGCAACTTCGTCATCAGAAGAGTAGAGAATATTCCCAAAGGGAGATGAACTTGTAGCTTGATTTTCAGGAGCTTGATCTGCAGGAACTAGCTGTTCAGGAATGACAAAGTGATTGAACACAACATCCACATCAAAGAACCAGTCAGGACCGGTTCCAACATTAGTAGAGTTGGATTCTTGCCAGTCAACATAAAAGGATTCCAGAACCATCTTGGTACGTTTGTCGTATACTCGATAAGCCTTTTGACTAGAAGAGTATCCAACGAAGAAACATTCGTCTCCAACAGCATCAAACTTCATGATATTCTCAAAGTTGTTCAGAAGAGTACAGGAACATCCAAACGGCCTGAAATAATCAATGAGAGGTTTTCTTTTGAAAAGCAATTTATACGCTGTTTTCCCACGAGGCTTGATAATCAAGACCCTGTTAAGAACATAACAGGCGGTATTCACAGCTTCTGCCCAGAAGATGATCGGTAACTTAGAGTCAATGAGCATGGTTCTGGCAGCTTCAATGAGTGTACGATTCTTCCTTTCAGCCACTCCATTTTGCTGAGGAGTCCTTGTAGCACTGTATTGAAGATGAATTCCTTTCTCGCTGCAGAACGTCACAAAGCTTTGGTTCTTGAATTCTGTTCCATGATCACTTCTGATTGACTTTACTTTCAATTTGATTATGTTCTCGATCAGGGGAACGAACAGCATCAAAGTCTCAGCAGCCTCACTCTTGAACTCCAAGAAGTACACCCACGTAAAGCGAGAGAAATCATCTGTAATCACCAAACAATAAGACTTTTTACCCAGGCTTTTTACACTGATTGGACCGAAAAGATCCATATGTAATAATTGAAGAGGAGAGTCAATTGAGTTCACTGTTTTGGACTTATGCAATTTCTTGTGTTGTTTACCTTTTGCACATGCTAAACATTTTTCAGAAAAAGGAAATTCCTTAGAAGGAAGACCTCTGACTAGATTTAGTTTAGAAAGTCTGTTTATATTTTTAAAATTCACATGACCTAATCGCCTATGCCATAACAGTGACTCCGACTCAGATGCCTTTGACAGTAGACACGTCATTGGTTGTTCAGACTTGGCATCTCTCATGTTTATCACATATGTGTTATTTTGTCTGGGGGCTTTCAACATCATCATGTCGGTGGGTGGTTTAAATCCTGGCTTCAGGAAGATGCATTCCATGTCGTTGAACAACACTGAGATTCCTTTGTCACAGACTTGTGATACACTCAATAGATTGTAACACAGCTCTGGAACATAGTTGACGTCCTCAAGTGTTAGTGCGTCAGAGACTACATCTCCTATGCCAACGATCTTTCCACCCTTTTCATTCCCAGCGAATGCTACAAACTCTCCATCGATGAACCGATAGTTCTTGAGGAGTTCTTTCAGTCCAGTCATGTGTCTTGAAGCGCCGCTGTCGACATGCCATAGATATCTCATAAGAGCTATCAGCCATTTCTGTAATTTATTCTGCAAAAACAAAACAAAAGAGAAGCAAAGATAAACAAAAGAAAATCTATGTACAGTGACGACTCTGCCCTTTAATTAAGTGACTTTGGGAATCCAAGTCTGTTTAATCTTTGATCTGTCATGATTTTCTCCCAAAATTGACTCTTGTTTCTTCCAGATTTGTGTATTTTTAACAAAACTTTTTACGGTTTCTTGAAGATTTTTTATTTGATCTGTAAAAGAGTTTTGAGTTTTGACATCTTTCTGTGGTTTAGATTTTATATGACAGTTTTTGACCACGTGACCCTCTTTTCCACATCTCAAGCATTTTGAATGCTTAGGCTTGATCTTAGGAGAAGATCTGGATGATGATGGTTGTGATGTTCTTTTCTCGAGCTTGTCTGATCTGGAACTTTCGCTTGAGCTTGATTCTTCCTTGTTGCTACTTGATTCTTCATTGGTGTTGAGGTTATGTAAGCTGGTGTCGCTCTCTGTATCACTTAGTGATTCTTCAGAACTTGAGGTACCTGTTTCACTTTGTGATTCTTCAGAACCTGATACATCTGTGGATGAGGGGATAAATTCTGGGATTTCCTCAGTGAGAAATTTCCCAAACCTGTTACGCTTAAGTTCTGGCACAAACACAGATGGTTTGAGCGTATGATTTGCATCAGAGAATGCAGCATTAAGATCAACACACACAGGCATAACATTTTCAACACAAACATTAGAACGTTTGATAGGAGGCTTCCTATCATCGGGAGCCACAGCCCCTTTTAAATCAAGTTTAGAAATACAGTCATCCGTCCTAGTTAAACTGTGAGCGAAAGATTTTGACTAAAACAGGATTAATTGATCATACAAGTTACAAAACCAGGTGCGGAAACCCTAGCTTTGAACAAACAGATAAAACTCAAATCAAAACACAATCAATATCATTTTCAATGCTTTTTCATAGATAAACCTTTTCAAATATTCAATTACCATGACACTTAGGTTAATCTAGATCAGTTACACACTTTCACAAATTCAACCTGGACCCTAACCTGAACACACACACAACTGAAACCTCTCTGTTTCTCAAAAACTCACAAAATCTATTTATAGACTCTGCACGTTCGCCCACTGTGAATGGTCGAATCTGAAATTCTTCCACATTCGCCCAGTATAGATGGTCGAATGTGGACTTTTTCCACATTCGCCCGGTTTGATTCTACATTCGCCCAGTCTGTTCCAGGTTCGCCCACTTTTTCCACTTTCAACCCATCAGCAAAACTTTTAACACATGTTAACTTTGTATATCCAATCACTAGTCGCAATACGTGCATCTACAAACTCCCCCTCGACTATTGATTGGATTGTCTTCGTGTTTAAGTCTTGGTCGTTTTCTGATTATCTGAACCTTCGACATTCTGTACCGGATCACTAGCTAGGGACATACATGAATAATGCACTAACAATCTCCCCCTTGGACCTAGCTAGTGATGTACCAGATCAGAAAGTTATCAATTCTTCAAGTCTTGATTGAAAACTTTCCATCTTCATGCACGTTTGTGTCGAAGTTCCTGTCTATCTCTCCAGTAAGCTTTGAAATCTCAGACAGACTCAAGAAATCTTGGCTTTGTCATTTGCTGATCCAGAGATAAATATAGACAATAATCTTGAATTCTTTCAATCGTCAGTCAATTCTTTAACCTTTTACTGGCCTCTGTTGTTCTGGTAATCTTGATGTTCAGGTTTGGGTCTTGTTCGGTTACACTCTTTATCGATGAGTCATGAGAAGTGCACCTGTTGTATTTGATTCTGCAGAAAAATTTACTAAAAACTGCACAAACTACAACCGGCGTTAGACATGACAAATATCTCGGAAGTACTCTTCACATTCCTTTTGACCCTCAATAGCTCCCCCTGAACTATTAAACATTTTCAATATATACCAGAAACTTGAAAATTTATAATCTTTTTCAGCTTTTAAGTATCTGAGCATTCACATTCAGTAACCCAACATCGGTTATCGAAAATAAAATTGAAACAAAACTTTTTGATTTTTCAAAGTTTATGCTAAAACACACCAAAAATCTTTTTGAATTTTCAAATGTAATTGCATAAAAGTAAATTCAACATATTTTTGTGAATTTTCTGGTAAGAGGATCATATCAGTATTGAAACAGTTAGTCATAACTCTTTTTGATTAATTTTCTGTTTTTGTCATTGAGCATCCTACAACCATTACCAGTATGTTTGTCCACTTAAACTCAAAATCATCATTCATTGCTCAGCACTTTAGATACATTATGGTAATATTAGATACTGAGTAATCTATGGTCCGCGCATTCGCGACACATTCCCGTATCAAGAATTGCGCAAAGCTTCATCGTAACGCGTGATTATATTGAAGTTATCCGTTAGTTACAAGATATGAGGCACAGTGGTGACAGGTCAGCAAATTAATGCTTCAAAGCGACTCGTGCACTCTACCAGGGTGAGGACTAATATCATACATGACTTTCATCATTGTATTGATATGATGCATTAGATAACCTTTGATTATCATCACACATGTTAAGTTCCTCATTCGGTAACTTATGGTTTTGGCTTTATTAGCTCTTTTAATAAGATACCCTGACTGAATCTAGGTCTGTAAATCAATACAACAAAAGATCAGTTAGGCCATCCCCAGATAACTTTCAATATAACGACCCGAAACCTCTGATTTTGGCAATCTATCAAACGAAATTTCGGTACTAAGACCATATGCCAACGATACGTTGATCCACATGATTATCAGTTATTGATTTTAAGTTTATATCACCATGCTGAACTTTAAACTTTGATTTCAAGCCTACCAATATATAATTGTAATGGCTACTCAATGTTTATCAATTCATTTTTGTTTTTTTAGAGTAGTCTGACAGTCCACTGATGTACTATCATCTCCTCTTTTTCTCCAGGAAAACTCATTTTTGATTTTTCTGAAATTTTCTCCCCCTAAAAATCTAAAAATAAGCATATTTTTGAATTTTTTTTTTTAAACTTTTGAAGAAAAACAAAATAACATGATATCCGATGCGGTTTACTCATTGTGTTCTAAAAACCATTTTCCACTCAGATTACTAGACTCATTAAGATTTTTCAATTAGCAAACCATTTTGTCATATCTGTTATTGAAATCCAACACCTGAGAGCAATTGCATGAGATTGAAACTTTTTCCGGCTTCACAGGTTGGAAACAGACTACAAACACTCTCCTTTCTGTTGAAATCATGTTTTCCTTCTTCAATAACCCTTCCTTGACCTTCACCTCTCCAAAAAATAGTGTGTATACAGATGCTCCACTATCAACTTATTAAAGAATAGCTAATAGGTCTGTCTGAAACAATCTGCACACTAATTAAACAATTAGCATGAGAGAGGCACCCATCCCTTCACAATGATGGGTCGTCCAAGGTCATCAATTCTTGGAACATCAATCCATTCTCCTTTTGAAAATTCAATTGGTTTTTCAATGGATTAATTTGAAGTAGAAATTGCTATTGATTTAGAAAGTGCTTTGGGTTTCCAAACACGTTCAGAGTTTATTTTGGATTTTGTTGAAATTGTTTTAATTTTTGACTTTTCAGATTTCTTATTTGAAACCTGCTTCTGAACGTTGTTTGGAATCTTCTCAGACTTAACTGATGAAGACCCAGGTTTAGAGTTATTCTTAGGCTTAGCCTTAGAACTCCTCCTTACCTCAGCAACCCGTCAACAATCTCCATTTTTATTCAAGGCAATTTTGTTACGATTGTCATACACAACCTGTTTCCCCTTTTGCTTCTTGATTGGTTTTGGGGATACAGGCTTTCTAACATTGCCTGAATTTCTAGCAAATTTCACTTCGGTCTTTTTCTGTTTAACATACGGACAGTAAGCAACTAAATGCCCACACTCTCCGCAGTTATAACAAGACCTATACTCTTCAAAATCACATGCATACCCGTCATCCCAATACCAATAGGGACAATGAGCTGCAATATGACCAACTTCACCACATTCAAAACAGTTTCTCCATTCAACATAACCATGAGAATACTGTGGTGAGTTGTTTCCCCAGTAACCATCAAATCGAGAGTTATATGAATAATCATAATAGTCATATGATCTAGATGAAAAATTTCTTGAATTCTTTTGATGAGAATTTTTCATCTGATCATTTCCTTTCGATTTGTTTGGTTTTGGTCCTTTTACTTTAGGACCTTTTTTATTTTCAGCATTTTGCTTTTCAATATTTTTCTTTTGATCCTCTTTATTCTCATGTTGGTTAGGACTGAGTTCAAAATGAAGATGATCAAATTGATTTCTAAATTGATTTAACATATCGATATTATCAACAAAAATACATTTAAGTAAAGATTGTTCGATATTTTCAATTAGAAAATCTTTGTTGAAAATCAATTTGTCATGTCCTTCCACCATGTAAGATCCTTCAACTCCTTCAGGAAAACTGAATATGGGTTTTTCTTCAGATTCAGATTCTGAAGTTGTTTCAACATTTTCAGTTTTTTGTTCAAACTTTGGTTTTACTTCACAATCAGGATTAGCAACACAAGGTGTTGTGATTCCCAATTCTGATGTGAGATTATTCTTTGAAAAACTTTTATTCATTTCTATCATTTCTTTCTTTAAAGATTCAATTTTATTTAACCAGTCTTTTTCATTCTTTTCAAAAACTTTAATTTGGTTTTTACAATTTTCTAGTTCATTTGCTAGTTTCTGTTTGTCCTCAATAAGTGTCATCAATTCACAATTCAACTTGACACATTTAGAGCAACCAGCACTTACCTCATCATCTGATTTATTACCATTATCAGATTTTGCATCACCATTTGAGGTATCACTCTGTTCTGATTTACTCTGTTCTGAACTCATATCAGAACTCAAATCACTCTTTGACAATTCACTTGAATCATCATTTCTCATTTGTTTGACTAAACACACAACATTTCTTTGAACACCTTCTCTGTTAACACACTTGTTAACATGTACCATTTCATCAGTTGGTTTCGGTGTCATTGGAAATCCCCAAATGTTGTCAACTTGAGAATTTTGTCTCAGTAATTGTTGTCGCTTTCTTTCAGCTACTACTAGAGCTCTGATATCCCTAAATTCTACGTTCGCCCCTGGTAAGTCTACTTTCGCCCAAAATAGTTTACCCGAAGGTAGAATTTTGACCAGAATGTAAAATATCCAAACACAAGTTCACTTTCGCCCAGAAAAATTCTAGGTTCGACCGTTTTGTTTCCAGGTTCGCCCGCCCGATCAATCTGATGTGGAAAATATGACCCGAAAGTGAAAACTTCAACCACAGAATTTCAGGTTCGCCCAAAAACTACCTAGGTTCGACCAAAAACCACTCAGGTTCGCCCAAAACAGTCCAGGTTCGACCACTTATGTTCCAGGTTCGCCCATTTCAGGTTTGAAAAACGGTTACACTTTGAAAAACGGTTATTTTGATCTCTGATTTTCAAAAGTTTGTAAATTTGAATGATCTTAATCAGGTTTTGATTCGGAATTGATTTGGAACAACTTTAATTCTTGGAATTTTGAATTTTATCCACAAAATCAACTTCAAATCAATCAAAAACACTCAAAAACCATTTTCATTAAAAAACAGATGTATTTTGATCAAAATTAGGTCCAAATCAGCTCTGAGTTTATCAAATTTGTTGTTGTATGATCCGTATAGCTCTGATACCACTTTGTGAGCGAAGGATTTATACCGAAACAGGATTAATTGATCATACAAGTTACAAAACCAGGTGCGGAAACCCTAGCTTTGAACAAACAGATAAAACTCAAATCAAAACACAATCAATATCATTTTCAATGCTTTTTCATAGATAAACCTTTTCAAATATTCAATTACAATGACACTTAGGTTAATCTAGATCAGTTACACACTTTCACAAATTCAACCTGGACCCTAACCTGAACACACACACAACTGAAACCTCTCTGTTTCTCAAAAACTCACAAAATCTATTTATAGACTCTGCACGTTCGCCCACTGTGAATGGTCGAATGTTAAATTCTTCCACATTCGCCCAGTATAGATGGTCGAATGTGGACTTTTTCCACATTCGCCCAGTTTGATTCTACATTCGCCCAGTCTGTTCCAGGTTCGCCCACTTTTTCCACTTTCAACCCATCAGCAAAACTTTTAACACATGTTAACTTTGTATATCCAATCACTAGTCGCAATACGTGCATCTACAAACTCCCCCTCGACTATTGATTGGATTGTCTTCGTGTTTAAGTCTTGGTCGTTTTCTGATTATCTGAACCTTCGACATTCTGTACCGGATCACTAGCTAGGGACATACATGAATAATGCACTAACATAAACTATTACAATCATCCACCCAAGTCAAACTATTACAGTCATCCGATTTAGTTAAAGTTTTACAGTCATCCAAAATAGAATTGTTTTTTGACTTTTCATTGTTCCAGATAAACCAATTCACTGTTGAGTAATTGGCACCTGGATGTCCTAACCCCACTGTCTGCCCACCACAACTTTCATCATCTTCCACATGAGCCTGTTGGGTCACATCTGCATTGCTTTTACTTATATCAGCATTTGACTCAGACTCATCACATTTATTTTCAAAAAGATCATTTTTAGGATGAGGTGATGGAATGGGTATGTATTCACTTCGGCTCAAAGGTAAGAATAGTGATCTTTCGATTCCATTCTTATCCTTATACCCTATTCGATCCTTTACGAATGATTGTCTTGCACAATCGACTATATCAGTATGAGCCTGTTTGCTCACATTCCATTTGTCAACAACAATTTGAAGACGAGTTATTTCATTTCTAGATTTCTCTAGTTTTGAGGTTAAATCATTTATCAGAAAATCTTTCTTAAGTACAAATTCTTTCAAAGTTTGCATTTCAGCTAGAGTTGCATTTAACTTTCGCTGATATGCCCACTCATTTTCTTTCATTTCAGAATTGATTTTACGAATATCATCCATTTCTCTTAAAACTCGTCTGTTGTGTGACAAACAGTATGCAACAACTGTAGCACACCTAGGTGAGCACAGCTTAGATTTTATTTCGAGAGGAATATTTACCATGTCTCTCTCCTCAGCTTTCTTGGAAGAACTTTTCACCTCTTCAGCAATTTTCTCTGATGAAGTCTTCTCAGCTATCAATGCCTCCTCCCTAGTCTGATCATTCACCTTCTCATCAATCAGTACACTCTTCAGTCCTGCATTCTTCTGCATCTCTCCTTTCAGTACCTCAGCAGATGACCCTTCAAGAGAATTCACACCATTTGAGGATTTGGTGCAAATTGTGGCCATCAGGGCTTTGTTGACTTCAACTTCTGCAGCGGCCGCCTCTTCTCCCCAATCGAAATCCTCAACAACCAAAGCCTTCTGCGGTTCCTTATCATTTCCTTCATTTCCGTCAGTTATGGCCACCAACCTCTTAGCAGGCTCGATTTCGGCTTGGTTCAAAGTGGGGTATTCATATTTGAAATGCCCGAGGACCCTGCAGTTGTAACACCTGATCTTCGACTTGTCAAACCCAGCCTTTCCCATTCCCACTCTTCTACCGGTTCTGTCTTGAAAACGCTTTACTCGTAGAGTGATCATTGCCATCTGCCACTTGAGATCCATTTCTTCCATATCATCTGGCTCAACTTGGTACATATCCTCTGGGGACATCATCTCACTCTTAATCTCTCTTGTCTTCCGTGCCTCAAAACTGCTCATAAAGGTGTTGAAGAGTTCCACATGTTCGGCAGCCAGCTTGGCAACCTGTGGAGTCAGTGTCTTCGCTGCCTTTTCAGGGTACATTGGAGCTTTGCCTGAACTTGAACTACCACCCCCCATTGAGTCCACATATGGATGTAGTGAACTTGAACTCATCTCACCAATTGGTGTCATCAATGCCAGATTCTTCATAGCACTGCTGGGAGTCACCTTTGGGACAGTTTGATTCATTTCTCTCTTTGTGATATCCATTTCAAACGATTTCAGCGTGTTTATAAGATCGGCCAGAGTGGACTGAGCATCCAAGTAATCTTTCTTGATCAGCATACATTGAACACTCCACTCCTTTGGAAGAGAGTCGAGTAGTTTCTTGATTGAATTCCGGTTGTTCACAGGAATACCAGCTTTCTTCATCTTAGTTAACAGATTCATGAACCTGTCAATGTGTGATGACAGACTTTCACCACGGATGCTTCCAAACATGTCGTATTCTTTTTGAATCATGTCCTGTTTATTCTGTCTCATCTCAGCGTTTCCTTCACAATATTCACTCAAAGCAAACCACAGATCATGCGCCGATCCGTACTCTTCAAACATATTGTATACATCGTTTGACAGAGCCATAGTGAGAGCACCATAGGCTTTATGATCTCGCTGCATCAATTGTTTGTCGAGATCTGTGTATATAGTAGGATCAGTGTTGAACACTTCTCCTGCATCAGTGGTCCTTGTGGGAATATGAGGTCCGAGTTGCACTGAGTTCCATTGAGTGTGATCGTTAACGAAATAGAAAGCTTTCATTCTATTTTTCCAGGTACCATAATCTTCAGCACCCATCAACTTGGGAATTCGAGTGATTGTTCCAGTTTCCAGTTCTGCTTGGGTTATGGGATTAACATGGAATGAGTTGTTGTTACCAGCCATTTTAGAGTTAATTTGATTGATTTTAAAGGTCTGATTAATTGGTTTAAGTGTTTAAAGTCCAGAAAATGTCCAAAGTCCTTGATTTTAGTGATCAGTCCACAAGTACGCAGCTAAGTGCGCAAATCTATGCTAAGTGCGCAGATACCTAAGTCAGCACCCGCCTGAAATAATGAAGCAAACAGTGATGTCAAGATTTTGATCTCCTGATAAGTGCACAATCTTGAAGTACACACAACGCTAAGTGCGCAAATCGGTCAAGGCTGAGCAAGATAAGTGCTCAGTCTATGACTGATCAGTTTGCGAACTTATTTAAGTTCGCAAACACTTAAACTCTCGTTTAAGATTTTAAGTGCGCAGAAACCCTAGCCAAGTACTCAAAAATTGCACCCTTTCAGCAAGTACGCAAACCAACTAGTGATTTCTGATAAGTGCGCAGAAACCTTAGTTGTGTTTTTGGAGATAAACTGATTATTAGCCTAAGTGCTCAGAATTTTGAATAAGTGCGCAAAACTGAGATAAGTACTCAAAATTTGAAACAAGTACTCAAAATTTGAAACAAGTGCTCAAAATTTGAAATTTGAAACAGGTACTCAAAATTTGAAACAAGTGCTCAAAATTTGAAATAAGTACTCAAAATTTGAAACAAGTGCTCAAAATTTGAAATTGAAACAAGTGCTCAAAGTTGGAAATAAGTGCTCAAAATTTGAAACAAGTGCTCAAAATTTGAAATAAGTGCTCAAAAGTTGAAACAAGTGCTCAAACTTTGAAATAAGTGCTCAAAAGTTGAAATAAGTACTCAAAATCAGTACTCAAAATTTTGAAATAAGTGCGCAAAATATGAACAAGTGCGCAAAATAAGTGCGCAAAACTCGCTGAACATGCACTAAACACCGCAGAATCTTATCCAAGCCTTTTTCAATAGATCTGAAATGCTCGGATGATGTTTCTACCAAAGATAAACAACTTTTAACACTTCAGAAACACAACTATAAGGTAAATATGAAGCAAATGAAGATGAAACACTCTTTTTTTTTTTTTGATAAAAACACACGCAAAAACCAAAAAATAAACAAAGAAACTAACAAAATGAGGGTTTTGGTATCTTAATCAGATACAATCTAGAGCACAAAGGCTCTGATACCAAATTGTAGTCCCAAATTACTAGATCTTTCAAGTGCACAAGATTGTTATCACTTAGAAACACCTATTTATTAGGTGTTTTAAGTGATTAATCTTTACAAACAAAGAAACTAGATGAAAACTAATAGAAACCGACACACAAGATACTCAAATAACATGATTCCATTAATGATAGATCGTCAAAACACCATGGATACATACATACAAGTTCGCAGATTTGCTTGTGTTCTTTTAAGATGACCAAAAACCCTAAACCCTAGCTGCACTCTTGCATTCTATTTATAGGCTGAGCATTATGGGCCTGCGCACTTAGGCTTAAGTGCGCAGGGCCTGATGCTAAGTGCTCAAATCAGCTAGGGTTACCAAAAGTATCCAACAATTACATAAAAGGCCCTCTAACTTCTAAACAACATAATAAACTATCAAAACACTTGATTCTGGTAACTGTGGTCTCAAAATAACCCAACATTTTTCTTTAATACCATTAGCTTTTAGTAAAAATTCAAATCTTGATTTGTCAAAAGCTTTGGTAAAAGATCAGCTCTTTGATAGTCAGTGTGGATTTTGACCATATCAATCAAACCTTTAGCATAACAATCACGAATAAAGTGATACTTAATTCGGATGTGCTTAGCCTTAGAGTGATTAACAGTGTCTTTAGTGAGTGCAATGACTGCTTCATCATCATTAGGGTACCACAGTCCATGCGAGGGACAACCCTTCAGATATCGTAGGATTCGCATGACAGCTGTAAGGTGACTCTGTTTCAGCTTCGATTGAAATCTAGCATAGAGACATGTCGCAAACATTATATCCTGCCGAGATGCAGTCAAGTACATCAAAGATCCAACGATGGCTCTATACGTAAAGGGATATGTGAGCTACCCCTTAGCATCAACTCCAATCCTGTGATTGGTTTAAATGGGAGTATCCATAGGCTTTGAATCATCCATCTAGAATCAGCTCAAGACTTCAGAAATATATTTCTTCTGGTGAATAAAGATGCCCTTTGGCAATTGATCCACCTGAAAGCCTACAAAGAATTGCATTTCTCCCATAGCGCTCATCTCGAATTTTTCCCGCATAACTCATTCAAATTCTCTGCATAAAAGTTCATTAGTAGAACCAAATATAATGTCATCAACATATATCTGAACAAGAAGCAAGTCACCCTCTGTTCGTTTTGGAGAGAAGATATGTGCTAAGCTCCTCATACCATTGTCTTGGAGCTTAGGGAAAACCATACAAAGCTTTGTTCAGCTTGTAGACCTTATCCCGGTGAACTGGAACCACTACTTGAACATTCAGATTCTCTGCCGTCTCCAGATCATTACCCGTATTAGATGACGATGCAACATCTAGATTTGGGTTCACTGGAGGTGATACCATAGCATGATCTAAGATAGCTTCAATGAAAACTTCATCATCGTCTTCCGACTCTGATGAATCAAGAGTTGTTGAAGCTTCTTGAAAAATCTCTTCTTCATTAACAGGAGCATTAGTATTATTAGAAGCTGCTGGAGGAGTTACGGTGATCGGACGCACCAACGGTGAAGTCACTGCATTCTCACACTCGTAATATAATCATAGTACAGCCTTTTCAACCAAACTATCTAGATTGAATGACTCAAAGAAATCTTTATAGTCTAACATCCAATCGGGTCCACTTCCTTGAACATTCTGAGTGTAGTGTTGAACATCCACATTCGCCCAGTCTTCAACTTGACGAGTTCTTTTGTTAAATACGCGTTTAAGTGGTGTTGCATACCCAACAAAATAGCCTTCTTCTACTTGAGCTCCAAACTTTTTTGTAGGATTTAACATTGCACATGGTGCCCCGAAAGGTTCTAGATACTCTAAGTTTGGCTTTCGTCTGTTAAGCAGTTCATAAGAAGTCTTTCCAAAATTCTTGACCATTAACACACGATTCAGAGTGTAACAAGCTGCATGAATGGCCTCATTCCAGAACATTACTGGAAGATTTGAATCTGCAAGCATTGTCCTAGCCGCTTCAACTAGAGTCCTGTTTTTGCGTTTTGAAACACCGTTGATGAGCAGTGTATGGTGCACTATATTCATGATGAATTCCTTTTTCTTCACATAGTGCATCCATCTGAGAATTTTCGAACTCCGTCCCGTTGTTACTTCTTATGCGTTTTATCTTCAAACCTTAGATGTTTTCCAACCGGGTAAACAGAACTTTCATATTCTTAAACGTTTCATTCTTATGTTGCATGCACATCACACATGAAAATATTGAGTAATCGTCAGTAACCACAAGGCAGTATAGGTGTCCATTGATACTCTTACGATTAACGGGTCTAAAAAGGTCCATATGAAGACGTTCAAGTGGAAATTCAACCGAATTTACTTTCTTGGGTTTGTGGGACTGTTTGTGCTGTTTTCCTTTCTTGCAACTCACACATTTGTCGTTCAAATGAAAATGCTTAACATTTACTTCTTCAACAAGCCCGTTCTTCACCAAATGATTCATTTTTCTTAGGTGAATACTCCCCATCCTTCTGTGCCACACGATAGATTCTTTTTCAGTAGCTTTGGATAGAAAACATGTGACTTGACCCTGAGTTGTGGTGGCCTTGCTCATGTCAAGAATGTACAGATTGTTCACCCTTGGAGCTTTTAGCATGATCCACTTTTTCGGAATAACGAAACCAGGTTTCAAAATGTAGCAAGATTTGTCATCAAAGTGAACAGAAAACTTTTTATCACATATTTGACTCACACTCAGCAAATTATAATCAATTGGCTTCACATCCATTCAAATTTCACGATTCCATCACTAACACTTCCTTCCATAGTTAAATAACCTCCTTTGTTTCTAGCGAACACTACATAACCTCCATTAATATTTTTGATACCAAAGAGTAGCGTCAAATCACCGGTCATGTGTCCAGAAGCTCGACTGTCGACAATCCAGAGACTGCTAACAAGGTTAGCTAGAGCTCCCTGCACAATCAAAAACAAACTTAGTTTTTAACAGGGACCCAAGCCTGTTTGGTCTTGGGTCTTTGGATGTTAACTTTCAAAGAATCCTTGTCACATATTTGTAGTTTTGAATCAACCTTTTTCTGGTCATTCAAAACTTTCTATCTTTGAATCTCAACTTTAGCAGATGATGTAGAAGCACCTGGGGAACCCTTTGGTGTCCAAGTTTGTTTTGAACGTTTAAGAATCCTTATTTGAGGTTGTTTAACCTCAATAGGTTTCTTTGTATTATTCGAAAAAGAAACTTTCTTGGCTACCTTTTCTGATTTAACATATACAGGTCCAACCGATGACTTCACAACAAGTTTTGGATAAACCTTTTGTTTGTCATTAGCCGAGTTCACTATAGGTTTCTTCAGCTTCTTCTCCATGGCAATTCGATTTCTGTTATCATAGACAATTTGGTGGTTTTCCCTCTTTTGATAAATACAATTTTGGTTATAAGACTGTTGCCTTTGAGGGAAAACGGTCTTTGTGAAAAATACTGTCCATGATCATCAACCGAATTCCTATACGTCTGCTTTCTCTCAACTTCGTGCCTCTTATGCGTCATATATGGGCAGTGAGCAAGTAAATGCCCTCTCTCCCTACATTTGAAACATGCACGGTACTCTTCAAAAGTATTCTTAGAGTTAGGCTTAGCGAATGATTTAACCGGGTGTTGGTCATCAACACACTTTCGCCTTAAACTCTCTGGAGCGGGCTCCATCGAGTAAGCCGGTTCATAAAATCCGTTTACCTTGTAAGGGAAGGATTTTATCTAAAAACAGGATTAAATGATCATACAAGTCACAAAACCAGGTGCGGAAACCCTAGCTTTGAACAAACAGATAAAACTCTAATCAAAACACAATCAACATCATTTTCAAAGCTTTTCATGGATTAACCTTTTCAAATACTTGATTACAATCACACACTAGTTAATCTAGAACACATAAACACTTTCTCAAAATCTCCTGGAACCTAACCTGAACACACACACAACTGAAAAACTCTCTATAAATCACAAATACACAAAATCTATTTATAATGACTGCACATTCGCCCACTGTGAATGGTCGAATGTGGACTTCTTCCACATTCGCCCATTACAGGGTTCGAATGTGTTCTTCATGCCAGGTTCCATTCTACCTTCGCCCATTAAGCTTCTACCTTCGCCCTCTTTTCTTTACATTCGCCCAGTCTGTTTTCACCTTCAATCCATCAGCAACCTTTAACACATGTTAACTTGTAAATCCAATCACTAGTCGCAATATGTGCATCTACAAACTCCCCCTCGACTATTGATTGGATCGTCTTCTGTCTTCGTCCATTGCTTTGTTCAACAAGTAAATTCTGAGCTGTTTCTTTTGCTCTTTTGTCATTTCCGGCTCCAACTTTCTCTTCACTGGTTTCGACACATTAGCCATCTTCACCATCTTGCCAACTTTATTATCCAAGTTACTCCCCGAGTTTATATCGTATGCAAAACAAACTCCTACAACCTGAGTATACTTCTTAGCTTGATCAGCATCATTCGGCTCATGATGAATCGGATTATAGAAAAGCATGATGATGTCTTCGAAGGTACAGTTAATCAACCACATCGGATCAAATACATGAACATGCTTGTATTTGTCCTTCCCATCTCTCAAAACTATCACCGCTTCAGCCTTCCTCCAATCATAATACCAGAATATAAAGTCAGCACTGAAATGTTGTGGCATGGGCATCAAAGGTATCTTTCTCATCACTTCAGGTGCTTTGTAAATCAAAGTAACCCTCTTCAACTTGGTTTTAGGATCAATATCCCTATGAACTTTCCTTCTGGGATGTTGAGGCTTGAATCTATTCCACTTCGTTCTACTCTCCCAAACCAACTTATCTGCACACCAACCGACATGTGTATTGTTTACTGAAGCTCCAGACATTGGGAATCTGCAAAGATCTCTGACCGCCCAATACGGTAGAGTTAGCAAATCAATGAATCTGTAGAAATACAGAATTCCTGATTCCCATTTGGCAGCTAAACACTTCAGTCTACCCAAATATGTCCACCCGAGAGCTCTGCCTTTGAACTTAGCATTATGGAATCTATAGAAACTTCCTTGAGCTTCAGGCTTCGGTCGGTTTTCATCCATTTCTCTCAACTTCTTCAAGTAAGTCTTTAATTTATCAGATTGACTTGACGAATCTTGCTTATCAGCTCCAAACACCTTCTCAACAAACTCTGCACTCCTTTTCTTTGCCTTCTTCTTTGCTGAAGTGTTTGGTCTTTCAGTGAAGTCAGGAAATATCACATCTTCATCAGTCTGTCTGAAATACTGTGGATATTCCTCATGTGTTATATCTTCAATCTCCACTTCATCAAATTCTGGAGTATTCTTATCATCTGAGTGATTTCCAATATCCTTTTCAGGAATATTTGGAATCGACTCATCCACTACAAACTCCTCAAATGTTTTCCCTACTCTCTGTGCAAGGCCATCAAGAATTTCCTTAGCCACAGTAGCAGGTACTTCACCTTCTTCAAGATCAGGATCGTTGTATTCCAGTTCATATCTCATATCATCTGTCTGGAATATCTCAGCAAAACGTCCTGTGAACTCTATCGTCCATTCTCTTCTTTCTAACATATCTCTGTACACTTTCTTAGCATCATCAGTCAAAGATCTCACCTTCTCGTTCCAAAAGATACTCTCATCTGAATCATTGTTCTCTCCTTTCTTCTTCTTAGAACTTGATTCTCCAGCATCTTTCTTCTCTGGTGTTCTCTTCTCGAAAGTAAACTTAGAAGTGTCATCTCCTCCATCATCATTATCACTATCACTACTACTATCATCATCTTTCTGACTCCCAGACCCTTCTGCATCATCATCATCATCTTTCTTACTATCCTCATCATCACTTTTCTCTGACTCCTCATCTTCCTCATCATCATCTTTTTCTTTATCCGATTCAGAAGGCTCAAAGTCAACCTGTTCTTCTTCTTTCTCCTTGTCTTCTTCACCATCTTTCAACTTGGGTGCTACATTATACAAATCGTCTATCAAATCACTAAGACGTTTGTTTTCAGCCTTTAGCTCTTTGTTATCCTCCTTGATTGCTTTTAACCTGTTTTTGTTCCTTGAACATTTTCCCTCAAGTTTCTTATTCTTAGCTTCAAGCTTCTTAACCTTCTCATCAATCTCATCTTGATTTGACTTTGAAGCAACCACAATTTGAAGCATTTTCTCCTCGTTCTGCTTAAACTTGGCAATCTCAGCTTGTTGAGCAACTATCATCTTCATCATCTCATCCATTTTCTTATTCACTTGCTTCATCACATCATCAGCAACAATGACTTTCTTGGATTTAGATGGCTCAACTTCTGTTTCTTTTTCCTTTTGAGGCTTCCTGAACATATCTAACACATTATCCAGTGCAATGTTAAATTGATCAACTGGTAATTTCTCAGCCTCCTGTGTCTTTTTCTGCTTCTTAAAAACTGGTGAAGACAGCTTTGATGATGTACCAGCATCGGGTACTCTTTTACCTTTCATAAGCTGGGCAATCTCCTTCTCCCTCAACTGTTTAGTACTTGATTTCTTTACCATTGTTTTGTGCTTTGGTTTTGGCAAGTTTACTACAACAGTTTCTCCAGTATTCAATTCATCCATATCAACACCTAAACCTTCATCTTCAACATTAACAGACTTCTTCTTCTGTTGAACTTCCTCAATAGTAAGATTTAGAGATTCAGACTCACCAACCATAGTGGCCTTACGTTTGGTGGTCCTAACATTTTCTGCATCCGAATCCCACTGTTCATCTATCTCAGTTTCCTCCGAATCAACAGAATCTTCATCCACCAAACTTGTCCCCTTCTTAGCAGTCGTTTTCTTTCTCACCACCTGTTGCTTAGAACTCCCTTGGTCTGCCTTTCCCTTACCCTTCCCTTTGGCTCCGGGATTGACAACCTGTCTCTTCCTCTTAGTATTAGCATCTGCATATACTAAGGGATCGTCATTATCAGAATCGCTCTCAGTATGCCTAGCCTTGTTCTTTCCAGGATCAGTGTAATCCTGTTTCGCTAGAGCCCCAAATAATCTTCTGAATGGTGGCCTTTCATTGTCTGGCACACCCTTATATCCTTTCATCCTCACCAAAGTTTGAATGTTCATGTGGTCTTGACCAATGATCTGTGTAGGATCCTTTCTCAAATCAGGATACTTGTGGTCAAATATCATCATCAAAAATCTTGGGTATAACATGAACTGCTTCTTCTTCAAACCCTTTAACATCTCCAGCATATGATCCAGTATCATCCCAGACACGTTGAATGGTTTGTTGAGAGTCAACGCAACCATCAACGAGCTTAAACTTTTCCTCATAACATCATATCCTCCACTCACACATCCAAACACGTGGATTATGACATGTGTAAAATATTTGAATTGCACGCTCAGCTTTCCCTTATGCATGGAACCATCAGTAATCGCTCCTTTATACTTCATCCTTAGGAAACATGCTTTCTGTTCAGTCTAGGATAATTCTCTGGGATCTTCGCTCACTTCAAACTTTATCTGGAGTGCTTCTCTAATATCAGACTCTGTTATAAGCATCTCCATTTCTTGTATCTTGCTTTTGATAATTGTCTGATTATCCCAGAAGTCATACTTCGCGTTCTTGTAAAAGTCTTCAACTATATCCTTGTAGATAATAGTCGGAGTAGCTAAAGCATGTACAACCCTGCTTCTCTTCAAGAACTCTATAATCCCAGCAAACTCAATATTCTTCTCCACGTTACCAAGATATGCACAACAGTTATGGGATCTTTCGAACGGCCAACTGCTTGCACTTGATGATTCAGCCTCCTGAACATTTTCTTGAACTGGATCTGTGACAATATTCTCCACTGGAGTCTCAATATTTTCCTGTTGCTCAGCCATCTGTACATCAAAATCAAAGAAATACGTCAAAATACGAAATCGACAAAAATTCAAAATTTTAAGATTTAAACAGTTACATTCGCCCATTTTAAACAGGGTCGAATGTAGGATTTATGGTGCGAATGTGAAGTAATCAGGACGAACGTGAAAAACTGTTTGATAAAAAGTACATTCGCCCATTATATACTTCTTTCGACCGTTTAAACTTCACCTTCGCCCGGTTTTGACCCGAAAGTGAAATCTTGTTTATCCCAAAAATTCAAAATTTTCTCATCTTTGATGTTTGGCTCTTATTTTGATTGGAATGTATCCTAAAATGGCCGATTATCACTCGTCCATCACCAATTGTTACCAATTTTCAATTTATATCAGTTTTTAAAGGAAAATTAGGGTTTTATTAACCAATCAATCGAATAACCAATTAAACTATGTTATAACCCTAATTTGTTAATCCTTCTCCCCCTAAAACTGATATAGATTGAAATGTATGCAAAATGAATCATAATCAAACACCCTAAGTCCCTTAATTCTAAAACCCTAGGTCTGGTTCTAAAAACGACGAGACTGGTCTCATTTGGCCTCTATTACCTGTGAAATTTGTATAGAAATGATCAGTAATCACTCGTGAATCAAATGCACAAGAAAACGGAATCAAAGCAACAAGGTGTGGGATTGAAAGAAATTTTTTGAAAAACTGTGACTGAGGTTCGAACCTGGAAATAGCTTATATATAGAGCCCACCTTCGCCCGTTGAAGTGGTCGAATGTGGGTGAGTTCCACATTCGGTCCAAGTTAATGACCCGAAAGTGAAAAGGTTCACCCGAAGGTGGAATTTTGTGATAAATTCCACATTCGTCCACTTTATACAGCCCGAAGGTGAAGATTTTTCCACTTTCGACCCAATTAAGGGGCGAATGTGAAATGGAAAAATCTGAAAATTTGGCCAAATCACAAATTCGAATCCCGTTCAACATTTTTCAATCTGTTAAACTTCCAAAACTCATATTTTCACCTTTTGAATGATACAAAGCCCAGATGGTGTTATCAAATCTCAGAAATTGACCATCAAGCATCCCCGGTTATCAAAAATAAAGTAGAAATGCAAAAATTTTGGGTTTTCTGAAATTTTATCAAAACACACCTAAAATCTTTTTGGATTTTGTATCTTTTTGACAATAAAAGTAAAATACAACAAAGTAAATGAAAGCAGTAAACATTTTGTGATGTCCGGTAAGAGGATCATATCAGTTTTCTGAGAAATCCGATCACAGCGTTGATCTGTGTGTTTAATATTATCATTAGAAACAGTATGTAACACGGCAATTGCTGATATTGTGATCCACGTAAGCTTACATACAGACAATTACGCAATGCTTTAAAATGATACGAATTAAGTGTATTAGACTAACACATTGTGGTGCCCACACACACGACATACTCCCGTATCAAGTAATTGCACAAAGCTTCGTCGTAACGCGTGATTATGCCAGAGTTATCCGTAAAAGTTACAAAGTATATAGCACAGAGGTGTACAGGTCAGCAAACGAATGCAGCAGAGTAACATGTGCATATACACTAGGTTGAGGCTGATATTAACCACTGATTTGCATCAGAAAGTCAATACGATGTAATAATGATCTTTGATCAATAAAACATAAAGTTCCTCAATTCGGTAACTTTCGGTTTTGGCATTTAAGCTCTTTTAGCAAATATTCTGATGAAACTAGGTCCGTAAATCAATACGACAAAAGTTTAATCAGAATACCCCGGATAACCATAACATAACGACCCGAAACCTCAGATTTTGGCAATCCTATCAAACGAAATTACGGTACTAAGACCATATGCCCATGAGGTGTTCAGCCACGAACGCGTAGTTCGTTATGTTTGTATCACTAATGCACGCAATATTTAGTCTACGAAGCCTATCAGCATATCACACGTAGTCAACACACGCCTCATGGAGCTTCAGTGAATAATACTCATGTTGGTTGGTGTGCTGATAAGTTAGTCTGGGAGAGCAGAACAAAGTGGAATAGGTTTAAGCCTCAATATCCCAGAAGGAAAGTTCACAGGGATATTGATCCTAAAACTGGATTGAAGAGGGTGACCTTGATTTACAAAGCACCTGAAGTGATGAAGAAAATACCTTTGATGCCTATGCCACAACATTTCAGTGCTGACTTTATCTTTTGGTATTACGATTGGAGGAAGGCAGAAGCAGTGATAGTGCTGAGAGATGGGAGGGACAAATACAAGCATGTTCATGTATTTGATCCTATGTGGTTGATTAACTGTACTTTTGAAGACATCATCATGCTTTTCTACAATCCGATTCATCATGATCCCAATGATGCTGAACAGGCTAAGAAGTATACTCAAGTTGTGGGAGTTTGTTTTGCATATGAAATAAACTCAGGGAGCAACTTGGATGCCAAACTTGGTAAGATGGTGAAGATGGCCGATGTGCCTAAACCGGT
Source organism: Ambrosia artemisiifolia (assembly GCA_032199755.1). Classification (NCBI taxonomy): domain Eukaryota; kingdom Viridiplantae; phylum Streptophyta; class Magnoliopsida; order Asterales; family Asteraceae; genus Ambrosia; species Ambrosia artemisiifolia. The sequence continues at coordinate 44,711,438 of CM063519.1, read as the reverse complement.
GAAAAGGAAGTTGGAGCCTGAAATGACAAAAGAGCAGAAGAAGCAGCTGAGAATTTATTTGTTGAACAAGGCGATGGACGAAGATCGAAAACGATCCAATCAATAGTCGAGGGGGAGTTTGTAGATGCACGAAGTGCGACTAGTGATTGGATTAACAAATTAACATATGTTAGAAAGAATTTCTGATGAATCGAAGGTGATACAGATGGGCGAATGTAGAGTTATTATGGGCGAAGGTAGAAGGAAGCTGGTCAGAAAGACACATTCGTACCATGTTGTGGGCGAATGTGGAAAAGCTCCACATTCGCACCATATAACTGGGCGAATGTGCAGTCCCTATATATAGATTTTGTGTGTTTTCGAGTTAGAGAGAGTTTTAGTTCAAGTGTGTATTGTGGTCAGGTTCAAGGTTAATTTGTGATAGTGTGTGTGTTCAATAGATTGACTAGGAGATTGATTGTAACACGTTTTTATGAAAGTTAATCTATGAAAAAGCATTTAAAATGATGTTTTCTGTGTTTTGATCCGAGTTTTATCAGTTTGTTCATAACTAGGGTTTCCGCACCTGGTTTTGTTACTTGTATGATCATATCTTCCTGTTTTAGTTAAATTCTTTCAATTACACCAACTGATGAAATGGTACATCTTAACAAGTGTGTTAACAGAGAAGGTGTTCAAAGTAATGTGGTATGTTTAGTCAAGCAAATGAGACATGATGATTTCAGTGAATTGTCAGGGAGTGTCTTGAGTTCTGATACAGATTCAGAACAAAGTGAATCAAGAGAGAGTGACCTCTCAAATGGTGATGCAAAATCTGATAATGGTAATGAATCAGAAGCTGAGGTAAGATCTAGTGTTGAGTGTGCTAATACTACTGTCTCTACTCCTGCTACTTAGGGGACTCCAGGGAAGCGGGGTTGCTTTAATTGTGGCGAGCAGGGACACTTCAAGCGCGACTGTCCCAAATTGAAGCAGGGCGACAATGGGAAAGATGGAAACGGAAACGGGAACAATGGAAGCGGTGGCAGAAATGCACGCGCTTTCGTCATATGGGCGAAGGAAGCTAAGCAGGATCCAGACACAGTTACTGGTACATTCCTTCTCAATAATCATCATGTTTCTGTTTTGTTTGATTCTGGTGCCGATAGAAGTTTCATATCTTTGGATATTAGTCGATTGTTAGAAATAGTACCTACACCTTTAGAGGCTAAGTACTTGATAGAGTTGGCTGACGGTAACAAGATCGAGGCGACACATGTTCTTCAGGAATGTCGTTTGGAGTTGTCGGGTTTGTCTTTTCCCATTGATCTCATGCCAGTATCTTTGGGTAGTTTTGATGTCGTCGTGGGTATGGATTGGTTATCGTTGTATCGTGCGGAGATTGTTTGTTTCGACAAGGTTATTCGGATTCCTCTCCTTGATGGAGAATTTCTCTCTTTGATTGGCGAGAAAAGCGGTGCTTCACTAAATCTTATTTCCAGTATGAAAGCCCTTAGATATATTCGAAAGGGTTAATCGGCTATTCTAGCTCTTGTTTCTGTTTCGTCTAACGATCAGAGGAAGATTGAGGATATCCCAGTGGTTCGTGAGTTTCCTGATGTATTTCCTAATGATTGCCTGGTCTTCCCCCTCATCGTCAGGTTGAGTTTGGTATTGATCTTGTACCGGGTGCTGCTCCTATTGCCTGAGCCCCATATCGTCTTGCACCTTCCGAGATGCAGGAATTGTCTAATCAGTTACAGGAACTTTTGGATAAGGGTTTCATCCGACCGAGTTCTTCCCCGTGGGGAGCCCCTATTCTATTCGTGAAGAAGAAAGACGGAAGCCTTCGGATGTGTATTGACTATCGGGAGTTGAACAAAGTGACCATCAAGAATCGTTACCCTCTCCCTCGCATTGATGATCTCTTTGACCAACTCCAGGGTTCTAGTTACTATTCGAAGATTGATTTGAGGTCCGGTTACCACCAGTTACGCGTGCGGGAAGCCGATGTTTTGAAGACTTCTTTTCGTACACGTTATGGCCACTTTGAGTTTTTGGTCATGCCTTTTGGTCTCACTAACGCACCAGCGGTTTTCATGGATTTGATGAACCATGTTTGCAAACCTTATCTTGATAAATTCGTTATCGTTTTTATTGATGACATTCTGGTTTATTCTAAGAGCAAAGCGGATCATGAAGAACATTTGTGGCTAGTCTTGGAACTTCTTCGACGGGAACAGTTGTATGCTAAATTCTCGAAATGTGATTTCTGGTTACGTGAAGTTCACTTCCTGGGGCATGTAGTTACTGAATTGGGAATTCGGGTCGATCCGGCTAAGATCGAAGCTATTAAAGACTGGGAAGCCCCAAAGACACCAACTGAAGTTCGGGAATTTCTGGGTCTTGCTGTTTACTATCGACGTTTCATTCAAGGATTTTCAAAGATTGCTCAACCCCTCACCTCTCTTACCCAGAAAGACCGAAAGTTTGATTGGAGTGAACAACAAGAATCTGCATTCCAGAAACTGAAGCGTAAACTTTGCTCTGCCCCTATCTTGTCTCTACCAGATGGTACAGATAATTTTGCTGTTTACTGCGATGCTTCTATCAAGGGTCTTGGTTGCGTGTTGATGCAACTCGAGAAGGTTATTGCTTATGCTTCTCGTCAACTTAAGGTTCATGAGAAGAATTACACGACCCATGATCTGGAATTGGCTACGGTGGTTTTTGCGTTGAAAATATGGAGACATTACTTGTACGGTACCCAGTGCACTATTTACACCGATCACAAGAGTCTCCAACACATTTTCGACCAAAAGATGTTAAACATGCGACAACGTCGCTGGGTGGAACTCTTTAATGATTATGACTGTGCTATCAAGTATCACCCTGGCAAGGCGAATATGGTAGCAGACGCCTTGAGTAGAAAGGAACATGCGAAACCCCGTCGTGTTCGAGCTCTATAGCTTACCATTCATTCTTCTCTACCTGACCGGATTCGTGCAGCACAACAGGAGGCGTTGAAAGAGGAAAATCTGAAAGCTGAAACCATGCACGGTGCCGACAAGCATCTTGAACTTAGGTCTGATGGCCTACATTACTTTGCAGAACGTATTTGGGTTCCTTTGTTCGGGGGATTACGGGAACTTGCCCTGGATGACGCTCACAAATCTCGGTATTCTATTCACCCTGGTTCTGACAAGATGTATCAGCATTTGAAGATACTCTATTGGTGGCCAAACATGAAGGCGGATATAGCCTCCTACGTGAGCAAATGCTTGACCTGTGCTAAGGTCAAGGTGGAGTACCAGAAGCCTTCTGGTCTCCTGCAGCAACCTGAAATTCCTGAATGGAAGTGGGAACGGATCACGATGGATTTTGTCACGAAACTACCTAAGTCACCTAGTGGTTCCGATAAGATATGGGTGATTGTTGATCGGTTGACAAAATCAGCCCACTTTCTTGCCATTAAGGAAACCGACACTATGGATCGCTTGGCTCGTCTCTACCTTAAGGAAGTTGTTTCTAAACACGGAGTGCCTGTTTCTATCATTTTTGATCGTGATTCTCATTTCACTTCGCACTTCTGGAAATCTTTACACAAAGCTTTGGGTACTCGGTTGGATATGAGTACAGCTTACCATCCACAAACTAACGGTCAGAGTGAGCGGACGATTCAAACCTTGGAAGACATGCTTCGGGCATTTGTGATTGATTTTGGCAAGAGTTGGGAGACTCATCTACCGTTAGTTGAGTTCTCCTACAACAACAGCTATCACTCCAGCATTAAAGCAGCTCCGTTCGAGGCTCTTTACGGGCGGAAATGTCGGTCTCCTCTTTGTTGGGCCGAGGTGGGTGAGAGTCAACTCACAGGGCCTGAATTGGTGTACGAAACTTCCGAGAAGATCATACAAATTCGTAATTGTTTAGCGGCGGCACGGGATCGACAGAAGAGCTATGCAGATCGTCGTCGTAAACCATTAGAGTTCCAGGTTGGGGACAGGGTACTTCTAAAAGCTTCACCATGGAAGGGCGTCATACGCTTTGGGAAGCGTGGCAAACTTAATCCTCGATATGTTGGACCGTTTGCAATTCTGGAACGAATTGGACCGGTGGCATACCGACTTGACTTACCGGCGGAGCTCGGTAGTATTCACAACGTCTTCCATGTATCTAACTTGAAGAAGTGTCTGGCTGACGAATCTCTTATTGTTCCACTGGAAGAGATCAAGGTTGATTATCGTCTTCGCATTGTGGAAGAACCTGTTGAAATCCTTGATTACAAGATTCGTAGTCTTCGTCAGAGTAAAATCCGTATCGTTAAGCTTCGTTGGAACTCAAATCGTGGACCGGAGTTCACATGGGAACGTGAGGATCAGATGAAATCTTAATATCCTCATCTTTTTCCTAAGCGTGCGTTTGAATCGAGACATGTTACCGCTGAAGCAGAGTGAATCTCAGGGCGAGATTCCTTTCAACGAGGGGATGATGTGACAACTGGTAAATTTCCTTTATGTTTCTTTCCTTTCGTTACTTTCCTTTTTGGGCTTTGTATAATTTTCGGGACGAAAATTCTTTCAATGTGAGGATGATGTGACACCCGGCATTTTCAGTTAAACATTTACGTAAGTCTACTTAGTGAAACGTTAGTTGAAATGAACGTAACTGGATCAGTTAAGTGAGTCCGGTGATTCGTAAGATCATATAGTAGAATATGCGTGAGTAGCAAGACCCGAACGTTGGTGAAATTTATAATGAATGCATACTGATTGATATATGTGAAACTAAGTGCTATTACGTGATTATATGTGAATTAACGTACTGAGTCCGGTCGGACCGGGACTTGGAATTATATATAAAACTTTTATTAATAATTATATTATTAATAATTAGAAAATAATGATTTTATATATATATATATATATTATATATACTAGCAGGAAACCCGCGCGATGCGGCGGCGACGATAATTAATAATGCGGTACTCGTTTTCTATTAGTTTCCTAATCATCTCATGATAAGTTTTCTTATCCGTAGAATCGGTGTGATATATCAATGACATGAGCCTTACATATCCTAATTAAATAATAATTCAACATTAAAATTATCAAGTACTTTCACTCACGAATGAACAAAAACTAATAAGAAATTATCAAGTCATAATTCATATAAAACGTTTCATGCCATCAACTACTTGCATTGGCTGTGCAAGCTATTTTCTATTAGGTATGTTTGGTAGCCTCTTGATGTTCATAAGAGGATATGAACCATAAAGAAATAGCCTATTAATGACTATTAAGAGGTTACCAAACAACCCCATAGTGGAATTACATTATTCTTCCAATAGCTAAAAACTAGCATTTAGACCCGCGCGCGTTGCCGCGCGGGTACATCGCAAAACATAGAACGGATTAAGCAAATCGTCACGTAACCAACGGCCAGTGCACAATAGACACGTTCCGTGACTTGTGTCATGCGTTAAATAAACGAAAACGCATGTTAGTACTGTGGTTTTATATTTTTACATTTGTGTGGCAATATTTAGCTGCCATAGCAGTACGCGACCACCCCTCGCTACCCGCCGGTACTCGTGACCATAACACAACCTCCGAAATTACAATCGCAACCTCAGCAGGTCAAAACCCAAGCGAAGAAGACAAAGTAATAGACAGCAGCAGCATGACAATATCGTAGATAGACGAAATAGCAGGATGATTATTAGGCGTGAACTGCTAATGTTGTGTTTGAAGTTAATACTCCTAATATCAAATGGAGAAGTATAAAAGAAAGTAATAAGATGAAAAGGAACGCACGTGAAGGTGCTGAGGTGGGCCACCGACGATTTTGACAATAAATAAAACCATTTAGTGGCTACCATTTAGTATATATATAAATAAATTATCATATGTACAACCCATTATGCATATGATACAAGAGTACAAAGCATATAACACCTTTGATGCACAATGTACAACACCAAATTGCATAAGTTGTTTGTAATTTTTACATTTGTGTGGCAATATTTAGCTGCCATAGCAGTACGCGACCACCCCTCGCTACCCGCCGGTACTCGTGACCATAACACAACCTCCGAAATTACAATCGCAACCTCAGCAGGTCAAAACCCAAGCGAAGAAGACAAAGTAATAGACAGCAGCAGCATGACAATATCGTAGATAGACGAAATAGCAGGATGATTATTAGGCGTGAACTGCTAATGTTGTGTTTGAAGTTAATACTCCTAATATCAAATGGAGAAGTATAAAAGAAAGTAATAAGATGAAAAGGAACGCACGTGAAGGTGCTGAGGTGGGCCACCGACGATTTTGACAATAAATAAAACCATTTAGTGGCTACCATTTAGTATATATATAAATAAATTATCATATGTACAACCCATTATGCATATGATACAAGAGTACAAAGCATATAACACCTTTGATGCACAATGTACAACACCAAATTGCATAAGTTGTTTGTAATTTAATACTATATATAATATGTATTGCTTGATCCCCAAAATCATATTTTCCAATTCTTTGGATCGCTATTATAAAATATTGGTTTTATAAACATAATTGAAGAATAACATATTTACAAAAAAAAAAAAAAAACTGAAAAAAATATATATAACAAATAAGGAGTATTGGATTTAAATAATCTCACTTATCAACGTACAATTGGTCGGCATCCGTCCAACTAATGAAATGTGTGCTGGTTAACAGAATACCAATTGATTATATAAATGGAACGAGTTTTTTTAATCATAGTCCATTGATGGCCAATATTTTAAAAGGTGTGTCTGTCAGCACACATTTCTTTAGTTGGAGTTGACTTTTAGAACAATCAACAACAATATAAAGAATAATTTAACATTTTATAAATTAGGTGTTGAATTTGATTAATGATTTTGGAGGTTTAATGTATTTAAAATACAAGTTGGGTGTATTTTAACACATTTGAGCCATATTGGATGTTTCCTTGTATAGCCTTTTTCTCACTATGTGAATACCAATGTAGCAAAAGTACATGAGGAACAATAATGACTCAATTTACAAGACCGATAACAGAGCGTGGACAAATGATCTCCAAATGTGGTATCAAAAAGTCAGGGAGTTTGTTATATTACAAAAAATAATAACTATGTGCTTTCAATTTTCAAAAAATTAATTTATTATTACTCGCAATATAAACCTCTTCAAGAATTGAAATAGCCATGAAAACAACCTCCATCCACTCTGTTCATGACCCTCTTGGTGACCAGAGCCTTGAAACAAAAATCATGTACGTTAAAATCTCAATTTTTTTATATAATTAGACACTAATAACAACTTAAAAATCTACATTTAGAAAACCTTGGAACACTATGATTTCGTAGAAATGGTGAAATTATCTCTCTGTAAGAATACTCATTAATTCATTACATCATACATGGACAATATATTTGCTAAGGAGTGATGTGTCCATCAAGGCTTTCCTTGACAACTCAAGAAATTCATATGACTTGCAAAGTTTGGAGGAAAATCAATAAAGACATGATGAAACTTTGGTCTAATCTGAATTATGTTTAACGTGAGATTCTTTCTAGCGAAAGGTTCCATCACTGATCCATGGGATCACAAAAATGAAAGTAAAGGAATGATATTTCATAAACTCTAATCCGAAATATAATATATAAATTGGGCACACAAGGTCGAAACAGCAATAGAACGACAAGGTAGTAAAATCATTTTGAAAAACTAAAACACTGAACAACACTTGTTTTCTTTCTTCTCTAGCACTTCCATTCTTGTTCCTAGCTTTTTGCTAGAGCTTGCAGGCTTTCCTTTTTTAGTTCATGTGCTTTGCCATTCAAAAAAAAAACTAAAAGTCAAACTTAGAAAACTCTACACCTGCTGCACAATTCGATCCTACAAAATGCATAGGTGTCCTATGAACTGCTTTATGCAGTGAGTAGTCATTGTCATGTAAAACAAATAAAAAACAAGTCATTTAAATGCCTCTTTTCATCTTCTTTCTACCTCGGGTTACCTCTTCCCCTCTCATTAGTCGCCCTATTCGTCAACCTGCAACTCTGGCAGCCCCTAACCCCGTGGCAGCAGAACCTGATTTTGACTGTTAGGCCCACATTAAACCTGATTTTGACTGGAGCGGCCCTCAAGAAGTCAAGCCAGACGCACCTCAAGCCTCACAACACTTCTGTGCGAAAAATATGTGTTTTTTTTTAAAAACATAACAAAATAAAGAACAACCCTGATTGCTTTCTATGTATAAGTACGATGTAAAATACAAATATATTAATATTTTTTATAAACCTTTCGACTATAAGACTATATCTTATTTTCTTACAACCGGGAACTATAAAGTATGCAATAAAGATACTAAACACTTCTCGATGATATATAGATCAAAAAAGAAATTCTAAAAAGTTCACCTATGCTATAGGTTGATCTTGAAAACATTGTCAGTGAATCTGTTATTTTAAAATATGACCAGATGAATAAGTTGTCTCAATAATCATAATATTAACAGATTAAAAAGGAATAATGGTTGATTGTGCAATCAAATTAGAATCAACCAAGTTTCTATGTAATCTGATGAAAGGGATATATTTATCTGGATCACCTCTTGAAGTAGGCGACTTCACTTGCTGCTCATTACTATCAACAGAGGGCTTCAATGGTTCCAGGGCACAAGATAAAACAATAGTAAATACCAATAAGTCAACAAACAACATATAGTTATGAAAAAGTATAAACCGATTTGAACATGAACATGTTTTTATATGCAGTTTCAGTTATCAATTTCAATGTATCTGTGATAAATCACTACAAAACACCTATCAAATTTCAACCTAAGACCACTAAAATTAATGTATTGCATCTCCGTAATCAAGCAACATGGATGAATATGAGCTCAACCTTTCAGATTAAGCGCAAATAATGTTCTTTGATTACTGCCTATCTCAAATCCAAATTTCCAACAAACCATCTGTAATCCTTTGACTTCACAAATAAAAGAAAATTTTAAAGTCATAGTTAGATTTTTGAAAGAACCCAAATACAAAAATTATTTACGTATTCAACATTAAGGGCATTAAAATTCAAAATTTTAAGCTGACTTTTGACTTCACAATCTTCCAGTATGACCACAAAAGGAGCCTATATCTGACGTTTCCATACAAATCAAGTCAAACTGTAATAAATCCAAATTCAATTGAATTAGTAACTTAAACATTTACACAACCAAGATCTGGATTTGGAAGATGGAACCCATGAGGCGATAGTAGAAAAGAGCCAAAGCCGAAGAACTTATGGGCGTAACTAAGAGTTTCATATTAAAACATTAATATATAATAGAGCCAGTATTAACACGAACCTCTGAACATCGTTTCCACATGCTTTGGAAACCAAAACAAGCCCATAACTAATATCTCTAGCTGCATTTACTCTTCATTCTTGATCATTTTCATATCTTATTTTGTGTCCTCCGCATAATTCTGCCCAACTTTAATTATTTATAGAATGGCCACAAGTGAAAGTTAAAACAACCTCAGTTTGATGAATTAATTAAGTTGAGGTGGCAATTTCAACACAATCATAGACAAGTGTGTTGGCCCGGGTAAAGGTTTAAATGGGTAAATCAAAAACAGTTGTCTAAAATGAGTATCGGTTTAACGGTTCAAACGGTAGAAAGTCACCCATAGTTCCACAAAAATAATTAAAAGAATAGATTACCCAGAATGGGACTTTTTTTTATCATATTCAAACATTTTTTGTTTATAAAATTTAAGTTAAAAACACAAAGTCTTTGTGACTTACCTAACAAATATTGGCAGGAACTAAAACGTGTAGTTTATCTATCCTTTCGCAAACTTCACAGCCACCTAATGGGAAGTTTGATGAACAAACTTAATTATAAATTTGTAGTTTATTAAGTAGCTATCACAACTTAAATAATCAGATAAGAGAAAGCAATTATCTAATTACCTTTAAAGAAAGATTGGTTTGTGTGTTTATAGGTGTGAAGAAGTTCAACAGTACATAAGAAATCTCATACACCCCTGGTTTGAAGTTGATTATCTGCTCACCAGTGAAGAAGCATTTGATAAATTTTCTCCAAGTTTAGATGGCTCCTCCAGCATTCAGTGTAATTTTCCAGTCCAACATGTTCCTGTTGGTGGTGTGCACAATTAATACAATCTTTGGTTCACCTAGCTAGCTCACCGGCTGCAGTTATCGCCTCTGGATGAACACATTAAAAAAGAAAAACAACTTCGCCACAACATCGCCAACAAATCTGCAATTGAAGATGATATGAATGATCAATAAAAGAAGACAAAAAAATAAAACATAAAGTAACAATTAATTATTAGGTTCTTCTTTCTTCATCAAAGCACACAAATAACAAACAAGTTATAATAATTACAATTTCTCATTCAGTCATTTAAAAAACAAAGAGAAACCATACCAGATATGGGCTGCGTTGAACCTTTGGCTAAAGTTGTGTCTTCACTCGACACAAACAGAAGCTCATTACATCATTTAGGGAGGAAGCTACAGCCACATTGTTACCAACATAAATAAAAAAAAACACATCAATTATTAGTTCCAAAAGCACCTCCAAACCATCCCTCCATCAAAGACTCAGGGTTATCACAAGAGATGTAAAGCATTAAAAGACCTATGGAAAACCGAAATGAAGATGAAGGTTGTGCTTGGTTCCCTCCGTACACCATCTTCAATTGTCACTTGTGGATTAAGAATCACCACTTTTCTCGCCTGTAGTGGTTGGCGACGGCGCCACTACAAAACCTAGATCTTGAATCGCTCAGAGAAAGAGAGTGACAATGGGGGTGGATGAGTCGGTTAGATGTTATGAATCTCTAGGGAGAGGGAGAAGAGGGCATATAGGGTTTTGAGATGTGAGATTAGATTGAATCTCAATCTAGAAACCCTAATGAGATATGTGTCCCGTGTTTTTTTTTTTGGCATAGTACGATTGTACTTGATGCAACACAACTTGCACCAATTAAGAGTTTTAAAGTTTTTATGCATCAAAGGCTTGTAAAACAAGCTTTGAAGTATTGTAAAGTGACAAATGACCATTTTTGCCCTTCCTATATGCTTATTAATATAGTATAGATAAAAGGAATTCATAATTAAAAATAAAATATAAAGATTTTATTTTTAACTCTGCCGCAGACCGCGGAGAGGTTGGGTAACCTTCCGCGCTCCGCGGGCGGCAGCTGATAACAGCCTGGAAAGGAGGATACGCCGCGGACCGCGGGAAGAAAGGATAATCTCCCGCGGACCGCGGGAGCGTGTCTGACGAGCAAAAATAACATTTCTTTATTAAAGCCGATCTAGATCGCAAAACTTATAACCAAAACTCATCTGCTCGATTCTTATCACCCAAACTCCGATTTTTAAGTGTTCTTATCAATCTTAATCAAGAGTTGAAGTTCCTTTAAAGCTTGTGAAGATCCTTGATTCATTCTAAGTGTTCTAGCTTGTGTTCTTGAGGTATAACTTGTTATCTTGTTATTTTGATTATGTTTAAGAGTATGATTTTGTTTCAATCTGATTTATAAACATATTAACATGTCTAAAATGAATCCATATATGATTATATATGTTTAGATGATGAAAATAAACTAATGAAACACAAGGTTACATGTTAGTGTTTTATGTTAGTTTAGCTTGAAAGATCATGTTGGAAACCTTGATGTTGAACTTGATTGATTATGTTTTTGATGAGGTCTGATCATATGATACATGTACAAGTTTTGTTAGATTGATTTTTGATAAGATTGAATATAAATAAATCTTGTAAACATGATTATATCAAAGAGTTAATACTTGGCAGATTCAAAATCCGATTTTGTTTTGATGATAACTTGATGATCTAATATCTAAAACTTGTAGTTTTTGATTCTAGAGTATACTGTATGATATAAGCTTTCCCGGAGAGTCCAATTATGCTTGATTTGATTAAGTATAGGTATTTCTTTTGTAGCTTACAAAATCGCATGTCAAATATGATTTCGGACAGAAAACTTTGATCAACTTTAAACGGTCATAACTCTAGTTTTACAAACCCTCTGATCGTGAAATTTGGTGAGCAACTAGATACATGAAGTTTAAAGGTTCTCCAATTGGTCAATTGGAGCAATATATGATTTTTAATGAATTATCTCCTAAGCTGTCGCAAACAGCTCGTTTTTAAGACCTTGCTGTGTTCATGAATTTTTATAAATTTTTTCAGAAGGTTTTGGACCCAAAATAAAAATAGTGGTATGATGTATAAACATATGAGAGTGTTCTGTAAAAATGTGAGAGTCAAATAAGTTGATTTGATATTTTATCAAAAATCGTTTTGATGACACAGAATCTGTCCAAAAATCACAGAATTGACAAAGTTGGTATTTTAACTTGTTTGGTAGCTTTCTTGACTTGTATGTTACATGTATTGACATGTGAACATATGTGGATGATGTATGCTATACGTATTGACATAAAAACTAAACATTCACCAACGGGTCGTCGTGTCAACTTGCTACATATAGTTACATTTGAGTTACACTGGCACATTAGAACTATGTGAAGTTTGGACAAAAAGCTTTGTTGAAAAATTTTGAACACATACTTATGAGTTAACATTGAAATAGGGAATCCGTAGCAATTCGCCTATTTTCACAATTGAAGTTGGATAATAACTCAAAGCAACCTAAGGTGAGTTCACGGCCCCACTTTCTTTGGTTTTTACTTTTGGGGGAGAAAACATGCGCTGAACTTGGTTTTGAGAACCTGTGTCATAAAACGGGTTGCTATACGATCTTTGGAGGTCCCGAGGGAAACCATGAATGTGCGGTTTAGCACAATGGGGGAAATGAATAGATCTATTAGGCGTGACCTGCCCCACTCGTCGGCTGGGAGCCGGGCGTGTGCATATTGTCTCGAACTTGTAACGTTGGTAACATATTTCGGGCTGTAACATTGGTAACTTGTGAGCGTGTCCAGAAATGTTTTTCCAATCGTAGTAGTAACAAAACATACGCCTAGCTAGCGTACTTTGGCTTAAACATGACAGGTTGAACTTGGTAACATTTTTGGAACTTGGTAACGTTTATAGAAACCTGTGAACTCACCAGCATTATATGTTGACGTATTTTTGGCATGTTTTTCTCAGGTCGCTAAGGTATCACTACACGGACTAGGCGCACGAGTCTACATGGCGTCTAGAGTTTTAAATCTCATGTTTTTGAATAAACATAACACTTGGATTTCATTGTTTAAAAGTTTGTATAACTACTTAAGCTTCCGCTATGGCTTTTAAAACATTAAATAAGATGTTTTGGCATCTACGTATTAATCATATAGAGTTGTTTATTGTGACCGTTGACTTGAATCCTGGTATGTCATACACCTCGCGGTAAAACTCCGCAGTGGAAATTTGAGGGTGTGACACATTTGGCTTAAAATTATAATGCATAACGTATTACACATATGCATTATAACAACTTGAATCAGCATTCATTATATAGCACATGTGCATGATAAAAAGATTCAAAACATACCGTCAATCATTTGGTTTAAACAGGTCATCTGAAAGCTTGATGTCACTTCCATCATATCCTGTTCCGTGTTGATTGTGCGTGAATTTATCTTTCCTTTCACTGCCAACTTCATCTTCGTTTACGTCCAAGTATAGATATCTCAATTCTCCCATGCCGAAACCTCCACTATCCATCTCAATATTTTCCCGTGACCGCAATTTGTCAAGTGTCCAAAATCTTATCTGGCTTATTTGACGGTCCACGTTCAATGGCGGTACATTAACTCGATCCACATACAACAGCTGCATGTTTATTACAATTTTAACAAGTCAGATATTATTTTTTAAATTTAATTGTTATTACACACGCGTTATACAATACATACCATTAGAATCGTCAACGCGCCAGTGAAGTAAGATTTCTTGTCACGTCTTCTCCATCCATTTTTACATTTCTTCATTGAGCTTATGATATACGAACACCAATTTATGTCTACAAGATCTATATCGTCTCTCACATGATGTATGAAGTTAAGGTCGCACTTCCCTTGATCTTGAACTTCAACGATTGAGCTCATGAACAACATCAAAAAGTTTATCTTGAACATTATCCCGTCATCATCGCCGTTTCTTTCAATCATGGCTGCTACTTCAGAAGGCGCCACATAACTCCCAGGATACATCTCTTTCCATTGCTTAGCAATCCCAACATAATTCTTCTTGTATTCAAACGACTCCAACTCGATCCCACTGTTGGGTATTCCCAACAGTTGGTGTATTGTATCGTTATCAATGTTTATATTGACATTTCCTAGTTCAATCACCATGTTTTCCGGGTCAAATCTGTCAACGACAAAATGGCCCAATTTCGAAGGTATTCCGTCCACTTGAATTGTGAGAATTTTTCCAAAACCAATGCTTTTGATAGCATCTCGTTGCTTCTTTGTCATCTTTTTCACTGCTAAACTCAGCTGATGCGGAGACGCGGGTGTTCGCAACGAAAACCAGTCAGCGTTCTTTTTTGCATTGTTCTTTATTTCTGCTTTCCTTGTCCCGCCTGGCTTCTTTCTCTTCTTTGTTACATTCCTCTATTTATTTCCTTCGCCGTATGCATCTAAAAAATAAGATATATGTGTACTTATTACGTATATATAATATTAATAATGCGTACATGTGATAAACGTAATTTTTGATGAATTGTACCCTTTGATTCGTCATCAGTGTTGTAAACAACTATATTTGTATGGACCGATTTTCTAGATCCCAACTTCCTGACAGCTGCTGATAATACGCAAAATAAACAAGAGAAAAAGTTATCATCTAAAACATTTGTTGTGTAATACTTATGTACTGCACATGTGCTATACATAAATTAAAGCCACGCAAACATATATCGTTCACGATTTTTTAATGTGTAATACATCATGTATTGCACATATGGTATACAAAAAAAATTAAAAAAATGTGAACAACTATCATTTAAATTACGCTTATGTGTAGTGCGTTATGTATTGCACACATATGTATTGCCTACATATGTGCTATACAGGATATGACCATATAAATACAATCAGATGCAAGATGTATAACCTGTGTTGGTAGTTTTAAAATCTTCGTTTTCTGTAACCTTGTGTCGTGATATTGCTTGTTTTTTTGGTTTGTTGCCTTTGACTTCGTTATCTGTAAACCCATGACATTGACAAAAAAAGGCTTAATTAACAAATCTTTAAAGAGTGGTGTCATTAAAGAAACCAAATACATTGTGTATATTCGCTTTATTATACAACACAACACATATGTTTCTTACTGATGGCAGCTTCAGCAGTGTCAACATCTTTTGCCCGTTGTTTTTTATGTTTTAACACCAACTTATTTTTCATGCTTCCATCTGTACGCGCAATATACGGATAAACTAATTCATAATATTTAACAAATAATTAAAATGAAAAAAAAATACAATTAACCAAATATAATCATTTTTAGGGTAACACGTTTATATAATGCCTCTTACCGATGTCATCATCATCTTGCACTTTTGTGTTACATTTTTCTGTGTCGTGCCTACTTTTTGGGTTGTACACGACCTTCAATTTTTTGCATGCTGCGAACATGAAGCGCGTGCTAAATAAAATAAAAATATCTATGTATTTTACATTTTGGTACACTGTATTGTTATAAGGATCAATATAGTAGAGTGTGTTTGTAGTATGTTTACAATGTTTGGTTGTTTTGTTTACTGCATCCGTGTCGGTATGACTATTGTCATCTTTTTTGTTTCCATCCAGCTTAACCTTCATTTGTTAGCCTGCACATGTGTAATACGATTACATTTTTTATACATACAACTAAATATATGCATATACGCAATACGTTTACAGATATGTCACACGTGTGCATTACATGTGAATTACACGTGTGCAGTACGTACAATTGTGATATAGAACATGTGTTATGCAATGCAGACATAACAGTAATATTACACGTGCGTAATAACTAACATACAATATATTTTACAATGTACGCGTGTTATATAACTGCATATGTTCAGGATATCCCAATTTGCAATTTTACAACACGCTTGTGTCATACACTACAAACATACTAGTAATATCACACATGTGTCATACATGCCATACAATGTGTTGTTATACACTACAAACAAAACAGTATCATTACACGTGTGTAATACATGACATACAATATATTTTTTACAACACATGTGTGTTATACACTACAAACATGACAACACTATTACACATGTGTAATATATAACATACATACATTTGCATAACATAACATTGCCATTACACGTGTACTATACACTAAACATACATATTATACAACACATGTGTTATGTAATACACATCTATACACTATACATTATACATACATTTTATTCAACACACGTGTTATGCACTATACATACATCGTATTACCATTACACATGTGCTATACACTACACATACATATTATACAACACATGTGTGTTATACACTACAAACATGACAAACACTATTACACATGTGTAATATATAACATACATACATTTGCATAACATAACATAACATAACATTACCATTACACATGTGCTATACACTATACATACATTTTATACAACACATGTGTTATGTAATACATGTACATCACATTATTATTACATATGCGCTATACACGTCATACAAATATTACATTTGTGCATTATATACAAATAATGTCAATCGTATAACTACAACATATGTGTAATGCATGTCATACAGTACGCTTGGGCAGTTATTACAACTGACAAATCATGATCTTGTTTGAAACTACATTTAACTTGTTTCTATTTCAGTACATTGAACAATAACGTTCGAAACTACATTGAACTGTTGATTCGCACAAAACGCCTAATAACTCAACTTAATAAGAGTATAAATCGACTTAATGCAAGAGAGACAGGATGAATAAGAGACGAAACCTGATGTTGATGATTGATTGCTTGATGGATCAGTATATTTGATTCATATGAACGATTGTTTTGCTCATTATCGTGTTATTTGGAATGATCGGTATAAACCCTAGTTATCGCCGTAGAGAGGAAAGAGGTTTGTTTTGGAAGTTATGAAAGGATTAGGAAGATACTTTTTTTCTAATTCCCCAAAATACCCCTCCTTGTTAAAATCCCATATATTTGTTGTTGTCTTTAATCATTCAATCTCAGCCATCCATCTACTAAGATCAATGGCTATTATTTAGTTCTCGAGTTCTCTCAATAAAATGAGTTCTCTATTGAACCATCCCCTATATATATATATATATATAATATTATATATCGTGTGATATGGCATGTTTACACCAATATATTTTTTATACACAAAGAAATCTTATGAAGGCTATGTTTGGCAAAACTATCTGCTGGCTGTAAGTTGTTAGCTTGTGGCTGCTAGCTGGTGTAACATCCCGAAAATCCGTGTCGCTTAATTACGCTATTGGGCGTGAATAAGAAATGACAAAACGAATTAAATAGTCTAATGAGTACTTTATGGATAATAAAATGGGATGATAAGAATGTGGGTTATGTTCTAATATGGAAATAACCTCGTTAGTGTTATCTAAACATGTAAGAAAATAACACTAGGACCTAACTTGTTTAGTTAAGTTTCACAATAAAATTGTGTGTAGAGGATGTGATTTGACACGAAAACAGGATTATATGATCATACAAGTTACTAAACCAGGTGCGGAAACCCTAGCTTAGAACAAACTGATATAAACTCAATTCAAAACACAATCAAAGTCATTTTAAAGCTTTTCATAGATTAACTCTTTCAAATACTTGGTTACAAATCAGTTACAGTTAATCTAGCACACTTCTAAACTCTCTCAACACTCTCTGGAACACACCTCAAAAACACACACACTAAATGACTCACTTTACATTACAAAATCACAAAATCTATATATAGGACCTGCACGTTCGCCCCTTTTCACTGGTCGAACGTGGGTCATTTCCACATTCGCCCACTTTCAGTGGTCGAATGTCTCTTCTGTGTTATCCTGTTCCAGATTCGTCCAACTGTCTTCTACCTTCGCCCACATTATGTTCACCTTCGCCCATTCTGTCTTCCTTCGCCCCTTTTGCCACTTCTAACACATGTTAACATATCTAATCATTAGTCGCAAAACGCATCTACAAACTCCCCCTCGACTATTGATTAGATCGTTTTCTGTCTTCGTCCATGGCTTTGTTCAGCAACTTGATTCTGAGCTGTTTCTTTTGCTCTGTCGTCATCTCAGGCTCTAATTTCCTCTTTACCGGCTTTGACACATTTGCCATCTTCACCTTCTTGCCAAGCTTTCCCTCCAAATTACTACCAGCATTAATGTCATAAGCAAAGCAAACACCAACAACCTGTGTGTATTTCTTTGCTTGATCTGCATCGTTCGGCTCATGATGAATCGGATTATAAAAGAGCATGATGATGTCTTCGAAGGTGCAATTTATCAACCACATAGGATCAAATACATGAACATGCTTGTATTTGTCCTTTCCATCTCTCAACACGATCACCGCTTCTGCCTTCCTCCAATCATAATACCAGAAAATGAAATCAGCACTGAAGTGTTGAGGCATAGGCATCAAAGGTATCTTTCTCATTACTTCAGGTGCCTTATAAATCAAGGTAACCCGTTTCAACTTGGTTCTGGGATCAATATCCCTGTGAACTTTCCTCCGGGGATATTGTGGTTTGAATCTGTTCCACTTAGTTCTACTTTCCCAAACCAGTTTGTCTGCACACCAACCGACATTAGAATTATTAACTGAAGCGCCTGACATTTGGAATCTGCATAGATCTCTAACCGCCCAGTACGGTAGAGTTAGCAAATCAATGAATCTGTAAAAGTACAAGATTCCAGATTCCCACTTAGCAGCTAAACACTTCAGCCTGCCTAAGTATGTCCACCCGAGAGCTCTGCCTCTGAACTTCGCATTGTGAAACCTATAAAAGTTTCCTTGAGCTTCAGGCTTTGGTCGGTTTTCATCCATCAGTCTTAACTTCTTCAAATACTCCTTCAATTCATCAGTCTTATTTGAAGATTCTGGCAAATCAGCTCCAAGTACTTTCTCTACAAACTCAGCACTCCTCTTCTTTGCCTTTCTTTTAGCAGACGTATTAGGAATCTCAGTAAAATCAGGAAACACCAAGTCTTCATCAGTTTGTCTGAAGTACTGTGGATATTCCTCATGTGTGATATCCTCTATTTCAACTTCTTCAAATTCAGGGGTGTCTTTGTCATCAGAGTGACTTCCAATATCCTTTTCAGGAATATGTGGAATCGACTCATCAACAATGAACTCTTCAAACGTTTTCCCTACCCTCTGTGCAAGCCCATCCAAGATCTCCTTTGCCACAGATGCAGGTACTTCCCCTTCTTCTAGATCAGGATCGTTATATTCCAATTCATACCGCATGTCATCAGTTTGGAATATTTCAGCAAAACGACCTGTGAACTCAATGGTCCATTCTCTTTTCTCTAACATGTCCTTGTATACTTGTTTTGCATCATCAGATAAGGACCTCACCTTCTCATTCCAAAACACAGTCTCATCATCAACATTCTCACTACTCTTCTTTGAACTTGACTCACCTGTGTCTTTCTTCTTCTTTGAAGGTGGTCTCTTTTCGAATGTAAACTTAGAAGTATCATCTCCTCCATCATTATCATCACTACTACTACTATCATCCTCCTTTTGACTTCCCGAACCTTCAGCATCATCATCATCATCATTATCATCATCTCCATCATCACTCTTTTCCGATTCTTCATCCTCATCATCCTCATCATCCTCATCTTCCTCTTTATCAGATTCAGATGGTTCAAAGTCAACCTGTTCAACCTCTTTCTCTTTATCTTCCTCACCCTCCTTCAGCTTGGGTGCAACATTGTACAGATTGTCTATCAACTCACTAAGGCGTTTGTTCTCAGCCTTCAACTCTTTATTATCTTCTTTAATCGCCTTGTATCTGTTCTTGTTTCTTAGACACTTTCCTTCAAGCTTCTTATTCTTTGCTTCTAACTTCTTCACTTTCTCGTCAATCTCATCCTGATTCGACTTAGAAGCTACAACAATCTGAAGCATCTTCTCCTCATTCAGCTTGAACTTGGCAATCTCAGCTTGTTGAGCTACTAACATCTTCATCATGTCGTCCATCTTTTTATTCACTTGCTTCATCACTTCATCATCCACAGTGACTTTCTTTGACTTGGACTTTGACTTTGATGGCTCAATCTCAGTTTCTTTTCCTTTCTGAGGCTGTGTAAACATGTTAAGAACATTATCCAGTGCAATATTGAATTGATCCACTGGTAATTTCGTTGCCTCCACAGTCTTTTGTTTCTTAGTGGCTGGTGAAGATTGTTTAGATGATGTACCAGCTTCAGGTAATCTCTTCCCTTTCAAAAGTAGGTTTAATTCTTTCTCTCTGAGTTGCTTTGTACTTGTTTTCTTGGCCATGGTTTTGTGTTTGGGCTTGGGCAAGTTAACTACAACGGTTTCACCTTCATTCAACTCGTCCAAATTCACAGTCAACCCTTCATCTTCAGCACCAACAGACTGCTTGCTCTTCTTAGCTTCTTCAATTGATCTGTTCAGTGATTCAGACTCACCAACCAAAGTGGCCTTTTGTTTGGTAGTCCGGACATCTTCAGCATCCGAATCCCACTGTTCTTCAGTCTCAGTC
Organism: Ambrosia artemisiifolia; assembly: GCA_032199755.1. Classification (NCBI taxonomy): domain Eukaryota; kingdom Viridiplantae; phylum Streptophyta; class Magnoliopsida; order Asterales; family Asteraceae; genus Ambrosia; species Ambrosia artemisiifolia. The sequence goes on along the minus strand of CM063519.1, from coordinate 44,690,676 downwards.
TCTTCTGAATCTACAGACTCTTCATCTACCAAACTAGTACCCTTCTTTGCAGTAGATTTCTTCCTCACAACTTGTTGTTTTGAACTCCCCTGCTCAGTCTTTCCTTTGCCCTTCCCTTTGGCTCCAGGATTGACTACTTGCCTTTTTCTCTTTGTACTTGCATCAGCATATACCAACGGATCATCATTATCACTATCACTATCAGGATGCCTCGCTGTATTCTTTCCCGGATCCATGTAATCCTCTCTAGCTAAGGCTCCAAACAATCTCCTGTAAGGTGGTCTTTCATTATCAGGCACACCTTTATATCCTTTCATTCTAGCCAAAGTTCTAATGTTCATATGATCCATAGCAAGTATCTGTGTTGGATCCTTCTTCAGGTTTGGATATTTGTGATCGAAGATCATCATCAAAAATCTTGGATAAAGCATGAAGTATTTCTTCTTCAAACCTTTTAGCATCTCCAGCATGTGATCTAAAATCATCCCAGCAACGTTAAATGGTTTGTTGAGAGTCAACGCAACCATTAACGAGCTCAAACTCTTCCTCATCACGTCATAACCTCCACTAACACATCCAAATACAAGTATGATGACGTGAGCAAAATACTTGAACTGTACACTTAGTTTCCCTTTGTACATAGAACCATCAGTGATCGGTCCTTTGTATTTCATCCTCAGGAAACAGGCTTTCTGCTCAGTCCATGATAATTCCCTTGGATCCTCACTGGTTTCAAACTGGATCTGGAGAGCTTCTCTTATATCAGCTTAAGTGATAAACATCTCCATTCCCTGAATCTTGCTTTTAATAATAGTCTGATTATCAAAGTAATCATACTTGGCGTTGTTATAGAAATCCTCAACTATATCCTTGTAGATAATAGTTGGTGTGGCCAAAGCATAAACCACTCTGCATCTCTTCAGAAATTTGATAATCTCAGTAAACTCCACGTTCTTTTCCACATCTCCAAGATACGCACAACAATTATGAGTCTTCTCAAACGGCCATTTATTACCGCTTGATGATTCACCTTCTTGTACATTCTCTGGAACAGAATCAGTAACTGCAGTCTCCACAGGAATCTCAATATTTGTTTGTTCTTCAGCCATCTGAAACATAAAATCAAAATAAACGTCAAAACACGAAATCGTCAAAATTCCAAATTTTAGGTCTTTGTAATTCCACATTCGCCCAAAACATATGGTCGAATGTAGATTAAAATGGTCGAATGTACATTATTCAGGCCGAATGTGGAATAAGTCTAAATAGAAAAACACATTCGTCCGTTTTTGAGTTCCTTCGTCCATTTTATTTCACCTTCGTCCAAAACGTCAGACCGAAGGTGGAAATGTTCTTGCCCAAAATTTGAAAAATTTTCAAACATGATTTTAACCCTTAATTTTGATCAGAATCTACCCTAACATGGCCGACTAAGATTCGTATAACATCAATTGCCCTAAAATATCATTCTATATCAGTTTTCAATAGAAATTAGGTTTTATTATTTTCATTCGATCAATCACTACTTTAAACAATGTTAAAACCTAATTCCTTTAATCCTCTCCCCCTAAAACTGATATGGAATAAATTTCAATCAACATTGAACATTAACAAGCACTGGAAATAGAAGAACTCTAAAACCCTAAGTCCGTAAATAAAACGAGCGAATCTGGCTTCAATCCTTATCCATTACCCGTAAAAATTATATAGAAATGATCAGTGGGATGCAAGGATTAAAAGACACAAGCAAGAGATTCAAAATCAACAAAGTCTTGGTACGAAGAAAAATTTTGAAAAAATAGAATGACTGGTCGAAGTAAATGAAAGCAGTAAACATTTTGTGAAATCCGGTCAGAGGATCATATCAGTTTTCTGAGAAATCTGATCACAGCGTTGATCTTTTTGTTTAATATTATCATTAGAAACAGTATGTGATACGGCAATTGCTGATATTGTGGTCCACGTAAGCTCACATGCAGACAATTACGCAATGCTTTAAAATGATACGAGTTAGATGTATTAGACTAACACGATGTGGTGCCCACACACACGACATACTCCCGTATCAAGTAATTGCACAAAGCTTCATCGTAACGCGTGATTATGCCAGAGTTATCCGTAAAAGTTACAAAGTATATAGCACAGAGGTGTACAGGTCAGCAAATGAATGCAGCAGAGTAACATGTGCGTATACACTAGGTTGAGGCTGATATTAATCACTGATTTGCATCAGATGATCAATACGATGTAATAATGATCTATGATCAATTAAAACATAAAGTTCCTCAATTCGGTAACTTCCGGTTTTGGCAATTAAGCTCTTTTAGCAAATATTCTGATAACACTAGGTCCGTAAATCAATACGACAAAAGTTTATCAGAATATCCCGGATAACCATAACATAACGACCCGAAACCTCAGATTTTGGCAATCCTATCAAACGAAATTACGGTACTAAGACCATATGCCCATGAGGTGTTCAGCCACGAACGCGTAGTTCGTTATGTTTGTATCACTAATGCACGCAATATTTAGTCTACGAAGCCTATCAGCATATCACACGTAATCAACACACGCCTCATAAACTATACAATTCTTTAGCCTGTGTCAGATCTCCACTGATGTACTATCATTTCCTCTGTTTTACCAGGAAATCATTTTTGATTTTCTAATTTTTAGGTCTTTTTGAATTTTATAATGTTTTTGGTTTTTCTGATAAAACGGCTCCCCCTAAAATAAAGAACATATTTTTTGGGATTTTTGATTTTTCTGAAAAACAAAAACAAAAATTTGAAAGAAACAATCCACTCGAAAGCATCAACTTCTTTGAGGATTTAAACAATCCCCTCGAAAGCATCAACTTCTTTGAGGATTACGATAGTAAGGAGAAATTCCCAATTAGCAAAGAGAAATTCCCAATTAGCAAAATATAAAAACTAAAAACTAAAAAGCGATAAACCGAGGTGCCGATTAGTCCTGTTTTTCCTTTATATTGTTTACTTTTAAAAGATATTCAAAGCGTGAACGGTCAAAAGCTTTAGTAAACAGATCTGCACGTTGGTAGTCAGTATGTATTTTGATCATATCGATCAATTCCTTAGCGTAACAATCACGGATAAAATGATATTTGATCCGGATATGTTTTGCTTTAGAATGATTATCCGAATTTTTAGTTAATGCAATTGCGGCTTCGTTGTCACAGTAAATAGGAGTTTTTAGAAACTGCAAACCGTAATCCACCATTTGTTGTTGAATCCAGAGTACTTGCGAACAGCAACTCGAGGCTGCAATGTACTCGGCTTCACAGGTAGATTGTGCTACGGAAGTCTGTTTCTTGCATTGCCAGGTGATTAACCTGCTCCCGAAAAACTGGCAACCAGCTGTAGTAGATTTGCTATCTTTGTCACAGCCGCCCCAATCTGCATCACTAAAAGATATGAAATCAAAATTATCATCATTAGGGTACCAAAGTCCTTTTGAGGGACAACCCTTCAGATATCTAAGGATACGCTTGACCGCCGTCAGATGACTTTGTTTCGGCTTCGATTGATAACGGGCACAGAGACACGTTGCATACATAATATCTGGTCGAGACGCCGTCAAATACATCAGAGATCCAATGATTGCTCTGTATGTAAAAGGATCCGTCAGCTCCCCCTTAGCGTCCACTCCAATCCCGTGATTGGGTTGAATCGGGGTATCCATCGGCTTTGAGTCCTCCATCTGGAACCGGCTCAAGATGTCGGAGACATATTTCGTCTGGTGAATGAAGATCCCGTCGGGTCTTTGGTCCACCTGCAAGCCTAGGAAAAACTGCATCTCCCCCATTGCGCTCATTTCGAACTTTTCCTGCATGACAGTTTCGAACTCCCTGCATAAAAGCTCGTTAGTTGAACCAAATATTATATCATCAACGTATATCTGTACTAGAAGCAAATCATCTCCCGTCTTTTTCGTAAAGAGGGTGCAATCGACGAGGCCGCGCTTAAATCCTTTGGTGATGAGGTATGTACTTAGCTCCTCGTACCACTGCCTTGGAGCCTGGTGCAAGCCATAAAGAGCTTTGTTCAACACATAGACCTTATCCCGGTGGATTGGGTCCTCAAAGCCTGGTGGCTGCCCTACATACACCTCTTCCTTGACTTTCCCGTACAGAAATGCGCTTTTCACGTCCATTTGATAAACTTTGAATTTCTTATAAGAAGCAAACGCGAGGAACATCCGAATAGCTTCGATTCGTGCTACCGGTGCATAGATTTCGTTATAATCAATCCCTTCGATTTGATGGAAACCCTGCACGACCAATCTGGCTTTGTTACGAACAATTACCCCACGATCATCCTTCTTACACTTAAACACCCATTTGGTGCCAATCTTCTTCCTATCCGGCGGCAAATCTGTGAGCGTCCAAACTCCCAATTTCTGGAATTGTAATAACTCCTCCTGCATAGCTTCCACCCAGGCATCATCCTTCAAAGCGTCCTTGTATGTCCTTGGCTCTACCTGCGACACATAACACGCAAACGACCAATCATTTTGACTACCAGATTGTTGAATTTTGGCATATAAAGCTAAAGCACCAAAACTCTCTGGCGAATTAACGCTTTTAAGCTGCCCTCTGGTCATAACACTGCTTCCAGGATCACCGATAACTTGCTCCAGCGGGTGAATACGATGAATCCGAGATTCCGGATAAACAGGTACTTGCACTCCCGTCTGAACAGTCAAGTTCTCTACAACATCCAGATCATGACCCGTATTTGATGATGAAGCCACATCAGAAGTTGGAGTTGGGTTCACTGGCGGTGCCTCTGGTTCTTCAGCTTGATCAAGAATAGCTTCTTCAAATTGTTCATCTTCAGATTCTGAAGTGTCTAATGAAGTTGAAGCCTCTTGAAATACTTCTTCCTCTTGTATAGGAGCATTGATATCATTAGAAGCTGGTAGGGGGTTTACTGTGATCGGACGCACCAACGGTGAAGTTGTTGCATTTTCACACTCGTAAAGTAATCGAATAACAGCTTCTTCAACCAAGCTATCTAGATTGAATGATTCAAAGAAATCTTTGTAATCAAACAACCAATCAGGACCCGTGCCTTGAATATTTTGAGTATATCGTTGAACGTCCACGTTAGCCCAGTCTTCCACACGACGAGTTCGCTTGTTGTATACCCGTTTGAGCGGGGTTGCATATCCAACAAAGTAACCCTCTTCGACTTTAGGACTAAACTTTTCGCTTGGATTCAACATAGTACATGGCGCCCCAAAAGGTTCTAGATACTCTAAGTTCGGCTTTCTTCGGTGTAACAGCTCATAAGATGTTTTACCAAACTTCTTCACTGTTAGAACCCGATTTAATGTGTAATTTGCTGCATAAATCGCCTCATTCCAGAACATTACTGGAAGATTTGAATCAGCAAGCATTGTTCTAGCCGCTTCAATTAGAGTCCTATTCTTTCGTTCAGCAACACCGTTCTGTTGAGGGGTGTACGGAGCCGAATATTCATGATGTATTCCTTTGTTTTCACAAAGTTCATCCATCTTGGCATTTTTGAACTCCGTCCCATTGTCACTCCAAATTCTCTTTATTTTCACATTGTAGAGATTTTCCAATCGAGTGAACAGAACTTTTAGATTGATAAAAGTGTCGCTTTTATTCTGCAAACACATCACCCATGAAAATCTCGAGTAATCGTCAGTGACGACTAAACAATAAAGCTCTCCAAGATGACTTTTGCGCTTGACCGGTCCGAAAAGATCCATATGCAATCGCTCTAGTGGCATCTCAACAGAGTTAACCTTTTTCACTTTGTGGGACTGTTTGTGTTGCTTCCCCTTTTTACAACTCACGCACTTGTCATTCAAATGGAAATGTTTCACATTTACTCCATCGACAATTCCATTTCTCACAAGTTGATTCATTTTCTTCAGATGAATGTGCCCCATTCTTCGGTGCCACATTATCGATTCTTTCTCAGTCGCCTTGGACAAAAAGCATGTTATCTGCCCCTGTGATGTCATCGCCTTGGACATATCAAGAATGTATAAATTGTTGACGCGAGGTGCCTTCAACATTATCCACTCTTTAGGAATTGTAAAGCCCGGTTTCAGAATATAGCAGGATTTGTCATCAAAATGCACAGTAAATTTCTTGTCACATATTTGACTGACACTCAACAGATTATAGTCTATCTGCTTCACATACGAAATCCGCTCAAAACTCACTATCCCATTGCTCACACTTCCTTCCATTGTGATATATCCGCCTTTGTTTCCTGCGAAAGCTACATACCCTCCATTGATGTTCTTCACGTCGAACAGCAACGCAAGATCCCCTGTCATGTGGCCTGAAGCTCCACTATCAACAATCCAAAGACTGCTAATAGGGCCAGCTGAAGCTCCCTGCACACAAAAAGTAAATCAGTTAGTTCTTTCGGGGGACCCAAGCCTGAGTCTTGGGTCTTTGAACATCAGGTTTCAAAGTAACATTCTCATAAACATTTTCAACAACTTTTTGATCAATCTTTTTCTGATTATTCAAAACAGTTTCCTTTCTCTCATTAACCCTTGAAGTTGAGGCTCCTGGAGTACCATTGGGTGTCCAAGATTGTTCAGACCTTTTCAAAATACGAATCTGAGATTTTGGGTTCTCAGTCGGTTTCTGAACATTGTTAGCAAATGTAACTTTCTTGGTAACCTTATCTGATTTAACAGACTTAGGTCCAACATTTGATTTGACAATCGGTTTTGGTGAAACCTTTTGCCTATCAACTGTTGTGTTCACTACAGGTTTCCTCCATGAATGTTCCATAGCAATCCGATTCCTTCTATCATAGTGCATTGGACGAGTGTTCCTCATTTGTTGAAAATTGTTATGTTTATAAAACAGTTGTGGTTGTTGAGGAACAACTCTCCTATGTGGTGGCACATAATGATCAATCGGTTTTCGCATAGAATTCCTCACTTCAACCTCGTGCCTTTTGTGCCTTACATATGGGCACTGAGCAAGTAAATGCCCTCGTTCCCCACACTTAAAGCACGCACGGTACTCTTCAAAAACATTCGGAGCATTTGGTTGAGCAAATGATCTAACAGGATATTGATCATTGTACTGTTGCTTCCTTAAACTCTCAGGGAGTGGCCCTTTTGAGTAAGTAGGCTCATTAAAACCATTAGCTCTGTTTTTGGGTTTAACAAACTCTGTGACATGGACCTTTGGTTCTTGAGGAACATCCAAATACAACTTCTTTAATAAAGCTGGTGGAATTTCATTTGTTCTCTCATGTTTTGGAAACCAAATTGTACTTTCTTGCCAAATCTTTTCTATTTTAGCATAATTGGCATTTTTTATTGGAAAGTCCTCGTCAGAAATGATCTTATCGGATCCTTCCATCCGATAGAACACCTTGACAGGTTTGTCACATTGTTCGTTTTTATCATTCTTTTCAAGATCTTTCTTAACCACATTAAGATCTTTCTTCACATCATTCTTTTCAGACTTCTTTTCACAATGAATCTTTTTCATTGGAATCACAATTTGAGATGATGAAACTGGTTCATTTGTAATGATGTGATTTTCTTTAGGAATTTCACATGCATTAACAGTTTGGTTATCACCAGTATCATCACTCTCTGAGTCTGAATCTACACTCTCAGCGGTAACACCCTCATCATTGATTCCCAAAATCGGTCTAACATCGGAATTTGGATCACCAATACTTGAAGTATTAGATTCATTTTCCGATGCTGAATCAGATTTTACCGAACTCTCCGGTGTCACTTGGTGACAATTATGGTTTTCAAAAAGAACCGGAGATGGTACAGCCCGATAATTGGTGGTTTTATCATCAATGATGTGATCTACCACATAAGCAATATGCTTATAGCTTTCCAGCTTTTTGTTTACTTTCTCAGCAAAGCATTTGATGGCTGCCATTTCCAACTTGGTGTTTTCAATTTCATTGATATAGTTATTAATTGCCAATTGTTTTAAAGACAAAGTGTTTTTCAAGTCGGAAATGTCCTTTTTGTAGCCATCTAATACTTTGTTAAAAGCATTCAACTCTTTGCGAGTAGATTGACTGTTCATGATAGCACTATCACGTTGAACACGGAGTTGTTTAATCTCCTCAGTCAATCTATCACATGTACCACAATATTTTTCACTTGTATTATCAGTACTACATGCAGAACTTACAGGTTTTGGCGGATCAGTCATGGCCATTAATGCAAAATGAGCTTCCTTTCCTGCAAAGAATCTGGAATAATCAATCTTTGTGAAAGCATCATCTGCAATGCACGACTTCCTTGTCATCAGAAAATCTGCTTCTGCAAGCAACTGATCGATATCTTCATCAAGAGAATTAACACTTGCTTCCGTATCCGATTCACTGTCTGAATCAGAATAAACCGATTCACACTCCTCAGGAATATTAGAAATAGTATCAATCACAACTCCAGAATTTGTCTCTTCAGTTTGAACTTCAACATCAACCTCAGCATTAACCTTAACAGGTTCAAATTCCCCATCCATCTCAGCCTCAGACTCATCGCTTTCAACCTTAGTTCCTTCCTTCTCCTCCATCGTCACTGAATCTTCAATATCAACCTGATATGCAACACAAGCCACATTGCCCCCAGTAGTGATTTCCTCAACACCTATCTGAATACTCGACCAGTCAAACCTTTCATCTTGTTGAGTAACCAATGCTTGGTTGGTATTCTGTTGTTCATTTGGTGTAGTGATTGGTATGACTGTTCGGTTAGTATTGTTTGGTGTTTGGGTTTGTGTCTGGTTTGGTGTGTTTGGTTGTCTATTTTGGTTGTTATTAAAGTTGTTTTGACGGTTTTGGTAGTTGTTGTCGTTGTTTTGGTAAGAAACTTGGTTTTGGTTTTGTTGTTGACGGTTCTGATAGGTGGCATTGAATGGATTCCTATTGCCTTGTTTTGGTGGCTGGGTGCATTCTCGTTTAAAGTGACCTTTCCCTCCACAGTTAAAACAAGTCACTTTCTCCTTATTGAACCCGTAGGTTGTGTTAGGAGAAGTTCCCAAATCAGTTCTTCCTGTCTTTTCTATGAACTCCGTTGCTCTTCGCATTATACTCGCAAATGCCCATTGAATATCAATGAGTTCCATCTCCTCCTTGTCAATCTGTGCATAGTCTTCATTGGTTAAGTTATTATTCCCAATTTGACTAGCAACTAACCCATTGTAGGAAGAAACCATTGCAGAGACTAATGCAATGTGTTGCTGAGCAACTTCAACTGTCACATTTCCAAGATTGGATGTCTCCAAAACCACTGTTTGTTGGTTAGGTTGGTTCATTGGTTGTTGTTGAGATTGACTAGCAGTGTAAAAAGCTGCTTGTTGCTTTGGGGAGAATGGTGGAATGTATGAATATTGGTATGGTACTTGTGGTTGTGGTTGTGATAAAGATGAAGTTTGTTGATGGTAGTTAATGGTAGGTGATTCCACAACATTGGATATACATACAACATGTGGTGTAACTAGTCCTCCTGAGCTTGTACTTGCTGGAACTGAAGATCCTCCAAAGTATAAGTTTGGATTCTGAGGAATCTGTGCTCTCCTAGCCTTCCTCTTCTCTTCCAATTCTTTGTTTTCCAGCTTCTCAATGAACTCCTGAAGAGACCAGTATTGATAAGCATCCTTTTCCTTCAGAACATCCACATGCTGATCCCAGTTTGGTGGTAATGCATCTGCAAATTTATCCACCTGCTTTGCCATAGGAATCTGTATATCATAGCTAGACAATTCAGATATCAAATGATTATATCTAGGAGTTAGTTCTTTCAAAGTTTCATTTCCAACATAAGAAAAATTCTCAAACTCCTTAATAAGTTCTTCCTTCCTCAAACTTCTAGTCTTCTCATTTCCATCATTCTTCCTTTTAAGCATATCCCACAGTGCCTTAGAAGTTGTGCAAGTCCCAAACTGATGCAAAAGATCATTTGTGATTGCCTGTGTCAATTGGGAAAACGCCTTCTTTTCCACAGCAAACTTCTTTTTCTCATCCTCAGCCATGCTCTCCAATGGCACTGGTTCACCTGTGTTCTCCAAAACTGGTGGTGTGTAACCTTTAGCAATCATGTTCCATGCTTCAGCACCTTCCACTCCCATGCCTTCCAAATGTATCTTGAACTTTTTCTGCCACTGATTGTATTCTTGAATCTCCATAAGCTTTGGTGGCCGAGTCCCACTACCTGAAGACAAATCATTAATCAGTGTGGAAATAGCATTTGTAGTTTGAGTGTTTACCACCGCTGCTGCTACTCCCCAGTAGTCAGACTGTGGTGTTGGAGGTGCACTTTGAGTCATGTAGTTAACCGGCTGCGAAGACTGTGTGCTCGTCTTCTGTGCTGCCACTGTCCATGGGTCCATCACCTGCTGTTGTGGTTGTGTAGTTGCTGGTGTAGGAGTAGTCTGATAACGCCACATGATCACGAACTTCAAGAAATTCAACACTTAGAAAATTTTTCCAAAAACTATCCTAGGTTCGCCCAAAAAGGATTCAGGTTCGTCCTTTTCTGACTCAGGTTCGCCCAGAAATTCTTCCCCGAATGTAAAATCTCACCAGAAAGTAAAAACACACTAACACTTTTCACGTTCGCCCACAAAGTTCTAGGTTCGCCCGTTTGGTCCAGGTTCGCCCGCACGATGTCCCGAATGTGAAAAATGTGACCCGAATGTAAAATATTCAACTGAAAAACTCTACGTTCGCCCAAAAATCTCTAGGTTCGCCCAGAAAACTACTCACCTTCGACCAAAAACTCACACGTTCGTCCAAAGCACTCCAGGTTCGCCCATATTGACTTTTGAAAAACGGTTACACTTTGAAAAACGGTTATTTTGATCTCTGATTTTCAAAAGTTTGTGGATTTGAATGATCTTGATTAGGTTTTGCTTCGGAGATGATTTGGAACAACTTTAATATTTGGAATTTTGAATTTTATCCACAAAATCAACTCTAATTCTTTCAAAAACACTCAAAAACCATTTTTATGTAAAAACAGATGTGAATTGATGAAAATAATGTCCAAATCAGCTCTGAGTTTATCAATTTGTTGTTGTATGATCCTCTATGCTCTGATACCACTTTGTAGAGGATGTGATTTGACACGAAAACAGGATTATATGATCATACAAGTTACTAAACCAGGTGCGGAAACCCTAGCTTAGAACAAACTGATATAAACTCAATTCAAAACACAATCAAAGTCATTTTAAAGCTTTTCATAGATTAACTCTTTCAAATACTTGGTTACAAATCAGTTACAGTTAATCTAGCACACTTCTAAACTCTCTCAACACTCTCTGGAACACACCTCAAAAACACACACACTAAATGACTCACTTTACATTACAAAATCACAAAATCTATATATAGGACCTGCACGTTCGCCCCTTTTCACTGGTCGAACGTGGGTCATTTCCACATTCGCCCACTTTCAGTGGTCGAATGTCTCTTCTGTGTTATCCTGTTCCAGATTCGTCCAACTGTCTTCTACCTTCGCCCACATTATGTTCACCTACGCCCATTCTGTCTTCCTTCGCCCCTTTTGCCACTTCTAACACATGTTAACATATCTAATCATTAGTCGCAAAACGCATCTACATTGTGAAAGGGGTAAACTTGAGGTATCATTAATGTAACTATTGGTCAAAATAAGAAGGTCAAGAAGACCCATTTGGGTGTATACGTATTCAGCCCCAAAGGGGCATTCTAGAGCCAAGAACAAAACCCAAATCACACCAAAAATTGAAGAAGAAATGCAAGAGACTGATTGATGGCAGGATGGGGGGTATGAATTAGATGGTTGTCTTCATGTTTAAAGCTTATGGTAAGAACCCTAGCACCAAACTCATCCAAGCTTCAAAACCCATATGTGGGTTTTGAGCAACTGATATTAAATTCGTATTAGTGCTTGATTGTAAGTGATATTGATCATCTCTAATGGTTTAGAGATGAGCTAATTACTAGAAGTTGCTTAGTTGCAAAAGATGATGATTTTAGGTTTTCATTAGTAGCTTTGATGTTGCTAAATTAGTTGTAAATCCATGTAATGGTAGAAATAATGTGTAGTTGATGCTATTCATGTGGAAATTGGTCATGATTGAAGGTGATTATGTGTTTTGGTGGAATGCATGTAGTAGGAGCTTGTACAATGTGCTCAAAATATGGTACGCACACCGAGTGTTTGATGAAATGCCTAGATTAGTATGATGTGTGAATTTGTATACAAGACTTGACAAATATGAAAATAATGTAATAATAGATACAATTGATAGTAGGTTAACATGAGGGTTGTGTTTTAGAGAGTATTCATGTGGGAAGTTGATTGATTGTATAATTTGGTAAGAAGTATGCATTAGTAGTGTTAGGATCTGAGTTCTGTTTGTTTTGATTGTTTAGATAAGTATGAAACAAGTGAAGTGAAATATAAATGGAAAGTGCAGCAGAATAAACTATAAATCAAAACATGGAGAATAATTATTTTTAATCGAATGCTTTCATTAAATTGAAAGATTACAATCGTACAAATAAACTCCCCCTCAGCCTGATCACTCAGAGAATGTTTGTCTTAAGAGAATGACGAGTGATGGATAGAACAGTACATTCACTGTTCTATTTATAGACTAAACTAAACCTCTGATGATCACTGCTGACGTCACCTAAGACAGCGACCTCTAACTAACTAACAACTTCTAACATCTGCTAACTATAACTACTGTTACATTGAAAACTCTGATAATACAAAACACTGTAAAGTAAAGCTCTGATGGTCTCTATAATCTGTTGAACCAAAGTGCTGTTGGTTCAACAGACCTTTGTTCTTCAGTACTTGATCAGCAGTTGTTTCTTCATCAGACCTTTGTTCATCAGACGTTTGTTCAGCAGACCTTTCAGCAGCAGAAGTTGTCTTTATCAGTTGTTTGGTGCAGCAGTTGTTAGGGTCAACAGTATTTTGGGGAAAGCTTCTTTGTAACAACTGTTTTATTCAAAGGATCAAAAGATAGAATATTTTGGCTTTTTAATCATCTGTTCTTCTCCAGGTCAGCAGACCCAACAATCTCCCCCTAGAACAGATGATGCCAAAACTCAGCTTTATTCTTGATCTTTATTCCTCATCAGACTTTCTCTTATTTGGCCCTTGAGTTTCAATTCAAAGCTCAAAGAGAAGAGGTCTTCAGCATCTCTTTCCAGCTCTAAATTCAGCAGTGTTTGAAGATCTTCAGCACACATGCCATGTGCATCATCCATACTGAGCTTCTGAATCTTTCCATCTGATATGAGCAATGTCAATTCATGGGTGTCTTTGTTTGACTTCCATTTTAGAATTTTAGAATCAGAGGAATGGCTGTGATGCATCTTTATTTTTGATGAGTTAGGAGATGGAGGTCTTCCTATGAGTTCTCTGAGTCTCTCTGTGGTTGGATCAGAGAAGTATCGAATTTGGTTCATGAGACCCTCTTTTACAAATGTATCAGCAAACTGCTTTTGTTCTTCTTCTGTCATCTCCTTGTGCTTCTTGAACTGTCATTGCAGCAATTGAGAGATCAGAAGTTTCCAGTAGGCTGTCAAGTGTAAAGGCCTGTAGAGGTCTCTTAGGTTCATCATCATAGATAGGTTTTCTTGGTAAGGTAGGGTCTGTCTTTCTATTCTCTTCCAGTTTCTTGTAGGTTTCAATCAATCTGACTTTAGACCATCTAGCCACAGATCTCATCTCTCCATATTTGGCAGCTACTATCTCTTGTCTCATTCTTCTAAACTTGAGAGCTCTAGCTTGATCTCTCCCTTTGCTGAAATCAGGGGCAGAGACCTTTGATGGAGGATTCTTGGCCATGCTTTCAATCCTGATTAATTCTTCTCTAAGAGCATGTGTGGTCCAGCCTGTAAATTGTTTCTTGTTTGCTTTGTAAGGCATGGTGGCCAAGATCTGTTCTAGAAGGGAATCCCTAACCTCCTTTTCCATATCTTTGCTGAGAGGCATGGAAGACATGGAGTTGCTCAAGGTCTTAGCAAAATCCTCAATCCTTCTCAATTTGCTAAGCTCTGCTGAATGGATGCCCTGAGCACTCCTGCCATCCTTCCCTTTGCACTTCTCTTTAATGATGGCATCTGCCTGTTCACTCTTGTACTTCAGATATGTATCAATGTTAGGAGGAACAGGAAAATTTTTAAGAGAAGGGAAGGATCTTTCTGATGGCTGATCAGTATTATAGAATGATTGAAGTTCCCCCTTGAGTAAATCAAGTTAAAGGGGATACTTCTCAGCCAATGGTGTGATGGATGGTGGTGGTCTATGTGATCTGAACTGTGAAGTGTGAGGTGAGTATGATGAGAGTGGAATGGCTGGGACAGGTGTGGATTGTGTGATTGGGGTGTTATGTGGTGTGGTGTGAATGTTTTCATCTTGTACAACAAAGGTAGATTTCCTTTTTCTGCGGTACAAGATCTTTGGTGAAGGTGAAGATGAAGCAGTGGTTGGGTTAACCTCTATTGGTCCTTTTGTAGAACCAGCGGATGTTTGGGTTTTTGGTTGTGTTGTGATAGGTTTAGTAGTTGATTGTGTAGTGGTTGGTTTGGTGGTTGATTGGTTTGGTTGGAACAGGTGTTTTGGTGGCAGTGGTTTTGGTTTCAGTGGTTTTGGTAGCAGTGGTTGTGGTGGCAGTGGTTTTGGTGGCAGTGGTTGTGGTAACAGGGGTTTCAGCATCTATGGTTTCAGAAGATAGTTGAGATGGTGGTTTCCTTGTATGTTTTGCTGAGATTTTCTTTCTTTTTGAGGAACTCACATCTTCTACTTCTTGCTGTTGTTCCTTCTTGAGCTGAATCAACCTTTCTGCTTTAACTTCCAAAGTGTCACCCCTTTTATGCTTGTCTTCAGCAGCCTTATCAGACTTTTCATTGGCAGAGGTATCAATTTCCTTTGCCTTGCTGGTTTTGACTGGTTCGGTAGCAGGGGTTTGAGCACTTGGTTGTTGCTGTTGTTTTTGTGGTGCTGATTTGGTAGACTCTGGTTTGTCAGCAGTTGGCTTACCCTTTTGAGAGGGTGGAGCACCAAATGGATTCAGTTTTGGTAGCCTATCTCTGCCACTCTCCCCCTTTTTGGCATCATCAGCAGTGAATTCATCATCATCTTCATCTCTGAGAATTGTGGTAGGGGCAGAGCCAGTAGTCTTCAGCAAATGGTCTTTGATCACCTTGATATCAGCCTTGGTGTCATTAAACCTGGCATCCACCATATTTCTGATCAGGGTCATGTAAGTCTCTTGTGTTTGATCTGCTAATTTTCTGTGAGCTATGATGATGGGGGAAACAGATTTCCATAGCTCATTAGCAACATCAGCAGTGGATGGTTGACTCTTTGTAAAGTTTGCCAAGGTTTCCAATATTGACTTGACATCAGTTTTGATGTAAACAACAGAGTTTTCAATGGTTTGAACTCTATCCGTCAATTCTTGTAGTTTTAATTCATCACCTAAGTTAATAGGATCATCTGAATTCCCACCAGTGGTAGTTTTACCTGGTTCAGTCCTAGGAGGTGAGTCCATGGAATGAGAACCAGATGCCCCTTGGTCTTGGTTCTGGGGACTTCCAACTGATTTTGGGGACACAATTGTGGCCTAATCAGTTGTTGCCTTCAAGGAAGTCTTAGTTATGTAACCACTGTCCTGTTGTGAGACAATGGTCTCTACATCAGTAGTGGCTGCTTCACTTGAAAACTCACCAAGAGTTACATTTAACTCTGGGAGTGTAACCTCCTCATCTGGTTGTGGGTTGACAGATTGACTTTTCTCAGGCCCAGTCACTTGTGGAGGTATACTCTCTGTGACAGGTGAAGGAGAGGAACTAGGATTATCCTGAGTTTTGTCAATTGCCTCAAACAGAGGTTTCATGGTTTGTGGAACATGTGGTGGTGATGTTGGAGGAGTAAGAAGAGAGTTAGCCCTGGGAGATGGACTTGTAAACATATGATCAAGTGACTCATATGCCTCAGTATGTGGTTCCCTTTGGCTTACAACAAGATCCTTTTGTGAGGATTCTTGAGGAGTTTGTTTGGGTTGAGATATCTCCAACTGTTGTGAGGAAGTAACAACAGTGGTTTCAGGTTGCTTTGGTGATGCAACAGGGTTAGCTTCTGGTATCTCATCTTCCAGAAGTCCCTTTTTGGTTGTGGAGGTGGTTTTTGAAGATGGACGTTTTCTTTTGGTGGCTGGTGTGGGTTTCACAGCACTGGATGAAGTGCCATGATCACCAGGAGCAGAAGGCTCAACAACAGAGGTTTGAACAACAGTTGTTGTCTTTGACCTCTTTGTTTGTGTTTTTGAAACCTTTGACACTTTTGACACCTTTTCTTGGGTTGAAGAACCCAGCATTCTTGTGAAAGTTTCATCAGTTAAACTTTTCATTTTAAAAGACTCTCCCTTTTGGAAATCATTTTCTGGTAAAATCTTTTGAAGAATTACACTTAAGATTCTTGGGTAGAGTAGAAAAGCATTGTTTGAGCCAGATTTTATGGCTTTCACATTTGAAACTAAGTCCAAAAACAATCCCTGGGAAAGATTGAAGTCAGAGTCTGACAACATAGCATACCCCAAGTATTGAATCCTTTAATGGGATTTCATTAAAGGATGTGGTCGTAGCCGAGGCACAGAGAAGAAGAGTATGGAAGAAAAATTTCATGACTGGAGGAAAAAACTTTTTGTATAATGTTGATCCAGTCATCTGAGCATCATACCCTCTTTCCTGAAACTCTGTGTGAAGCTTTGTTTTAGGAAAAGATTCCATACCTGACAAGTCGTTGAGGGAGAAGGTTGTGGATATGAGTTCAGGTGTAATGGCGATGCTGGTGGCTCCAAATTTTTGAAATAATGGAAGTAGGCTTTTTGTCTTGAAACAAGACTTCAGCATTAGCCCAAAATTCTTGGAGTGTTTCTAGATGGATGGGAGCATCAGCAGTGAGGATGGTTTTGTATTTTGAATTGGTAATGATGTCAATGGTGGAATGGAATGGTATGTTATCCTCTGTTTTAACCAGATATGGAAGGAAATTGTGGGTGGCTTTTGTTTGAAGATCCATTGTAATGGATTTCGAGTATGAAAGTACGGAACTTTGATTGAGGGTTTTGAGGAAGACGAAGGCGGTTTTAGTATTTTGAATACAATGAGACAGTAAAACTGCTGTTGGGGGAAAAACATGGTTTTTATAGCCTCTGGTGAAACCGCTGATGTGGCAAAACTCTGCTTTTGAGAGCAGACGTGGCAAACATCTGATGGTTTAAACATCTGGTGGCATACAGCTGTTTTGGTAAAAGTCTGTTGCCAACCTCTGTTGTTTAACCAAAAGACTGATGGAATAACAGTTGTTTTATCTGATCAGATGTTTGAAACAGATTTTTCAACCAACAGTGGATTGAATGAAACAGTGGTTGTTTTATCTGATCAGTGGTTTAAAACAGATTTTTCAACTAAAAGTGCTATTTTTAAGGAAAAATTTGATTTTCTGAAAACATTTTAATGTTTTTATTGAAAACATTTTTGTTGTTTTAATCCATGTTTAACATTCCAATTCGAGAGATCAGATTTGTGAAGGTAGATGTGTCTAAAGCTTTAGTCAACACATCTGCCAACTGATCCTCTGTTGGAACATGGTGCAGAGTAATCAAACCTTTTTCATAGCTATCAAAGTGATGTCTGATGTCTATGTGCTTGGTGGTTGAATGAGAGACTGGATTCTTGATGATATTTTCAGCAGCTTGACTATCCAACATGAGTGGAGTCCTCAATGCAGTTATCCCAAAATCCAGTAGTTGATTCTGAAGCCACATGAGTTGGGCTGTACAGCTTGCAGCAGCAATGTACTCAGCCTCAGCTGTTGAAGTTGAAACAGCTGCTTGCTTTTTGCTTCGCCAGGAGACTAAGGCATTCCCTAGAAACTGGCACCCTCCAGATGTGGACTTCCTTGTGGTGTGGCAGCCAACAAAATCACTGTCTGAATAACCTGAAAGCTCAATGTTTCCATTAGCAGGATACCAGATACCAAGTGTGGGAGCACCTTTTAGGTATCTGAATATCCTTTTCACAGCAATAAGGTTTGACTTTCTAGATGAGGCCTGGGATCTTGCACAAACACAGGTTGCAAACATAATGTCTGGCCTGGATGCTGTTAAGTACAATAAAGACCCAATCATGCATCTGTAGTGTGTTTGATCAACCAGTTCATCTTTGTCATCATTAGTGAGTGGCTTGACTGTGCTCATGGGTGTACTACATGGCTTACAATCATTCATCTCAAATTTTGTTAACAAGTTTTTGTAAGTCCAAGATCTTCTCTACCGGGTATCAAACAAACAATCGAGTGCGGAAAACAAGATTGAATGTGCTAAGAACAACAAAGAACATCAAACTGAATGCTTCAATTGATACGTGCACACGGTTTCAAAGAACCGTCTGGTACACAAGCAACTTACACCTTGAAAGTAAAACAAAAACAACTAGCAACCACAAACTGATCAAGCAAACCCCTATTTATAGTTACATAGGGCGGTTTGTCATACAAAAAGGCCTTTAGCAGGCCGAACCCATTACTAATACATGTAGGCCCAAACAAACGCAAACCTTTAATTATATGGCCCAACAATATCCCCCTAGGTTTGTGTTTGCAACTAGTAGTTACTGCGATCTTTTCCTGCGTTTCTTCAAACTCTTCTTAGTGTTCTTCAGAATCCGCTTCCACTCCTCAGGTGACTTTCCAACATGCTGACCAAACAAAGCAGTCTCAACTCTTCCTCTCTTGTCAGACGCCAAGCCAAGGTTGTGAATTTGAGCAACTGCACTGGTGAAAGATTTTGCACATACTTCATATTTAGGATCACATTGAATTTGATGTCTTGCCAATACCTCAATATCATCAGAATGCAGCGACATCAAATCCTTGGCATCACAGATTCTAAACTCATCAGTATCACACACTATGACTGCTGAAGCCGAAGTTGGATCATATACCCAGAAGTTCATATCTTTCAGACACCCTTTATCCATAGGTCTGCTCAACGGGATAGTCTTCAACTTATCCGTAGGTGGCCATTGAACCGTCTTGAATGGTTTACCCTCAGCATCCAACAAACCTTTGTACTTAACTAACATTGAGCTAGCGGTTTTCATATCCTTGAAATTCACCTTAGCTTGCTCCTGAATCTTTTTGTGGAACGTGATCCCAATCTTGTTTCTTGGATTTCTAGTCTGATTAATAAACGGAGCTCTTGCAAGTTCTGTTAAATCAATCTTGGTCCAAGAGTTGAAAGCAGATGTAGAAGCGTAATACTCAACTGCTCCATTCTTCCTATGCACCACAAACACACCTTTATCATCATTGTATCTCCAGCACTCTATCCCAGTTCGATTGCCATAAGTATCATATCGATCACTGGTGATGGTAACATATCGCTCAGGGTGTTCCTCCATAGGATCTATAGACGGTTCAGCAACATTCTTGAGCACATAAGAACTTCCAGGACGACGGTCTCGAACACGAGGGATCTGATCATTATAGTACTTCGTCATCTGCTCGTTGTGTTCCTTCAAAGCCTGCTCTCGCTCTTCTGGTGTCATAATCTTTTCCACAAACGAAGTAGTCTCTGAAAACTCCTTCCCAAACTTATTTTCCAGTTTCTGAGTTAAATTCATCAACCTGGCAGAGACATCACCCAAACTTGACTCCAATTCACTAATTTTCTGATTCTTCTCAGTAACCGTATCCATCAGACTTTCAACTTGAGCAGTAAGCCATATGTTATCAGTTTCGAGCTTTAGAATTCTTGTCTGTAATCCATGAACGTCCACCTCAGCAAACACATCCTCATCACTGTCAATTCCACCCGAACCAGCCTCTCTTTCTTCAGTCGTTTGAAATTCAACATCAACACTTTTTCCTTTAGCTTTAGCTGCCAGATAAGCATCCTGAGCCCTTTTAAAGGCTTCTTCATCAAACAAAATTTTTCCAGTATCAGATTCCCTAGACGATCCAACATCTTCAGCTATCCTCTCTGTAACTGGTGCTTTACTTACATATTGAGAGAACGCCTCAGTAGCTGGAACAGGTGCAACAAGGGGAGTGTCTGACGTAGAAGTGGGATTAGCAGTTTCAGCACCAGGTATGTTTTCAACATTCGTGATTAATCTGGGATCCCGTTTGCTCCTTTTTCGAGGTGGCAGATCAGCACCTGGATCTTCAGTTTCTTCAGTCGCTCCAGATGATGACACAAAACACAGGATTACTTTGCTCAGTATCACGAACAGCTTTGAGTATTTCAGCAAGCTGTTCTACAGAATGAATTCCAACTTCCGGCTGTACCGTGACATCGGCTGCATCAGCACTCTTTTCCACTACATCGTCTTCATCAAACAAATCATCAAACTCCATTTCCACACCTGGTTCCACATCCTCTTCCTCTTCAGTCTCAACATTTTCATCAACCACGTTCTCTTCCTCGCTCTCAATATCTGATAAATCTATGTTCTCAGGTATAGTTTGGTTCTCAGCAGGAGCAGGTTCAATGATCTGAACATCATGGTCTTCGGCAATTATTGCTGACGGAGGAGCTGACACTTCCTCAACTATTTCGCTGAATTTTCCAAACTTTACCAGTGGATATTTTCCCTCAAATACTTGCCTTGAATCTTTTCGAACTTGCTTGATTAGGCCGAAGATTTGAGGAGCCATACACTTCTTATCATAAGTTGAAACAGTTCTTTCAAGCTTTGGGTATTTAGACTCTAGAATCATTTGAACAAATCTAGGGAATTTGTAGAAATAATTCTTATTCAATGCCTTCACGTTCACTATCATATCCTCAAAAACACACTTGGAGTAATTGAAATTCCAATCCTCAATTAAAGCAACCATTCCAGAAGCATACTTCAATCCCATCTGATCCATTCCACCCTTCATTCCTCCCAAACTGGCCAGATACATGTGGACCAGAAGCCTCCAGTAACTGGGAAACAGTTTCTTTGAATAGGGAGGAATTAGCAGTTCACCTTCATATCCCATCCTCCTCAACACTGGACTCAACTTCTCTTTTGAAAAAGCAACAGGATCACTTGGAGAGTCACCAAACAATAATACATCCCTTATATCCTGCTCTGAGATTGATACGTCTGTTCCTCTGACTTTAGATCGAATTAAGCTGTCGTTCTTCTTTGCATCAGCGTTATCCCAAAAATCCCTGATCCAGTCAGAGCAGATCACTGGATTTTCTCGCATAGCATGAGCCGTTCTACACGTGTTCAGTCCAACAATCAATGATTTGAATTCCTCCTTGTATTCATCAGGGGGATCAGCAAGATAGCACACCACGTTGTGACTGTTCTCAAAAGTTGGCACGTGAGAAGCTGCCTTTCCTGAAAACAAATAAAATGTGTAAGATAATAAATAAAAAGGAACTCTAATCATGAACTCAAATGGGCTTCAGATCACACAAATGGCCCAAAAGTGGTGAGTTCGAACTCCACTAGAGAGTTCGAGGGTATTTTGGTAAATAAATGAGTTCAAGTAGCCCTTCTGAGTTCGTGGGCATTATAGTCATTTTGCCCATGAGTTCGAGTTGAAGGTCCGAGTTCGAGGGCATAATTGTCATTTTGCCCATGAGTTCGAGTTGAAGGTCTGAGTTCGAGGGCAAAATTGTCAAATATACATGATTTCGAGTAGCAGATCTGAGTTCGAGGGCAATATGGTCATTTTCCCATGAGTTCGAGGGCAAAATGGTCAAAAGTGCCTGAGTTCGAGTAGCTTCAGGGAGTTCGAGGGCAGTTTTGTAATTAACCATCTGAGTTCGATGGCACTTTTGTACATTTTAGCAGGAATCTTTTGAGTTCGAGGGCAAGAGTGTCTTTTGCCAAGTAAGTTCGAGGACTCTTTGGTAATTCTCTCTTGCCCACCGGCGCGTAATCGAGACGCGCCGTTACCAACTCAAATTTTGAGGCGCGTGTAACTCACGCGCCGTCGTCTGTCCCATCAAAAAAAAACCCCAAGCCACGTAGAACTCCTACGTTTATCGTCTCAGACTCACTGTCATGACATAAACCACAGAAATAAGTAAAAAAGGCAAACAAATAACATGAAACATTACCTGATTTCTTGACAGATTTTGAAGAAGACGCCATGGTTTTGGGAGAGAGGATGATAGTGTGTGTGTGCAGACAATAATGAAAAGAAGAAGAAAAAACGAAATAACCTGATTTCCACCTTTTATACCCCGCCCCCTTTTCACTCTAACCAAGATTTGTGTGGCCCACCAAACGTGTGGTGGGCCCCACTTGCACAAAACTTTTATTTTGGTGAAATAGCAAAAAAAATATCTTTTGTAATCGGGTCCAAGTCTCGTCTTGAACTGGTCTAATAAAAAAAACTTAGTTAACAAAAATAATCTAAAAAAAAATTAAATAGAGATAGAGACACAAGTGAAACGAAAAACAACAAAATTAATCATCAAGACAGATTAATTTCTTTTGACACGAGATCAAATCACTATGTTTCAGGCTGAGTCACACTTATCAACTCAGATCTACTAAAGTTAGTCTGAGCAATTGCCAGTATATTTGTCCCCTTAAACTTGTTTCCTTAGGCCTTCTTGTGTGACAATCTGTGATATTATTTATCATGTTTTAGCATATTAATTACGAGCACTCAGGCAAGTCACAGTCAGATCCTAGAAAATTAAGTGGTACTCCCTATCATGCAAGTAGTTTCCCTACCACATATTTTTCACAGTATCTGTTCTAGAATTCTGAAACCTTGACTGGGACTGGATTGAGAAGAGAAAAGAATAGATCAAAAAGAGAGGTAAAATAATATACAGGTCAAATGATTTCTCAAATGACAAAGGGCTAGGGTTTTGGACTCTAGAGGGTCTCTTTTGTGACATCCTGGTTGTGTCCAGGTCAGCATATATCTGGATGCAGCAGAGGAGCAACCAGGACATCTTTGGACACTGAGGTCTCTTTTGGGTAAAAGATGATCTATAGCACGACAGCGAACAACTAGGTCAGCATATATCTGGATGCAGCAAAAGTTTTCGTTGCCTAGCATCTCCAGGTCTTTGCTTACACAAAACAGAGGAGATACACGAGTTATTTCAGTAAAGGTTTCAGACCTAGACCACAGTGTTATGCTTCGGGACATCACACAAGCATTCAAATAGAGATTGTACCTGATTCTAAGTGATGTTCCCTGCTGAGGTCGTGTCTTTATCTTTAAGTGCTTCACAAGATCATTAACATTCCAACCATCAGAACCAAGTCTACCGACATATCACACTAGAGCCAACCTTTTTTTTTAAAATGAGTTTTACGTGCATCAGCCTTAATCCAGCTTGTGAAAATTTATTTCATCTCTCATGTCTTTTCTTGGATCACATCCCCCTAAATTTGTGCTTTAAAGAACAGTTTAAAGAACAAATTTACTCACAAGGGTGGATAAGAAAAGATGTTTTTTTTTTTTTTTTTTTTTTTTTTTTTTTTTTTTTTTTTTTTTTAAGACCAGTTCAGTCCTCGAAATGGACCATTTTCAGCAGTTCAGAAAGAGCTTCAAAGCGAGCTCGATTAACAGGTTTTGTAAACAGATCTGCGACATTGTCGTCAGTGTGAATGTGCGTGGGCACGATTAAACCTTGATTAAACGAGTCGCGGATGAAATGTTCTTTTATGGCAATGTGTTTTACTTTTGAAAATTGAACTGGATTTTTCACAATTTGGATAGCAGCATCATTATCACAGTAAATAGGAGTAAGAGAGAAATCCAAACCGTAATCCACCAATTGGTGTTGTATCCAGATGACCTGAGAGCAGCATGCGGAGGCAGCTACATATTCAGCTTCTGCTGTAGAGACAGAAACCGTCTGCTGTTTCTTACATTGCCATGCAATAAGCCGTTCGCCTAGGAATTGACATCCCGCGGATGTGGATTTTCTGTCAATATCACATCCTCCAAAATCACTGTCAGAAAAAGCATGTAATTCAAAAGAAGAATCTTTAGGATACCAAAGGCCAAATCTAGGTTTTCCTTTAAGGTATCTAAAGATTCTTTTGACAGCGTGTAAATGAGAGATTTTAGGATTAGCCTGATAACGGGCACACTGACACACAGCAAACATGATGTCTGGTCTGCTGGCAGTCAGGTACATTAGAGAACCGATCATAGATCGATAAAGAGTTTCATCGACGGCCTCTCCATCCGGATCTTGTGAAAGACCTGGTCTCTCAGACATAGGGGTGTCGGCTGGCTTGACATCACTGAAGCTGAACTTTGTAAGAATGTCATCAACATATTTGCCCTGATGAATCAATATACCTGTAGAGTCTTGACGAACCTGCAAGCCTAAGAAAAATGTCATTTCACCAAGGGCGCTCATTTCGAACTGCTTCTTCATTACTTCTTCGAATTCCTTGCACAGAGCATCATTAGTGGAGCCAAAGATAATGTCATCCACATAAATTTGCACAAGAATTCGATCATCATTCACCATTTTGACAAACAAAGTCTGATCAATAACACCACGAGTGTACCCATTTGCAAGCAAGTGTTCAGTCAGAGTGGCATACCAAGCACGAGGTGCTTGATGTAGACCATAGAGTGCTTTGTCCAACTTGTACACGTGCTCAGGGTACTGTGGGTTTGTGAAGCCTGGTGGTTGACCAACATAGATTTCCTCCTTGACAGTGCCATACAGAAAAGCAGTTTTAACGTCCATCTGATATACTGTAAACCCTTTGAATGAAGCATAAGCAAGAAATATTCTGATTGCTTCCAATCTAGCAACCGGGGCATATACTTCATCATAGTCCAGGCCTTCAATTTGTCTGAATCCTTGAACCACCAGTCTAGCCTTATTCCTTACAATTACCCCACTGTCATCCCGTTTGTTTCGATAGACCCATCTGGTGCCAAGAGGCCTTTTTCCCGGAGGTAGCTTTACTAACCTCCAGACCTTGAGTTTTTCAAATTGATTCAGTTCATCCTGCATTGCATCAACCCAGCTTGGATCTTTCATGGCTATGGCAGTAGACTTTGGCTCCATCTGAGAAATAAAACATGAGTACAAGCATCGGTTTATATCACCGGTTTGGCTTCTGGTTAAGACACCTGCATCAACTGGACCAATGATGTTATCCAATGGATGATCTCGTTGAATGCTAGTGGGAATGCCACTGCTGGGGACGGACAAATCTGTAGACACGGGTGTGATGTTATCAACTGCACGTTCATCTATGGTATCTGCATCAATTTCGTTGTCATCATGTGGTTCTGCTGTACATTCTGCAGGTATTGGGTCAGGGAAGGCAGGTGACAAGGTATCCGAAGATAGATCTTCTTCCTCGTCCAGGGGCTCAGAGTCCACGATGGGAGCATTGGATTCAACTGTCACCGAGTGTTGTTGTGATGATGATGATACAGTCCCATCATCCCCCTCAAATGATACATCGGGATTGGCAGAAGATGAAGTCAGAGGAATGAAAGAAGAAGCACCTGCAGTATCTGTACACACATTTCTAAACAAAGCATCAAAAGGATGAAAAGATTGAAAAAGAGTTTCATAATCAAATAACCAGTCTGGACCCACTCTAGCGTCCGTTTCATTCTCCTCAAGCCAGCGCACGTCAAACGACTCTACAATTTGCTTTGTTTGTTTGTTATAAACCCTATATGCAGTTTTGCCAGCATAACCAACAAAATAGCATTCGTCAGCTTTCGCATCAAACTTCGGAATGGCGTCCAGATGCAACAGAGTACATGGACACCCGAAGGCACGAAAATGCTTGACTGATGGTTTATGTCCAAACAGCACTTCGTAGGGTGTTTTCATTCGAGCTTTGTTGAGGAGAACTCGGTTTTGCACATAGCATGCTGTGTTGATGGCCTCCGCCCAAAAGAACGTAGGTAGCTGTGAGTCACACAACATTGTGCGAGCAGCTTCAATCAGAGTGCGATTTCTTCGTTCAGCGACTCCATTCTGCTGTGGCGTCCTCGTAGAGCTAAATTGACGAGCTATCCCTTTCTGAGCGCAGAAGTAGTTTAATTCTGCATTTTTGAACTCAGTGCCATTGTCACAGCGAATACTTTTTACCTTTAAGTTGGTCTGATTCTCCATTAGGACCACAAACTGTTTTATTATTTCTGCGGTCTCACTCTTGTTAGCCAAGAAGAAAACCCAAGTGAAACGAGAGAAATCATCAGTAATTACTAGACAGTAAGCTTTACGAGAGATGCTAAGCACATTAACTGGACCGAAAAGATCCATATGAATTAGTTGAAGCAGAGAGTCAATAGTGTTTACCAACTTAGGATGATGAGGTTTACGATGATGCTTTCCTCGGGCACATGCAACACATTTCTCGATTGTAATAAAATCACGAATCGGTAGATCCCTTACCAACCCAAGTTTAGCAACCCTGTTTAGATTTTTAACGTTTGCATGTCCAAGACGACGATGCCATAGAATGGCATTGTTTTGAGAAACTTTTGAGAACAGACAAGTGACATTTTCAGATGGGGGTTTGTTCATATTGATAACATAAGCATTTCCCCGACGTTCAGATTTTAATAGGACCCATTCTTCTGGAATCACAACTCCAGGTTTTAAGATAAAGCAACTTTTATCAGTGAAATGAGTTGAGTACCCATTATCGCAAATCTGAGAGACACTTAGTAAACTATGCTTCAATTCAGGAACATAGTTAACGTTGTTAAATTGAAGAGCACCATTTCTTACTGTTCCCCTTTGAGTTATCTGACCTTTTTCACCACCCGCAAATGAGACAAATCCACCATCAAAGAATTCCACATCGGTTAGTTGAGATAAGTCTCCTGTCATGTGCCTTGAACAGCCACTATCAATGTACCAGAGACGTATGATAGCTCGCCAAAGCTGTTCCTGCACATGACACATGATTAATTGTTAGTGGGTACCCAGGCCATAGTGGTTTTGGTTACACCCTTGCTATCAATGTATTGGACTTTCATCCAATGCATGTTAGCAGTTGAGATGGAAGCATTTAGATTTGACAGGTTATTTACTGAACAGTAAGATCCTACTGACGGGGAAGAACTTGGAATAGAGCATTTTGGTTTCCAGTGTAAGTTCGTATGTGAAACTGATTTTTCTCTGACGACTGATAATCTTTTGAAAACTTTCTGGTGTGGCTTAGACATGTTAAGTGACCGTTTGTTTTGCTTATGTCTATTCCAATCACCATCAGAAGGCTTCACCTTGAATGCATCAACTCTCACTGCCTTAGGTTTCTCAACCTTCATTGGCTGCAAATGATGGTGAGTCCCGTTTGGAGCCTTCTGATGTTTACAGCTTGCAAAATTCAATTTACAATTTCTAGCAATGTGTCCTGGAATACCACATGTGTAGCAAGTCTGACGCTTCACATATGGATCCCCCTGAGGTCTTGCAGATATTTCAGATTCAATGTGCTTGTTTACATTGCTATACCTGTGGGATTCGGATTTTGACTGTTTGTTTCTTTGATTCAAACCGTCTTGTTTTTTATATTTTTGCAAAACATGTTTTGGAGGCACATATTTCCCAACATTATTCAAACTTGATTGTTTAACCAAAAGATTTTTTGATTTGTCACACGAATTAGATAAAATAACAGAATCTGAATGATCAACCAAAGAGTCAGACGACAGATCACAAGGTTTAATGCTCAAAACAAACGAGCCCACACAAATGTTTTTGTTCTCAAAAGAAATTGATAAATTGTTTCTCTGATTTGTATTATTTAATGCAAGTGAATCAGAGTCATCAACTTCATCCCCATCATCTACCCAATCCTCAATAATTACACTCTCTGCACAAGAATCAACTAAGTTAGTAACGTCTACAACATTAGAAACATCACAGCAAGTTTTGTCATTAACTTCTTCAACTACAGGAGTGTCTGATGTTTTTACACTCTCTTCATCTGAATCAAATGTACTTTGATCAGATGCAGAAACAAACTCTTCTGAAACGGATATGTCCTCAGATGACTCAACTTTGTCACATGGCTGGCAACCAGAAACATCTGTGTCAGCTGAAATTACACTAGAGTCAGGTTCTGGTTCAGACAAAGTTGGCTCATCTGAAGACGACGACAGATTGGTCAAATTGTCGGTGCTGACTTCCCTTTGCTTTAGACAAAGTTCACGAATTTGTTTCATAAAATCAAACTCATGAGTTACTTCTGAATTTGTCTGAGAGGTTTGAACAAAAGTTGTTGTGCAATCATTTTCTTTTGAAACATTTTCTTTTGAAACATTTTCTTTTGAAACATCATTTGATTCAGTTGTATCATTTGAAGTCGGAACCTCATCCCTTTTAACATCAAAAACTTTATCAACTTTTTTATTTTTCTCAAAATTCAAGATCTCAGTCTGCTTGGAAGCTTCATGAGGTCTAACAAAGGTTTTTGATGGAGCCTCTTGACTTGAAGGCTTTGAAATTTTAATAGGGATCGATTTTGGTTTTGTAGTTTCTGATTGATCCCTGGATGGTCGATATATTGGCTCTTCTATCGGAGGACTGTATCCTTTGATAGGCAAAGCCAACAACTCTTCATCCGACATAGGAATTGAGGAGTAGTTTTCATTAAAAGGTGGTGGAACTTCCACAAACCCCAATCCCTTGTTCCTCATGTCCTTCGGTTTGTACTTTAGTTGATTATTAATTATTTTCTCCACTTTCTCACTAGAACAATCAAATTTTCTAAAATGAAAGTCAGCATTTTCAAATTTTGATTTTAGATCAATCAACTCAGTGGTCAAAGTATCAGACAGTCGTCTGAAGTGAAGATATCGACACTTATGTTCACTTACCTCTTGATGCAGACGAATGATATCAAGTTTTTGCTTTTCAACCATTTCTTTGTAAGAGTTAAATTTCTTTTTAATTTCCCAAGAAGCCATTTTTTCATATTCAAGTTGTTTAAATGCAGAGAGCGTTTCCTCTCTAAACCCTTTAATTTTAAGTTTACACCTTTCAGTGCAACAAGATTCAGCAAGAATTTCAGAATGTACCTCAGCAGCTGAAGGAATGTAGTCCGCATCCATCTGAGCCATGAGTGCTTTGAACACTGTGTCCTCAGCAATCTTCAGATCTTCCATCTGTGACGTCCAATCCCATCCACCACCTGATTGAGCAACCATGGCTTTGCTTGAGTTTGAGGACTGAGAATCAGTACGATTTGCAGCTGTCTGAGTGTTGGAAGTAGATGCAGATGCTGCAGCAGCAGAAGAAGCATTTTCCATTTCTCTTTTTGGCTTGGTGCATTCACGAGCAAAGTGACCAGGTTCATCACAGTTATAACACCTCATTTTTGCTTTGTCCCATCCAAGTTTCTTAGAAGGATTTTCCCACACATTCCTTCCGGTCTTCTTCACGAATTTGTTAGCTCGATGAACTACCATTGCAATTTGCCAAGTTAGATCCATCTCTTCTATATCATCCTGATTAACATCACTCAAATCACAAGCACCAACATCTTTAGCAGTGAGCTGTCCTGTCAAAAAGGCATTATAACAGTTCATAAATCCAGCAAACAAGCTGAGATTATTTTCTAGATCTTTTGGAATGTTTACAGAAGACTGAGTTGCTGCAGATGAGACAACAGGGGTAGGTGAAGAAACATTGGTGAAAATTGACTGAGTTGAAGGTGTTGCGGATTTAGATGAATTTGATGCAAACACAGGTGGATACGATGATCCACTTGCAGGATAGGAGTAAAGTGAGGGTCGATGAGGTTCCTGCTGGGAAATAAGAGCATTGCTAGGAGTAGCAATGATTGCATTGTTATAGCTTGCAGTCTGGGTCAGATAACGTTGTTTGTCATCAAGGTCATAGGATTTGAGCAAAGAGATGGTTTCAGATAGAGTGAGTCTAGCCAGATCTTTTGTCCTCTTGATCAAAGTAACATTCGAATCCCAACTTCGTGGCAGAGTGTTAAGTAACTTCTTATTCATCACTGAGTTATCCACCACCATATCATTTGCCTTCATCTCACTCACCAGTGCCACAAAACGCTGAATCTGGCTTTCTAAAGTTTCACCAGGAACATGATTGAAGACATTAAATTTTTGACTCAACATTTCCCGTCTGCTTTCTTTCATTTCTTCATTTCCCTCATACAGATTCTCAAGAGCCTCCCAGAGCTCTTTAGCACTAGCAGTGTCACGAACCCCAATGGACACTTCAGGAGAGAGTCCTTGATGAAGATAGGCAATAGCCCTTTCATCAATGTCAGCCTTTTCATGATCTTCATTAGTGTACATGCTTTTGGGTTTAATAGCAATCTCCCCAGTAGTGTCATTAGCCACATATGTGATTACACAGGGACCATTTTGTATGGAACGTAGAGCCTTTGCATCCTTAATTTTCATCACCTGAATAAACCTGAATTTCCACTCAGAATAGGACATTCCGAGTTGAAGAACAGGTATTTTCTGATGAGTCCCAATGACAGACTCCATTGCTTTGTCTACTTGAGCTGCTATGAGTAGCTGGTCAGCAGTTAGTCCATTCAAATTAGTCTGATTTAAGTTTTGATCCATTTCTGAAAATAAGAGTTAAGTTTATTAGTCCAAGGTAAAATGATCAGATAAATTAGTCCAAAGTTTTTCCAGTCCAGTAACAGTTGGTCCAGTTTAGGAACTTGGCCCAAGAAGGCTTTAATCCAGGTTTTAATCCAGGTCGAACTCAGGTCGAACTCTGGTCGAACTCCCACTAGTTTGAACTTAGGTTGAACTTAGGTCGAACTTAGGTCGAACTCAAGTCGAACTCAGGTTAAACTCAGGTTGAACTTCACCAGGTAGAACTTAGGTCGAACTCAGGTCGAACTCAGGTCGAACTCAGGTTGAACTTAAGTTGAACTTAGGTTGAACTCCCACCAGGTTGAACTTGGGTCGAACTCAAGTCGAACTTAGGTCTAACTTAGGTTGAACTTGGGTTGAATCTTAGGTAGAACTCCCACTGAGCTGCAATTTGGTCGAACTTGGGTCGAACTCCTTATAGGTGTACCTGCCAACAATATCAACAAATTTTCCGAAAATTTTGGAAAACCAAATCTTTCACAATTTTAGCCGATCAAAATACCCTTGTTTTTAGCAAACGAAAATCCCCCTTTTTATGAAAGGATCAAACACACAAACTGTAAAACTGCTGACAAAGACTGATTAGTAGATTAAAACATAAGCAAATCAAAATATGATGAACTTTAAATAATGAAATCAACCTTAAGAGAAACAGCAAGTTTCTTCCGTTGTTCTTCACGTGATACCAAACCGAGCCTTTGTAAGACTACTTAGGCTCTGATACCAATTGTAAGTCCAAGATCTTCTCTACCGGGTATCAAACAAACAATCGAGTGCGGAAAACAAGATTGAATGTGCTAAGAACAACAAAGAACATCAAACTGAATGCTTCAATTGATACGTGCACACGGTTTCAAAGAACCGTCTGGTACACAAGCAACTTACACCTTGAAAGTAAAACAAAAACAACTAGCAACCACAAACTGATCAAGCAAACCCCTATTTATAGTTACATAGGGCGGTTTGTCATACAAAAAGGCCTTTAGCAGGCCGAACCCATTACTAATACATGTAGGCCCAAACAAACGCAAACCTTTAATTATATGGCCCAACAGTTTTTCACATATTTGTTTTGATGAATGAATGTGCCATTTTGTAGCTGCTTCACTTGGAGACCAAGGAAGCACTGAAGTTCACCCATAGCACTCATTTCAAACTCAGCTGTCATGAGTTCCCTAAACTCCTCACACATTTTGTTACATGTGGATCCAAAAATGATATCATCCATATATATTTGAACAATCATTAAATCTTTTCCTTTCCATTTTAAAAATAAGGTTTTATCAATTTTACCTCTTGTGAAACCAATGGATAAGAGAAAAGTGGAGAGAGTTTCATACCAGGCTCTTGGTGCTTGTTTCAGTCCATACAAGGCTTTATTAAGCTTGTAGACATGATCAGGATGGAATGTGTCTTCAAAACCAGGTGGTTGACATACATAGACCTCCTCCTGAATTTTACCATATAGGAAGGCACATTTGATGTCCATCTGAAACACCTTGATGTTGTGGTTGACAGCAAAGGCTAGGAACAGTCTGATAGCTTCTAACCTTGCTACAGGGGCAAAGGTTTCATCATAGTCTATTCCTTCTTCTTGTCTGAAGCCTTGAACCACTAGCCTGGCCTTGTTCTTGACAACTATACCCCTTTCATCAGTTTTGTTTTTGAAGACCCACTTTGTGCCAATTGGACAAACATCCTTAGGCAGTGGTACAAGTTCCCATACTTGTTGTCTTTTGAACTGAAGGAGCTCTTCTTGCATGGCTTCCACCCAACTGTTGTCTTTCAGTGCCTCTTGGTACTTGACAGGTTGTGTGAGGGATAGAAAGCCTGCAAAAAGACAGATATTTGAAGATTGGCTCCTTGTGAGCACACCTTCTCTGATATTGCCAATGATTTGGTCTGGTGGATGAGCTCTTAGGTAGATTAGATCTCCCTGATATGGTATGATGGCATTTTGAGGTGAAGGACAGAGGTTTGGAGACTCTGTTGACATAACATCTGTTTGCACTTTTGTAGTCTCAACAGATGTTTGAAATGGAGGTGGAGGAATGGGTCCAAGTGGTAAGATTGGACTGACTTTTGTCAACAGATGTTTGACTGTTGTCAACAGATGATTGAGCAGTGGATAAAATGGGTGAATCAGTGGTATGGGGATAGGACTGGCCAACAGTGGCTGACTCAGCTGTGACAGAGTTTTGACAGTTGTTTTGAACTACTGCTTCCTCTGATACAGGATAGACTTTGTAGTGATCTGGAATCACAACATCCATTCTGTAGTCTTGTTGTGGAGATTGTGGAGTACCTGCAGTGTTAGTTTTGACAGTAATATCTTCAAATTTGAATTTATCCAAATCAAATAACTCAGCAGGTTTGCTGGGATTTTTAAAGATGAAAGTTCATTGAACTTCACATTCAGAGATTCTTCTATTGTTTTGGTCCTTGTGTTAAACACTTTATAGGCATTCGCAGTAGAGGAGTACCCCAGAAAATATCCACAATCTACTTTGGCTGCAAATTTTGAAATGGAATCTTTAAGATTTAATATGCAACATGGGCAACCAAAGACTTTGAAAAATGATATCAGTGGTTTGATTTTGAACAAAATTTCATAAGCAGTCTTTTGATGTCTTGGGTTGATTAAAACTCTGTTTTGAACATAGCAAGCAGTGTTTACAGCTTCTGCCCAGAAGGACAGTGGCAAACCAGAATCTGCTAGCATTGTTCTTGCAGCTTCAATGAGAGTTCTGTTCTTCCTCTCAACCACCCCATTTTGCTCTGGTGTTCTTGGGATACTGTACTGCCTTACAATCCCTTTTGACACACAGAAATCATCCAACTCCTTATTATTAAACTCTGTTCCATTGTCACTTCTAAAGACTTTTACTGGCAAGTCATATTGTTTTTCAACTTTGGTGACAAAGTCCTTCAAAATACCTGCAGTCTCATCCTTAGAATGTAAAAAGTAAGTCCATGTAAACCTAGAAAAATCATCAACTATGACAAGACAAAATCTCTTTCTTCTTAGACTCATGATTTTAACTGGGCCAAACAAGTCCATGTGCAACAATTGTAAACACTGACTAGTTTTGGACTCATCAATTGATTTGTAAGAGCTTTTATGTTGTTTTCCTTTTAGACAGGAAACACAATGCTCATCACATTAGAATTCTTTTGATGGCAAACCTCTAACAAGGTTTTGTTTGGAGAGAGAGTTGATAGTTTGAAGGTTGGTGTGACCAAATCTCCTATGCCACAATTCTGTCTCTTTGGTAGAGGCAGCAGAGAACAGACAGACATTTGCCATAGGGTTATCCTTCAACATATCAACTACATACACATTGCCACTTCTATGAGCAACAAGTTGTGCTTTACTCTCAGCAATGATGGTGTTAATCTTTTCAACAGCCTCTGGACCAACAATCTTACATGTTTGCTTAGTGAAGAATGACCCATATCCTTTGTCACTCATTTGTGATACACTAAGTAGATTAAATTTTAGATTGTCTATCAGATTAACATTTTCAAACTTAAGCCTCCCTGCTTTGACAGTTCCAGAACCCAACACTTTACCTTTAGAATCATTACCAAAGGATATATCACCCCCTCCATGTGCAAGAAAGTCCAGAAGAAGGGCTCTACATCCTGTCATGTGCCTGGAGCCTTCACTATCTACATACCATAAACTATCTAAGCAAGCAGAAGCTCCCTGCACATCAGTAAAGATTTTAGTTTTGGTAAGTGTCCAAAGCCAAATTGGCTTTGGATGGGTTCTTAGATGTCTCAGCCTTAAGTTGAGGAGAATGATCAGTGGTTTGAACTAGCTTTTGGACTAGGTTCAACAGCTGTAGTTGACCATTTGCCAGTGCTTGTATGTCAACACTTGGTCCAACAGATGTTTGATCACTTCCTGTCAGATGCTGAAAACCATGAGGATGTCTGTTCACTTTTGGTTTTGAAGGCCTTTTGGGCTCTTCATAAACATGTGGCAGACGATGACAAGTGGGTTGTCCATATCCTCTTGGTAGTCTGGTAGCTGGTGGAACATCTGTTACCTGAACATCTTTGGGAGCAGAGTCTTTGTTCAGACCTTTGGTAACAGCTGTTTGGACTGGTTCAAAAGTTTGTTTGGGTTTTCCTTTTGGAGTACTCACCGCTTGACTTTCAAGAGTTTTAGCCTTGTACTCTTTTATTTTTTCATCAAAATTTTTGAGATACAGGCACTCTTTTGTTTTGTGATTCTTTTTCTTACAGATTGAACATTCATTGGTTTTAGAATCATTTAAACTTGTTGCTTTGTTGATGTCATATGCTTTTAGAAGAAAACAGTTTTTGGTGTGTAGATGCGTTTTGCGACTAATGATTAGATATGTTAACATGTGTTAGAAGTGGGCTGAGGGGCGAAGGTAAACAAGAATGGGCGAAGGAGAAATAGAAGTGGGCGAAGGTAGTTTGTACATGGACGAATCTGGAACAAGACTGACTGGAAGACACATTCGACCACTTGATGTGGGCGAATGTGGAAAAGGCCTACGTTCGACCATCACAACTGGGCGAACGTGCAGGTCCTATATATAGATTTCGTGTTTTTGTAAGTTTAAGTGAGTCATTTAGTGTGTGTGTTTTTGAGGTGTGTTCCAGAGAGGTCTGAGAGTGTTATTTTGTGTGCTAGATTAACTGTAATCAATCTGTAACCAAGTATTTGGAAAAGTTAATCTATGAAAAGCTTTTAAAATGACTTTGATTGTGTTTTGATTGAGTTTATTTCAGTTTGTTCTAAGCTAGGGTTTCCGCACCTGGTTTAGTAACTTGTATGATCATATAATCCTGTTTTCGTGTCGAATCACAGCCTCTACAAAGTGGTATCAGAGCACTGAGGATCATACAACAACAAATTGATAAACTCAGAGCTGATTTGGACATTATTTTCATCAATTCACATCTGTTTTTACATAAAAATGGTTTTTGAGTGTTTTTGAAAGAATTAGAGTTGATTTTGTGGATAAAATTCAAAATTCCAAGTATTAAAGTTGTTCCAAATCATCTCCGAAGCAAAACCTAATCAAGATCATTCAAATTCACAAACTTTTGAAAATCAGAGATCAAAATAACCGTTTTTCAAAGTGTAACCGTTTTTTCAAAAGTTAAAATGGGCGAACCTGGAGTGTGTTGGACGAATGTGTGAGTTTTTGGTCGAAGGTGAGTGAAAATTTGGGCGAACCTAGGGATTTCTGGGCGAACGTAGAATTTTTCAGTTGAATATTTCACATTCGGGTCACATTTTTCACATTCGGGAGATCGGGCGGGCGAACCTGGAAACCAAACGGGCGAACCTGGAACTTTTTGGGCGAACGTGAAAAGTGTTAGTGTGTTTTTACTTTCTGGTGAGATTTTACCTTCGGGAGAGAATCTTTGGGCGAACCTGAAACCAAAAGGGACGAATCTGAATCTCTACTGGGCGAACCTAGACTAGTTTTTGGAAAATTTTTCTAAGTGTTGAATTTCTCGAAGTTCGTGATCATGTGGCGTTATCAGACTACTCCTACACCAGCAACTACACAACCACAACAGCAGGTGATGGACCCATGGACAGTGGCAGCACAGAAGACGAGCACACAGTCTTCGCAGCCGGTTAACTACATGACTCAAAGTGCACCTCCAGCACCACAGTCTGACTACTGGGGAGTAGCAGCAGCGGTGGTAAACACTCAAACTACAAATGCTATTTCCACACTGATTAATGATTTGTCTTCAGGTAGCGGGACTCGGCCACCGAAGCTTATGGAGATTCAAGAATACAATCAGTGGCAGAAAAAGTTCAAGATACATTTGGAAGGCATGGGAGTGGAAGGTGCTGAAGCATGGAACATGATTGCTAAAGGTTACACACCACCAGTTCTGGAGAACACAGGTGAACCAGTGCCATTGGAGAGCATGGCTGAGGATGAGAAAAAGAAGTTTGCTGTGGAAAAGAAGGCGTTTTCCCAATTGACACAGGCAATCACAAATGATCTTTTGCATCAGTTTGGGACTTGCACAACTTCTAAGGCATTGTGGGAAATGCTTAAAAGGAAGCATGATGGAAATGAGAAGACTAGAAGTTTGAGGAAGGAAGAACTTATTAAGGAGTTTGAGAATTTTTCTTATGTTGGAAATGAAACTTTGAAAGAACTAACTCCTAGATATAATCATTTGATATCTGAATTGTCTAGCTATGATATACAGATACCTATGGCAAAGCAGGTGGAAAAGTTTGCAGATGCATTACCACCAAACTGGGATCAGCATGTAGATGTTCTGAAGGAGAAGGATGCTTATCAATACTGGTCTCTTCAGGAGTTCATTGAGAAGCTGGAAAACAAAGAGTTAGAAGAGAAGAGGAAGGCTAGGAGAGCACAGATTCCTCAGAATCCAAACTTATATTTTGGAGGATCTTCAGTTCCAGCAAGTACAAGCTCAGGAGGGCTAGTTACACCACATGTTGCATGTCTATCCAATGTTGTGGAATCACCTACCATTAACTACCATCAACAAACTTCATCTTTATCACAATCACAACCACAACTTCCATATCAATATTCTTACATTCCACCATTCTCCCCAAAGCAACAAGCAGCTTTCTACACTGCTAGTCAATCTCAACCACAACCAATGAACCAACCTAATCAACAAACGGTGGTTTTGGAGACTTCCAATCTTGGAAATGTGACAGTTGAAGTTGCTCAGCAACACATTGCATTAGTCTCTGCAATGGTTTCTTCCTACAATGGATTAGTTGCTAGTCAAATTGGGAATAACAACTTGACCAATGAAGACTATGCACAAATTGACAAGGAGGAGATGGAACTCATTGATATTCAATGGGCCTTTGCGAGCATAATGCGAAGAGCAACGGAGTTTATTGAGAAGACAGGTAGAACAGACTTGGGAACTTCTCCTAACACAACCTACGGGTTCAATAAGGAGAAAGTGACTTGTTTTAACTGTGGAGGGAAAGGTCACTTTAAAAGAGAATGCACCCAGCCACCAAAACAAGGCAATAGAAATCCATTTAATGCCAGTTATCAGAACCGTCAACAACAAAACCAAAACCAAGTTTCCTACCAAAACAACCATCAAAACAACTTTAATAACAACCAAAATAGACAACCAAACACACCAAACCAGACACAAACCCAAACACCAAACAATACTAACCGAACAGTCATACCAATCACTACACCAAATGAACAACAGAATACCAATCAAGCATTGGTTACTCAACAAGATGAAAGGTTTGACTGGTCGAGTGTTCAGATAGGTGTTGAGGAAATAACTACTGGGGGCAATGTGGCTTGTGTTGCATATCAGGTTGATATTGAAGATTCAGTGACGATGGAAGAGAAAGTAGAAACTGAGGTTGACAGTGATGAGTCTGAGGCTGAGATGGATGGAGAATTTGAACCTGTTAAGGTTAATTCTGAGGTTGATGTTGAAGTTCAAACTGAAGAAACAAATTCTGGAGTTGTGATTGATACTGTTTCTGACATTCCTGAGGAGTGTGAATCGGTTTATTCTGATTCAGACAGTGAATCGGATACGGAAGCAAGTGTTAATTCTCTTGATGAAGATATTGATCAGTTGCTTGCAGAAGCAGATTTTCTGATGACAAGGAAGTCGTGCATTGCAGATGATGCTTTCACAAAGATTGATTATTCCAGATTCTTTGCAGGAAAGGAAGCTCATTTCGCATTGATGGCCATGACTGATCCGCCAAAACCTGTAAGTTCTGCATGTAGTACTGATAATACAAGTGAAAAATATTGTGGTACATGTGATAGATTGACTGAGGAGATTAAACAACTCCGTGTTCAATGTGATAGTGCTATCATGAACAGTCAATCTACTCGCAAAGAGTTGAATGCTTTTAACAAAGTATTAGATGGCTACAAAAAGGACATTTCTGACTTGAAAAACACTTTGTCTTTAAAACAATTGGCAATTAACAACTATATCAATGAAATTGAAAACACCAAGTTGGAAATGGCAGCCATCAAATGCTTTGCTGAGAAAGTAAACAAAAAGCTGGAAAGCTATAAGCATATTGCTTATGTGGTAGACCATATCATTGATGATAAAACCACCAATTATCGGGCTGTACCATCTCCGGTTCTTTTTGAAAACCATAATTGTCACCAAGTGACACCGGAGAGTTCGGAAAAATCTGATTCAGCATCGGAAAATGAATCTAATACTTCAAGTATTGGTGATCCAAATTCCGATGTTAGACCGATTTTGGGAATCAATGATGAGGGTGTTACTGCTGAAAGTGTAGATTCAGACTCAGAGAGTGATGATACTGGTTGTAACCAAACTGTTAATGCATGTGAAATTCCAAAAGAAAATCACATCATTACAAATGAACCAGTGTCATCATCTCAAATTGTGATTCCAATGAAAAATGTTCATTGTGAAAAGAAGTCTGAAAAGAATGTGGTGAAGAAAGATCTTAATGTGGTAAAGAAAGATCTTGAAAAGATTGATAAAAACGAACAATGTGACAAACCTGTCAAAGTGTTCTATCGGATGGAAGGATCCGATAAGATCATTTCTGACGAGGACTTTCCAATAAAAAATGCCAATTATGCTAAAATTGAAAAGATTTGGCAAGAAAGTACTATTTGGTTCCCAAAACATGAGAGAACAAATGAGATTCCACCAGCTTGATTAAAAAAGTTGTATTTGGATGTTCCTCAAGAACCCAAGGTTCATGTCACAGAGTTTGTTAAACCCAAAAACAGAGCTACTGGTTTTAATGAGCCTACTTACTCAAAAGGGCCAATCCCTGAGAGTTTAAGGAAGCAACAGTACAATGATCAATATCCTGTTAGATCATTTGCTCAACCAAATGCTCCGAATGTTTTTGAAGAGTACCGTGCGTGCTTTAAGTGTGGGGAACGTGGGCATTTACTTGCTCAGTGCCCATATGTAAGGCACAAGAGGCACGAGGTTGAAGTGAGGAATTCTATGCGAAAACCGATTGATCATTATGTGCCACCACATAGGAGAGTTGTTCCTCAACAACCGCAACCGTTTTATAATCATAACAATTTTCAACAAATGAGGAACACTCGTCCAATGCACTATGATAGAAGGAATCGGATTGCTATGGAACACTCATGGAGAAAGCCTGTGGTGAACTCAACAGTTGATAGGCAAAAGGTTCCACCAAAACCGATTGTCAAATCAAATGTTGGACCTAAGTCTGTTAAATCAGATAAGGTTACCAAGAAAGTTACATTTGCTAACAATGTTCAGAAACCAACTGAGAACCCAAAGTCTCAGATTCGTATCCTGAAAAGGTCTGAACAATCTTGGTCACCCAATGGTACTCCAGGAGCCTCAACTTCAAAAGTTAATGAGAGAAAAGAAACTGTTTTGAACAATCAGAAAAAGATTGATCAAAAAGTTGTTGAAAATGTTTGTGAAAATGTTACTTTGAAACCTGATGTTCCAAGACCCAAGACTCAGGCTTGGGTCCCCCGAAAGAACTAACTGATTTACTTTTTGTGTGCAGGGAGCTTCAGCTGGCCCTATTAGCAGTCTTTGGATTGTTGATAGTGGAGCTTCAGGCCACATGACAGGGGATCTTGCGTTGCTGTTCGACGTGAAGAACAACAATGGAGGGTATGTAGCTTTCGCAGGAAACAAAGGTGGATATATCACAATGGAAGGAAGTGTGAGCAATGGGATAGTAAGTTTCGAGCGGATTTCGTATGTGAAGCAGATAGACTATAATCTGTTGAGTGTCAGTCAAATATGTGACAAGCAATTTACTGTGCATTTTGATGACAAATCCTGTTATATTCTGAAACCGGGCTTTACAATTCCTAAAGAGTGGATAATGTTGAAGGCACCTCGCGTCAACAATCTATACATTCTTGATATGTCCAAGGCGATGACATCACAGGGGCAGATAACATGCTTTTTGTCCAAGGCGACAGAGAAAGAATCGATAATGTGGCACCGAAGAATGGGGCACATTCATCTGAAGAAAATGAATCAACTTGTGAGAAATGGACTTGTCGATGGAGTAAACGTGAAACATTTCCATCTGAATGACAAGTGTGTGAGTTGTAAAAAGGGGAAGCAACACAAACAGTCCCACAAAGTGAAAAAGGTTAACTCTGTTGAGATGCCACTAGAGCGATTGCACATGGATCTTTTCGGACCGGTCAAGCGCAAAAGTCATCTTGGAGAGCTTTATTGTTTAGTCGTCACTGACGATTACTCAAGATTTTCATGGGTGATGTGTTTGAAGAATAAAAGCGACACTTTTATCAATCTAAAAGTTCTGTTCACTCGATTGGAGAATCTCTACAATGTGAAGATAAAGAGAATTCGGAGTGACAATGGGACGGAGTTCAAAAATGCCAAGATGGATGAACTTTGTGAAAATAAAGGGATACATCATGAATATTCGGCTCCGTACACCCCTCAACAGAACGGTGTTGCTGAACGAAAGAATAGGACTCTAATTGAAGCGGCTAGAACAATGCTTGCTGATTCAAATCTTCCAGTAATGTTTTGGAATGAGGCGATTTATGCAGCAAATTACACATTAAATCGGGTTCTAACAGTGAAGAAGTTTGGTAAAACATCTTATGAGCTGTTACACCGAAGGAAGCCAAACTTAGAGTATCTAGAACCTTTTGGGGCGCCTTGCACTATGTTGAATCCAAGCGAAAAGTTTAGTCCTAAAGCCGAGGAGGGTTACTTTGTTGGATATGCAACCCCGCTCAAACGGGTATACAACAAGCGAACTCGTCGTGTGGAAGACTGGGCTAACGTGGATGTTCAACGATATACTCAAAATATTCAAGGCACGGGTCCTGATTGGATGTTTGATTACAAAGATTTCTTTGAATCATTCAATCTAGATAGCTTGGTTGAAGAAGCTGTTATTCGATTACTTTACGAGTGTGAAAATGCAACAACTTCACCGTTGGTGCGTCCAATCACCGTAAACCCCCTACCAGCTTCTAATGATACCAATGCTCCTATACAAGAAGAAGAAATATTTCAAGAGGCTTCAACTTCATTAGACACTTCAGAATCTGAAGATGAGCAATTTGAAGAAGCTATTCTTGATCAAGCTGAAGATCCAGAGGCACCGCCAGTGAACCCAACTCCAACTTCTGATGTGGCTTCATCATCAAATACGGGTCATGATCTGGATGCTGTAGAAAACTTGACTGTTCAGACGGGAGTGCAAGTACCTGATTATCCGGAATCTCGGATTCATCGTATTCACCCGCTGGAGCAAGTTATCGGTGATCCTGGAAGTAGTGTTATGACCAGAGGGCAGCTTAAAAGCGTTAATTCGCCAGAGAGTTTTGGTGCTTTAGCTTTATATGCCAAAATTCAACAATCTGGTAGTCAAAATGATTGGTCGTTTGCGTGTTATGTGTCGCAGGTAGAGCCAAGGACATACAAGGACGCTTTGAAGGATGATGCCTGGGTGGAAGCTATGCAGGAGGAGTTATTAAAATTTCAGAAATTGGGAGTTTGGACGCTCACAGATTTGCCGCCGGATAGGAAGAAGATTGGCACCAAATGGGTGTTTAAGTGTAAGAAGGATGATCGTGGGGTTATCGTTCGTAACAAAGCCAGATTGGTCGTGCAGGGTTTCCATCAAATCGAAGGGATTGATTATAACGAAATCTATGCACCGGTAGCACGAATCGAAGCTATTCGGATGTTCCTCGCGTTTGCTTCTTATAAGAAATTCAAAGTTTATCAGATGGACGTGAAAAGCGCATTTCTGTACGGGAAAGTCAAGGAAGAGGTGTATGTAGGGCAGCCACAGGCTTTGAGGACCCAATCCACCGGGATAAGGTCTACGTGTTGAACAAAGCTCTTTATGGCTTGCACCAGGCTCCGAGGCAGTGGTACGAGGAGCTAAGTACATACCTCATCACCAAAGGATTTAAGCGCGGCCTCATCGATTGCACCCTCTTTACGAAAAAGACGGGAGATGATTTGCTTCTAGTACAGATATACGTTGATGATATAATATTTGGTTCAACTAATGAGCTTTTATGCAGGGAGTTTGAAACTGTCATGCAGGAAAAGTTCGAAATGAGCGCAATGGGGGAGATGCAGTTTTTCCTAGGCTTGCAGGTGGACCAAAGAACCGACGGGATCTTCATTCACCAGACAAAATATGTCTCCGACATCTTGAGCCGGTTCCAGATGGAGGACTCAAAGCCGATGGATACCCCGATTCAACCCAATCACGGGATTGGAGTGGACGCTAAGGGGGAGCTGACGGATCCTTTTACATACAGAGCAATCATCGGATCTCTGATGTATTTGACGGCGTCTCGACCAGATATTATGTATGCAACGTGTCTCTGTGCCCGTTATCAATCGAAGCCGAAACAAAGTCATCTGACGGCGGTCAAGCGTATCCTTCGATATCTGAAGGGTTGTCCCTCAAAAGGACTTTGGTACCCTAATGATGATAATTTTGATTTCATATCTTTTAGTGATGCAGATTGGGGCGGCTGTGACAAAGATAGCAAATCTACTACAGCTGGTTGCCAGTTTTTCGGGAGCAGGTTAATCACCTGGCAATGTAAGAAACAGACTTCCGTAGCACAATCTACCTGTGTTTTTCAATTTTTCCATTTTACATTCGCCCTTAATTGGGACGAATGTGGAAATTTTTTCACCTTCGGGTTGTTTCAAACTGGGCGAATGTGGCTTTTAGCACAAAATCCACTTCCGG
Organism: Ambrosia artemisiifolia; assembly: GCA_032199755.1. Classification (NCBI taxonomy): domain Eukaryota; kingdom Viridiplantae; phylum Streptophyta; class Magnoliopsida; order Asterales; family Asteraceae; genus Ambrosia; species Ambrosia artemisiifolia. The sequence goes on along the minus strand of CM063519.1, from coordinate 44,647,250 downwards.
GTGAAATAATTTTACCTTCGTGCCTTTCATTAGGGGCGAAGGTGGAAATCTTGTTCATTCGTCCAAACGAAACGGGCGAAGGAGGAGGCTATATATAAGCCAAAACCAGATTCGACCATTCACTTCAAAATTTTTCAAAATTTCTTCATAACCAGACCTTGTTGCTTTTGAATCTTTTGCTTGTGCCTTTTGATCTTTGTATCTCACTGATCATTTCCATATAATTTTTACAGGTAATGGTTAAGGATTGAAGCCGGAATCATTAGTTTTATCACCGGACTTAGGGTTTTAGTGTTTATGGTGTTCGAGTGTTTCTTAATGCATAATTTTGATACACATTCATCCCACATCAGTTTTAGGGGGAGAATGTATCAGGAATTAGGTTTAAAAACAGAGATTGAAACTGATTGATCGAATGAAATAGTAAAAACCCTAATTTCTTTTGAAAACTGATGTTGAATGAATTTTAAGGTCAATTGATGTTACACGAAGGCTAATCGGCCATGTTAGACAAGATTTGAATCAAAATGAATGGTTAATAACATGTTTTGAAAAATTTTAAATTTTGGGTTTAAACAGTTCCACCTTCGGTTCGTCGAAGTGGACGAAGGTGAAACCAGTACGGACGAAGGTAAACTAAAACGGGCGAATGAATATTTTTATTCAAAAACATTTTACATTCGACCAAAAGTTTACACCTTCGGCCACAATAACCTACATTCGACCAGTTCATTTTGGGCGAATGTGGAATTCCAAACTTCTAAAAATTTTCAAGTTTTGTCGATTTCGTGTTTTGACGATTATTTTGATTTTATGTTTCAGATGGCTGAAGAACAAGCAAATATTGATATTCCTGTGGAGACTGTAGTTACTGATCCAGTTCCAGAGACTGTGCAAGAAGGAGAATCATCAAGCGGTAATAAATGGCCGTTTGAGAAGACTCACAACTGTTGCGCGTATCTGGGAGATGTTGAAAAGAATGTGGAATTTACTGAGATCATCAAGTTTCTGAAGAGATGCAGAGTGGTTTATGCTTTGGCCACACCAACTATTATCTACAAGGATATAGTTGAGGATTACTATAACAACGCCAAGTATGATTACTTTGATAATCAGACTATCATCAGAAGCAAGATTCAGGGAATGGAGATGTTTATTACTGAATCAGATATCAGAGAAGCTCTCCAGATCCAGTTTGAAACCAGTGAGGATCCAAGGGAATTATCATGGACTGAACAGAAAGCTTGTTTCTTGAGGATGAAATACAAAGGACCGATCACTGATGGTTCTATGTACAAAGGGAAACTGAGCGTGCAGTTCAAGTATTTTGCTCACGTCATCATACTTGTATTTGGATGTGTTAGTGGAGGGTATGACGTGATGAGGAAAAGTTTGAGCTCGTTAATGGTTGCATTGACTCTCAATAAACCATTTAACGTTGCTGGGATGATTTTAGATCACATGCTGGAGATGTTGAAAGGTTTGAAGAAGAAATACTTCATGCTTTATCCTAGATTTCTGATGATGATCTTCGATCACAAATATCCAAACTTGAAGAAGGATCCAACACAGATACTTGCTATGGATCATATGAACATCAGAACTTTAGCTAGAATGAAAGGTTATAAAGGTGTGCCTGATAATGAGAGACCACCTTACAGGAGATTGTTTGGAGCCTTGGCTAGAGAGGATTACATGGATCCTGGAAAGAATACAGCGAGGCATCCTGATAGTGATAGTGACAATGATGATCCGTTGGTCTATGCTGATGCAAGTACAAAGAGAAAAAGACAAGTAGTCAATCCTGGAGCCAAAGGGAAGGGCAAAGGAAAGACTGAGCAGGGGAGTTCAAAACAACAAACTGTGAGGAAGAAAACTACTGCAAAGAAGGGTACTAGTTTGGTAGATGAAGAGTCTGTAGATTCAGAGGAGACGGAGACTGAAGAACAGTGGGATTCGGATTCTGAAAATGTCCGGACTACCAAACAAAAGGCCACTTTGGTTGGTGAGTCTGAATCACTGAACAGATCAATTGAAGAAGCTAAGAAGAGCAAGCAGTCTGTTGGTGCTGAAGATGAAGGGCTAACTGTAAATTTGGACGAGTTGAATGAAGGTGAAACCGTTGTAGTAAACTTGCCCAAGCCCAAACACAAAACCATGGCAAAGAAAACCAGTACCAAGCAGCTGAGAGAGAAAGAATTAAACTTACTTTTGAAAGGGAAGAGATTACCTGAAGCTGGTACATCGTCAAAACAATCTTCACCAGCCACTAAGAAGCAAAAGACTAAGGAGGCTACAACATTACCAGTGGATCAATTCAATATTGCACTGGATAATGTTCTTAATACGTTTACACAGCCTCAGAAAGGAAAAGAAGTTGAGGTTGAGCCATCTAAGTCAAAGTCCAAGTCAAAGAAAGTCACTGTGGATGATGAAGTGATGAAGCAGGTGAATAAGAAAATGGACGACATGATGAAGATGCTAGTGGCTCAACAAGCTGAGATTGCCAGGTTTAAGCAGAATGAAGAGAAAATGCTTCAGATCGTTGTAGCTTCAAAGTCTAATCAAGATGAGATAGATGAGAAAGTGAAGAAGCTAGAAGCTAAGAATAAGAAGCTTGAAGGGAAGTGTCTGAGAAACAAGAACAGATACAAGGCGATTAAAGAAGACAATAAAGAGTTGAAGGCTGAAAACAAACGTCTTAGTGAACTGATTGACAATCTGTACAATGTCGCACCCAAGCTGAAAGAGGGAGAGGAGGATAAAGAGAAAGAGGTTGAACAGGTTGATTTTGAACCATCTGAATCTGACAAAGAGGAAGATGAGGATGATGAGGATGAAGAATCGGAAAAGAGTGATGATGGAGATGATAATAATGATGATGATGATGATGCTGAAGGTTCGGGAAGTCAAAAGGAGGATGATAGTAGTAGTAGTGATGATAATGATGGAGGAGATGATACTTCGAAGTTTACATTCGAAAAGAGACCACCTTCAAAGAAGAAGAAAGACACAGGTGAGTCAAGTTCAAAGAAGAGTAGTGAGAATGTTGATGATGAGACTGTGTTTTGGAATGAGAAGGTGAGGTCCTTATCTGATGATGCAAAACAAGTATACAAGGACATGTTAGAGAGAAGAGAATGGACAATTGAGTTCACAGGTCGTTTTGCTGAAATATTCCAAACTGATGACATGCGATATGAATTGGAATATAACGATCCTGATCTAGAAGAGGGGGAAGTACCTGCATCTGTGGCAAAGGAGATTTTAGATGGACTTGCACAGAGGGTAGGGAAAACGTTTGAAGAATTCATTGTTGATGAGTCGATTCCACATATTCCTGAAAAGGATATTGGAAGTCACTCAGATGACAAAGACACCCCTGAATTTGAAGAAGTTGAAATAGAGGATATTACACATGAGGAATATCCACAGTACTTCAGACAAACTGATGAAGACTTGGTGTTTCCTGATTTTACTAAGATTCCTAATACGTCTGCTAAAAGAAAGGCAAAGAAGAGGAGTGCTGAGTTTGTAGAGAAAGTACTTGGAGCTGATTTGCCAGAATCTTCAAATAAGACTGATGAATTGAAAGAGTATTTGAACAAATTAAGACTGATGGATGAAAACCGACCGAAGCCTGAAGCTCAAGGAAACTTTTACAGGTTTCACAATGCGAAGTTCAGAGGCAGAGCTCTCGGGTGGACATACTTAGGCAGGCTGAAGTGTCTAGCTGCTAAGTGGGAATCTGGAATCTTGTACTTTTACAGATTCATTGATTTGCTAACTCTACCGTACTGGGCGGTTAGAGATTTGTGCAGATTCCAAATGTCGGGTGCTTCAGTGAATAATTCACATGTTGGTTGGTGTGCAGACAAATTGGTTTGGGAAAGTAGAACTAAGTGGAACAGATTCAAACCACAATATCCCCAGAGGAAAGTTCACAGGGATATTGATCCCAGAACCAAGTTGAAACGGGTTACCTTGATTTATAAGGCACCTGAAGTGATGAGAAAGATACCCTTGATGCCTATGCCTCAACACTTCAGTGCTGACTTCATTTTCTGGTATTATGATTGGAGGAAGGCAGAAGCGGTGATCGTGTTGAGAGATGGAAAGGACAAATACAAGCATGTTCATGTATTTGATCCTATGTGGTTGATCAATTGCACCTTCGAAGACATCATCATGCTCTTTTATAATCCAATTCATCATGAGCCAAACGATGCAGATCAAGCAAAGAAATACACACAGGTTGTTGGTGTTTGTTTTGCTTATGACATTAATGCTGGAAGTAATTTGGAGGGAAAGCTTGGCAAGAAGGTGAAGATGGCAAATGTGTCAAAGCCGGTAAAGAGGAAATTAGAGCCTGAGATGACGACAGAGCAAAAGAAACAGCTCAGAATCAAGTTGCTGAACAAAGCCATGGACGAAGACAGAAAACGATCTAATCAATAGTGGAGGGGGAGTTTGTAGATGCGTTTTGCGACTAATGATTAGATATGTTAACATGTGTTAGAAGTGGGCTGAGGGGCGAAGGTAAACAAGAATGGGCGAAGGAGAAATAGAAGTGGGCGAAGGTAGTTTGTACATGGACGAATCTGGAACAAGACTGACTGGAAGACACATTCGACCACTTGATGTGGGCGAATGTGGAAAAGGCCTACGTTCGACCATCACAACTGGGCGAACGTGCAGGTCCTATATATAGATTTCGTGTTTTTGTAAGTTTAAGTGAGTCATTTAGTGTGTGTGTTTTTGAGGTGTGTTCCAGAGAGGTCTGAGAGTGTTATTTTGTGTGCTAGATTAACTGTAATCAATCTGTAACCAAGTATTTGGAAAAGTTAATCTATGAAAAGCTTTTAAAATGACTTTGATTGTGTTTTGATTGAGTTTATTTCAGTTTGTTCTAAGCTAGGGTTTCCGCACCTGGTTTAGTAACTTGTATGATCATATAATCCTGTTTTCGTGTCGAATCACATCCTCTACATGGTGACATGGTTCTTCTTTTCACAAAAATCACAAAAAAGGTTGTCTTTGGCTTTCCCTTTTCCTTTCTTCTTTTCAACAGATGTTTGATCATCTGTTGGAAGATTTCTCAAAGGGATAACTTTGGCCTGTGGTGCCATTTTACCATCAGGGGTTTTGAAGGTCATTGGTTTAAAATTTTCAAGGACTTCACACTCATCTGACCAGGTTGGTTTGAATTGATATTTCTCAATTTCATCAAATGAGGGTGTACCTTCCAACTTTTCAAGAATGATTTTCTTTCCATTGGGTTCAGTAACCTTGATTTCTTGACCTTTTGAATTAGTGAGGATGATTTCAACCAACTGTGGTTCCTTTTTGTCAGTGGTTTGTGAACTTTGAGCAGTGGTTTCTTGATAACCAAAGCCAAATTTCACATGACTTTTAGATTGTTGGTTGACAATCATCTCAAAACCTTTTGATGATTCCACCCATTTCTGACATTCAACTTGGGTGGACTCAAGCTCCTTTTTACAACTATGATATTTGGTTATCATAGTCTGAAGCTAGTCTTTGGTTATGCTTGCTTCATGTTTTAAACTGCTGATTTCAGATTCTTTTTCGGTTATTTTTTATTTTAACTCTTTAGTGAGTTTTTCAAACTGAATTTCATCTTCCAAAATTTTCTTTCTAAAGTTTTCATTCCCCTCTTTTATCCTAGCAAATGCCATAATACATTTGTCTGAGCACAAGTGATTTAAGATTTGAGGAGATACCTTAGCAGCAACCATCAAGGCACAGTTACACTGGCAATCACAATCATCACTACCACAGGGGTCTGAGAGATTCACAACCTCCACTTCAGATTCTTCAGCTGAAATAACTTCATCAACAACCCCATTAGTCACATTTTCAGACAAAGACACCACACCCTTAGAATCAGTCTCTTCAACAATTGTTTATAGTGCCATAAAACAAAAATTATTTTCAGAATTGGCAACTAAAGCAATGTTGTCATCTGTTATCTCATCTGGTAGACTGCTCCAATCAACAAAGCCTTGAGTGAAGAAACTCTGTTGACCTGGTTGACTGGTCTCTTCAGGAGCAGAGGGTGGAGCAGCAGTCATTGGCACTTGTGCCTAAGCAACAGGTGTTTGGACATAGTGATACTGAGGAACAGTGGTTTGAACATAGTGCACAGGAACAGTGGTTTGGGTCTGTGCAAAGTGAGCAGTGTTTTGCACATTTGGTACAGGGATGGTTTGATAAGTGTTGGTCTGAGGCCTTTGGTTTGGATAGGTGATCATAGAGGTACCATTTTGACTCCTACATTCCCTAGCAAAGTGACCCATTCTATAACACTTGTAACACTTTATCTTTGATTTATCCAGTCCCACCTTTGACCCACCATGTAAACCTGGGTACCTCCTGCCAGTTTTCTTATAGAAGTTATTGGTTCTAATACTGAGCAGGGCAACCTGATGCAAGATGTCCATTTCTTCTAAGTCCAAAGGGTCAATATATTGAAGGTCATTGTACACAAAAGATGAATTATCAGAAGCCTGGATATCACCACTAGCTGCAAAAGCATAGTTGGGTGATGAGTAAGAATCATTGTTAAAACCAGTGGTTATGTCAATGTAATGATCATAACTCTGATCCTTACCACTTCCAGAACCCTCCTCTTGGCCCAAAAGTGCAGTATTCCCAAATACATAGTCATCTGACACTTTTCCAGAGTCCTGGAGCTTCCTTTTCTGGTTAAGCTCCCTTTCATAAGTCAGGAGCTTACCATGAAGCTGGGTCAGGGTCAGGTCTTTGAATCCGATAGAGTTTCTCATGACTATAGCTATAGTGTCCCATTTGTCCTGAAGTGATCTAAGAAACCTATGATTCAGGGTTGAATTAGGAAAAGTTAGACCAACCAGTTTTAGTTCACTAATCAGACAATTAAACCTTTCAAACTATTGTGTTAACGACTCCCCTCTTATGTGACTAAACGTTTCATATTGTTGGTTAAGTATTTCACGGTTGTTTTCAATCACATCTTCAGTTCCCCCGAACTGCTCTTTAAGAGCATCCCACAGTTCTTTAGCACTATTGCAGTGCAAGAGTCCGGCATAGATATCATTCGGCAGTGCCATGGCTACTATGTTGAAAGCCTTGGCATCTAGCTCGATTTTTTGAAAATCTTGCTCTAAGTAGTTCTCAACACTCTTTGGTACTTGGATCTTTGGATCCTCGGTACCATTGGAACATGTGGTCCAAATACTACCGATTTCCAGCACCCTGTGTTCTATTGTGCTAACACATGAGCCACCCGACGCTGCCAGATGTTGTATTCTGACCTGACAAACATCGGAGGCTTGTTGCTAGTGCCAGTGTTGTGTGGATCTTGATTAAGTGAAGTCATTCTCTGATTTTTCAAAAACAAAGTCTGTTTACTAACTGTTGAAACGAAAATAAACTATTACTCTGTTTTTAATCCGACAAACAAACGATATCAATAATTGTGAGCTGATCTGTTTATATTAAATTGATTGGTTAGATCGAATTTAATTGACCAAGCTCTGATACCAATTGTTAGGATCTGAGTTCTGTTTGTTTTGATTGTTTAGATAAGTATGAAACAAGTGAAGTGAAATATAAATGGAAAGTGCAGCGGAATAAACTATAAATCAAAACATGGAGAATAATTGTTTTTAATCGAATGCTTTCATTAAATTGAAAGATTACAATCGTACAAATAAACTCCCCCTCAGCCTGATCACTCAGAGAATGTTTGTCTTAAGAGAATGACGAGTGATGGATAGAACAGTACATTCACTGTTCTATTTATAGACTAAACTAAACCTCTGATGATCACTGCTGACGTCACCTAAGACAGCGACCTCTAACTGACTAACAACTTCTAACATCTGCTAACTATAACTACTGTTACATTGAAAACTTTGATAATACAAAACACTATAAAGTAAAGCTCTGATGGTCTCTATCATCTGTTGAACCAAAGTGTTGTTGGTTCAACAGACCTTTGTTCTTCAGTACTTGATCAGCAGTTGTTTCTTCATCAGACCTTTGTTCATCAGACGTTTGTTCAGCAGACCTTTCAGCAGCAGCAGTTGTCTTTATGAGTTGTTTGGTGCAGCAGTTGTTAGGGTCAACAGTCTTTTGGGAAAAGCTTCTTTGTAACAACTGTTTTATTCAAAGGATCAAAAGATATAATATTTTGGCTTTTTAATCATCTGTTCTTCTCCAGGTCAGCAGTCCCAACAAGTAGCATGTACACTATGCTTAAATAATATGATGCACACCATATGTTGAGTTAATTTGTAAGATGAATGATCTTGTATGTTAATGGGATGTGGATATGATGACATGAAAGGATAAGCAAGATGGACTCAAGCATGGGAGGATAATCGGTCAAGATGAGGCAAGAAAACAAGCATGAACTTGTGTTGATGCACTTTCTGTGGACGTCACTGTCGAATAGACTAGGGTTGAGTCTTGTATTGTATTACATGAGATTGTGGTGATCCATAAGGGCATTTTATGGATCTGATGCATTTGTAATATAGACCAAAACATAAAGTATTGGTTCGAACCCTACAAGGGTCGAACCTGTAGGTTCGACCTCATTAAAGGGGCGAATGTGACATATGTGTATGGACTATAAATAGCATTCTCATGTGTTGGTTTTTGTGACACCCGGCAACTTCCGATCTACACTGACGTGATTTTTATGATTTAAAAATAAATATTTATTTCAAATATTGCTAATTATTAAGTTTCAGAAGTCTACTGACCGTTTTTACAATCGAAACTGCGACCGATTTAATTAACGCGATTTAAACGCGTGTTCTGAAAACACGCGTCGGACATCGAGAATAATTATATTTATGCTCGATTTTGTATTTCGAACAAAACCGACTACTTTTTAGAATTAATTAGTGGACCTAGAATAAAACCGAGGCGTTTTACGCTTAAACGGGTTCGATATGCGGTATACTCTACCTAACTAAAACCCTAACTATAAAAAGAACATAACCTCCTTGTCTCCTCATTTTTTCAGCCGCTATCCTCCCACTCTCTCTCTAAAAACACTGCAACTCTCTCTCTCTCCAGAACTCCCTCTCTCTCTCGCAGGTCTCTCTTTCTCTCTCTAGACATCCTCTCTCCCTCTTCATCTCCCTCTTTGTCCCTCTCCTCCTCCTCTCTGTTAAGGAAGCCGGCCGACCACCATGGGGATGGTGGCGGCGGCGTGGTGGTCCGGAAGCCCACAGGGGCTGAGGTGGTGTTGGTTCGGGTGGTGATGGTGGAGGTGTTTGGTGGTGGACCAATGGTGGGTGCTAGGGGTGTATGGGTCCGATTCAGGGGATAGCCAAGGCTCGGCTTCGAGTCACGGGCTCGGGACAGAGCTGGATTCAGGTGTTGTTGTATGGTGGCCGAAGGTCGTGGTTATGGTTGATGGACGTGGTGTTCGGTTGGGGTCAGATCCTGGTGGTGGTTGGCCGGAGATGGTGGTGGTTGTAGAAGGTGCGGCCGGTGGTGGTGTCACGAGGTGGGGTTCGTGGTGGTCCGGTGGTGGGTTCAGGTTGGGTCCGGCCCGAGTTAGGTGGATTGCTGGTGGTTCGGGTCACTCGGGTCAAGTCAAGTTCGTGTTCGTTTTGGTCTCGGGTCAGTGGGTTAGGCTCGGGTAAAGGAATGGGTCAGTTTTTGGTGTTGGGTTCGAGTCGCGCGACAGCTGGCCTCGAGTTTGCATTCGGGTTAGATCTGAGTCGGGTCAAAGTTTGTGTAGATGCACGTATTGCGACTAGTGATTGGATCTACAAAGTTAACATGTGTTAAAAGATGCTGATGGGTTGAAAGTGGAAAAAGTGGGCGAATGTAGAAAAAAAGTGGGCGAATGTAGAAGAAAGTGGGCGAATGTAGAATCAAACTGGGCGAATGTGGAAAGATTCCACATTCGACCATCACTAATGGGCGAATGTGGAAAGTGTCCACATTCGCACCATGAAAAGGGGCGAACCTGCAGAGTCTATAAATAGATTTTGTGAGTTTTTGAGAAAAAGAGAGTTATTAGTTGTGTGTGTTTTGAGGTGAGGTTCCAGGATAGTTTGAGATAGTGTGTGATTGTTGTAGATTAACCTAAAACTGAGTATAAACAAGTTTATGCAAAAGTTAATCTATGAAAACCTTTGAAAATGACTTTGATTGTGTTTTGATTTGAGTTTCTATCAGTTTGTTCAAAGCTAGGGTTTCCGCACCTGGTTTTGTAACTTGTATGATCATATAATCCTGTTTTAGTCAAAATCTTTCGCTCACAAAGTGGTATCAGAGCTATACGGATCATACAACAACAAATTTGATAAACTCAGAGCTGATTTGGACCTATTTTTGATCAAAATACATCTGTTTTTGAATGAAAATGGTTTTTGAGTGTTTTTGATTGATTTGAAGTTGATTTTGTGGTTAAAATTCAAAATTCCAAGAATTAAAGTTGTTCCAAATCAAAACCTGATTAAGATCATTCAAATCCACAAACTTTTGAAAATCAGATATCAAACTAACCGTTTTTCAAAGTGTAACCGTTTTTCAAACCTGAAATGGGCGAACCTGGAACCTAAGTGGTCGAACCTGACTGTTTTGGGCGAACCTGAGTGATTTCTGGTCGAACCTAGGGTATTTTTGGGCGAACCTGGAATTTCCTGGTTGAATTTTTCACTTTCGGGTCATATTTTTCACATCAGAGTGATCGGGCGGGCGAACCTGGAATCAAAACGGTCGAACCTAGATCATACTGGGCGAAAGTGGAACTTGTGTTTGGATATTTTACATTCTGGTCAAAATTCTACCTTCGAGTAAACTATTTTGGGCGAAAGTAGACTTACCAGGGGCGAACGTAGAATTTTGGGCCTAAAAAATTTCGATAAGCCTGATTTTAGAAAATTTTTGAAATATTTTTGTTGGAAAAATGTGGAATAACTGGGTATCAAGAACGGAAGAGGATATCAGAGCTCTAGTAGTAGCTGAAAGAAAGCGACAACAATTACCGAGACAAAATTCTCAAGTTGACAACATTTAGGGATTTCCAATGACACCGAAACCAACTGATGAAATGGTACATGTTAACAAGTGTGTTAACAGAGAAGGTGTTCATAGGAATGTTGTGTGTTCTGATACGAGTTCAGAACAGAGTAAATCAGAACAGAGTGATATTTCAAATGGTGATGCAAAATCTGATAATGGTAATAAATCAGAGGATGAGGTAAGTGCTAGTTGTTCTAAATGTGTCAAGTTGAATTGTGAATTGATGACACTTATTGAGGACAAACAGAAACTAGCAAATGATCTAGAAAATTGTAAAAATCAAATTAAAGTTTTTGAAAAGAATGAAAAAGATTTGTTAAATAAAATTGAAACTTTAAAGAAAGAAATGTTAGAAATGAATAAAGGTGTTTCAAAGAATACTTCTACATCAGAGTTGGAAATCCCAACACCTTGCTTTGTTAATTCTGATTCTGAAGTGAAACAAATGTTTGAACAGAAAACTGAAAATGTTGAAACAACTTCAGAATCTGAATCTGAAGAAAAACCCATATTCAGTTTTCCTGAAGGAGTTGAAGGATCCTACATGGTGGAAGGACATGACAAATTGATTTTCAACAAAGATTTTCTAATTGAGAATATCGAACAATCTCTACATAAATGTATTTTTGTTGATAATATCGATTTGTTAAATCAATTTAGAAATCAATTTGATCATCTTCATTTTGAACTCAGTCCTAACCAACATGAGAATAAAGAGGATCAAAAGAAAAATGTTGAAAATAAAAGGGGTTCTAAAGTAAAAGGACCAAAACCAAACAAATCGAAAGGAAATGATCAGATGAAAAATTCTCATCAAAAGAATTCAAGAAATTTTTCATCTAGATCATATGACTATTATGATTATTCATATAACTCTCGATTTGATGGTTATTGGGGAAACAACTCACCACAGTATTCTCATGGTTATGTTGAATGGAAAAACTGTTTTGAATGTGGTGAAGTTGGTCATATTGCTGCTTATTGTCCTTACTGGTATTGGGATGACGGGTATGCATATGATTTTGTTGAATATAGGTCTTGTTATAACTGCGGAGAGTGTGGGCATTTAGTTGCTTACTGTCCGTATGTTAAACAGAAAAAAACCGAAGTGAAATTTGCTAGAAATTCAGGCAATGTCAGAAAGCTTGTATCCCCAAAACCAATCAAGAAGCAAAAGGGGAAATAGGTTGTGTATGACAATCGTAACAAAATTGCCTTGAATAAAAATGGAGATTGTGGACGGGTTGCTGAGGTAAGGAGGAGTTCTAAGGCTAAGCCTAAGAATAACTCTAAACCTGGGTCTTCATCAGTTAAGTCTGAGAAGATTCCAAACAACGTTCAGAAGCAGGTTTCAAATAAGAAATCTGAAAAATCAAAAATTAAAACAATTTCAACAAAATCCAAAATAAACTCTGAACGTGTTTGGAAACCCAAAGCACTTTCTAAATCAATAGCAATTTCTACTTCAAATCAATCCATTGAAAAACCAATTGATTTTTCAAAAGGAGAATGGATTGAGGTTCCAAGAATTGATGACCTTGGACGACCCATCATGGTGAAGGGATGGGTGCCTCTCTCATGCTAATTGTTTAATTAGTGTGCAGATTGTTTCAGACAGACCTATTAGCTATTCTTTAATAGTTGATAGTGGAGCATCTGTATACACACTATTTATTGGAGAGGTGAAGGTCAAGGAAGGGTTATTGAAGAAGGAAAACATGATTTCAACAGAAAGGAGAGTGTTTGTAGTCTGTTTCCAACCTGTGAAGCCGGAACAAGTTGCAATCTCATGCAATTGCTCTCAGGTGTTGGATTTCAATAACAGATACAACAAAATGGTTTGCTAATTGAAAAATCTTAATGAGTCAAGCAATCTGAGTGGAAAATGGTTTTTAGAACTCAATGAGTAAACCGCATCGGATATCATTTTATTTTGATTTTCTTCAAAAAGTTTAAAAAAATCCAAAAATATGCTTATTTTGAGATTTTTAGGGGGAGAAAATTTCAGAAAAATCAAAATAAAAAATAGAAAATCAAAAATGAGTTTTCCTGGAGAAAAAGAGGAGATGATAGTACGTAAGTGGACTGTCAGACTACTCTAAAAACAAAAATGAATTGATAAACATTGAGTAGCCATTACAATTATATATTGGTAGGCTTGAAATCAAAGTTTAAAGTTCAGCATGGTGATATAAACTTAAAATCAATAACTGATAATCATGTGGATCAACGTATCGTTGGCATATGGTCTTAGTACCGAAATTTCGTTTGATAGATTGCCAAAATCAGAGGTTTCGGGTCGTTATATTGAAAGTTATCTGGGGATGGCCTAACTGATCTTTTGCTGTATTGAGTTACAGACCTAGTTTCAGTCAGGGTATCTTATTAAAAGAGCTAATAAAGCCAAAACCATAAGTTACCGAATGAGGAACTTAACATGTGTGATGATAATCAAAGATTATCTAATGCATCGTATCAATACTATGATGAAAATCATGTATGATATTAGTCCTCACCCTGGTAGAGTGCACAAGTCACTTTGAAGCATTAATTTGCTAACCTGTCACCACTGTGCCTCATACCTTGTAAATAACGGATAACTTCAATATAATCACGCGTTATGATGAAGCTTTGCGCAATTCTTGATACGGGAATGTGTCGCGAATGCGGGGACCATAGATTACTCAGTATCTAATATTACCATAACGTATCTAAAGTGCTGAGCAATAAATAATGATTTTGAGTTTAAGTGGACAAACATACTGGTAATGGTTGTAGGATGCTCAATGACAAAAACAGAAAATTAATCAAAAAAGGAGTTATGACTGACTGTTTCAACACTGATATGATCCTCTTACCGAAAATTCACAAAAATATGTTGAATTTACTTTTATGCAATTACATTTGAAAATTCAAAAAGATTTTTGGTGTGTTTTAGCATAAACTTTGAAAAATCAAAATGTTTATAAACTTTGAAAAATCAAAATGTTTTGTTTCAGTTTTATTTTCGATAACCGATGTCGAGTTACTGAATGTGAATGCTCAGATACTTAAAAGCTGAAAAAGATTATAAATTTTCAAGTTTCTGGTATATATTGAAAATGTTTATTAGTTCAGGGGGAGCTATTGAGGGTCAAAAGGAATGTGAAGAGTACTTCCGAGATATTTGTCGTGTCTAACGCCGGTTGTAGTTTGTGCAGTTTTTAGTAAATTTTTCTGCAGAATCAAATACAACAGGTGCACTACTCATGACTCATCGACAAAGAGTGTAATTGAACAAGACCCAACCTGAACATCAAGATCACCAGAACAACAGAAGTCAGTAGAAGGTTAAAGAATTGAGTGAAGATTGAAAGAATTCAAGATTATTGTCTATCTTTATCTCTGAATCAGCAAATGACAAAGCCAAGAATTCTTGAGTCTGTCTGAGATTTCAAAGCTTACTGGAGAGATAGATAGGAACTTCGACACAAACGTGCATGAAGATGGAAAGTTTTCAATCAAGACTTGAAGAATTGATAACTTTCTGATCTGGTACATCACTAGCTAGGTCCAAGGGGGAGATTGTTAGTGCATTATTCATGTATGTCCCTAGCTAGTGATCCGGTACAGAATGTCGAAGGTTCAGATAATCAGAAAACGACCAAGACTTAAACACGAAGACAATTCAATCAATAGTCGAGGGGGAGTTTGTAGATGCACGTATTGCGACTAGTGATTGGATCTACAAAGTTAACATGTGTTAAAAGATGCTGATGGGTTGAAAGTGGAAAAAGTGGGCGAATGTAGAAAAAAAGTGGGCGAATGTAGAAGAAAGTGGGAGAATGTAGAATCAAACTGGGCGAATGTGGAAAGATTCCACATTCGACCATCACTAATGGGCGAATGTGGAAAGTGTCCACATTCGCACCATGAAAAGGGGCGAACCTGCAGAGTCTATAAATAGATTTTGTGAGTTTTTGAGAAAAAGAGAGTTATTAGTTGTGTGTGTTTTGAGGTGAGGTTCCAGGATAGTTTGAGATAGTGTGTGATTGTTCTAGATTAACCTAAAACTGATTGTAAACAAGTTTATGCAAAAGTTAATCTATGAAAACCTTTGAAAATGACTTTGATTGTGTTTTGATTTAAGTTTCTATCAGTTTGTTCAAAGCTAGGGTTTCCGCACCTGGTTTTGTAACTTGTATGATCATATAATCCTGTTTTAGTCAAAATCTTTCGCTCACAGTTTGGTGGTTTTGGTGTTCGGGTCAGACTCAGTACGAGATCGGGTTCGGTGCGGGACTTGTTTGGGTCAGATCTGGATGGTCAAGCCTCGGTCAACACGCGGTCAAAGCTGGTCAAACTTCGGTTCCGGTCTACACGTAGTTCGAGGTGGCTTCGGGTTACGCGCGTACGAATCGGTATACCTTAATTCGTATTTGTATTATTGTTGTGGATATTATATATATATATATATATATATATATAAATACATTGATATTCATAAAATAGTTTTGACTCGCGAACGAACCGAATAATAATAATAAACGGTAACTATATATTATATCGGACGATTGGTATTGGATATAAAAGGCGTGACTTATAAAATCGAAATCAGACTAAATTGGTTGGACTATAATATATATTGTTTCGTGTATTTATATAAATACAAATAAGTAGTTTATATATGAAAAGTTGTCGAAACGTATAAAGTCTTGTATTGGATATTGATTTTTGGGAAAATTGTAGGCGACTTGTGTCGCCTGGTTTGTACAAAAACAGAAGAAACTCTGCCCAAATTTTTATAAAATCCACGGCGCAACAAAAATAGAATTGTCGCATATTTTTATAAATGAAGTTCTCTAAGTGTCATGATAGGTGTAGTTATGCAAAATAGTGACGTTTTGACAAAAGATACGTTTAACAACAATAAGTAAATCCCGGACAATATTTTGAAAACATATTATATATAGTTTCGCCGAACGTCAAGTATGACGAGTTTTCGAAAGGTTTTCGGTATCTAAATAATGTTTATTGTTTGGATTTAAAAATATGTATATATTTTACTTGGGAACTATTTTTGCAAAAAGCAATGTTTTGAATAACTTAAATGTTCGGATTTGGAAAAGAGGCGATATTGTTATTGATCGGATTTAAATAACTATACTTACATTTTTATCAAAGGGCATTTTTCCTAAAATGTAATTATATAAGATAGATACATTTATACGAATTACAAAATGAGCTATGACTCAAGATAAGTTATACGTTTCGTAGTAATAGTCCAACGTGGTGCACACACGAATAGTGACAAGTGCGCAACTTGGGTACTATGTCGTGTGTTAACGCATAAGTAAGATAAGTCACGATCGGTTCGTCGAGTTAAAGCATAGTAGTACTCGAGTTAATACACGCGAGTCTAGATAGTTGGACAAACTATCTTTTAGCCAGAGAATAGGCTAGGTTTATATGTGTTAGACTTTAAGGTGTCCCTTGTTGGTTATAGGGCACGAGGAGGTCGGTCAAAGCTTCGGGCTTGTTTGCTAGCTTAGCATGGAAATTAAGGTGAGTTCATGACCCCACTTTTTACTGTTTTATAAATGTTTTCGGAGGAAAGACATGCTTCTTTTATGAAAACCTGAGGAATTTAAAGCGAATAAGTTTTGAGAAATGAAATGGGTGCGCGAGTGTCACAGCCACACTTTTACTGTTTTGCCTTCGGGGGAGAAACATGCTACTTGCTTATTTATTAAAGGTCATGTTATACTATGGTAACTTCATGTTACTATACCGCTTTTACGGAAAGTCCCAGGGGGAAACCATGAATGTGCGGGGATGCACAACGAGGGAAATGTGGATAGATCTATTGGGCCTGACAAACCCCACCCGACGGCGGGGATGCCGGGCGGGTGCATATTGTCTCTAACTCTCGGGTTATCGCGGCATCGGTAACCCATTCAGTCTGGGCTGGATTCAACTTTTTGTACATGTTTAGTAATGGGTTCCGAATAAAAACACTTAACGTCTAGCTAACGTTCTTATAACCTAGTAGTAACGGATATGATCTTTTCAAACTTATAACAACTCTTTTATAAAACCTGTGAACTCACCAGCATTATATGATGACTTTTAAGTGTGTCTTTTAGGTTTTAACTTTGGTAACGGCACGGTTGGAGTAGGTGACAGTTTGGGATCGGGGATCCTAGAGTGTTAGAATTGGCGTTCAGGGAACCAGAGCCTTAGATGCATCTTTCTGCTGCGTTGGCAAAGGCACCAAACGTCACAACCGATGAGGGAAAAGTCGGGGTGTGAAAGTTTTCATTTAAGATTTTGAGTTTGTGCTTTGAATGCTCTCAAGGAGGAGGTCATGCCCGACCTCCCCCGGCCCCGAGATAGATGTTTATCCTACTGATGACAGTGTCTGTAACTGTTTCTGATGTAATACGAATCTTTGATGACATTGTTTTACATATGTTTCTGTCTCGTCTCATATCTTCCGTCTGAAACCGAGCTGTATTCGTTTATTCGATCCGTGGATTCGGTTTCTACCGGATTCTCAACTGGTATCAGAGCCGTGGTACCGACTTGAGGTAAGTGATTCCCGAACTTAACTTGCATTATGATACCAAATTTGTATGTTCATGTAATATGGGAATCTTGAAAGAAACAAATAATTAATGGTTATGCCAAGGTAAGAAACATGGTGATGGGTCAACCATAGATTGACCCATGCTTGGTTTCATATAGAGAAGACAAACGGGCCGTCAATGAGAAAATGACTCCTTGATTGGGAATGATTAAGGGTCTTGAAATAACCTTGAAAAACGAAATTTTATCTCTTAGAAGTTATAGGGATCAAATGCGGGTTGGGGATCGGAATCGAGGCTTAAAATGGAGGAATTTTAGGGAGATGAGCTTCAGTTGGAGCAGGGCTACGCAGGTCTGGAGCGAGGCTGCGCTGGTCTGGAGCAGGGTTGCGCCCCATGCTAGTGGTTCCCTGAGCTGCGTTGGGGTGGCGCATGGCTGCGCCCCTAGCTGCGCTCCCACTTGTTTTTCCTCCAAAATGACCCTAAATGATGGGTAGTTGCATGTGGGACTTATGTAGGTTAAAACCGGGACTTATCAATATGTTTAGGCACGCAAGTGAATTTTGTGAGCACATATTATCCAGTATGCATCAAACCATAGGTGTTTAACGTGTTGTGATTGTTTATTTGTATGTCTTGCAAGGATCTAAGTGCAGGCAAAGGTCTTTGATTGTAGGAATTGTGATTGATATAGGCGTGTGTCTATTTGTGTGTATATATACACACACACAAGGATGTTATTTTGGATGTTCTGTAGTGTAAAGGATCGGATTTAAAGAAATCAATGAATTTATCACACAAGTAGAGCAATCTAGGTGCGGAAACCCTAGATCATATGCAATATGATAATCAATCAATCAGAACACAATAATATCCATTTTAATAATCATTTCATTAATAATCAATCAAGTTTTAACATTAAAGACCTTTGATTACAATGATAAACTCTCTAGAATCTTCTAAGACTCTCTCCTAAAAACACACACAAACACACACCAAATGACACAACCAATTAACTTGCAAAACAAACTTAAACCTTATATAGACTCTGCACACTCGAACAAGCATAATAACATATCAAATCTTTCATTCGACACTCCTAAATCTCATTTGACCCCACGATGGGTCGAATGCCTTCTTTAATCTACCATTCTTCATCTTTAATCGTCCTTAATTTTAGAATCCAAAGTGATAGCCACACTAATGTATCAACAAACTCCCCCTTGGCTATTGCTTGGATTGTTCTTCTTTTTCTCAAGCGTCTTGTTCATCAGCTTAATTCTCAATGTCTTTCTTTGTGTTGCACTCATTTCAGGTTCAGCTTTTTTAGTGAACTTTTCTTTGTCATCTCTTTGATCTTCACATACTTCCCAAGCAACTTTTTATAATCACATCCAGTGTTCACATCCCAAGCAAAGCAAAAACAAACAACTTTGTAGTATCTCCAAGCTTGTTCCAAATCTTCAACATCGAAATGAATAGGATTGAAATATAACATGTTGATATCTTCAGCTGAGCAGTTGATTAACCACATCGGGTCAAACGCTCTAATCTTCTTGCACATCAGCTTTGTTTCTTTGTCTCTCTACACAATCATTGCTTCAGCTGTCTTCCAATCATAATACCAGAAATTAAAGTCTTTGCTAAAGTTTTGATGTATTGGCATTAGAGGAATTCTCTTCATCACCACAAGAGGTTTATACTTTAACGTCACTTTCCTCAAACCTGTCTTGGGATCAACTTCATTCTTATGAACAATCCGTTTAGGATACTGAGGTCTGAATAAATCCCATTTTGTTCTGCTTTCCCAACTCATCTTATCTGCAAACCAACCTACAACTGAATTATTCATAGAAGCTCCACCCATAGTGTGTCTACAAACATCCCTCACAACCCAATACGGAAGTGTTTTAATGTCATGGAATTTGTAGGAGTATAGAATTCCTTTCTCCCACTTAATCCCAACACACTTTAGCTGTGGAAAGTACTTCCAGCCTAAAGCTCTTCCTTTGAATACTTTTGTAAAACGCACCTTGAACTTATGCAACTGGTCTGTTAGCCTTTTTTTCCTTCAGCTTCTTCAACAAATCTTTAAGTTCTTCAGATTGTTTGGAAGGTTGTTTCTTTTTAGCTTCTTTACCAAACAATTCTTCTATAACTTTCTTTCCTTTCTCTTTTGCTAGCTTTTCAGCTTCATTCAACATTTCTTCATTGATCTCAGGAATCACCACATTCGTCTTCGTAGGATAATACTCTAGATACTCTTCATGAGAAATATCCTCAATCTCAATATCTTCAAATACCGGAGCATCTTTATCATCAGAATGTGTTCCTGCATCTTTTACTAGAATAGTTGGAATCATTTGTTCTTTCATAATGTCCTCCAATGATTTCCCTACCTGCTTTGCAAGTCCTTCAAGTATCTCATTTGACATTACAATAGATAATTCACCATCCTCAAGATCAGGATCTTGACAATCTATCAAATACTTCATATCTTCTCCTTCAAAGATCTCCGGAAATCTTCCAGTCACTTCTATTGTCCAAACATTTCTTTCAAGCATTTGCCTGTACAATCTCTTATCCTCACCAATCAAAGCACAAATCTTCTCAGTCCAAAAGATAGACTGATCTTCATCAACTGTTTCACCACCTTTCTTCTGTATAGAACTTGATTCGCCTTTGCTGCTTTTCTTTGAATCTCTCTTTTTGAAGCTGAATTGGTTTGCATCGTCATTATCATCATCAGAATCCTTTGAACTTAATTCTTTGTCTTTCTTAGAGATTTTTCATCCTGTATTGTCATCATCATCATTTGATCCATCATTCTCATCATCATCACTCTCATCATCTAAACTTTCAAAGTCAACCTGTTCTTCTTCCTTATCCTCTTCTTCACCATCTTTTAACTGTAGTGCCCCAGAGTAAAGTTTATCAAGCAGTTTCTTCATTTCTTTGTTCTCACTCTCAATCAGCTTAATTTACTTTTTAGTTCTTCTATAAGAAGACTTGGGCTTTTCAATTGTTTCTTCTAATTCATCCGGATGCTTCTAAGAAGATAGCACAATCTTTAGCATATTTGCTTCATTCTCTTTCATCTGCTTTATTTCTGCTTGCTGCTGATTGAATGCCTTCATAACATTTCTAATCTGTCTATTAACCGCTTCCATTACTTCATCAGAAACCGTAACCTTTGGATTAGAACTTGATTCAGCTCTTGGTTTCTTTGTTTTCTTCTCCTTTTCAGCTATAACATTCTTCAAGGTTGCAGAAATATTCTCAGGATCAAGTTGTGATGATGGATCTGTTGTAATGACTTTCTCAGATACTTTCTTCTTCTTTACAATTGGTGATGCTGCTAGTGTTGCTGCTTTGGAACTTGTTGCTTCAGGAACTTTCTTTCCAAGAACCAATAGATCAATTTCTCTGTACCTTTTCTTTTTCGGATTTTTCTTCTTTGACATACTCATCTTTCTACCTCTCATAGTCTTTGCACCTGTAACTGGTGAACCTTGTTACTCTGTTCCTCATAAATCTTCTCTAAAGAATCAGGTGTACTAATCTCAGTGGCCTTGGTATTAGTAACCTTCACGGTTTCAGTCTGTGAGTCCCACTCTTCTTCATCCTCAGTTTCTTCACTGTCTACTTCATCAACCAACATCGTCTTTGTTTTACCTTTCCCCTTTGTCACCTTCTTTGACTTTGTTCCTATTTCTTTCTCAACTTGTTTACCCTTTCCAGACTTAGCACCCTTGTTGATCACTTGTCTCTTCCTCTTTGCTGTCTTATCAACTGGAAGTAAAGGACTATCAGAATCTGAATCACTATTATCATGCCTTGCTTTGTCTTGACCTGGATCCTTGTAACTAACAGATCTCAAATGTCCAAACAAATTCTTGTGTGGTGGCTTTTCTGCATCAGTCATACCTTTGTATGCTATCATTTTGCTCAAGCTAGTCTGATTCATGTGTACTTGATTGATGATCTGCAAAGGATCTTTTCTCAAATCCTTGTATTTGTTATCAAACACCATCTACATAAACCTAGGGTTCATCAAAAACTTGTCACCCTTTAAACCTTGTAACACTTCCATCATGTGGTGAAATATCATTCCCGACACATTGAAAGGTTTGATCAATATAAGTGCAACCACCAAAGAACATAGACTCTTCCTCAGTACGTCATAACCTCCACTAACTGGTCCAAACACATGTAGAATCACATGTAACAGGTACT
The DNA here is from genome assembly GCA_032199755.1 of Ambrosia artemisiifolia. Taxonomy (NCBI): domain Eukaryota; kingdom Viridiplantae; phylum Streptophyta; class Magnoliopsida; order Asterales; family Asteraceae; genus Ambrosia; species Ambrosia artemisiifolia. Next base: position 44,625,390 of record CM063519.1, on the reverse strand, counting down.
TGTATTGTGGACACAATTTGGCTTTATGCAGTAAACAGTCAGTAATATGTCTGTTGTACTGCATTCTCAGAAAGCACTTCCTTTGTACAGTCCATGAAAGTTCAATAGGATCATCAGGAGAATCTGGTAACTGCAATGCCTCCCTGATATCTTGTTCAGAAACCAATACTAACTGGCCTTGAATCCTACTTTCAATAACTGATTTGTGCTCCCAAAATGTAATAGCTGCTTTATCCCAGAAGTCAGCTTGATGATCTCTGTAAATAGTCATCGGCTGTGCAAGAGCATACACGACTCTGCATCTCTTCAAAAAGCTAATAATCCCATCAAACTCAGCATACTTTCCAACTAGACCGACATACGCAGAACAGTTGTGTTTCGGCTCGAAGTTCAGTTCTTTGGGTGGTTCCTGCTCTTGTATTGCAGGCTCTTGTACATTCTGCTGTGGTTCTTCAGCCATTTTATCTGGACAAAACATAAAAATGGTCAAAATCTTCTTTTCATTCGACCCTTCGAGGGTTCGAATGAGTTTGATGTATGTCGAATGAACTTGTAAAACAATACATTCGACCAAATAATGTTCATTCGACCCTTTAAAATGGTCGAATGAGAATCTGTTTTAATTTCAAATGACCAAATTTTTATCAATCTGTTTTAACACCTCATTCTGATTCAATCATGGCCTAAAACATTCGACTAACACTTATCAATGACCAGTTTAATCAATTAATCAAAGGTTTTCCCCAAAAACTAGGGTTTAACCAATCGACATTGATCAATGATGTGTTTAAAACCTTTCTTTTGTGTTACTCTCCCCCTAAAACCAACGATATTGATTAATCTATGATCAATTTGTATTAACAAACAGTTTAAGTGTCCAAATTCAAAAACTAGGGTTTCAGTCATTCAAACATCGATTCTGATATGTATAATGGGCCATTACCTGTAAAAATTATATAGAAATGATCAGCAAAGTCTAAAGAACAAGCTTAAAAGGTGTAAAAGATCAAGGCAACAAGGTGACTGAATGTGGGAAATTTTGATAAATTCTGTGAGGGTTCGAATGAAGGACTGGATATAGATAGACAGCGCTCATTCGACCTATCTAAAGGTCCTAATGAAAAACATATGGTTCGAATGAAAAACTTATCAAAGAACACTCTCATTCGACCTCCTGATGAGGTTCGAATCAACCCCTCAGAAACCTTGTGTTGTTGATCCTGATCTGAGGTGAAATCAAAACTTGAAGTGAAAAATGAAAATGTGGTTGTCACTTCAGAAACCGGATCTGAAGATAAACCCATATTCAAGTTTCCTGAAGGAATTGAAGGATCCTACATGTTGGAAGGACATGACAAATTGATTTTCAACAAAGATTTTCCAATTGACAATATTGATCAATCTTTACTTAAATGTATCTATGTTGATATTGTTGATTTGTTAAATCAATTTAAAAAACAATTTGGTCATTTGTCTTTTGAATTCAATCCTAACCAACATAAGGATCAAAAGAAAAACATTCAAAATAAAAAGATTGAAAACAAAAGAGGTAAAGTAAAAGGACCAAACACAAATAAATCGAAAAATAATGATCAGATAAAAAATTCTCATCAAAAGAATTCAAGAAATTTTTCATCTAGATCATATAACTCTTATGATTATTCATATACCTCTCGATTTGATGGTTATTGGGGAAACAACTCACCACAGTATTCTCATGGTTATGTTGAATGGAGAAGCAGTTTTGATTGTGGTGAAGTTGGTCATGTTGCTGCTCATTGTCCCTACGGGTACTGGGATGAAAGGTATGCATGTGATTTTGAAGAGAATAGGTCATGTTTTAACTGCGGAGAGTGTGGGCATTTAATTGCTGCTTGTCCGTATGTTAAACAGAAAAGGACCGAAGTGAAATTTGCTAAAAATTCAGGCAATGTCAAAAAGCCTGTATCCCCAAACCCAATCAAGAAGCAAAAGGGGAAACAGGTTGTATATGACAATCGTAACAAAATTGCCTTGAATAAAAATGGAGATTGAGGACGAGTTTCTAAGGTAAGGGGGAGTTCTAAGGCTAAGCCTAAGAATAACTCTAAACCTGGGTCTTCATCAGTTAAGTCTGAGAAGATTCCAAACGAAGTTCAGAAGCAGGTTTCAAATAAGCAATCTGAAAAATCAACAATCAAAACGATTTCAACAAAGTCTAAAATAAACTCTGAACGTGTTTGAAACCCAAATCACTTTCTAAATCAATAGCAATTTCTACTTCAAATCAATCCATTGAAAAACCAATTGATTTTTCAAAAGGAGAATGGATTGATGTTCCGAGGATTGATGACCTTGGACGACCCATCATTGTGAAGGGATGGGTACCTCTCTCCTACTAATTGTTTAATAAGTGTGCAGATTGTTCCTGACAGACCTATTAGCTATCTTTTGATAATTGATAATGGAGTATCTGTATACAACCTATTTATTAGAGAGGTGAAGGTCAAAAGGATGGGATATTGAAAAAGGAAAACATGATTTCAACAGAGAGGAGAGTATTTATCGTCTGTTTCCTACCTGTGAAGCCGGAAAAAGTTGCAAACTCGTGCAATTGCTCTCAGGTGTTGGAGTTAAACAACAGATGTGACAAAACGGTTTATTCTAAACTCTCTTATCTTTGACAATGGCTTTTAATAATTGAATGATCTTATTAAGTCAGGTAATCTGAGAGGAAAATGATTTTTGAAATTCAATGAGTAAACCGCATCGGATATCATTTTATTTTTTTTTCTTCAAAAGTTTAAAAATCCAAAAATATGCTTATTTTTAGATTTTTAGGGGCAGAAACATTCAGAAAAATCAAAATACAAAATAGAAAATCAAAAATGAGTTATCCTGGTGAAAAAGAGGAGATGATAGCACATCAGTGGACTGTCAGACTACTCTGAAAACAAAAATGAATGGATAAACATTGAGTAGCCACTACAATTAGATATTGGTAGGCTTGAAATCAAAGTTTAATGTTCAGCATGGTGATATAAACTTAAAATCAATACCTGATAATCATGTGGTTCAACGTCTCGTTGGTATATGGTCTTAGTACCGAAATTTCGTTTGATAGATTGCCAAAATCAGAGGTTTCGGGTTGTTATATTGATAGTTATCTGGGGATGGCCTAACTGATCTTTTGCTGTATTGATTTACAGACCTAGATTTAGTTAGGGTGTCTTATTAAAAGATCTTTAATGACAAAACCTTAAGTTACCGAATGAGGAACTTCACATGTGTGATGAAAGTCAAAGATTATCTAAATGCATCGTATCAATACTATGATGAAAATCAATGTATGATATTAGTCCTCACCCTGGTAAAGTGCACAAGTCGCTTTGAAGCATTAATTTGCTAACTTGTCACCACTGTGTCTCATACCTTGTAACTTACGGATAACTACAATATAATCACGCGTTACGATGAAGCCTTGTGCAATTCTTGATACGAGAATGTGTCGCGTGCGCGGGGACCATAGATTATTCAGTATCTAATACTATCATAATGTATCTGAAGTGCTGAACAATGAATAATGATTTTGAGCTTAAATGGACAAACATACTGGTAATGGTTGTAGGATGCTTAATGTCAAAAACAGAAAATTGATCAAAAAGAGTTTTGACTGACTGTTTCAATACTGATATGATCCTCTTACCGAAAAATTATGTCTAGTTTATTTTTATGCAAATCTATTTTAAAAATTCAAAAAGATTTTTGGTGTGTTTTAACATAAACTTTGAAAAATCAAAAAGTTTTGTTTCAACTTTATTTTCGATAACCGATGTTGGGATACTAAATGAGAATGCTTAGATACTTAAAAGTTGAAAAAGATTTCAAATTTTAAAGTTTCTGGTACATATTGAAAATGTTTTATAGTTCAGAGGAAGAACTATTGAGGGTCACAAAGGAATGTGAAGAGTACTTCCGAGATTTTTGTCGTGTCTAACGCTAGTTGTAGTTTGTGCAGTTTTTAGTAAACTTTTCTGCTGAATCAAACACACCAGGTGCACTATTCATGTCACACCACGCCAATGGCGGTAACACGTGGCGCAACGCTCGAAAGCATATCAAAGTCAAGATTAACACAAACTATATTTAATTAGAAAAGAGTCAATTTATTAAGATGTCGAAATAGAGAATCACATTCCCAGTATTACATAAAATGACGAACATTAAGTTTCAATGTGGGGTATTTCCGTTTGTTCCAACCCTTTGGTAACAATTTATGAAACCCCGACAAGTATCCGACATCCCGAATTCCACCGCACTAGCCCATATCTATTCAGCACTTAGTTACCTGAAAGATATGTTTAAAAAGACGTCAATATATAAAATATTGGTGAGTTCACAGGTTTTGATTCGTAATAACAACATTTTCACAACCATCGACTCGACTCACTTTACCGTATAATTAATTTCCCATTAATTAATTATACTAGGATCTTGTCGATCGATATTTCATTTTCAACCCTCGACTCGGCTCACTTTACCATATATTTATTTTCCCATTGAAATAAATATACTAGGATCTTGCCGATTCGACATTTCATTTTACAACCCTCGACTCGGCTCACTTTACCATATATTTATTTTCCCATTGAAATAAATATACTAGGATCTTGCCGATTCGACATTTCATTTTACAACCATGTGCGAAACCTGCACAACTTGTGGCCTTTGTAAGGAGTAGCTAGCTCCTACAAATGATGAGCAATCCCTTGAGCCCCATAACCAAACCAAGACTAATAATAATGCCCCGCTCCAAGTCGTTTCTCGGAACCCAACGACTTAATTTCAGAATACGTGCACCCCTGGCATACGCCGATGCATAATCGACGCTATCGATTAAGGGTGGGCCTCGTCAGGCACCAATAGTACTATCCAAATATTCCTTCGGTTTCATTTACCTTAATTAATGGTTACAGAAGAGAGGACTCAACCCCGAGTGGCGATCACTGCTCAAGTACTCATCACACCACTTATCACATTTTAATCTTTGAAAACCATTTCAACATGTGACAACATTTGACAAAACATATCTTTCCCCCAGTTAAAACAGTAAAATGGGGCCGTGAAACTCACCTGAAGTATAGCGTGCAATCAAATAGCAGAGAATAGAAAGTCCGTGGTCAAGCACCTACGAACGTCCTAGTGCGTGTAAGTCACTAAGTCTATAGCGTGTGTTTTTCTGGCAAGTTGTACACCCAACTCCCAACACCACCATTTACGTATAATTCCCCGTTTAATTAAACATATGTCCTAGGTCCGTTGGTGATGGATTACCCTTGTTACAAGTTACATTTATACTTTCATGAATATTAATTAACTTGTATAAGATTATTCTCGTCTCAACTTCACTTAACGTATAATTATTTTCCCATTAAATAATTATACTTAAGATCTCGTCGTTCGATATAATATCTTTACCGCTCGCCACGACTCACTTTACCGTATATTTATTTTCCCATTCAAATAAATATACTAAGGTCTTGTCGTTCGATAATGTGTTTTTCTACGCTCGACTCGACTCACCATACCGTATATTTACTTTCCCATTAAGTAAACACACTAGGACCTCGTCGATTCGATATATTTATATATATATATATATTGTTTTCTGCACTCGACTCGACTTACCTCCCCGTATATTTACTTTCCCATTAAATAAATATACTAAGATTTCGTCGAGTCGAATATATATATATATATATATATATATATATATTTTCCTTGTTATGCCCATACACTTGTTTAGCGTTTAATCGTTAGATTATTTACGTTACTTTTCTCCCACGAATATTTTCCAACACTTAGGAAAGTGTTATGTATTTTTCACCCAAATCATATATTGTAAATCCTTAAAATATATTTATACTCATCTTGACGTAATGATACTTTTCTCGTCCGTCCGTTTTTACGTCTTAGTTCGTTAACACGTCCAAGTCCGATTACTTAACTTATATATATATATATATATATATATATATATATATATATATATATATATATATATATATATAGTTAATTTTTCCCAAGTTTCCCAATACGTGTATTCTAGGAAAGTTATTCACCTCTTCAATTTCCTACACATATTACTTGGAAGTTTTACAAATACCTTTGTGCTTTTAACACAAGACTTGGTAACTTATGTATAAAAATGTTCCAACACTTTTATATTCCCATTTATATAAAAGTGTTCATTTTTATATAAGTTTCCACCAAGCTTTTATTTTATCTAACATTTTTATAGAAACCTTTGTTTTTATACATATCCATATGTTAGAAAATTCCATATTTTTATAAAACTCTATTTTATAAAAATACACTTTTATACAAAATACATGTGTGTAATTACTAGTATTTACCAAATCTACCTTGGAAAATTTCTATTTACACTTTTGACACCAAACTTTCCATAGTGATATTTTCAGACACAAGCTTCTAAAAATATCATCTTTAGTCCCACAACTTTTAAAGTTACAAAAATAGTCCTTTTAACTTATAAAGTTGCATTTTTTTCATTATGTCTTTCAAGAATAACAATTTTCTACTAAACTAGTAGACTTTATTTTTCCATCTTTGTCATGTTAGTTTATTTTTATGTTCTAACACTTTTAATAGTCCTTAATCATCTCATTAAGGATACTAATAGGTGTCCTTAGTGTATTTAGTCCAATTTGTGCAATTTTACATCTTTTAAGTGTGTAACTTTGAATATGTAGCTTTTATATTTTCTATTTCTTAACAAGATCAACCTTATAATAAGTTTTAGATGATCATTTTATGATGATTAAAACCACCTTTGAGCATATTCAAGTTACATTTACAAACTATGTTTAGATCACTATTTTTAAGCAAGTGTATGTGAACTTTATAACTTACGAAAATAATATAACATCACCAACAAAAACCCACGACCCATATACCCCTTTTTTGATCAACCATCTTGCTTAAAAAAACATTATATCTTATGTTTAAAATCATATTTCAATTTCTATGTACAACATGCTTTCAAAACAACAAAACATAAACTTTCAAGAATAAAAACAAGATCAAGAATACTTACAACTAGCACAAGGCTAGGGAAGCTAAAACCACTTGATTTTGATGAGGTTTAAAGAGTGTTCTTCCATAAATGTTAAGCTCCAAATAATAACACTCAAAAAGGGACTTGAAAGTGGTTTGATTTAGCAAGAATTTAGATGTAGGAAACTTGAATTGAGATGCATGTGTGTGTGACCATCCACGGCCAAAGAAAGGGAAATGGATGGAGCCCTTTTTTTGTGATTTGATAAATTGGAAAGGTGTAGATTTTATAAAGATTGATCGTACAAATTTTGATATAATATCTCATGCACCATGCCAAAATCTCATCTCTAGGAAAGATTTAGAAGCAACATGGATCTTGGCATGTGGGGGTGGTTGTGGCCGGCCCAAATAAGATCAAAGTGGGTCCCACACCATCACAAAATATCTTCCAATTTTACAAAATCTTAACTATATATTTTTCGGGTATTATCGGGTTTTAATCGGATTTTAATTACGAGTTGTCTAGACATTAAAATAGCCTTCATTATACCTTAAACATAGCCTAGTTTAAGTGTTGGTTGGATGGTTAGACTCTTGTTGGGTGAAATTATTAGTTATACGTGTACCGGGTGCGGTACGCGCACTTTATTCGTCACCGGGAGATTTGTATATAGAGTTTTCACTTATGGTTTTGGAGTTCCAAAACACATTATATTTTGTGAAAATACCCTTTATTTTATATCCTGGGTGTCCGGGATCCTTTTCGTTTATTTAATTTTTACCGGGTAACCACCAACGTCCGTTCCGGACAAGTTTATTCGCACGCGATTTCGTCGTGATTCAACATTAAACATGTGCATCCATATGCATCTTATGGGGAATTTGCTATTCTCTAAAGGCTAAATTAATCCAATTAATTTAAATATGCACCTAAACTGTTAATTACATATACTAATTACGTACGGAATCACATCGATTTTTGCCGGATGTTACATTCTCCCCCCATTAAGAGAATTCCGTCCCGGAATTCAGTTCAAGTTGTCCATTACAATAATATCCTTGAACAGGGCGGGTTGTTTGCGCTTCACGCGATCTCCTCTTCCCTAAGTGAACCCAGGTTCATGCTAGGTTCCCGCTTAGTGCTCTAACGATCACAGTATCATAGTCCAACTATGGCTAAGCTCTTGGGCATCCCACTTTGATACATTTATCGGTTTCCCGAAATAGTAGAGCTTAACGTCAACCGAACATCCGTCGGTCGAGGAAATTGACAATGCTTCCTCATGCCAGACTTGCGGGATTCATCAAGAGCCCCATTTAAGCTCTTGCGATAATTCGAGCTTAATCGCCACTAGACCAATTTTGATCGATACCTCCGTGCCACTGGAGTATCAAGAATTTGGCCTACTATAATTTCTATGCTTACCAACACTCTCCCAGAGTATGACTCTCAGTGTAAACCTATTATCAGTTCGAAGTTCTTAAGGCCTACGCCTTGTCTGTATGACTTCTTAATAGGTTCGCATCTGATCCGAACGGTTTCTAATCTGCAAGATTTATTGGCCATCTCTTGAAAAACTCAAACCAGATTATGTGCCTATCTCCGCTTGTCATTCGACGTACTAGAGATGTACACGTATGCCCTCCAAAGGGCTTTGAGCAGTACACCCCGAACGCTGGGAGGATAATTCTTATCACATAGGAAATTCTGGCGATGAAGCACACGAACTCGATGTGCCACGGACATCAATCGTGACAACACGGAACAATCCTGTCAAGTACATTCAATTTTTCCGTAAATGACAAGCCATACCCATCTCAAATCGAGTGTCCCAGGCTAGGGTACATAGTTTGTCAAACTTGAGATAGAGTGGCTACTACAATCCGATATAAAGAAGTCGGCAATCCAGTGTCTAGCCACCACTCTCCAAGAGTACAGGTAGCTATCCACATGCCCCATCTTGGAGCTACGGATGAGTATAAAAAAAATAAGAGGGTTCGCAACAGCAATCAATCATCGCTTAGCTCACATCCCGACCACGGGACCCCTCGGGTGGTATGGTAATGTCAAACAGGTGATCTTACCGCACCACATAATGATCATAAAAGTCCACTTGGAAACCTCGTCGGGTATTCCATTTTATTTATCCTTCGGCTCGACTCACTTTACCGTATATTTATCTCCCCATTAAGATAAATACACTAGGTTCTTGTCGACCGAACAACCACACTAAGAATGGGACTTCATTTCCGTAGGATCCTCTAGGTGCTGATTTGCTACCTCCCACCCAAGCAATTGTGGTTAATGGTACTAGGGCGTCTAGTAGGGACTGATGGAGGTCAAAGTTTCTTTGTCGCCTTCTCCCCTCAGCTCCCTGACAGTAAGCAATGTATATATAACACCCAGTCCATACGATTCCACAATCCCCGCGAATTAAAAGCCGACTTAAACACATAGGACTAGAGGCTCACATCACTCTGTCACATTGGTCGACACGAAAATGATGCATATAAATTATCACGATGTGGTTGCCGCAATAAACAAGGGATAGGATCTCGACCGTATCTCGACATGCTGGTCTCCACCGACACGGTATACAGAACACCGGTAGCTACCCAAAACTAGGGTATCTAGTACCTGTTCCGTTATATGTGCCTCATGGGCACTGGTGTCCTATCGATATTAGCAACCTAGTAAGTCAATTCTGGATAATCCAGGACACACGCCCTTAAATTGACTTTTAGATCCTTGGCAGAGATCTGAGTGAAAGGAGTCTTGAAACCGGAACCCTTACTCGTCGAAGGTTCCATCCCTTCGGAATCTTTCGAGGTAAATGGCGAAATCGAGTCATAGATGCATGCGTTTGACATAGATTTCACATTTGGCCTGACGGCTTCACGCACCCAAGTCGTTACTTAAAAACAAACGACGACTGAGATCGCATCACAAGCGATAGTCCTGAGCCTTCCCATAAGGCATCCCACTCGATGACCCAGTTAGTCACATATATGGGCGCGATACGTAAGCCTTCAAGCTCATCCTGATTAGTCAGGTACAATACGCCCTGACTGGTAGCTCACATTACTATGGTGCCCCCAACAGTGGCTGTCTAAGACAAGGGATTTTGCTCTAACGCGAGCAATGCTTCCTAAGGACAACTGGGAACACCACTATCGACCCAAGCTCGAAAGGGTTCCCCTATCCCAAGAACCTACGCAACGACACCAAGACAAGACAAATCCACCATCAGGGGAATAACAATATTAATCGAAGGGCTGAGCTGATCGACCCTCTCATAATGATAGGGTAGCTCCCTTATAGAGTAGACAATGCTATACGCCCTTCTGGATTTAGGGTTTCACAAAACCTCCGAGATCATGTATCAGGGACTCCACCAATGCACGCGCCATGGGTCGGTCCACCATGGTATTTCCATAATCTTCAGTGTGACACGCCGGCACGTATTTCGTCAAACAAACCCACTGGGATGAGAAATAATGTATTGAGTCCTTCAACTCTTACTAGTCCCAAGGGTATGGGTCATAATATCGCTCGCAATTACTCGATACCTTCAGGTTCGAGATGTATTCAAAATCCCTTATCACAAAGACGAGCCTCGCCTCGTCATATGTGGATCATGGTGTTTCTTTCCGATATGATGAGTGTGGTTAGTCGACCAAAATGCGTGAAAACGGTTAAGGCGTCACTGATGCCTTAGATTCTGAAGATGTAACGCTCATAAAATACGTGAGCATATCAAAGGTCGACACATGATTCGGTCAATTACCCAAACAATCACGAGTCTCAAAAGAATACATGGGCTAACACTCAGACTAGAGTGTCTTAGTATGACTTCCAGAAAGTCCGTTGGACACCCGAAATCCCACATATTCGATGTCGGCACTACACAATCAAACAGACAGAATAATGAAAGCAACGAGGGGTTTAGGTGATGTCTCTGTCCCGAGGGAACCAGAGCGAGGAAACGACAAGTAATCACATCATCAACTAAATCCTACTGCTGTAGCAATACGCCCTCTGAGCAACCCAACAGTAGAAGCAACACGGTAATGACAGCAACACATCCACGAAGCACCTCAACTAGAGAACACCGCATAGGAACCGCATGACACAGAGAAACACGACAGCAAGGCTACTTACTGCAGGAGCAGTAAGCAACAGGAATGCATCATCGACAATGCAGCGCAACCACATGGATACGCAATCAGCAAAATAAGGCAACTGCAAGCATGCGCAATGGCTGGGGGTAACATAGCAGCATGAGTGCACACGACAATATGACACTCAATATGGAAAATTCCCCAGTCCACATCAACAGAAAGCTCCGTTATGGCGAGCACGCATCCCAGTGCGTCTCAGCTCACTTGTGGGGGCGGGATTTGTATCCATGCCTTCGACCTTAAACCTATCCTCCATAAGCTCAATGGTAGGAACGATCGTGTCACCAAGGTATCCGTAATCGTAACAGGAATGGAAAAGATGGGTTCCGCAAAATTTAGCAGACTTGCCAGACCAATTTTGCTCTTAGGGAGAACGATCGTAGGCTCAATATAAGTCATTCGAATAATGGCAACTGCAGCATTGACAGACTCAACCCAAGCCTGAGAACTATCATCAATATTAGTCTTGGCAGGAGCCCAAGGAAAGATAATGAGGGAATCAACAAAAGCCTCAAAGAAAGTGGAGTTAACAGCAACGAACTCCACCCTGAAACAGACATGGTCAAAGCAGCTTGGCAACGGTCATAGAGACGTCCAAGTCAACGACAGTAACCTCAGCAAGAGTCTCAAAAATAACAACAACATCAAGCTCGACCAGAGCCACAGGAACAAAATCACATAAATACAGCAAGAGCTACGTACTTAACAGCGTCAACAGGATCCGCTTGAGCCATAGAACGATAACAGCAGCAACGACGTCAGGCTCGGCCGGAGCCTTAGTCTCCTCGTAGTTATTATATGTGTGGTAAATAGTATCCATAGGACCTAGAAACCAACCTACATCTTTTTCAGTATCGAAGTTAGTGGTCACCACGAGAATAGGAAGTAGAGGTAGAAGGATCACGATTTATCGAGACACCTCGATAAAATGAAAACGATACCGACTCTGGCAAACCAGCCGAGTCATCCTTCTCATTAGAGTCCTCTTGAATATTATTTTGGTCCTAGCACCGTTAGTCATCAACTGAAATGCCTCTCCACTACCTAAGCGAGGCCAATGAACTTTCTTCCTGATAGGTCACGCAGTGGGAGTATCGAAATACGACAAGAGTTTAGACAGGTCACATTGTCCATAACGAATGGATTTCGCAACCTAAGTTTATAAATCACTGTGACGAGGGGACGCAACGTCTCCATATCTATGGGCATTGATGGAAAACACTTCGCGTCACCAAATAGTTAAAAAGTCTCGTCATCATGATGAGGGTGACGAACGTTATTGCAACAAGAGCAATGGAATTGTCGTCCCATGGGTAAGTTTAATTTAGCAGAATAACGTGACCACATCCAGCAGTCCGTTATTTGTTTTTTTTTTTCGAGGGGGATTTCAACGTCAGCAAAAAGCGTCTTGCGACATTTGACAATTACGGAACACACTCTTACGATTACGATTCCCAAAGTGTGGTTCCACTCCCCAGGATTCATGACGGATTCAGGCACAGCACACGTATCGAACCTACTCTGGCGTTCATCGACTGAAGCGTGATTACCAATAATCCTTGAAAAACAAACAGGAGGTAGATAGGGGAGTCTTACGACAACCTTTGCACCTTGGGAAAGTAGTATGACATAAGCACCGCTCTGCTAAGCCCATCACAAATCATCTTCCGGAATACGATCCAGCGCTATTGCAACGGGTGTTAATCCATACTTGAACACTCAATACATCGAGCAGTGGCTTCCCATGAGTTAATCGTATGCACTTCCGAGTGAGTCCATAGCCAAACGCCAACTGGGGCTTGTTGTTCCACTACACGCCGCCATCATAACACTGGCAATCGTTGCCGTGGTCGTGATTAGTGGCCGAATTTTTGACATCATCGAAATTTAGCAAAGCCCTCTGACTCGCGGGTGTGCAATGTGGCACACTGATTTCACCATCAGTCCATGACTGCATGGGCACAACCAATACTGTCGATTCAGACGAGGGCTATCGAGCCTTCCAGGTAACAATGATCAAGCTTCCTAACTTAGCAACCTCAATTCTATCCTCCAAAAGGAGAAGAAAAATACCCGACTCTGGAAGACTACTTGGGCATGTGTTGGATCGAGAATGACTTATTTATAATAACAACCCAGCAACACACGGCCACGATTCTCATATCTGAACCTCACAGGGTCCCGTTCCTAAAACGCACTGGTCTTGTAGGGACGCACCCTAGGTCTTCACCAGGTTCCAGGTATAACCTTCCACGCACCGTACTCGACATTTCTCGCTTCGGTAGGCCGTGTATACTTGTAAGTCCGCTCCTTTGGAAGAACTTTGTGGTGGAGGCATTCAACTCCTACACAAGGAAGCTTTCATCTCCCGTTCCTATCTAGAGCGAGTGTTTGTGTCAGATTACTCATATGAATTGACGTTCGAGCTCTTCCGTGCTCGTACCTTAAAGGAAATATTGGGTTAGCAAGGATCGAATTCTAGGGACATCAACGAGTCCTTCCCTTATAACCCGTAGGCCAATCAAAAGTAAGACTGAATCTAAAGAACCAGAACAACAAGACAAGGAGTGATCACCAACCCCGGCCCTAGCGCCCACCAAGGTTACCGTGCACCCCAAACTATTATTACGTGTGCACCCGTAATGATAATTTGCGTTGCCAGGTAATCTTGTTGCCCGCTAGTTCCGAGCTTCCTGATCCAACAAACAAAGATTTCATAACAAATGACTCTTAATAGATTCGCCTCCACATCATAAACCATGGGGCGACATCCATTTACGCGATAGAGATTAGTCCTTCAGATCATCCCGTCTACAGGTAAGCGAGTGAGATCGTCGTAGACTACAACATCCTTCCCACTTGCTGGTACCGGTGATCGATGCAAGAGTGCGGACTAATGTGAAGCGTGACACGACATCCTTACTAGAAAATTATCCGTACTACGTATATGTATTAACTAATCTTAGAAAAATCGGATTCCTAAGCAACATAGACATTCTTATCCGTATTTTCTAATACTTCATATATTGACACACATGGCTAGTCGGTCGGAATTTCCCCTTGTACATCCCATGTACAAATTTCTTTCTTTTCTAAAAATATTTTGTTGTGTTTTAGTTTGGAAAACTTTGTTTTCGAGCCAAAACCGGTTATAGTCTAGATTTTACAAAAATGCTAGTTCGCTATAACCTTGGCTCTGATACCATTTCTGTCACACCACGCCAATGGCGGAAACACGTGGCGCAACGCTCGAAAGCATATCAAAGTCAAGATTAACACAAACTATATTTAATTAGAAAAGAGTCAATTTATTAAGATGTCGAAACAGAGAATCACATTCCCAGTATTACATAAAATGACGAACATTAAGTTTCAATGTGGGGTATTTCCGTTTGTTCCAACCCTTTGGTAACAATTTATGAAACCCCGACAAGTATCCGACATCCCGAATTCCACCGCACTAGCCCATATCTATTCAGCACTTAGTTACCTGAAAGATATGTTTAAAAAGACGTCAATATATAAAATATTGGTGAGTTCACAGGTTTTGATTCGTAATAACAACATTTTCACAACCATCGACTCGACTCACTTTACCGTATAATTAATTTCCCATTAATTAATTATACTAGGATCTTGTCGATCGATATTTCATTTTCAACCCTCGACTCGGCTCACTTTACCATATATTTATTTTCCCATTGAAATAAATATACTAGGATCTTGCCGATTCGACATTTCATTTTACAACCCTCGACTCGGCTCACTTTACCATATATTTATTTTCCCATTGAAATAAATATACTAGGATCTTGCCGATTCGACATTTCATTTTACAACCATGTGCGAAACCTGCACAACTTGTGGCCTTTGTAAGGAGTAGCTAGCTCCTACAAATGATGAGCAATCCCTTGAGCCCCATAACCAAACCAAGACTAATAATAATGCCCCGCTCCAAGTCGTTTCTCGGAACCCAACGACTTAATTTCATAATACGTGCACCCCTGGCATACGCCGATGCATAATCGACGCTATCGATTAAGGGTGGGCCTCGTCAGGCACCAATAGTACTATCCAAATATTCCTTCGGTTTCATTTACCTGAATTAATGGTTACAGAAGAGAGGACTCAACCCCGAGTGGCGATCACTGCTCAAGTACTCATCACACCACTTATCACATTTTAATCTTTGAAAACCATTTCAACATGTGACAACATTTGACAAAACATATCTTTCCCCCAATTAAAACAGTAAAATGGGGCCGTGAAACTCACCTGAAGTATAGCGTGCAATCAAATAGCAGAGAATAGCAAGTCCGTGGTCAAGCACCTACGAACGTCCTAGTGCGTGTAAGTCACTAAGTCTATAGCGTGTGTTTTTCTGGTAAGTTGTACACCCAACTCCCAACACCACCATTTACGTATAATTCCCTGTTTAATTAAACATATGTCCTAGGTCCGTTGGTGATGGATTACCCTTGTTACAAGTTACATTTATACTTTCATGAATATTAATTAACTTGTATAAGATTATTCTCGTCTCAACTTCACTTAACGTATAATTATTTTCCCATTAAATAATTATACTTAAGATCTCGTCGTTCGATATAATATCTTTACCGCTCGACACGACTCACTTTACCGTATATTTATTTTCCCATTCAAATAAATATACTAAGGTCTTGTCGTTCGATAATGTGTTTTTCTACGCTCGACTCGACTCACCATACCGTATATTTACTTTCCCATTAAGTAAACACACTAGGACCTCGTCGATTCGATATATTTATATATATATATATATATATATATATATATTGTTTTCTGCACTCGACTCGACTTACCTCCCCGTATATTTACTTTCCCATTAAATAAATATACTAAGATTTCGTCGAGTCGAATATATATATATATATATTTTCCTTGTTATGCCCATACACTTGTTTAGCGTTTAATCGTTAGATTATTTACGTTACTTTTCTCCCACGAATATTTTCCAACACTTAGGAAAGTGTTATGTATTTTTCACCCAAATCATATATTGTAAATCCTTAAAATATATTTATACTCATCTTGACGTAATGATACTTTTCTCGTCCGTCCGTTTTTACGTCTTAGTTCGTTAACACGTCCAAGTCCGATTACTTAACTTATATATATATATATATATATATATATAGTTAATTTTTCCCAAGTTTCCCAATACGTGTATTCTAGGAAAGTTATTCACCTCTTCAATTTCCTACACATATTACTTGGAAGTTTTACAAATACCTTTGTGCTTTTAACACAAGACTTGGTAACTTATGTATAAAAATGTTCCAACACTTTTATATTCCCATTTATATAAAAGTGTTCATTTTTATATAAGTTTCCACCAAGCTTTTATTTTATCTAACATTTTTATAGAAACCTTTGTTTTTATACATATCCATATGTTAGAAAATTCCATATTTTTATAAAACTCTATTTTATAAAAATACACTTTTATACAAAATACATGTGTGTAATTACTAGTATTTACCAAATCTACCTTGGAAAATTTCTATTTACACTTTTGACACCAAACTTTCCATAGTGATATTTTCAGACACAAGCTTCTAAAAATATCATCTTTAGTCCCACAACTTTTAAAGTTACAAAAATAGTCCTTTTAACTTATAAAGTTGCATTTTTTTCATTATGTCTTTCAAGAATAACAATTTTCTACTAAACTAGTAGACTTTATTTTTCCATCTTTGTCATGTTAGTTTATTTTTATGTTCTAACACTTTTAATAGTCCTTAATCATCTCATTAAGGATACTAATAGGTGTCCTTAGTGTATTTAGTCCAATTTGTGCAATTTTACATCTTTTAAGTGTGTAACTTTGAATATGTAGCTTTTATATTTTCTATTTCTTAACAAGATCAACCTTATAATAAGTTTTAGATGATCATTTTATGATGATTAAAACCACCTTTGAGCATATTCAAGTTACATTTACAAACTATGTTTAGATCACTATTTTTAAGCAAGTGTATGTGAACTTTATAACTTACGAAAATAATATAACATCACCAACAAAAACCCACGACCCATATACCCCTTTTTTGATCAACTATCTTGCTTAAAAAAACATTATATCTTATGTTTAAAATCATATTTCAATTTCTATGTACAACTTGCTTTCAAAACAACAAAACATAAACTTTCAAGAATAAAAACAAGATCAAGAATACTTACAACTAGCACAAGGCTAGGGAAGCTAAAACCACTTGATTTTGATGAGGTTTAAAGAGTGTTCTTCCATAAATGTTAAGCTCCAAATAATAACACTCAAAAAGGGACTTGAAAGTGGTTTGATTTAGCAAGAATTTAGATGTAGGAAACTTGAATTGAGATGCATGTGTGTGTGACCATCCACGGCCAAAGAAAGGGAAATGGATGGAGCCCTTTTTTTTGTGATTTGATAAAATGGAAAGGTGTAGATTTTATAAAGATTGATCGTACAAATTTTGATATAATATCTCATGCACCATGCCAAAATCTCATCTCTAGGAAAGATTTAGAAGCAACATGGATCTTGGCATGTGGGGGTGGTTGTGGCCGGCCCAAATAAGATCAAAGTGGGTCCCACACCATCACAAAATATCTTCCAATTTTACAAAATCTTAACTATATATTTTTCGGGTATTATCGGGTTTTAATCGGATTTTAATTATGAGTTGTCTAGACATTAAAATAGCCTTCATTATCCCTTAAACATAGCCTAGTTTAAGTGTTGGTTGGATGGTTAGACTCTTGTTGGGTGAAATTATTAGTTATACGTGTACCGGGTGCGGTACGCACACTTTATTCGTCACCGGGAGATTTGTATATAGAGTTTTCACTTATGGTTTTGGAGTTCCAAAACACATTATATTTTGTGAAAATACCCTTTATTTTATATCCTGGGTGTCCGGGATCCTTTTCGTTTATTTAATTTTTACCGGGTAACCACCAACGTCCGTTCCGGACAAGTTTATTCGCACGCGATTTCGTCGTGATTCAACATTAAACATGTGCATCCATATGCATCTTATGGGGAATTTGCTATTCTCTAAAGGCTAAATTAATCCAATTAATTTAAATATGCACCTAAACTGTTAATTACATATACTAATTACGTACGGAATCACATCGATTTTTGCCGGATGTTACAATTCAATACTCGTCGACAAAGTGTGTAACTGAACAAGACCCTAACCTGAACATCAAGATCACCAGAACAACAGAAGCTAGTAAGAGATTGTTAAAGAAATGACTGAAGATCGAAGAATTCAAGATTTGCGGTCTGTCTTCATCTCTGAACCAACAAATGACAAAGCAAAGATTTCTTGAGTCTGTCTGAGATTTCGAAGCTTACTACATAGATAGACAAGAACCTCGACACAAACGTGCAAGAAAAAGGAAAGTTTTCAAGTTATTCAAGATGATGAGATCAAAACTTGAAGAATTGATAACTTTCTGATTTGGTACATCACTAGCTAGGTCCAAGGGAGAGACTGTAAGTGCATTATTCATGTATGTCCCCAGCTAGTGATCCGGTACTAAATATCGAAGGTTCAGATAATCAGAAAACGACCAAGATTTTAGCTTTAAGATACATTCGACCAGTCGGGTGGTCGAATGTAGTTTGTCTTCGATCGAATGTAGAATGAAAGATAGAAAAGGCTTCATTCGAACCCACGAGGGGTCGAATGAACACATTCGACCTCATGAAAGGGGCGAATGTGGGAGCCTATAAATAAGGAAAAGTTAGTTATTTTTAGTTAGAGAGTTATCATTTGAGCTTTTCCCTAGTTTGTGTGTGTGTGTGTGATATTCTCTGTATTAGATCTAGGTTTTGATCCGTAAACATTGATATTTGATCTTATACACGAGTAAAGTTATGGAAATTGCTAGGTGATTCGTTATCTGTTTTCATTACGATCTTTATCGATTATTTCTGTATCATTTTGCACGACCGGGGGGGATTCCGCACCCTACGGTTGGTATTCGTGAGATCACGGTTCGTGATTTCGATCCTAAAACGAATTCTCAATTGGTACCAGAGCATAGGCTCGATTTCACAATTGCAAATTGATCTGAATTGATGAAAACAGATTAAAATTCAGGTTGAAAAATTCAAAACCCTAGAAATTTTGAAGTTTTTCATAAAAACATGGTTTTTAATTGAATTGGAGTTGAATTTGATGTTATTATCAAATATTCTTTCACAAATGTTTGTCTAAATTGAAATCCGCATAAAAATTATCCAAAATCATTACATTTGGTGAAAAACTTTTCGTGTTCTTGAGGTTGAAGATGATGAACAGACCTGAAAAGGTCGAATGTGAGCTTTGAGGGGTCGAACCTAGAGTATTTTAGGTCGAACCAGTGTGTTTTTAGGTCGAACCAAACTTTTCAGTGTGTACTGTTCTTCATTCAACGAATTTCCTGTTCATTCGACCATACGGGAGGTCAAACGTGGAGTTAAGTGGTAGAAAGTGAGTTTTGTGTGTTTCAAGTTTCACATTCGAGTCAGATTAAAGGGTCGAACCTGGTTATTTCCACATTCGAACCCTCGATTAGATTTCATCAGGTCGAACCAAGTATCTGATTTTCAAAGTTTTTCGTTCATGAGGTCGAACCAAGTCTGAGTTACATTCGACCCTTTTAAAAGGTCGAATAAGATATATTTATCAAGGTTCGAACCCATGAATATTTGGATAATATTTTTCAAATTTTAAGGTGTAAAAAATTTTTAGAAAATTTTTGAAATAATTTTTGTTGAAAAATGATAAATTACTTGGCTATGTCAAGAACTGATGATTAGATAAAAGCTCAGATAGAAGCAGCACGACAACAATCACAAAGACAAAAATCTCAAGTTGACAACATTTGGGGATTTCCAATGACACCGAGACCTATTGGTGATTATTGTGGAAACATACTAGCTCCAGCTGTGCAACCAACTGATAAAATGGTACATGTTGACAAGTGTGTTAACAGAGAAAATGTTAAAAGTGATGTTGTGTGTCTCGCTAAACAAATGAGGAATGATGATTTAAGTGAATTGTCAAAGAGCGATTTGAGTTTTGATACGAGTTTAGAACAGAGTGAATCAAGAGGATGTGATACATCAAATGTTGATGTAAATTCTGAGAATGGTAATAGTATAGATGCTAAGGTAACATCAAAATCTGAATGTGCTAAATGTTCTGAGTGTGTCAAATTGAATAATGAAGTGCTGAAACTTCTTGAGGACAAACAGAACTTAACAAATAAACTTGAAAGATTTCAAATTGAAAATAAAATTTTGGCAAATAATGAAAGACATTTTATGAATCAAATTGAATCTTTTAAGAAAGAGATTTCAAAACTTCATAACACTATTTCAAAGAATAATTCCACATCAGAGTTAGAAATCACAACACCTTGTGTTGTTGATCCTGATTCTGAGGTGAAATAAAAACTTGAAGTGAAAAATGAAAATGTGGTTGTCACTTCAGAGACTGAATATGAAGATAAACCCATATTCAAGTTTCCTGAAGGAATTGAAGGATCCTACATGTTGGAAGGACATGACAAATTGATTTTCAACAAAGATTTTCCAATTGACAATATTGATCAATCTTTACTTAAATGTATCTATGTTGATAATGTTGATTTGTTAAATCAATTTAAAAAACAATTTGGTCATTTGTCTTTTGAACTCAATCTTAACCAACATAAGGATCAAAAGAAAAACATTCAAAATGAAAAGATTGAAAACAAAAGAGGTAAAGTAAAAGGACCAAAGCCAAATAAATCGAAAGATAATGATCAGATGAAAAATTCTCATCAAAAGAATTCAAGAAATTTTTCATCTAGATCACATGACTTTTATGATTATTCATATACCTCTCGATTTGATGGTTATTGGGGAAACAACTCACCACAGTATTCTCATGGTTATGTTAAATGGAGAAGCTGTTTTGATTGGGGTGAAGTTGGTCATACTGCTGCTCATTGTCCCTACTGGTATTGGGATGAAAGGTATGCATGTGATTTTGAAGAGTATAGGTCCTATTTTAACTGCGGAGAGTGTAGGCATTTAGTTGCTGCCTGTCCGTATGTTAAACAAAAAAGGACGGAAGTGAAATTTTCTAAAAATTCAGGCAATGTCAAAAAGCCTGTATCCCTAAACCCAATCAAGAAGCAAAAGGGGAAACAGGTTGTGTATGACAATCGTAACAAAATTGCCTTGAATAAAAATGGAGATTGTGGACGAGTTGCTAAGGTAAGGGGGAGTTCTAAGGCTAAGCCTAAGAATAACTCGAAACCTGGGTCTTCATCAGTTAAGTCTAAGAAGATTCCAAACAAAGTTCAGAAGCAGGTTTCAAATAAGAAATCTAAAAAATCAACAATCAAAACGATTTCAACAAATTCTAAAATAAACTCTGAACGTGTTTGGAAACCCAAATCACTTACTAAATCAATAGCAATTTCTACTTCAAATCAATCCATTGAAAATCCAATTGATTTTTCAAAAGGAGAATGGATTGATGTTTCGAGGATTGATGACCTTGGACGACCCCTCATTGTGAAGGGATGGGTACCTCTCTCCTACTAATTGTTTAATAAGTGTGCAAATTATTCCTGACAGACCTATTAGCTATCTTTTGATAATTGATAGTGGATTATCTGTATACAACCTATTTATTGGAGAGGTGAAGGTCAAAAGGATGGGATATTGAAAAAGAAAAACATGATTTCAACAGAGAGGAGAGTATTTGTCGTCTGTTTCTTACCTGTGAAGCCGGAAAAAGTTGCATTCTCATGCAATTGCTCTCAAGTGTTGGAGTTCAACAATAGATGTGACAAGACGGTTTATTCTAAACTCTCTTATCTTTGACAATGGCTTTTAATAATTGAATGATCTTATTAAGTCAGGTAATCTGAGAGGAAAATGGTTTTTGAAATTCAATGAGTAAACCGTATCGGATATCATTTTATTTTATTTTTCTTCAAAAGTTTAAAAACCCAAAAATATGCTTATTTTTAGATTTTTAGGGGCAGAAACTTTCAGAAAAATCAAAATACAAAATAGAAAATCAAAAATGAGTTATCCTGGTGAAAAAGAGGAGATGATAGCACATCAGTGGACTGTCAGACTACTCTGAAAACAAAAATGAATGGATAAACATTGAGTAGCCACTACAATTAGATATTGGTAGGCTTGAAATCAAAGTTTAATGTTCAGCATGGTGATATAAACTTAAAATCAATACCTGATAATCATGTGGTTTAACGTCTCGTTGGCATATGGTCTTAGTACCGAAATTTCGTTTGATAGATTGCCAAAATCAGAGGTTTCGAGTTGTTATATTGATAGTTATCTTGGGATGGCCTAACTGATCTTTTGTTGTATTGATTTACAGACCTAGATTTAGTTAGGGTGTCTTATTAAAAGATCTTTTATGACAAAACCTTAAGTTACCGAATGAGGAACTTCACATGTGTGATGATAGTCAAAGATTATCTAAATGCATTGTATCAATATTATGATGAAAATCAATGTATGATAGTAGTCCTCACCCTGGTAGAGTGCACAAGTCGCTTTGAAACATTATTTTGCTGACCTGTCACCACTGTGTCTCATACCTTGTAACTTACGGATAACTACAATATAATCACGCGTTACGATGAAGCCTTGTGCAATTCTTGATACGGGAATGTGTCGCGTGCGCGGGGACCATAGATTATTCAGTATCTAATACTATCATAATGTATCTGAAGTGCTGAACAATGAATAATGATTTTGAGTTTAAATGGACAAACATACTGGTAATGGTTGTAGGATGCTTAATGTCAAAAACAGAAAATTGATCAAAAAGAGTTTTGACTGACTGTTTCAATACTGATATGATACTCTTACCGGAAAATTATATCTAGTTTATTTTTATGCAAATCTATTTTAAAAATTCAAAAAGATTTTTGGTGTGTTTTAGCATAAACTTTGAAAAATCAAAAAGTTTTGTTTCAACTTTATTTTCGATAACCAATGTTGGGATACTTAATGTGAATGCTTAGATACTTAAAAGTTGAAAAAAGATTTCAAATTTTAAAGTTTCTGGTACATATTGAAAATGTTTTATAGTTCAGGGGGAGAACTATTGAGGGTCAAAAAGGAATGTGAAGAGTACTTCCGAGATTTTTGTCGTTTCTAACGCTAGTTGTAGTTTGTGCAGTTTTTAGTAAAATTTTCTGCAGAATCAAACACACCAGGTGCACTATTCAAGACTCATCCACAAAGTGTGTAACTGAACAAGACCCTAACCTGAACATCAAGATCACCAGAACAACAGAAGCTAGTAAGAGATTGTTAAAGAAATAACTGAAGATCGAAGAATTCAAGATTTGCTGTCTATCTTCATCTCTGAACCAACAAATGACAAAGCAAAGATTTCTTGAGTCTGTCTGAGATTTCGAAGCTTACTACAGAGATAGACAAGAACCTCGACACAAACGTGCAAGAAAAAGGAAAGTTTTCAAGTTATTCAAGATGATGAGATCAAAACTTGAAGAATTGATAACTTTCTGATTTGGTACATCACTAGCTAGGTCCAAGGGGGAGATTGTAAGTGCATTATTCATGTATATCCCCAGCTAGTGATCCGGTACTAAATATCGAAGGTTCAGATAATCAGAAAACGACCAAGATTTTAGCTTTAAGATACATTCGACCAGTCGGGAGGTCGAATGTAGTTTGTCTTGCATCGAATGTAGAATGAAAGATAGAAAAGGCTTCATTCGAACCCACGAGGGGTTGAATGAACACATTCGACCTCATGAAAGGGGCGAATGTGGGAGCCTATAAATAGGGAAAAGTTAGTTATTTTTAGTTAGAGAGTTATCATTTGAGCTTTTCCCTAGTTTGTGTGTGTGATATTCTCTGTATTAGATCTAGGTTTTGATCCGTAAACATTGATATTTGATCTTATACACGAATAAAGTTTTGGAAATTGCTCGGTGATTCGTTATCTGTTTTCATTACGATCTTTATCGATTATTTTTGTATCATTTTGCACGACCTGAGGGGATTCCGCACCCTACGGTTGGTATTCGTGAGATCACGGTTCGTGATTTCGATCCTAAAACGAATTCTCAGCATATAAGATCTTTTTGCAAATATCTTGATTGAATCTAGGTCCGTAAATTAATACGATAAAAGATCAATCAAGATACCCCGGATAACAATTAACATAACGACCCGAAACCTCAGATTTTGGCAACCCTATCAAATGAAATTACAGTAATAAGACCAAATGGATCTTAAACTTCCTTTGCCATGAGTAGTATTCATTCATGTCCAGCAACTTTGTGGTCTTGTCCCATTTCCTGAGGATAGATAGATCATTTACCAAGGTTGTGATGGCATTGGTAGTCTGACTCCGAACTGCTTCTGTGGCTGCTACTCCCCAAAAGTCCCGCATTGGTTGTGGAGGAGGTTTAGCAACAGATTGTGGTAGTGTAGAAACAGCCAAGATATTCGTCATTTGTGTTGGTTGTGTGTTTGCTCTTTCCGTTGATGCAACTACCCAAGGGTTCATTGGTACTGGTTGTTGTGTCTTAGCAGATCTCGGTGTCATCGGAAATCCCCAAATGTTATGCATGATGTTCAGAATGACAACACTTAGAAAAATTTAGAAATCTGATATTGGTTTGACCTAAGTTTACTGATCGAGGGTTTGAATGAGAAACAAACAGTTGGTTCGACCCCTAGATAAACTCAGATCAAAAACTAACACACTCAACCTTCATTCGACCCTGAAAAGATGTTGGTTCGACCCCACGTAAGGTCGTAGGAAACAGAAATGGTCGAATGAAAACACAAAAAACTCTGAATGAAGAACAAACACTGGCTCGACCCTAAAACTCACTTGGTTCGACCTAAAAACCACACTCGTTTGACCTAAACACCACTGGTTCGACCTGACCCATTTCAAAATCAATTTTTCTTCAAAAATCACTCAATTTGATCCGAATTTTTCAAAAGTTGATGGATTTCAATGATTTTTATCAGGTTTTGCTTTGGATTTGTAGGAGATTAACTTTTGTGAAAGAAATTTTGATTATATACGTAAAAACAAGTTGATATCAACCAATCTCCATGTTCTTGCAAAACAGATAAAATTTTGATGTTTTTTAATAAAAATATGACGAAAGTATATAATCTTGCACGGGCCGTGCTCTTATCCCAGGTCAACCAGTAAACATTTCAAAGTCAACAGGAGTCAAATCTGAGGTTTTCTGATGTGCGCGGGCGTGCTCCACATAGTGGCACGGTCGTGCTTTACTACAGCATGTTCTCTAAGGCAAAAACCGACCAAAACTGACAGCGAGGGTACAGAATATGCTGAGCACGGGCGTGCTCATGCTTATGGCATGGGCGTGCCAACCACCTCTGGGAGCATTTTGCGTAAAAGGACTCTGCAACAATACGCGTTGTCGAGCATGGGCGTGCCAGAACGTTGCCGAGGGTGTGCTGGAGCTGTTTTGCCTATAAATAGAGCCCTCCACTCCACATTTTGGGCATCCCTTTTCACCTGAGTTTTACTCACACTTCAGCCACCTTAAGGGTCTTGCAAGTGACCTTTGGAGCCTGGGATCACTGCATAAACACTTGTTGATTGAGAGTTGAGAGAGAGATTACTAAAACTCACCCAAACACCTTCTTTAATCCCAAATACACTCACAACTATGTGTTCTTCCAACACCAAATATAGTTTGCAACTTGTACAGCCAATGTTTGGCTAGATTAATTATGTATTGCTAGGGTGAAGACTTATCTTGGTATGGATTATATAGTTTTTATTTGATTAGTGGTGTTGTGTTCTTGTTTAATTCTTCTCACTTAAAACTTTGGTTGATGAATTAACTAACTAATTAACTAGTCTTTGGTCTTGTGGGTGTCTTGGTAGGAAGTGGGAGGACTCATGAGTGTACCTATGGTGTGTAAAAACACATGCACTTGTGAGCTAACCTAATCCCACGAGTAGTGATTGGCCCATTTGTGGGTAGAAATACACACACTTAGTGACTTAATCCTCTACTACCAAATATCTCACTTAGGGTCGGTAAGGTCTTTATACTTGGTCCTAGTGATAAGACAAGGCTTAATCTTATAACTTAGCTTCGTTGTCTATGTGATAGCTTTGGCGCAGGTTAAGAATTGGTGAACCCGTGTTGAAAGAAAACGGTCCTTTATTTTCTTTCATCATTATACTGCCGCACATTTAATGATAGACCACTAACTTTTCAAAAGGTTAATTGGTTCAAGTAAAAGATGCACGTGTGCTTGTTAGTCACGACTCTCTTATGATATCAAGTGGTTTCTTGTTCGGTCATGCTCCGGCCACCGGCAAGTTGTCCATAAAAGTTTTAAGTGTTTAGATGTCTTTATTGCAATATTGGGAGGTGGATCATTCAAGGTTGGGTACACACATTTTCAAGTAGTCTATCTGTCATTGTTGACAGGTGAGCTTACCAGTTTGGGAGACCCTCACAATTACAACAAGAACACAGCTCGTTTTGCGATAACAGTCACCTTTGGAGAATGCTGTAGCAACTCCACGTTAAGCATATGTGCGCACTTGTGCACACCACTTAATTAATTAACTACTATTAATCCGTCCCAAGATAAAGTTGGATCCCGAAGCAGCACTTTGTGTCGGTATTGATTTTTACTCTGGTCGCTCTCGCTCTCTTTCTTTATTTTATTTTATTTTTATCAAAGCAACTTAGGACTGAGTAGGGGAAGTCGTGTCTTTGGGTTCGATACTCGGTACTTGCTGGAAATCTATACTACAGTCGATAGGTACACTTGCCTATTGTGTGGGTTTAGAATAATTCGCAACTATCGTTTTATTTTATAAATTTAAAACTTGAAAAGTGTTTTAACTTAAAGTTTTGACTTAAACTCTTTTGGATCAAGTTTTTGGTGCATCCGTCGAGGGCTTGTTTCCTTTAAAATAAAAGTCAATTTAAGTCATAAAAACCTGTAATCCACACGACATCAAGTTTTTGGCGTCGTTGCTGGGGACGCGACGTATTCTAAGGTTTTAAGTTGCTAGTGACTAATAGTTTTGCCAGTTTATTTTGATAGCTTTGCAGGATGGACCATCAAGTTGTTGAAGGTGGTTACTTCATTCAACAAGGATGTGACTATTGTGGCGGACCTCCTTTTTCCCACAGTTGTGAAGACTACTTATTTTGTGTTCTTCCGTGTAGCTATTGCGGTGGACCTTCTTACCCCCATAAATGTGAAGAATACATTTCTCCGTGTCTTCCCACTTTTGAGTCTTACCCTTGTGAACCTTCTCCATATCCACCCCCACCTGAACCTCCTCCACCTTTACCTTCCTACAAACCACCTCCATATAACATGTCGCCATTTCCATACTCTCATATATCACCACCCTTTGATTCTTCAACTTTCTCACCTTTTGAAGAAAAATACCCCCTGAAAATTCACCACCATTTTTACCATCACAAAATCCTTTCTCCGCGTCCGTTCCTGAACCTATCATCGACATGGGGAAGTTTGCTGAAAATCTCGAGATAGTCAAAAACTATCTTTTGAAGAGATTTGCAATGGTGGATGAAGCGAGAGTAAGGGAGTTAGAAGCCCAACACAAGGAAGCAGGTGCAGACAAGATTGAAGAAAACATGGGCGTGAGTGGAATGATAGACGAGGAGGTGCGAGAAGGACGGAAAGAACCAGACTGCGGCAAATCAGAAAAAGAGGCGGTAATATCTCCGTTGTCGTTTTTCACGAGTGATAGTCCCCCAACGGCTGAACTTGTTCACGACTCATGGGGTAAAGCGTATCACTCGGAGGATCACTTCACTAGGAAGAAGTGGCTTTATTTCGGCAAGCCACTTGTGGTGTGTCGACTACTTCACTACTTGCACAAAGTGAAGTTTGATCCAGGAAACTTCAAGTCATGGTGGCGCGACTCATCATCACCTCTAGCATGTTTCCTTATCAATCCAAAAATCTTAAATT
Source organism: Ambrosia artemisiifolia (assembly GCA_032199755.1). Taxonomy (NCBI): domain Eukaryota; kingdom Viridiplantae; phylum Streptophyta; class Magnoliopsida; order Asterales; family Asteraceae; genus Ambrosia; species Ambrosia artemisiifolia. The sequence goes on along the minus strand of CM063519.1, from coordinate 44,597,093 downwards.
GTATAGCCCGATAACGAATAAGTTGAGAGGTTGGTGCATACGGTAAGAAAAGCAATCGAGGACCCTCAGCTATGATCGTTCACTTTTACTTCTTTCTAACCGCCAGGTATGCCCTCCCGGCATTAGGACTTAGTATATTAGTAGTAGTTGTTTTTTTAGTTTGTATAGATCCATTCCAGGTGTTCTCTCTCATGGCTCGATTTCAGATTATGCCCAAACAACTTTTAGCTTATTAGGGAAAGACGTAACTACATCCCGCTTAATCCTTAGCATATACTTTTTAAAAAATTATAATTTCAAAAATATGCTAAATAATTTAGATTGAGGTGATAAAATTTGATAAATTTTACCACCTCTTGAGCCAAGCAAACAAAAACCTATTTAAAAGGCAAACGTTTTCAAAATGTTTTTAGAGTAATTAAAAACATTTTTCAAACCCTTTTAGTCCACCCCAAAAACCTGAATAGGAGATTTTTAGAGGTATTGGCATCGCCGAAAGAACCAACTCAAAGTGCCTTCTACTTCATATTCGAGCATCTACCCTTTCCATGTGAGTATCTTGAGCCTTCTCGAGCACACCCACTTACAGATACCACTGATGCTCATTCATTTGATTGAGAGAGATATTCACCCTCGGCATGTTACAGCTAGAACTTGTGCAACTTATGTGTTTCGAGACCGCACTTGAGGTGAGAGAATGTAAAAATGATCAAGGCACCTAGGACATACCCCTTCCATCTTTCATTAGCCTTCCACATATTCGAGCGTCTACCCTTTCCATGTGAACCAACTCAAAGTGCCTTCTACTTCATATTCGAGCGTCCACCCTTTCCATGTGAGTATTTTGAGCCTTCTCGAGCATACCCACTTACAGATACCACTGATGCTCATTTATTTGATTGGGAGAGATATTCACCCTCGGCATGTTATAGCTAGAACTTGTGCAACTTATGTGTTTCGAGACCGCACTTGAGGTGAGAGAATGTAAAAATGATCAAGGCACCTAGGACATACCCCTTCCTTCTTTCATTAGCCTTCCACATATTTATCCCTCACCTAGTTACCCCACTTGAGCCTTAGCCTTTTTCATTTCATTCATCACACTCGTCGTGATCAAGGCAAAGAAGGCATGCTGCAAGCTGTTGGGACACTCTTGGGCAATTTCGAGATGAAGAAGAATAGACCAGACGTCACGGTGTTCACCGAGAAAAGTTTTGCAACTAAAGAAAAACAGCCATCCAGAGTTAACATACCAGAGAATAAGTTTCACCAGAAGCAATACTTGTGTTGTTCTTGTTAACTAAAAAAGAAAAAAAAAGAAAAAAGAGAAAGAAGTTTGAAAAACAAGTCAAAAGGCTCGACAAAGAGCGGGTTAAAAGAAATAGTTCTAAATTGAAGATTTATTTCTAGGACATTCCTAGCGGAGGTGATTAGGTGTGAAGACCGAAAAATTCGCAAAGTGGGGACGTCAGAGTAGTAAGTCTCCAAGGAGAAGAGTTTCATTAAGCCCATCATTTAGAGTTTGACATTTACACATTATGTGACATCCGCTGCCCGATCCAGACATGACAGTAGACTCCCTTCCTAACCATTTACCACTACATCATTTTTACCCCTAAAAAGACCTTGTGATTTGCAGTTTCTCACCATTTTATAGCGGTGGAGATTCGATTTGTGTGCAAGCCTATGGACAGTGCGTGCCTTGGGATGAATCTGAGTGATCACCCCCAAATAACACCCGAGTGAAATAGTAATAAAAATATGAAGTAAAACACTTGAGGGACTTTTGATTAGGCACACCAATGCTTTCTAAAATAGCTACCAAGGATGTGTTGAGTAGGTGGGACTCATAGGAGGTGGGTTGTTGTGACTTGTCACAACACACTTGCCCATTTTTACTCTACTTTCGTTACCTATGTTTGGTTTGCTTGGGGACAAGCAAACGTCTAAGTGTGAGGTGATATGATGAGTCCCAAAATTAGCAGGTTTTATATATATATATATATATTTTCACCTAATTATCACCCAAATTCATGCTTTTATCTTGGTATTGTCGCGGTTTGTTTCCATTTGATGATAATTGCAGGTATTGGGTAGAAATACACACACTTAGTGGCTTAATCCTCTACTACCAAAGATCTCACTTAGGGTCGGTACGGTATTTATACTTGGACCTAGTGATAAGCCAAGTCTTAATCTTGCGACTTAGCTTCATTGTCTATGTGATAGCTTTGGCGCAGGTTAAGAATTGGTGAACCCGTGTTGAAAGAAAACGGTCTTTATTTTCTTTCATCATTATACTGTCGCATAGTTAATGATAGACCACTCACTTTTTAAAAGGTTAATTGGTTCAAGTAAAAGATGCACGTGTGCTGGTTAGTGACGACTCTCTTATGATATCAAGTGGTTTCTTGTTCAGTCATGCTCCAGCCACCGGCAAGTTGTCCATAAAGTTTTAAGTGTTTAGATGTCTTTATTGCAATATTGGGAGGTGGATCATTCCGGGTTGGGTGCACACACTTTCGAGTAGTCCGTCTGTCATTGTTGAGATGTGAGCTTACCGGTTCGGGAGACCCTCACAATTACAACAAGAACACAGCTCGTCTTGCGATAACAGTCACCTCTGGAGAATGCTGTAGTAACTCCACGTTAAGCATAAGTGCGTACTTGTTCACACCTCTTAATTAATTAACTACTATTAATCTGTCCCAAGATAAAGTTGGATCCCGAAGCAGCACTTTGTGTCGGTATTGATTTTTACTGTGGTCGCTCTAACTCTCTTTCTTTACTTTATTTTATTTTATCTTTATCAAAACAATTTAGGACTGAGTAGGGGAAGTCGTGTCTTTGGGTTCGATACTCGGTACTTGCTGGAAATCTATACTACACTCGATAGGTACACTTGCCTATTGTGTGGGTTTAGAATAATTCACAACTATCGTTTTATTTTATAAATTTAAAACTTGAAAAGTGTTTTAACTTAAAGTTTTGACTTAAACTCTTATGGATCAAGTTTTTGGCGCATCCGCCGGGGGCTTGTTTCCTTTAAAATAAAAGTTAATTTAAGTCATAAAAACCTTTAATCTACACGACATCAGTCATCACCACTTTCATTTTGCTAATGTGTTCAATTATGGTTGATTTGGATCTTGGGTATTTTTGAAACCCAAATTTATGTTTTTTGTTTTGCATCTTCTTATATTTCACTCATTGATGTTGTTCCTCTTCTCCTCTACCACCGGATCTATGTTCGTTCTAATAGGAATGATTTTATTTTTTTGTTTTTTAAACCCTAATTTTTGTTTTGTAAACCCTAAGCAGTAGCGGTTAGATCTTCTTAGTTCGCGACATGTATTGTAAATTTCCACACAAAGTACGATTTAAATCTATATAGAAGGAAAGAGCCCAAAATAGTTACAACGGCCCCGATAAAAACGTTATCAAAAGCAGTATATATAATATACACACAGCTATAAATAAAGTTAAAAGAAGAATCTCCGTCCAGTCTGTCTACCACATTTACACCGTCACCTACCGCCGTCTCCGTCTACTCAATCACTTTTTCCCCAATAATAATAATAATAATCTAAAGCATTTGAACAGTGATCTCGATTTTGGGTTTTTTTTAACTTTGTATCCCAATAAGTATTGTTAGTTACGAATTATTATCAGATGTTATATCAGTATCGTGGTGGTCAGATGGCTGCTTTAGTATAGAAACTATGCGGGTTCGAATCCTGGTTTTGATGTTTACTTTTTTAGTTTAATTTTAAATTATTGTGTGCTACGGTGTTTCGTTTTGTTTCTTTTACTTTATGACGTGTTCCTACAGCTGTGTTCAGCTTTATATTTTTGTGTTTATCACCTCTTTTTTTCTTCCTCCTTCTGCTATCGTCTCTGCCATTCTTCTTTTCTTCAATTTAAGGTATGTGTTCTTGATTGGTTGATTGCTTTACAATCGATGATTTTGCTTTTGGTTCTTACATCTTCTTCGGTTCTGATATGATCGGTTGCGTCTTGGTATACATATCATTCAATTTGTATGTATGCACTGATTTTATTGAACTGCACGTAAGGTGTTCGATCAAATGCATAAGTGGTTTGCATGGTCAAAGTGCATGTTGCGCATTGTTTATCTGTCACCCAGTCCACTGAATGATTTGATATTGAAAAGTTTATTTGAAAAATATGAAGAAAACAAAGAAACTTAACCTGTAAATGCAATAATACATGAGTGCGTACATATGTATACATAGACGGTCGTAAATTATGCAACACTATAATACATTTTTTATTAGAAATTTAGTATGCTACGTTGTATTACAAACCTTTCTTCTATGTCCTCTTTTACGAAGAAGAGGAAGACGTAGTTTAAAAAAATCATATAGCTAGAAAAGTTAGCTCAGTAAAGTTTGGAAGTTCAATGGTGTTAGTTGGGATAGAGGAAAAAATTTGCTGAGTAATGAGACTTGGCATCTCATGTGACAAGGACTTGGATTAGCTATTAAGTTTCCACATGTATGGATATTAAATAAACAACATTTAAAATTATTACATTATAAAAATATAGAATTGTTGTTTTAGGATTTGTATATTTGATATCTTCGTGAATTTTATAACTTCAGTTTGAGCTTTTGTTATTTGCAGCTTTATTTGACTTATTTGGTCACCACATCTTCTGTATGAAGTTTTCATTTATGGCACTAGGTTAAGTAGTGCTTTTCCGCTGTGTGTTTTAAGATGTTTTAAAAAAGATATTGTTTGTCGCTTAGGTTGTGGCAAATAGAATTGAAAAAAATACTTGTATACTATAACCAGAGTGTTTATTTTGGTACAGGTAACTGAATTGCATTCATGAAACACACATATGGGTTCTTTATTCGCTATCAATGGTTGCATAAGTTATTACATATGATTGATCATTCAGGTTACTCAACACTTGATATAATAGTGTTTGTGTATACATTTTGACCAACATCATCATCATCATCATCATACTCAGTTTATCCCACCTATAGCAAAGCTAAGGTAGGGTCTGAGGAGGGTAAGATGTAGACAGCCTTACCTCTATCCCTAAGAATAGAGAGGCTGCTTCCAGTGAGACCCCCGGCTCGATGTGGTTTGGTATCAAGCCTTGGACATAAGGCACAGAACACTTAGCAATCTGGACAAACCCGATCGGTGCATGTACCCCTTTGTCTTTTGGCTATCAACGCCACCACATGATGCATGATTAACCGTCCGTCGTTTTTAACGTTATTTTCACGAAATTAGTAAAATAACGTTAAAACTAGTGCAACTTTACTTTTGCCCCCCGAGGGCCACACATACATACATTATATGTGCATTAATATTTGGTATTTTTTATGTGCTATTGTTTGGACAGAGATATGGTCAAAACATGCCCTTCATCCTATGCACTAAAAGACATTGGAAGGAATGGGAAGCTGGGTTGGAATGCTAGATTTCTAACGGTAGCCTATTCTACTCTATGCGATTTAAATAAGCCATGATATTTGGTGAATGACATTAAAAATCATACATTTTGTTAACTTAATACATGAATACACATGTAGGACATGATTGCATCAGGATTACTACTTTTGTTTCACATTTTGCACGCAAATGAGAAGTCTGCTATTTGTTGTGGCTTTTAATGCTACACTTAGGAAGGTACGCTTAACAAGTTTGTTTAATACCACTGCAAAATTATAAAAGCAAAGTTAAAAAGGGAGTCTCTTACATTAATCTTACTTTTTACAGTTTGTTGTAATGATAAGTATTTGGACTCTATGGTGTATTATAAGGCAAAGAAATATAGGTAAAGGAGGTGGCTCAGTTTTGTTCGATATGAGAACCAACTTTTGAACTGGTGATGATGCCATTGGCGGTGAATCATTACACTCGAGTATTCAAATTGTTGGTGGTATTGAATTGAAACACTCAAGGGTACGTAGTGTGGATGGCGAATCAAAACATACCTAAATTTTGTGCAAATATCTATTGAGTTGTCCTCTTCTTATACTTTGTTGGAGTTGGCAATGTTCGAAAACAGGTTTAGGTGCTGGGAAGGCTGACAAGACTCAATGATCCGACCCTATGTAAGGAACGGAATAGCTTTTAGCAAGGTATAATTTAAAATGTGGCGCCTACAGACGTTAGCTTCTCCCATTTTTAAGCTTATATAGCCCAAGGTGTAAGCGACTAAACCCAATATTGAAATTTTTGGAAGCACCACAACGCGCGCGCGCGTGAATACAACTAGTTTATCAATTCATCTACCAATATAAAATCTCTCCCCATATCTGTCACACTCCCACTGAGCTACTACTCTCTCCTGCTTCGTTCTCTTCAAACCCTTCTTTTTCTCATGCTATAAAGCTTCGATCCAATCTTATATATACTTAGATCTGTGTTTCTAATCACTCAGGTACTTTCTAATATAATATGTTTGTGCTATGTGTTTGTTGATTTGCTTTTGTGATTGAGATTTGTGTTGTTGAATAGTTTTCCTTTCCAATTGTTGTGATTTGTATCATCAATGGCGGTTTGTGACAGAATTTATCGGATTTGGATTAGGTTAGATTGTAGTATGATCCTAATCAGTTTGCTTGATCTATATGTTTAGATATTTTTCCTGGAAATTAAAGCGAGTTGTTGTTGTTGTTATTATTGTTGTTATTTTTTATTCTGGATCTATTTAAGTTGTCATCTCGATCTCTGCTATTGTTTTTCCTTATTCTTGGTGTTTATGCGTGTGTCCTTGGTGTGCAAGTTTGTGTTGTTTTTTATTTCTAAAAACTGCTCATATTTTATGATGGGGAATGAAAACTACTGATGAGGAAAGCAAACAGCTGATGAAGAAAGCTAACATCTGCTGAAGTTCAAACTACTGATGAGGAAAGCAAACATCTGCTCAAGTTCAAACCTCTAATCAGTAGTTGCAACTACTTCATCAGAGGTTTGAACTTCAGCAATGTTTGCTTTCCTCATCAGCAGTTTCCATTCCTCATCAGTAGTTACCAACATCTGCTGATGACTTGATGTCTTAAAAGTATAAGGATTCAGCGGTTGACTGTAGTTATGATGTGACAATTTAATATTTGATTTCGAGGCCGAATACATTTGTTTGGTTGAATGAAAATGACATGCCTCGTATGTTTAATTTGTAGGATGAGAGAATAAACTATAACAGATTTGAAGGTATTATTGTTGTTTACTACTTTTGTGTATATCAGTTACATGTTTTAATAGTTTTTTTGTTAGGTTAATGAATTTGATTTGAATGAATTGTTACTAAGTTGCATATTAGATGAATGCGACACAAAAGTTATTCAAATGGATTGCTATTGTTAAATGTGGATCAGCTATCTATAAAAATTAGGATACACTTTGGGTGATGATTGTGTATATATTCTGTTTATTTTGTTCTTTGCTGGTTTGTACAAAAATAAATATTATAAATATTGTTTCAGTTGAGGTGAAGAAATATTTGCCTATTAACCTATTTGTTGTTAAAAAAGTCACCAACACTACTTGATTTTAATGTTAAAAAAAATGTAGATTAAAAAGATAAACAACAGCACTACTTAACCTGGGTAGGACCAGACCTAACGGCAGTTATGTGTTGTATTCAGATGTCAGGAATTTGGTGTGAGACTATGTATCATTTTATTTGTAAATTCTCAGATTATATTGGAAGGGCAGAGCATGGTACTATGAATAATGTGTCCCTTGTATTTGACCCATTATCCTTTTTAGCTTAGATCTTTAATTTGACCAATTTGAGAATTTAGATAAAGTACCTGTTAGTACAATAAATGTATTGATGATGTTTAATACATGTCAATACATGTTACAGATAATTTGTTTTAGTGAGAATAATACTTTGTTGTTTAACTATGTATAAATCTATTTACACCCAGAAGTTGAATATCCGTGATTTGGTTTTACAAATAAATCTATTTATTAAGTAAATCTTAAGTAATTTCTTTATCACTTAAGTTGTATTTATATATTAATCTCCCACAGGCGTTACGTTTGATTAATTTTGACCCAAACTACACGGGCAGGCTTTTTTGCCTTTGATGCGTATTCCTTGGCGCATCATGCCTTAGGCGCGCCCTTTTTAAGCCAAAAATGGGTGTAAAATGAGCTGTGAATTTGAGATCTGATTCTTTATTGAGAGATCTGTGCATAGAAGATTAGATTGTTTAAAAGTTAAAATATCCTTAATGCGTATGATTTATTTTGTTTTGCTGTCAATTCTTTATAGAGAGATCTATTGTATTACCTTTGTTTGACACCTTTCATTTTCATGGTTATTGTGGTATCTGGTTCGATAAAAGTATCCTAATCTACAACAGTTATCAAAACAAGCCAGTGTGTTCCAACCTTATGTCCAATTAAACATTAGTTCCTAATCTTTTTGGCGATTTTTGATGGAGTGTAATTAAATTTGGAATCAGTTAAACAATGGCTATTGATTGCATTTCCACTAAAAGCTTTTTCTTATTTTTGTGGTATACTTTACTTAATTTGGAACTAAAAAGATTTCCACCGAAGGCTTCTTGATCTTCTTATTTTAACATCGTTCACACTCCTAGAGTGCATGTAGTTATATCCTTCTTTTGTCAATGCAGGTGGAAAAGATTTTAGCGCACAAATATGTGATGAGCATTAGGGAAGCAGCTAAGCAGGTAACTCGGACGAGATATCGGTGAAATATCGGAGATTTTCACCGATATTATGAACCGATATAGTCCCTTAGGCAGTGGCGCAGCTTAGTTGGGGCGGGGAGGGGCGGCCGACCCCCCCCCCCCCCCCGAATTTTCGCGCAGAATTTCCGATTATATAGTATTCGTATAGAAAATTTTGGAAATATAGGGTTTCGATCCCCCGAAACAGGTTTTCGACCCCCCGAAACTAGTGACTTCTTACCCCCGGTGACTTCCGACCCCGCGAACCTTCGGGTCAAGCTTCGCCACTGCCTTAGGTCCGATAACCGAGATATCGGTGATATATCACCGATGTCTAGGTTATCGGACCTAAGGGACTATATCGGTTCATAATATCGGTGAAAATCTCGGTGCCGATAATATCGGTGATATCACCGATTTTCTCGTTTTTCATGTTTTTTAGCCCATTTTATCACCTAAAGCTTGGAGCATGGAACTTACTGTCAGAAGATTGAACGGAATTGTTGTTATTGTAGTGTCTTCATCATCGATGGTTTTCATAATACAGTCTTCTCTCTTTCTTAACATGATAGCGGCGCTTTTCAACAGAAATTCTAATTTACCCTCTTTTTTTAACCAGCAATAATAAAAGACTTTTGTTGTTGGGTTTAAAGTTGTTGTGCTTTGGGTTTCACGTTTGTTATTTCATCTATCTATATATATATATAAAAGAAAACGTATATGTTGTGGCGTGCAATGGAGGCCTCAACCTCCTCTTGAAAGTGCCACGTTGCATTATAATTGAAAGATTTTAGTGCTTTTGAACTATTTTCTTTTTTAATTTAAAAAAAAAGATAGACATAAAACCTTAAATTAAATTGAGTTATTTTAGGAAAAAAAATAATTTAAAAATAAATTTTAAATTTTCTCTCTCATGTTTCCTCCCATAATTTTTAAACGTTTATATCTTTTATATTCGGGATTTTTTAAAGAAAAAAAAATTACACCAAATTAACGAGCGTTTTATTATCTTTCCAACAAGTACCATAGTCCTATATAAAAAACGGAGAAAAATCGACTATTTTTTGTGGGGTTTCGTTCATACAGGAAAAAAACACACAAAGTGTTCATGTTATTCATTAATTATGTTTTTTCTTTTAAACCAGGTTCTTATCTACGATGTTGAAAATCAGCCCAATCGCCATGTTATCATTGGAATTTTACTAGGTATACTTCATCAAGAGAAGTTAGAAGAAATAATCGTGCAACACTGCAACACATGGTGTCACCTTATAGCAAGGTTATTTTTTTATTTATTTAATTACAAGGGTAATAATTATTACTATTAGTATTAGTATTATTAGAATGATTATATTTTTCAACCCCGGGACGTTCCCGGAAAGAATTGATAGTTGCTGACGTGACGTTCAATGGTGGCCTCAACCATCTCTTGATTATGCCACGTGGCATAATGAGATGCAATGATTACAACTTCCAACTTGAGTGTTTGTTTAGTTGATTAGGTTAGGAATTATAAGAGCCATTAGAATGTGAGAAATTAGAGAGATGTAATGAGTTTTTTAATAGTTGCAGCTTACATAAGTGATTCTTTAGATGATTACTGATTAGGTTTTAGATTAGGGAATATGAGTTACTACTGATTAGAATACTATGAACATGCAATGATTGAGAGATTTTGTGGTTAGTTAACTTGAGCCATTTGCAATAGGTTATCACGTAAAATTAGATTTTTCAACCCCGGAACCCCCGGGGTAATCAGCTAGTGTATTCATAAAATTGTCAGGTATAAAATATTGACTTTATTAAGATACCCACTTTTCCATATAAATTGTTTATATGTAAAATAATATTAAATGTAGTAAACTTATAATTATAATTGTCGTTGGCTATTTTATATGTATTATAATGGTGTATATTTAGTATATATTTAAAATGTAATATACATATATATATATATATATATGTAATTACCGATATCCCACCGATATCTCACAGCGATAACCGGTATCTCAAATATCGGTCCTTCACCGATATCCGATATATTACCGCATTAACTGCTTTGGGAAGCAGAGGTCTTTTCTGAAAGGTGTAATTTGAATAGTTATAAATATTGTAACACCACAAGAAAATCATACATGATATTGGTCTCAATCGTGGGGATGGTCTCAATGATGATATCACACAAGTTCAGAGATCGGAGATTTTTTTCCATGACTTGAGGTGTTCTCAAAGGTTAGTCGCATTTCCATTATTTTGTTAAACCAACATATAGCGAATGTCTTATCCAAAAATTTGATCAGATGCACATCTTTAATTTCAATGTTGTTTATGTGATTTTGATCAGATAAGTATTCTGACTTGCACAAATGTTAAAGAAATTTGCACAAATGTTTTCTGAAAGTTTTATGCTAAGCACATGTTACAAAGTACACCATTTTGGTGAAATCAGAAAAGAAAAAAAATTCTGAACTATTTTACTTTTAACTTAAACTGCAAAAAGTACATCATTTTGGTAAGTCAAACCTATTTTTCGTTGAGTCAAGTGTACTTTGGTTTTAAATATGAATCAAAACATCTATTTTGGTGAGTAATTATCTGTATTTTCTGGATTTATCTCTGAATCATACTATTTTTTTTAACAACCACGTAAGACTAGAGCGAGTGGAGGGGCGGGAAAGAGGGGGGGTGAAGCGCCACGTAGCACTTGTGGGACCCATGTGGAGGGGAAAAAATTGTGGGGAGTGGAAGGGGGAAAGGGGGTGAAAGGAATAATATTATATTGTGTTAAAGTTAAATAAAAAAAAATCACCCAATGAAAATAGGCCACCTCACCCAAACATATTTTTTTTTATCTTTCTAAACGTGTTAATGCCAAAAGTCATTTCTTTTTTGTTTTTAACACAAGCATCGTCTTTACATTAGAAGAAGTCCTGGGAATATTCGCTCTAAGGGAGACCAACTAATCAAAGGTGAGTTCTGTATTACTTATTAGTAGTTTTAATCTATTACCTAGCCATACCAATTAACTCTTTGGAAAGCTATCATAGGTATATATAAATGTCTCACGATTATATACATTTAGTTTGTTCAAATGAAGGATAGCTATAATTCACATTTTTAGTAGGCTAAACAGTTTGTTCGGTGTCATGTTAATATTGCATTTAGTTTGTTTATATGTAGGGTAGATTTATTAACCTGTTACCCGTATCACTAGAATTTAATATATGTATGTTGTCTATAAAGGTATAATAGATTTATTAGTTTAATTTTTATTCATAGATATATGTTCTTTTTTTTTTTTATGCACAAGTACCACCAAAACGAATATTTTGATGCATTTTTTGAAAGGCAACATTTTGCTTTTATTTATTTATTCTATGAATTGAAGTTATATTTTAGTTACACTTAAGGCGATATCTTCAGAATGAAAAGATTATTTTTAAATTTTATGTATTTGCTGGTCCAAGAGATTCTGGTACACGGATAACTAGACAATACAACAGTCTCGTGAGGGGCTGGATTTTCGGTTCTGTATCTGAAGAGGTACTTGCAGATGTCTTTAATCTCAGTTCAGCCAAAGCTGTTTGGGAAAAACTGAAATCCATCCATGATCCTACTGTGTGTTTGCAAGAAGGTATGTCATTAATTTGTGGAATCAAGAGGTAAAAAACATGGGAAATTGAGATGATTATGATTATTTGGTTATGTGTATTATGTGAATGTGTATTTGAATTCTCACTATTAATATAAAAGATATGCAAAGCTATTCTCGAATCTAGGTAGATAGTTTATAAATGTTTGTCTTTGCCGATGTGTTGTGTTCTTTTTTGGCTGAATTTCATTCTTGTTGCAGAGTATTACCGTCATAGGTATTACCTTAATAAATCTTTATTTAAAGTATAGCTTTTGTGATCATTATTTCATAAATTAATCGTTTTATAAATGTAGTGACAAAAGTGTTGGCGTGTCAACCCGATCGAGTTGTTACCAACCTGGATGACTTGCTCGTTTTGCCACCTCAGAAGTCATCATTCCCTTACAAAATCAAATTAATTGGCATTTTGAATCTTTGTACTTGACTTTTTTTAGCAAACTAACCGTTACACTCATAAAAATGCCAAAAACAAGACCAGTTTCAAAGAATGATCAGTTTTGGACAATGAAACTTAGACAATCTGTCCAAAGTGGTTCATTATTGTAAAGTTTGGCTCGGAAAGTCGATAACTCCATAAAAGTTGTGTTAAGTGTTTGCATCTTGATTGCAGATAACTTTTGCTGTTTCACAATTAACAACGCATGTTCTTTCCAAGGACGCTCAATGTTATTTGGTTACATCAAGGTAACTCCTGGTTATCTATTTTATTGGTTTCAGCTTATTTTCTGTAGCCATTTGGATATCTAACTGATCTTTTTCTTTTGCAACTTAAACAGCATAAATGAGATTTTCCCTGAGGTTTCCTTAAACTTTGCTCGTGGTGCAGCCATAATTCTTAAGCTGGGGAACTATCTTTGTACATGGAGAGCCTATTGTGAGTGTTCCTAATCATTAATAGTTGATTTGATTCAGTGATGATATGATCTGTTTAGTAGACTTTTGAATTGTTTGGGTGATTTTAGTAAACACCTAGGAGCTTTGTAGAAGTTTGTTGGATGATCTTATGTTAAATAGTAATTTCTATGTGAATTTCATCTACATTTTGGTATAATTACTCATCTGTTTTGTTTAATTTGTGTGAATGATGATAATTTTTAGTGATCATTTTGATCGCTGATGAAATTTAGGGTGAATATATTGTGCTTTCGGTTCTGTTACATTTATTGTTGATTTGGTTCAGTGATTCAGTACTTGATATGATTGGTTTGGTAGACTATTGAATTTATTGTGAAACTCGTGAAAACCTAGGGGTTTTGTAGAAGTTGGATGATCTTACGTTACATAGAAATTCATACATATTGATATAATTGCTTATCTGTTTTTGTTTAATATGTTTGAATTTATCGTAGTTGTTAGTGATCGATTTGAGCGGCAATGATAGATAGGGTAAATACTTTTGTGCTTCAGTTGTGTTACATTTGTAGTTGATTTGATTTATGAAGTAAGTTGTTTACATGATGGTTACAGTAGAAAATTGAATTCTATATGTGAAATTCATGAAACCCTAGGGCTTTTGTAGAGATTGTTTGATGATCTCATGTGAGATAGGAATTTTGATCTAGAAGTTGCGATATTTGGAATCCGTTGGAGCAAACTCGAAATCTCATGTGATGATGCTTTTTGGATGGTGATTGGTGATTTTAAGTTCTTATTGTGTTAACATTTATTTTGATTAAACTAACGGCGTTAAGTATTTGACTGAGTTTTTTAACTATTGAAGAGATATGAGACCGCGCAAGCGCACGGGCCCACATCTCAACAAATGCCAGCACAGCAGGCCTACGTGGGCTTCTAGAAAGCGGCGCGGGGTACCTCGTAGCATGACAGCTAATAACCGACAAGAAAGGGACGTCCAGCCAATAAGAGACGTCCATTTCCTGCTCCACGATCGCCTGCAGGTACGAGGTACAGAATAGTACAAGAAAGGACAGACAAAGACACGTGGACCAATAGCGAAGGAACAGCGCAACGAATGACAACGGCCTAATCGTACAGCCAGCTGTCATTCCCTCCTCGACCAATCACAGAAGACCTCAGGTGGCCTATAAATACCCTATGAGGTCAGACGAAGAAAAGGATGAACAATCAGAGAAAGAGAGAACCATAGTTACGAGAATTAGATTATAGTCGAAGCGCTGTAACAGTTGCTATTTGAGTCCTGTAATAGTCATTGAATCGTTAATAAGAATCCTGTCTTTACTTGTGCTACTATCTTAGTAAACTGTTATATTGGTGTTTCTTCATTGGCGCCATCCGTCTATTTGAGCATACAAGAACGTTAAAAACTTCTATTTCTCAAAAACAGTAACTATGTCTCTCGTACCACCGTTACCAAACTTCACAAATGCTGTCTCCGACACCGACGTTGCCCAGGGAGGCACCGGCCAGTCGGGGAACACGGCAGACGTTCAGCAACAGACGACAAACACGGGTCCAACTGTCACCCCATCCTCAGGGACAAGACAGACCCCTTCCTTCCAGTTTGTCACTGAAACGAATCAGGTTTCCCCAGCTGAGAATACCGCGCCGATGGTTAGTCCGGAGGTATGGTATACTCAGCAAAAGGAAGCCCTGAAGCGTGTATACTTCCAAAAACTGAAGGACCAACAACTCAGGGAGGCCGCCCGCACGCTTTCCTACAGCGAGGGACCGTCCAACGCAGCAAGGAACAATGGCGGAAGCAACCATGAAACTGACCCCACATGGAGAGAAGACTCAGACGAGTCCCAAAGTCGCTTCACGCGTGACATAAGCCAGCCCTTAAGCAACACCGCTGCGCGAGGGCACTTTATGACCGGTGATGACGACCTAACCAAACCATATTATCCTCCATCGTTCATGGAAAAGTCAAAGTTCACCCCGCGCATTGCACTGGCACCCCTGCCACCCAAAACAAAAATCCCAAGTACGTTAGGCAAGTTTGACGGAACAGGGGACCCAGACGACCACCTGAGGACATTCGAGGTTGCAGGAAAATGTGCACAGTGGAGCTTGCCAGCATGGTGTCACATGTTCGCACAGACGCTCACGGGCGCTGCGCGAGTATGGTTTGACAGCCTACCAAATGGGAAAATAGACAACATCAAAGAATTGACAGACAAGTTTGCGGACCACTTCAGTCAAAACAAACGAATTGAGCGCGACTCAACTGACATCCTGCAAGTCCGGCGACGGGACAATGAGTCAATCGAAGATTACATCACCCGCTTCAATAGGGAGGCTCTGCAGATCGGGCCCATCGGTTTCGAGCTTATGAAAGCAGCTTTCACTCAGGGAGTACGATGTGACTCCCTCATCCGCACACTAGCAGGCTGCACTGGAATGCCCAACACATGGGATGAAATCATGAAGGGGGCTAAAACATATGCAAAAACAGAAAGAGAACTGTCTGTCTGGAACCGGGTGCAAGCACCTCAATACACGGACGTACAAGCACAAGCTGCGCGCACCAGACATGGTCGACAGGACAGAAGGGGAAGAGGCTCTGTTTGGAACCGACTCCAAGGAGGCGCCCAAACAGATACCAAACCCATTGAAGTCCAAGACCACAAGGGAAACACACAGAATGACCACAGGTCAGGAAGAAGGAGTCACAACAATTGGACCCCACTCACGAAAACCCCAGCGCAGGTGTTAGCAACGGAAAACGTAGCTTTCCCAGAACCCAAGGTGATCAAAAGACGAGATAACTTAGACCCAGGAAAGTTCTGCGCCTATCACCAAGACATCGGGCACGACACAGATAAATGCTATCAGCTGAAGCAAGCAATCGAAGAGGCCCTAAAGTCAGGAAAACTTGGGCACTTGCTAAGAAATGTCGAGCGCAAGCAGCAAGAAGGGCCACCCCAAAAGAAGATCAAAAATGTTAGCTTGATGATCCACTCTGACAGAAGAAAGCAAGCAAAAAGAAAGCCTGACCAAGTGGCAGAATGGAAAGAACAACAAGTACGTTTCCCAACAGTCAAGGGCGGACCTTCATCCACCCGAGCACTGGTTATCACAGCCGTTTTCGATCATTATCGAACCACTCGCGCGCTGGTGGATACAGGGAGCAACTCTGACATAATGTACGAGCAATGCTTTAACCTCCTAGACGAGGAAGACAAGCAGCGCCTGCGCCCAGTCAACTCCCCTATCATGGGTTTCTCAAATGAAGTCATATCACCTCTAGGGGAAATCTCTTTCCGTCTAACAATGGGGGACAAAGCGCATTCAAGAACAGAAGATGTCACCTTCCTCGTTGTACCAACAAAGTCTACCTATGACATCATCTTGGGGCGAGACGCAATGGCTGCCTACAACATGGTACCGTCAACGATACATGGAGCCATTGGGTTCCCAACACCAACGGGCGTAGCAATCATATGGGCCAACAGAGAGTGCGTTATGACAGAAGAGCCACATCCCGCCAAAATGCTAAAGGCCACCCCGCGCACTGAGCCGGAAAAGTGGATCCTCAACACCAAGTTCCCAGAACAGACGGTGACACTGGGGGCCGCCATCTCAGAGAACACACGGGGACGCCTAAAGCAGCTCCTGCGAAAGAACTTGGACGTTTTCGCGTGGCAACCATCAGACATGGTGGGGGTCCCGCGAGAGCTTGCCCAACACAAGCTTAATACATACCGTTCGGTTGAGCCGATCGCACAAAAGCGCAGGAGCATGGGCGCCGAAAAGGCCAAAGCAATGAACGAGCAAGTCAATGAACTACTGAAGGCAGGGATCCTGCGCGAAACCAGATACCAGACCTGGGTCGCAAACCCAGTCATGGTCAAGAAAAGCAACGGCAGCTGGAGGATGTGTGTGGATTACACGGATCTCAATAAAGCTTGCCCAAAGGATTGCTACCCTTTGCCGGAAATAGACTTGAAAATCGACTCCCTCGCGCCATTCAGATTCAAATGCTTTTTGGACGCCTACAAGGGCTACCACCAAATCCAAATGGCGCCAGAGGACGAGGACAAAACTGCTTTTCGAACAGACAAAGGCGTCTTTTGCTACACAAAGATGCCATTTGGGCTAAGGAATGCAGGAGCCACCTATCAGCGGCTGATGGACCGCGCGTTCGCATTACAAATTGGTAAAAACCTCGAAGTCTATGTAGATGACCTAGTCATCAAAAGCAAAGAAGAGGACCAGATGTTGAAAGACATTGAAGAGACTTTCAAGCACTTGAAAGAGATCCACATGAAACTCAACCCAAGCAAGTGCGCATTCGGAATGGAGGAAGGAAAGTTTCTGGGGGTAATCGTCACCAAAGACGGTTTTCGACCAAACCCAGAAAAAATTCAAGCCATAGCACAAATGCCGTCTCCATCAACGCTGAAGGATGTCCAAACCCTGAACGGACGCTTGGTCGCCATCAACAGGTTCCTCTCCAACCACGCGACCAAATCCATCCCGTTCATTGAAACACTAAAGAGTTGCCTGAAAAAGAACCAATTCAAATGGACCAGCGAAGCAGAGAAGGCTTTTCAAGACATGAAAGCCTGCCTAATGGATCTCCCAACGCTCACTGCGCCCCTACCACGAGAGCCCTTAACGATGTACTTATGCGCCACAGAAAAAGCGGTAAGCGCAGTGCTCATGGTGGATCGCAAACTGGTCCAAACCCCAATTTACTACATCAGCAGAGTCCTGACAGATGCAGAGACCAGGTACACGACAATGGAGAAATTGGTACTAGCCCTAGTGCATGCATCGCGCAGATTGCGCCGATACTTCCAAGGACACCCAATCAATGTGCTCAGCGACTACAAGCTGAACAATGTACTCTCCAAACCAGAACTGTCCGGGAGATTGGCAAAGTGGGCAATCGAGTTAGGCGAACATACCATCTTCTACAAGTCCAGACCAGCAATCAAGGGACAAATCCTGGCGGATTTCATCGCCGAGGTACCACAAGAAAAAATAGAAGAGTGCAAGGCTGAGCAAGGCCCACAGCAACAGTGCGAAGACAAGGCTATTTGGAATTTATACACAGACGGAGCCTCAAACGAAGACGGCGCAGGTGCGGGGGTCAGGCTCGTCCACCCTGACGGGGCCGAGTTCACCTACGCAATCCGCCTAGAATTCAAAGCAACGAACAATGAGGCTGAGTACGAAGCTTTCCTTGCAGGCCTGCGCATCGCGCAAAAGCTGGGCGCCAAGCACGTCTTCGCGCATGTAGACTCCATGTTGGTAGCAGGACAAATCACCGGGAAGTACGATGCCAAAGACCCATCCATGGCAACATACCTTCGCTACGCAAAGGAATTAATGGCTACTTTCTCAAGCTGCACCATCGACCACATCAGTCGCAGTCAAAATAAACCAGCTGACGCTCTAAGCAAAATGGCATCCACAAACTTTGGCCATTTAGCAAAAGAGGTCCGCGTGGAAGTGCTAGCCGAGCCTTCAGTACCACCTAAAGAGGTCCATGTAATTCAAGTAGGTATTGACAGCTGGATGACCCCCATCATCTCTTACCTCACTACAGGCACACTGCCAAGTCAGCGCGCAGAGGCAAGAAAAATACAACACAAAGCGCTACAGTACCAAATGCAAGACGGAGTGTTGTATCGAAAGTCTTACTTGGGGCCATTGCTGAAGTGTGTCGATGGGACAGACGCAGACTACCTCATCAGGGAAATCCATGAGGGGATATGTGGTATACATGCGGGGCCGCGCATGGTGGTGGCAAAGATCATGAACGCCGGCTACTACTGGCCTGGCATGCATCTGGACGCGCTAGAAACCATTCGACGATGCGATTCTTGCCAACGCCACGCGCCGAACACCATGCGCCCCAAAAATGACTTAATACCAGTAACATCCGCATGGCCATTTCAAAAATGGGCCATCGACCTGGTAGGACCATTCCCCATGACAACAGGCAAGCGACGATACTTGATCGTTGCAATCGACTACTTCACGAAATGGATAGAAGCCAAACCGTTAGCAGAGATCAACGCAAGCCAGGTAAAGAAATTCATTTGGGAGTTCCTCATTTGCCGTTTCGGCCTACCCATGGAAATTGTCACAGACAATGGAACACAATTCGCGGACCGGGGACTCCTAAAGTGGTACGCAGAGCTGCACATCAAGCCCATCTTTACATCAGTCGCCCACCCACAGGGTAACGGCCAAGTTGAGCGCGCCAACAGGAGCATCGTCGAAGGCATCAAAGCGCGCCTAGGGACGAAGGGAAAAGCCTGGGCGGAGGAGTTACCGAGCGTGCTATGGGCTAATCGAACGCTAACAAAAACGAGCACCGGCGAAACCCCGTTCAGCCTCACCTATGGCTCCGAAGCAGTCATCCCGGCCGAAATAGGCTGCCCCTCTGCAAGAGTCCTATCCGCACGCCATACCGACAACGAAAAAGAGCTGCGCACCAACTTGGATTTACTGGAGGAGCGTCGAGACTTGGCAGCGATAAAGGAGGCTAACTACAAAAAGAAGTTGGAAAAGTACTACAACGCCAAGGTCAAACTGAACACCTTCAAAGTCGGCGACTTTGTCCTCCGAAACAACGAAGCCAGCGGAGTGCTTCCAGCAGGCAAGCTCACTCCCACCTGGGAGGGTCCATACCGCATCACCGAAGTGTTAGGGAAAGGAGCATATAAGCTATCAACACTAGAAGACAAGCTGATTCCACGCACGTGGAATGCAGCACAACTAAGAAAATGTTATATGTAATCACCGCGCGCATTGTAATGAAGGCTGTTTAGCCATTTAATATGACGATCGTTTTCTTTCCCTAACCCAAACCTCTATTCCATTACCCATCATATCGTTACACATATTAACTTGCAAATTCTAAATCAGGCGCGCCATATGGCTAAGATATCGCGCGCCACTTAAACATTGTATGGCTAAGATACAATGTCTAAAAATAAAAATTGCAAGATAACTTGCAAATTCAAAAACAGGCGCGCCATATGGCTAAGATATCGCGCGCCACTTAAACATTGTATGGCTAAGATACAATGTCTAAAAATAAAAATTGCAAGATAACTTGCAAATTCAAAAACAGGCGCGCCATATGGCTAAGATATCGCGCGCCACTTAAACATTGTATGGCTAAGATACAATGTCTAAAAATAAAAATTGCAAGATAACTTGCAAATTCAAAAACAGGCGCGCCATATGGCTAAGATATCGCGCGCCACCTAAACATTGTATGGCTAAGATACAATGTCTAAAACTAAATAATTGCAAGATAACTTGCAACTCCTAAAACAGGCGCGCCATATGGATAAGATATCGCGCGCCAACTAAACATGTTGCATACTTAAGATGCACTGTCCAAGACTAAAAAATTGCAACGATAACCTGCAATCTCCTAAACAGGCGCGCCATACAGCTAAGATATCGCGCGCCACTAAAAATTGTATGACTAAAGAGCAACGTTTCAAACCAAACAATCACAACGCTAGGTGGCAACTGCCTAAGGCCATACCTAAGGCGCAACATAGCCAAACCACAGCGTCAGCTGGTCAGCCTGCAACTAACATTGCACGACAGCAGAAACAACAAAAGGCATACAAATGACACAGCAAAACAATAAACGAAACCAAAATTTTCATTAACATAAAAAGGCACAAACATGCTGCCCATTCAGTCATTACAAAAACTATGAAAAAGCAAAATACAAATTTGGCCTATGGCGCCCCGCCACCCTCCGAAGCATCGCTAAAGTCTTCTTCTGAGCCAGACAGGTCCAACCTTTCACTTGGACCCGGCGCGTCACCCTCCACATGAGGACCAGCATCTGTCTTCTTCATAGCATACTTGCGCCGCGTGTGTGTCAGGCCCTGCTTCTCAAAAGACGATCGCAGAGTATGACAAGTTGGTTGGTCTCGGTGGCTCACAACAAAGTCCACCAACTCGACATTCAGCTTGTCATACTCCGCCGTTTTCTTCTCAAACAAGGCATCCAAGTCCTTGTTATACAAAGGGAACTGCTCTAAAGCTTTCCCATCTTTCGCATGCTGGAACCCCTCGAGGAACCCAGCCTTGCGCCCCACCAACTTGGCAGCAGCGTTTACAGCAGCGACCGCCTGGCGCGCCTCATCACAGTTCTTCACGTGATAAGCGACCTATAAAATGCACACAAGAGCCTGTTAAGCATCATACAAAAAGAAAACAACAGGAAAATAAACAATAGGAGCAAAAGACGAACCTCCGGGACACAACAAGTCATAAGCCATTCCCGGTCTTCATGCGCCAAACGCGCCTCGTCACGAACATCTAACGCTTCCCCCTCAAGGTCAGCGTTCTGCTGCTCAAGTTTCAGGTTGGCCTCCTCTAAGCCTGCCACCTTGGTGTCCAACTCTGAAATCTTGGCATCCTTCTGCCTCAGCATCTCGCGAGCCTCAAGCAAAGCATCGCGACGCTGATCCAACTTTTCATTAAGATCAAGGATCTTACGCGACGCCTCACCCCACAAGCGCTCAGCCTCCTGCTGCTTCTGCGCTGCAACCTCCAGAGTCCGGTTGGTTTTAGCACAGGCAGCTGTCCACTGCTGCTCTCGCTCAGACAAGTGCTTGTCAAGCTTATCCCGTTCCTCGCGATAAGTCACGGCGTCCCACTTAGCGCGCTTCAACTCCTGCGCCAACCTATCGCGCTCCGCGCACACCTCACTAAACTTAGCGTCATATCCCTGACGCTCATGGGCCAGAAAACCCCACTGCCGGGCAATCTCGGCAGAAGTGGAGATCAGATTCGCCAGGCTCATCATGTTGTCCTCAAGAAGATCCTGATGAGGACGGCTAGCCTGGTGCTCGCGTTCGGCGGGAGGCACAAGATTACCTAGCAACTCCCTGCAGCTATTTACGTCCACAAACCTGGCACTGGTAGTCAATTGCCAGGAAGGGATGTAAATTTCATCAGGGTTTACATCCGCGCTCCTAAGGCTGGCCCCTGAAAAGCCAGCCTCAAACTCAGGGACCGGGCGTTTCTCGTTGGAGTCATCGTCCATGATTTGCAAGCCCCTTGTATCGCCTTCACTTATGTCTGGCGGAGACACGCGATGGGTCTCCCCCTCCAAACCCATAGATGCCTCAGTGACCACTGGAGCAGTATGGACAGGGGGGTCATCCAGCTGCGCCGTCTGACGCGGAGGAGAAGGTTGAACCACCTCACGAATAGGAGACGGCGGCGGAGTCCTGGATGAAAGAGGCTGAACAGGAGGAGTAACAACCCGCCTATCGGGCGAAGGCACCCCCTGAGTCTCAGTCGGGTTCACCACAAAACCCCCATGCACAGCAGCCTCAGTCACATGACTGGGCGCACCTTCACCCATCAAGTCAGCTGCAAGCGACACAAAACAAACAATAAGTCAAAAGGGAGAAATAAACCCTCATGCACAGCGTACGCGACATGACACTAAAGAAAATACCTAACAAGCTGTCCTCGGCACTATGCACCAAGTCACCCAGCTTTTGTCTCTTTTCAGCAGGGGACAAAGAACCAGTTTCGTGCGCCATCTCAGTAGAAGCCTTATGAGACTTGCTTCGCCTCGAACGTTTTTTCTTCTGCGGGGTCTGTTGAGGCGCAGACTGATCCATCTCCGTCTCTACAATTAACGGAGCATGAACAACCACCCCCTCCGCAATGTCCTTCAACGCAGCCGTTCCCTCATCCGTGAACGCATCTGAAAGTTCAACGTAGCTTCGTTCAATAGGGTTGTAATTTTGAAGATACCTGCTAACGACCTCATGGTCTAAAATAAAAGCAAAACCTTCACCTCGACTTCCACCCTGCGCCACCCCAGACCTTGGCTGCCTCACTCGACGGAGCACAAACTCTTCAACCTCCGTCTCTTCCCCGCTGTCGTCCACAACGAAGTTTGGCAGTACCTCCCTCTCGCTTCCGCCTGCGGACGACAAATGCGGAGAAGAGGATGCGCCAGAGTCAGACGACTCATCACTTGAAATAACAATAAAAGGATAACCCGTCCGCATGAACATGTTCACCGGAGAGGGGTTATCAAATAGAGAAAAAGGCTCACCTGTCTCAGTTATCTGTAAGGGCGCACTGACACCCTCCTGCGCCACAACCTCCAACTGTGGCCGCACAAGCGTGTCCCAGGCTTTCTCCAAAATGTAGAGCTCATTCTCAGCAAGCTCCCGAAAGGTGAACCCCATGTTGTCACCACCCAACAATAAACTGTACAGACTCTCCACATCTGATAAAGAGAAAAGCAAAGCTCAGTAAAGAGGCAAAATTAACACGCTGCGCAAGACAGACTGGAAGACATACCTTTCCCATCTTCAGTTAAGTGAGGGTTGCGCCCCTGAATATCATACTTCAGGCTCATCCCTGCCATCACCAGCGCCGTTTCCGGAATCTCACACAGGTCCACTGGATGCGCCGTAAGGGTTTGGAACCAGTCTTGTTCTTTGTAATCAATCAGCACCGCCTTTGGCGCACCATCATCCGGGTTCAGGCGACCCATCACCAAGGGAATAACACCCTCATTAATCCAGAAAAACTTGGGCTTCCAGTCACGAAAGCTCTTCACCCCCGCCTTGGCACAAGGAGCCACCCCTGTGCGGGGACGGCAAGATAGCCAACTCTCCACGAAGCAGAGAGAATAAAAGACATAGAACATGTCAACCAAGGGCTCAATCTTCTGGGAGTGGCAGCAGAACTCGAAGAACATCAGTCGTGACATCAAACCAGGGTGAATCTGGTTAACATGTACCCCAACGGTCTGAATAAACGTCTTTAAGAAACGGGTTACCGGAACCCTAAAGTTGCAATCTCTAAAGTACGTGGCGTAAAGCCCAACCTTGCCCACTGGAGGCTCAAGTATGGTTTTATCCGGGGCAGGAGCCTCAACACCATAGCTGGAAGGAAACCCATATTCCTTCCTAAACTTTCGAAATTCCCCTTTCGCCCACACCGCCGTAACTTCGCCGGCGTGTGGCGGTCCCTTCTTAGAACCGTCATCCTTCCTCTTAGACCCACCACGTTTCTTTTTTGGGACCTGAACAACGTTCTCCATAACGAAAGTTTGAAGGTTTTTAAGAAAAGAAATTCAACTCTTGAAAGAGGCAGAGAGAAAGAATTTTCTTTTTGGCTAAGTTCGAAATGAAAGTGTAAGAATGGAAGGAAGAAAGAACAACCTTTTATATGCAGGTCACGTGCCTTCAGGACGGTTACAAATCGTGTTGCACGACCAACCAATAAGAAAATGCCACGTCAGGAGAGAGAAGGGCAGGGAGCACGCGAAACGACAGGTTGGACCCACCACTCTCTGCAATAGTACAACCGTCAGAGACTTTTCGGCTACCAACCTGTCCCATCCGCCTCGCGCCCTGACACATCTGATGTGTGCATTAATTACTGACGTGCGCAGCAATTCCACTTGGAATATCACTGCGCAACGCGCAGTCAAACTTAAACGAATAAAATAAGTAATAACAAACACTCGAATTTTCTTTTTCCCTTTTCTTTCCTTTTAGTGCAGCGCCCTGCATGCAACGCATACAGCACACTACACTGGGGGGACTTGAAGAGATATGAGACCGCGCAAGCGCACGGGCCCACATCTCAACAAATGCCAGCACAGCAGGCCTACGTGGGCTTCTAGAAAGCGGCGCGGGGTACCTCGTAGCATGACAGCTAATAACCGACAAGAAAGGGACGTCCAGCCAATAAGAGACGTCCATTTCCTGCTCCACGATCGCCTGCAGGTACGAGGTACAGAATAGTACAAGAAAGGACAGACAAAGACACGTGGACCAATAGCGAAGGAACAGCGCAACGAATGACAACGGCCTAATCGTACAGCCAGCTGTCATTCCCTCCTCGACCAATCACAGAAGACCTCAGGTGGCCTATAAATACCCTATGAGGTCAGACGAAGAAAAGGATGAACAATCAGAGAAAGAGAGAACCATAGTTACGAGAATTAGATTATAGTCGAAGCGCTGTAACAGTTGCTATTTGAGTCCTGTAATAGTCATTGAATCGTTAATAAGAATCCTGTCTTTACTTGTGCTACTATCTTAGTAAACTGTTATATTGGTGTTTCTTCAACTATTTTTTTTCTTGAGGTTTTGTTATGAAATGAAATATAATGATCATATGGTATTAGAGTTGAATTATGTGACTCAGTGACTCACTATGCAATTTTTTATTTTGGTTGATGTTGAATTGTTGATAATTGGTAATTGCAATGCTAGGGATGGGTACACTATTTAAATCGAGCTTTCTTTTGTTGTTTCTTTGGTTTCTACTGTCACCAACTGCGTATTCAAGTCCTAATGGTGGATTGGTTAGAGTTGGACTTAAAAAGAGGAAAATTAACCAATTGAACTAAGTTGGTGGACATACTGGCTCTAAGGAATGGAATGTTAATAGAAACTATGGTGTTCGTGGTGACTTTGGGGATTCGGATATTGACTATTGCCCTAAACAATTACATGGATGCTCAGTCTTATGGTGAGATTGGTATTGGTACTCCGCCTCAAAAGTTCACTGTGATTTTTGACACTAATTTGTGGGAGCCTTCTGCAAAGTGCTACTTCTCAGTGAGGTGTGCTTTTTATAGGGTCGCCTTTTTTAGAGCTGGCAAAATGCAGGGGTTGAGCGAGTTAGGTAACGGGCCAAAATGTATGTAACCTTTACGAGCTGGTCAAACTGGTCGGGTCGGGTTGACCCACAAGCTTTCTGTATTCAAATTCTGTTTGAAGTCTTAGTAATTCATGTATAAGATATGATTGAAAAAACTATAGTATTACCATAAAAATGTTAGTTTTTTATGGTATAGCGCTTTTAGAGGGTTTTATGCATTTGAATATATCTTGAGTGGTCGGATGATTATCAATCTGTTCACTCCTTTCTGTTGACCCATATCGGTGTATCCTTTTTAGTTAAATCCATTTGATCTTTTGATTTAAATTAACCCAACTATGGGTAAATGAGTCGAACAATAATATGGTATTCTCATGTCTCCTTTAGTTATACAGTTTCAAACAAACAAATTAGCTCCCCCGTTTTACGTGAGTATGTCCCCAAAATTATATGAGGTGGGTGTGAGTAGTTGTGAGTGAAGAAAAATGGGGAATCTACTGTTGATCGGTATAATTGGGGTTACTTGGGAATCTTTTGGGGAAAACTGGAAGGTGTATTTATTTTTTAGTGTTTGTTGAAAGTAGTTGTGAGTTGAGAAGAGAGAAACTGTAATGATTTTTAGTGTAATATGTGGTTGTGATTGGTTGTGGGGGAATGGGGGATGGGGGAGCTACTGTGAATGCTCTAAGTAATGCAAAACCGATTATCACCGCATAAAATATTATTACTAAAATAGACTCGATTTTGTTTTAGACTTCAAATCTATATAAAAAATATTTCTTTACTTTGATTTTTGTGTTCCCATGCGCAAAAAAAAAAGGACCCGAGGAAAAAAATAAAATTGGTTATTTTTATACCCGAAACCGTACATGATTTACACCTGGAACCAGTTACCTTGTACTCAAACCCGGTTATATCCTAAAAGTTATTATATTAGATAGTAATGGGAAACTTTGAAATACAACATCAAATGTTGTATACAAAGAAGTATTTAGGAATATATATAAACAATTGTAATTTGTTTTTTTTTTTGTATGTTTGTTAATGTATTACTACCTCCGTCCCATTAGAAATGTCTTGGTTTGAAAAACCCAAAGTTTTAGGCATATTAAATGATTGCTTTTTTTGTTTGCCATATGACAATAATACCCTTGTCATATGTGAGTCCATCATATTCTTTGTTTATTTTAGTTGTGTTTTTAAGGGTAAATTTGAAAATTGGCTAATAATTTTTTAAAGTGGACACATAAAATGGGACAAATAAAAAAGGGAATATGTAAACTTCTAATGAGACGGAGGCAGTAGCATTTTATATTATAAGTTTTGAGCTCCGTCTTATACACGGGCCGTTAGACTAGTATCCTTATATATACACACTCACACCACACCACACCACTACACCCTTTGTGAAATTCAAGCCCTTAGTGGGACCCACATGCCACTTATAAAAAAAATTCCCAAATAAGAAGCTTCAAATTTCACCCCACTACATACATATGGTTAGGGCTGTTCACGAGCCGAGCCGAACCGAACGGACCTTTGCTCATGCTTGGCTCATTTACAAATCGAACCGAGCTGAGCGGCTCATTTACAACCGAGCTGAAAAGCGAGCGAGCATTGTTCGCGCAAATTTTTTCGAGCGAGCGTCGAGCGAGAAACGAGCGAAGAGTAATTTGGACAACTATGAAATTGGGATGTTATCTTCAATGTTTTTGTTGTCAAGTGACAATTAAGGTGGAACTGTCCGATAAGGACACTAATATGAGGTCCGAGTGTCCAAGAATGAGGTGTAGGTTGAGGCAATGATCATACTACAGAGAACAATTGTCGCATTGTGACATATGGTGATATCAAGTGACGATCAGGGACGAGCGACTAATAACATAAAGAATTCAAGGTTGTCACGTTATGACTTAGGGTTTTACTATTAAACTTAGTATTAAATTTTTATTTGATAAAGCGGGCTAGTCATATTTTATTTATATATATTGGGCCAAATGTTATGTATAAAGCTATAAATATTACTATGATTTGTCGGCATATATATAATTATATATATATATAAATAATTTATTCGAGCCGAACCGAGCCGAGCGGACCTTTGCTCGTGCTTGGCTCGTTTACAAACCGAACCGAGCCGATCTCCTCCTTTACAAACCGAACCGAGCCGATCTCCTCCTTTACAAACCGAACCGAGCCGAACTCCTCCTTACATATGGTCTTATAAAGTGATAGGCTTTAAAGTGAATCATTTTCCAAATATTTATTTTTATTTTTTCAATTTAATTTGATTCTTTTTTTTTCAAACATTTAAACAAAAATAAAACAAAAACGAATATCAGTTTAAAAAATTACAAACAAAATAAAAACAAAACTACCAAATTAAATACAAAAAACAAATCCAAGTTGGCATATTTAGATCGGATTTTTTATTTCCGATGTTCGAAAATCACTCATCTGGCAATAGATACCAAAGGGCCTTTGGCCTAGTGGTAGTAAAGTGTTGGATAAGGTTTTGTCTTTCCAAGTGATGAGGGGTTCAAATCCCATGAATAATAAAAAGTTAGCCGTTCAAAAAAAAATATGGCGATAGATACGGAGAGGTCACTAAATCGTTTTCCATTTGCATCTCCAATTATAGTTGTTTTTTTGAGTAAATTCCTATTTGAGTCCCTGTGTTTTGTTGATTTTAACTACTTGAGTCCAACATTTTCATTTTTAACATTCTGAGTGCCTGGTTGATAATTCTATAACCATTTGAGTCCAATTTTCTAACTCTGTTAGATTTTTTCTGTTAATATTATGAAATGACCAAAGTACCCCTGCCTTCACAAATAAATAATTATTAAATATTATATTTTATTATATTATAATATTAACAACACTCAAGTACATCTGCACACACATCTCACCCCTCTCTCTCATTCACGTCTCACTCTCTCTCTCTCTCTCTCTCTCTCTCACTTCTCTCTCTTATTTCTTACGCAATATTGCTTTTTTGGCACTGAATCCTTATGAATGCTCATAAAACATCAAGAAGAACAACAACATACCATGATCAGTAAAGATTTGTGATGCGACGGTGGTGGTGGTGGGTTGCAGGTGGAGGTGGCCGGTTGGAGGTGCTTGGTGAGGTGGTTGTGGTGGGTTGCAGGTGGAGGCCGGTTTTGGTGGGTTGCAGGTGGAGGCCGGTTTCGGTGGGTTGCAGGTGGAGGTGGTTGTGGTGGGTTGCAGGTGGAGGTGGCCGGTTGCAGGTGGAGGTGGTTGTGGTTGTGGTGGGTTGCAGGTGGAGGTGGCCGGTTGGAGGTCGTTGGTGAGGCGACAGTGGTGGTGGTTTTGGTGGATTGCAGGTGGAGGTTGTTGTGGTGGGTTGCAGGTGGAGGTGGCCGGTTGCAGGTGGAGGTGTTTATGGTTGTGGTGGGTTGCAGGTGGAGGTGGCCGGTTGGAGGTCGTTGGTGAGGCGACGGTGGTGGTGGTTTTGGTGGGTTGCAGGTGGAGGTTGTTGTGGTGGGTTGCAGGTGGAGGTGGCCGGTTGCAGGTGGAGGTGGTTGTGGTTGTGGTGGGTTGCAGGTGGAGGTGGCCGGTTGGAGGTCGTTGGTGAGGCGACGGTGGTGGTGGTTTTGGTGGGTTGCAGGTGGAGGTTGTTGTGGTGGGTTGCAGGTGGAGGTGGTTGGTGAGGTGACGGTGGTGGTGGTTTTGGTGGGTTGCAGGTGGTGGTGGTTTATGGTGTGGTGGAGGGGTGGAGAAGAAAGTGTGTGTATGAGAGAGAGAGAGTGTGTTGTGTGTGTGTGAGGGAGAGCTTTATTATTATTATTATTATTATTATTATTATTATTATTATTATTATTATTATTATTATTATATTTCATTTATGCATTGAAGACTTGTACGTTATACCTTATGCATTACAGAATTGTACGTATGTGTAAAATGACTGAGATACCCTTATAGTTAACTGATTTGGTTAACGACGTTAGAAAATTGGACTCAAACCATAACAAACTTAAAACACTAGGATTCAGAATGTTAAAAATGAAAATGTTGGACTCAAGTAGTTAAAATCAACAAAACTCAGGGACTAAAAAAGGAATTTACTCTTGTTTTTTTAATGTTCAACTTCTTGTTATTGATATGGAGTAATCAAGATATTTTTTCTTCAAAACTTTCAATGTGCGACTTTAAATCGGGATCGATTTGTAGATGTAGACGACGAGATTGGTCGACCTCATTTTTCGTCTACACCTTGCGTTTATCTCTGCCGACTGGGAGTGGAAACTCTTGTGGTTCTTGATATTCAAAGTCATCGGTGTTGTCGTTGAGATTTACATGGGACCAACTGACCGAGCGTCAAATGCGCCTTGGAAGTTATTCAGTTATGGTGTGCCCAAAGTTGCCTTTGACTGTTCAGACGATTGACTTAATGGCCATGGCACTACAAGCTGCCACTTTGGTGATTTGAATTTCTTTTATGTTGTTGACTTGTCGTTGCTAATTACGACGACTTAGGTACGTTTGGCAAGGAGCTTTCAAGAGCTTTTAGGAGCTTCAAGTTTTAACAAAAAGCTCATACTTAATAAAAAAAACCTTTTTTGGTTGAAAGAGCCTGAAATTTTTAGGTTAGGAGAAAAAACTTTATATTGAAAAGCTAGTAGTACTAGCGTTTAAGAAAAAGCTCCTACTAGCTACAAGCTTTTAATGAGTAAATAATAGATATATACTAATTATTGTATAATTAGGATAGATTTGTTTTGAATTATTTATAGATAATCATCATGTGTATAATCTCCAAGAATATGAGATATAGTTGTATCTTGTATTTAAACACCCTTTGGGATCAATGGAAAATTAAGCATTGAACCATAATCTTACATGGTATCAGCCTAATACCCGGTCCCTACCTCTCTTCTTCTTCGTCGCACCCTCCACTCTCACATCTACCTGCTGCCGTTCACTCTCATGGCCGAACCAAAGCTTCACCCCGCCGTTACGGTGTCAAACATCAAAGCCTACATCCCCATTCACCTGGATAACGAAGCCACTAATTATCTTATGTGGTCTGAGTTATTCCGTATCCACTGCACCGCTTTCTTAGTCATTCATCATCTCTCACCACGCCCCCTACCCGCTGCCCAAGCCTCCTCTAATGCCGCCAAACAAACCGCTTCCCCGCCTTCACCCGACTCTTGGGAGAGGTTGGATGCCATTGTTCTTCAATGGATTTATGGCACCATCTCTCCCGACCTCATCAAAACCGTGCTTAAACCCAATACCACCGCCTACACCGCTTGGAAAACTTTGGAGTCTTTGTTTCAAGACAACAAAGGAATTCGAGCACTTCACCTCAAACAAAAACTGGCTACTACCCGACTCGACACCTTCCCTTCCATGGCAGCCTACTGCCAGGAGGTTAAACTCCTTGCCGACCAATTGACCAACGTCGATGCTCCCATCGATGAACAACAGTTGGTTCTCCAAACCTTAGCCGGCTTACCCGAGCAATACGAGAGTATTACGACCATCCTACAAAACACCAAGCCCTTACCATCCTTCTTTGAAGTCCGCTCTCAGCTTTGTATGAATGAGACGCGAAAAGCCGCTAATTCCTTGGTTGCGTCTAACAGCGCTGCCACGGCCCTCCATGTGCAGAGTGCGCCGTCCTCTGCTGCCACCGGTGGTGCGTCTGACCAGCCCCAATCCCGTGGCAAGAACCGACCTCGGAACACCGGTCGGAATCGACCTTCTACTCAGAAGCCTCGTGGCCGCCAGGGATTCTCCACCAACAATAATACCAACCCCTACATAGTGTTTCCCCAAGCTTGGACACAAGCACAGTGGGCTTCAGTTTTAAATCAGGCCCAAAACTATCAGGCCCAACACTCTAATTCAAATCAGTCCAACCCACCATGCCCCTACCCCTCTACACCTCGGCCCAACCCAGCAGCAGGTATCCTCGGCCCAGCCCCACAACAGGCCCACGTAGCCTATACCCCCACTGCCACGGACATAGCCCAAGCACTTTACACTTTGTCCATGAATCAGCAGCAGGATCCGGTTGGCTTTATGGATACAGGCGCCTCGGGTCATATGCAATTGCCAGGTAATCACTCTCCGTCTACTTTTAATAATTGCACTAACATGAAAATAATTGTCGGTAATGCCATGACCATTCCAGTTGTTGGACAAGGTGACAAAACCTTACCCCCACCTTTCCCGCCTTTAAAACTTACCAACATACTCTACTCTCCTAACCTTATCAAAAACCTTATTTCTGTCCGTCGCCTCGCCACGGACAATTTACTTTCAATAGAATTTGACCCGTTTGGTTTTCTTGTGAAGGATCTCAAGACCAAGGACCCTATCCTACGATGCAATAGCTCGGGCGACTTGTACCCGCTCACCACCAACTTTACCAAGCTCTCCTCAACACCCTCTGCTTTCCTTGCTGTCACCCAAGACCGTTGGCACCAACGTCTTGGGCACCCGGGCCCAGAATTATTGCATTCGTTAAAGTCTTCGTCTTTCATTAATTATGTTAAACCAAATAAGTCACTTTGTCAGTCGTGTGTTTTTGGCAAAAGTGTAAAGCTACCTTTTTATGATTCTATTAATGCTACTCGTTCTTCTTTTGATATTGTTCATAGTGATTTATGGACCTCCCCGGTCCTTAGCACGGGGGGTCATCGTTACTATATATTATTTCTTGACGATTTTAGTGATTTTTTGTGGACTTTTCCACTCGCACATAAATCTCAAGTTTACACCACCTTCACCACCTTTTATAATCATGTTCACACCCAATTTGGTCGAAAACTTAAACAATTTCAATGTGACAATGGCACCGAATACAATAACAATTCATTTAAACAATTTTGCAATCAAAATGGCATGTATTTCCGTTTCTCTTGCCCATATTCTTCTTCTCAAAACGGCAAAGCCGAACGTAAAATACGTACCATTAACAACATGATTCGCACTTTGTTAGCCCAAGCCTCCCTACCCCTCAACTTCTGGCACCACGCCTTAGAAGTTGCCACATACCTACTTAATATACTTCCCAAGAAATCCCACAAATTTCTCACCCCCACTACCCTCCTATACAATTGCCTACCCACATACACCCACCTACGCGTATTCGGTTGCCTTTGTTTCCCTATCCTACCATCGACCAAAATCCACAAACTTAACCACCGTAGCCACCCCTGTGTTTTCCTCGGTTACCCCCCTAACCACCGAGGTTACAAGTGCTACGATATGTCCACTAACACCATCTTTGTCTCTCGTCATGTCTTATTTGAAGAGACCATCTACCCCTTTGCCATCTCTCACCCTTCTCCTCCTAAAAACTACGACTGCATTGCACCACCACTCCACCCATCCTTTTGGAATCACCTACATCCGCCCCACCCTCCCTCTGATTTACCCCCATCGCCGCCCCATTCCCCAGGCCCAACTCCACCCGGCCCAACTACCCCTACTTCCCACTCCCAACAACAGCCCACCACCGGCCCATCTCACTCAACCCCACCCAGCCCCGGCCCATCCTCACCTTCCCAAGCCTCACACCCCTTCCCTCCTACCAGCCCATTACCCTCTGGCCCATCCAGCACCCAACCGGCCCAACCACTTAATCCACCTCCTGCCATCCCCGAACCAATACCGCAGCCCACATCGTCCGCCGTACCACCTCCCACCCATTCCATGCGCACTCGTTCCATGGATGGCATTCCCAAACCAAAACAATTCCTTAACCTTACCACCTCAACATTTGTCCCCATACCCAAAAACCCTCAGGTTGCCTTGTCCACTCCTGAATGGAACAAAGCCATGACTGATGAGTTTAGTGCTCTTATTAAAAATAAGACCTGGGAGTTGGTTCCCCGGTCACCAGATATGAATGTTATTCGCAGCATGTGGCTATTTAAACATAAGTTTCGTTCCGATGGTTCTTTAGAGCGATACAAGGCTCGGTTGGTTTGTGATGGGCGTACCCAACAGGTTGGCGTTGATTGTGGGGAGACCTTTAGCCCGGTGGTTAAACCGGCAACTATTCGCACGGTTCTTTCATTGGCCCTCTCAAAGTCATGGCCTATACATCAACTTGATGTTACTAATGCCTTTTTGCACGGGAACTTACATGAGACAGTCTACATGTACCAACCCATGGGGTTTCGGCATCGTGATTTTCCAGACCATGTGTGCCGCTTGCAGAAATCACTATACGGTCTCAAGCAGGCCCCACGCGCTTGGTACCAGCGTTTCACTGATTTTGTTCTTTTGCAGGGGTTCTCTCAAAGCAAGACTGATAACTCGCTTTTTATTTATCATCATGGTCGTGATTTTGCTTATCTACTTATATATGTCGATGATATTATTTTGACCACTTCGTCTGACACATTACGGGATCGTCTTATGTCTCTGTTGTCTGGGGAGTTTGCTATGAAAGACTTGGGCCCTCTGACTTATTTTCTTGGTATAGCGGTTACTCTCAGGCATCTTATGCTAAGGATATTCTCCACCGTGCCGCTATGGATTCTTGTAAGCCTGCGGCTACTCCGGTTGATACTCAGGCAAAGCTATCCGCTACTTCCGGTCCTTTGTTTGATGATCCTACTACTTTTCGGAGTCTCGCTGGTGCCTTGCAATATCTTACTTTCACCCGTCCCGATATATCTTATAGTGTTCAGCAGATTTGTATGCATATGCATTCTCCTACTATGGAGCATTGGAATGCACTCAAACGCATACTTCGGTATATACAGGGTACACTGCATTACGGTCTTCATCTTCGACCATCTACTTCTCTGTCTCTTCGAGCCTATACGGATGCAGACTGGGCTGGCTGTCCTGATACACGACGCTCTACGTCTGGTTACTGCGTCTATCTTGGTGACAACCTCATCTCCTGGTCTTCTAAACGTCAGTCCACTATTTCTCGCTCCAGTGCTGAAGCAGAGTACCGTGGAGTTGCCAACGTTGTTGCTGAGATTTGATGGCTTCGGAATTTGCTTTTAGAACTTTAGCATCCTCTCTTTCAGGCCACTGTTGTCTACTGCGATAACGTCAGTGCCATCTACTTATCTGGGAACCCGGTTCAACATCAGCGAACAAAGCACATTGAGCTCGATATTCATTTCGTTCGGGATCACGTCAAGAAAGGCCTCGTTCGGATTCTACATATCCCGTCTCGGTTTCAGGTTGCTGATATTTTTACCAAAGGTCTTCCCAAGGTTCTCTTTGATGATTTTCGGACCAGTCTAACCGTTCGTCTTCCTCCCGCTTCGACTGCGAGGGTGTAATAGATATATACTAATTATTGTATAATTAGGATAGATTTGTTTTGAATTATTTATAGATAATCATCATGTGTATAATCTCCAAGAATAGGAGATATAGTTGTATCTTGTATTTAAACACCCTTTGGGATCAATGGAAAATTAAGCATTGAACCATAATCTTACAGTAAATGACACAAATACCCATTCTATTATAAAAATAAAATAAAAACCTTCCGTACAACCTTTTAATTATGCCCATTGTGGTTATTTTATACATTTTATCGAAAACTCCAACTACTATGTCAAAACATCAATATATATTTAAAAAGCTACAGCTACCAGCTTGCAGCTAGTTTTGCTAAATATACCCTTAAGCTAGAATCGGTTATGGTAGTTAACCATGTATTAACATTCTCATCTTTATACTTTAGGTGTTTACAAGACACCCCCTTATAATCATAATAGCTGCTAGGAGGAGGGAGCGTGTCTGAAACCTGAAAAACATCATAACGCAATAAGAAAGCTTCTAGTGCGACATTCTTTCTTTGACTACATTTGACCCATGTTGGAACTCCTTACCAATTGGTCGCATGTGTAAGCTACAGGGCTGTGAAGGCACATAATTGGATTGTTTTTGTATTAGACTACTATTCATTTTGTAACTCCTCAACGGTGATGAATATCATGGTTAAATTTCTAATATTCCAAATGATGTAAGCAGCCATTTAATCCCCAAAATCATGTCTTAACCATCTAGTTGGATCAATAATACATCTGTGGTAAAACACATTCCCTACTGAAATATTGAACACATTTGTTTACATGCGAACTGTTAGCATCTCCAACACTAACAATAATAGGACATATATCACAACTTGACACCTCAAATTTCTTGCAGTTTTCGTCTATAAAGTTGTGTGTGGATCCTGAATCTATAAGAATATGGAGCCGTCGAATACCCACAGATCCACTTAATTTTATAGTAGAATAAGTGGGAATACCTGTATTCTAGCAACCCTACTTGAATCACTCACGCATTCTAGCAATGTAACTACTTATTAACATTCTCATCCTTTTACTTTAGATGTTTACAATATGCCCCCCTTATATTTCGAACTACTAAAAATTTACACAACCACAGCCAGAGAGTAAGCAAAATCGAGACATCAGTGTTATGGCTTTTAGAAATTCTGACATTAACTTTCAAGGTATGTGAGAGATTACATGTGTGGTACACACATTTACAAACATCTGTACAAAATAACTGTCTATAATATACTATCCTATAGTTGCATACTTATATGTATTACCAGACTTTCCTAGTGGCCAAAATATCAGGTGGCTATTATGCAGTCAGAAACGCGTGTTCTAGATTTTACAAGTAGACTCCGTTCAATTTCCTAGATAAATTAAGGCGGCGCAACTCTTTTCTAACATTGATCTTCAAGTCATAGTTTCCCAAATTTTGTTGCTCTTCTTGTATTATGTCAAGGGATTCGACAACAGCAGCGCTAGAGTCATCAACATCAATAAGCTCAAGTGTTGAGATGTCACCAATTTCAAGAGGGATACCTTCAAGATATCGGCATGTATCCAACACTAGATGTGTGAGACATGGGAAGTTAATACTAGAAGCAACCCATTGCTCGACATTCAAGCCGTGCAACTTCAAAAATTTTAGTTGCTGAAATGGGCCATCAGTGGTTTCCCATTTGGGTCCCACAAATGCATGCTCTAGTATATTCAGAACCTCAAGGCTCGGTAAAGATTGAACAATCGACATATCACTCCAAGGAAGACAACACCCTGATAATGAGAGTTTTTTCAGTGAATCAGGAAACGACACACGAGTCTTTCGGAAGGCTGTATTAATCCACGTAAGTGTTTCCAGGGAATTGAGTGACTTGAAGTCTTGGTAGTGATGGGCGGGAGTCGTACATGTAAGCTTCTTGACACGAGGAAAACATTTATCCCAACTTTCAGCCACGTTACACAAAACTACATTGGAAATGGTTTGCAATTTCATTGGTTTTCCAATTGAAGGAAAGTAAATATACCCATTACTCCATAAATGCCTCAGATTCACCAAGTTTGATATGGTATCCGGTAAACAAAAATGTACCAAACTTTTAACAATGATGGTTTGGAGGCTCCAAAGAGTACATATTGAGGATGGAAAACCTTTGGTAGAGTGGAACGCCAGGTACCTTAAGTGAACAAGTAATCCTATAGTTTGTGGAAAGTCTTGAACTTCACACCTTTGTAGATCCAACACCATTAGAAGAGGGTAGGAACGGAAATATCCATCAGTGATCTTAGACAAAGACGTGTTCTTATGAAACCACAATAGTGAATGAACCCATGGGAACGACTCAGGAAAAATTCTGTTGTTGACTTCGTAGCTCTGGTTTGTGAATATACGGCGTGGCTTATATTGTCTCATATGCGAAAAGGGAAGCACTGGAGTGTTCGTTTTCAGGCAGAAATGTTCTTTTGTCGCTCTTTTCAAGCAGAGCTCCCTCAAAAGATCATGCACAGAACAAGCTTTGATGGCGCCATTGAACTTTCTATATGTAACGACTACAAGATTTCTATCGACTAATTCCATGAGGTAATCTTCTCCAATTTCCTCCAAGCTTCGTTTTCCATCTTCTTCAACAAATCCCTCAGCCATCCATAGCCAGATCAACTTTCGTGGTTGAAACTTATGGTCTTCTGGGAAGCCACCAAGATAAAGAAAGCAGTCTTTCAAGCGAGGAGGTAAATGGTCATAACTCAAAGCCAAGATATCCGTATTCCCACTGTGATCATTGACAACGTACGAACTGACACGGTCAGCTATTTTGTACCATGAATGTACGCTTCTTGTTTCCTTAGCTAGAACTCCTGCTATGACAACCACCGCAAGTGGCAATCCATGACACTTCTTTGCAATTTCCTTTCCAGGTTCAATCAATGATACCGGGAAATCATTGCCACCGAATGCCTTCTTACGAAGCAATTCCCAGCTTTCCACGTCGGTCAATAATTCTAACTCATGAACAAAACCACGTGATTTTGCATGTAAAGCAACTTCTTTGAGACGGCTAGTGAGCAAAATTCGACTTCCTTTGTTATCATTTGGGAAAAAGAGTTTAATGTCATCCCAAGCTTGAATGCTCCAGACGTCATCAACAACAATAAAATATCTTTGGCCCATAAGAGTTTTGTGCAACTTCTCACGGAGTTTTGCGTCACTTGTACTATCAGGGTCAAATGCAGTGCAAATGGATGTCACTAATTGAAGCAACAAATCCCGTCTTTCATATGTTTGAGAAACAGTGACCCACGCTCGGATATGAAAATGATACACAATAAAAGGATCATTGTATACTTTTGTAGCAAGGGTAGTCTTACCCAACCCCCCCATACCGACAATAGATACCACATCTAGTTGCTTTTGATCTTCCACTAGTTTGTCCCGTATGAGCTCAGCATCATGAATAAGCCCCACAATACTTTCTTCCAATACTTTCTTTCTTTCTAATGGATTTCTGGTGCACGAAGTTCCAGCAATAACAGTTTGTGTTTTCAGGCTATCAATGCTTCCAGATGAATTTTTCCAGTTATGAAGGACCGTAATGAGTTCCTCTTTGATAGAGTTGAGTGATGCCATAACATTGTCAAGATTCAGAGAGTGTTAATAGCTGGTTGATCTCTTCTTAATATTCATACAATTCTGGAAGAACTTAGTGAAAGAATATGTTTCTGTTTTTGTTGCACTGCTATACTTGGTAGAGTTACTAGAGTATACAAACAGACCCACAATCATGTGTGCCTCTTGTGCTACATCTTTGAATTTTCTCTTTAGACTTCTCACTTGTTCAATCTCATTTAGGACATTCTGTTCTTCGGAAAACAAAATTTGGTACATGTAGCCGAGCTCTTGATAAAGCAGTTGCATTTGAAACCTTCCCGCTAAAATTGCCGCGTTGTTGTTGATTATTGGATTATTCCTGCTGCAACTCATCTGCTTCAAGTTCTCAATGAACAATTCCAGACCTGTGTATGTCATCTTTTCTCCCTACAGAACCAGCAATAGCTGAATCAAGAGTATTTTATGAGTTCAATCAAGTTGTTGACTATCATTTCATAAACATCATTGAATTACAATATATGCTTAAAAGTTTCAAACAAACACAACCTAAGAACAAACCACTATTAGTCAAATATTATTTATCGTATTGTATTTTCCTGTAAATTAGCATACAATTATTCTGTACTTTTTGTATCCTAAAATAGCTCTAGGGTAGTTACAAATCTGCGTATATTTATTCTGTAGTTCGGTCTATTTTGAATTCAAGGAAATCATTCCAATCGCATGGTATAATACTGCAGCCACCGATCAAGTCCACGGGCTTGCCTACATCGGTCTTTTCTCCTTTCTCTGGACATCAGTCATGTCAGACGCAGGAGCCAAACAAGAGCCAGCCCTCTGTTCTTCACCTGGTGTACGCCATGACGAACATCAATGCCGTCTCCGAGCATCCTAAAAAATTTTTGGGCCCGGGGCGATTAGAAAATTTGGCCTCTACCATGGCATGAAGACATGAAAGAAAACTAAAATTATATGCTTGGTAAGGGAATCGAACCTGGGCGCTGCAATTTGAGAGCATGTGAAGTAACCACCAGGCTACACTTTGCTTTTGTTTACAATTTTACTTATAAATATTATATAATATATATACATATATATACAACCTTCGGGCCCTCGGGATTTTCGGGCCTAGGGCCGTCGCCCGCGTCGCCCCTACTAAGAGCCGGCCCTGACGAACATACAACACAAAATTCGAGTGGGAAAATAACAAAAATAAACATTGACCCACTACCTTTTACCAAAATAAACATTATCAACGGCTAGAGTTTAGGGAGCAATTACATAGGAGGCTAAAAGGTAGACGGGTTGAAATGGTGGGACCAATACTTTTTAACCAATAGAATCTCTCCTAATTTGAAAAACTGAAAACACGTCTAAACATGGCTAATATCTAGCCATTTTGACTGACACAAAGTACAGATGTGTCTGACATTATACTGAACCGGCTTATCACAACTTAACTCCTCAAATTTTTAGCCGTTAAGCCAGTTCGCTGTCACTTGATGAATTTGGGTCTCATCCTAGTTAAAATTTTGGTTTTGGGTCATAAAATTAAATTAGGGTATTTGAAACATAAAATACTATTAAATTATATTTTGAACTTTGTAGATTGTCAACTGAAAACAATTCCGCCTCCCAATTCTCTCTCAAGTCCATCTTAGAGAAGGACAAATTAAACCACTCCAACTTTATTGACTGGCACCGCAACTTGAAAATTGTTCTCAAGGCGGAGAACAAGTTGTATGTTCTTGAAACACCAATCCCTGATGAACCCATCAATCAACATACTGCTACTTATAGAAACTATATAAAGCACTTTGATGATTCTGTGAAAGTCTCATGTCTAATGTTAGCATCTATGATCCCTGAACCTCAAAAGACCATGGATGAGATGATGGTATACGAGATGAATAAGCACCTGGTGGAAATGTTCCAACAAAAGGCTCGTCATGAGAGGTTAGATGTGATGTGATTACTCATAAACACTCGTATGCAAGAGGGTACATCAGTTAGCGCTCATGTGCTAAAAATGAAGGCATATGTTGATCACTTGGCTCGTCTGGAATTCCCCTTAAGTGATGAGTTAGCTGGGGATATTATCCTCAACTCATTGCCTAAGTCACATGATCAGTTCATTATGAACTACAATATGAACGGGAAGGAGAAGACACTTGCAGAACTGCATCAGATGCTCAAAACTGTTGAGTTGAACATACCTAGCAAGACTGCACCAATGCTAATGATCAGGGAGGGTTATGTTAAAAAACCTAACACCAAGAAAAAGGGCAATGAGGGCAAGTGGAAGGGAAAGAGCAAATTTGTTGCTAACAAGAAACCTCTAAAGGATGCCAAGTGTTTTCATTGTGATGAGAGTGGGCACTGGAAGAAAAACTGTGCTAAGTATTTAGCTGAACTGAAGCAAGCCAAGGCTTCAGGAAGAGAGTACTTAGGTATATATGTTATTGAAATCTTTGCTTTTTCTAGCAAAACATGGGTGTTTGACACAAGATGTGTTTTTCACATTTGTAATGTTTTGCAGGGACTAAGAAAAATTAAGAAGCTGAAACAGGGCGATTTGAAGGTCCATGTTGGCAATGGACAAAGAGTTGCAGTGAAGGCTATAGGAGAATATATTCTTTTATTACCTTATGGTTTAGAACTTGTTTTGAACAATGTTTATTTTATTCCTAGTGTTACTAGAAATATTGTTTCGGTTTCTGCTTTGCGTGGACAAGGTTTTAGTTATCGTTTTAATGGTGAATATATTTCTGCTTTTTTAATGATATATTTTACTTTGATGCAAAACCTAACAATGGAATCTATGAGATAGAAATCCAGAATAATAACGTGTTATGCAACATCGCCCATAAACGTAATAAGTTGGACTTTAATGATACGTATATGTGGCATTGTAGACTTGGTCACATAAGCGAGAATCGTGTTAAACAACTCAAAACCGCAGAGATCCTAAATTTCAAGGGTTCGGAGTCATTTGGCAAATGCGAATCATGCTTGAGTGGAAAGTTAACCAAAGCACCTTTTTCAAATGTTAGAGAAAGAGCTAATGATCTGTTAGGACTTGTACATACAGATGTGTGGTCCATTCAGAACAATGTCAAGACATGGAGAAAGATACTTTGTTACATTCACTGATGATTTCAGTAGATATGGTTATGTATATCTTATGAAGCATAAACATGAAACTCTTGAAAGGTTCAAAGAGTACCAAAACGAAGTAGAGAATCAGCATAAATAGAACCATTAAGATGCTTCGATCAGATCGAGGTGGTAAATATCTTAGTCAGGAATTCATCGACCATCTAAAGAATTGTGGAATAGTTTAACAACTCACTCCACCTGGAACATCACAACATAATGGTGTGTCTGAGCGGAGAAATCGAACCATATTGGATATGTTTGATCTATGATGTGTCGTACACCCTCC
The DNA here is from genome assembly GCA_032199755.1 of Ambrosia artemisiifolia. Lineage (NCBI taxonomy): Eukaryota > Viridiplantae > Streptophyta > Magnoliopsida > Asterales > Asteraceae > Ambrosia > Ambrosia artemisiifolia. Next base: position 44,554,816 of record CM063519.1, on the reverse strand, counting down.
CACGCTCCTTTTGGAGTCATGCTTTGGAAACTGCCGCAAGACTTGTGAATATAGCTTCAACAAACAAGGTTGATAAAACGCCTTATGAGATATGGCATGGAAAGAAACCTAAAGTATCCTATCTCAAAGTCTTCGGATGTAACGCTTATGTCACTCTAGAATCTTCAGATAAACTAGATCCTAGAAGCGAAAAAGTGGTTTTCGTCGGATACGCTAAAAAGTCGGTTACCTATTTTACCACCCCACTGAAAATCGGATTTTCACTAAACGCAGAGGCACTTTCTTGGAGGAAGAACTTCTGGCACGAGGGATTGGAGATAACGATAATACCCCGAACCTTAATGTAATAGTTGTAAATGTGTGAAATATAAAGTTTATCTTTCATATATAGTTTAACGAGTAGATAATGAGTAAGATGGTTATTTGAAATAGGAGATATCTAGATGAGTCCTGACTAATATATGAGATCGTTTAGTAATAATAATAACGCATATTATATTTGAACCCTACTCCGTTTTTAATGAAACTTAGGTTGACACGTAGATAAAATTTAGCTCGTCTTAACAGTATATTTGGAATTTAGTAAAACGTTATAGTTTAAAAGTTATAAGAGTTCAACGAGCTAAGTAGCTAAACTAATTATAATGATCTATTAAAAATTAATAATATTAATTACTACATAAGAAACTTACGTGTATTTAGAATACACATGAATTCAAAAATGCTTTAAGGTGGAGATGTGTAGATGCGTGTATTTCTTGAAGCAGAGCATGTAAGCTAGCAAGCTAGCATGACAACTAGTCCCACATCGACTTTTTAAGGATTTTCACCGTCCATTTAACTCTATAAATAGAAGTGCCAGTGAAGAAATTGAGAGTATAATTTTATTTGGGAACACTCTAGTATAAGAGGATTCCGAGCCTACAATATCCTGTTGGGTGTTGTTAATAGTCACTTTTAGAGCACGAGTAGGAGCACGAATGGGGAGACTCTACATCAACGTGCCGTAGATAGTTTTGAGGTAAGTTCTCCTTTAAGTTATATTAGTTATTTTTATTAGTATTATTAGTGGTAGTTTAGTATTATTATTTTTTAGTTATTAGGATTATTATTAGGGGTGGGTATTGGGTAGCCTAGCCTTAGTTAGGCATGGACTGATCACCCATGCTTAAACAAGGTAGCGTTAACCAATATCCAACCGTAATAATAATTAGTTAGGTGTACCGTTACTTAACCTAGGATTGTATAATTGTATGAGGACCTGAGGTATTACTTGGTTATACTAGCAACGATTATCAACTGTTAAAGCAACGGTTAAACAGGTGAGTCATCATACATGTCTTTTAAACTGTGATAGTATACTCGTCCAAACTGGTAATAAATTAGATTGCTTGTAATATGCATATATTAGTAGGGGTATATGGGATCCCAGTATGCTTAATGGTTGTGTCACTCTGGGAAGGGTAATAAGGTTTTGTACCCACAGGCACTTCGTGCTTATAAGGTCCAGCAACACACACCCATACCTATGTGACGACGGTAGGGGGCACAGCCGGAGGACCGGTATGTCCATTGTACGGTGGTTTGTGACAAGTCAAACGTGGTCTATAAGGTTCAGTGAGGCCCAACCTGACTATAAGGGGTCATAAGCCCATATTGTGCGTGCATATAATGTAAATTGTGGTCGGTCTTAAAATTATATAGTATGAGCTCACCAGCATAGCTGACGTCATTTTGAGTATACTTATCTCATGTGCACCGTGATGACAGCTGTAGGATTCACTTGCCAGTAGTGGAACTGAGAAGAGAAGAAGCTTTTAGTTGTTAAGAGTTTGTAAATAAATAATGGTTGTAACCAGATGCTATAAGTTTTAATGAAAGTTTAGTTTGCTTCCGCTGTAAGTTGTATCAATTGTCCATGATCACCCGGGTTACGGGTGGGGTGTTACAATAACCATGTGGATCTTGAAGAAATTCCAGAAACATAAGTGACTGAACCAGTTGTTCAGACAGAACCAGAAGCAACTGATCCAGTTGTTGAAGTTGAGCCTGAGAGGTATGACGATATCTTCATGATTGATGAAGCTGAACCTACTACTTACAAAGCTGCAATCCTGAATTCAGAATCCAAGAGATGGCAAGAAGCCATGAATGCAAAGATGCAATCCATGTATGATAACCGAGTGTCGGATTTGGTTGATCTTCCTACCGAATGTTGGACTTTAGGAAACAAGTGGATCTTCAAGAAGAAGACCGACATGGATGGAAATATGCAAACCTATAAAGCAAGGCTTGTAGCGAAAGGTTTTACTCAGACTCAAGGAATTGATTATGAGGAAACTTTCTCGCCAGTAGACATGCTTAAGTCTATTAGATTTCTATTTTCCATTGCGGCATATTATGACTACGAGATATGGCAAATGGATATCAAGACCGCGTTCCTTATTGGACACTTACTTGAAGATGTCTATATGGTACAACCTGAGGGTTTCGTCAATCCAAAGAATCCTAATAAAGTGTGCAAGATGAATAGATTCATAAGCAAGCATCTCGCAGCTGGAATCTCCGTTTTGATCAGAAAATCAAGGAGTTTGGTTTTATCAAGAACGAAGATGAACCATGTATTTATAAGAAATCTAGTGGGGGCTATATCAGTTTTCTCATACTATATGTAGGTGACATATTAATCATTGGAAACAATATCCCTATGCTAAAAGATATTAAGGCTTGGTTAGGTAAATGTTTCGTAATGAAAGATCTTGGTGAAGCCGCTTATATTCTAGGAATAAAGATCTATAGAGATAGATCAAAGCGGCTACTGGGTTTGAGTCAAAATACATACATTGATAAGGTCATACGACGCTTCTCAATGCAAGACTCAAAAAGGAGGCTCTTGCCATGGCACATGAAACCATTTTTAATAGCAAGCAGTGTGTAAACACTGAAGAGGAAAAGAAGAAAATGGAAAGGTTCCATATGCTTCTGCTATTTGTTCCATCATATATCCCATGTTGTGTACTAGATCTAATGTCTCGTATGCTCTTAGCATGACGAGTAGATATCAACAAAATCCAGGAGAGAGTCACTAGGCTGCAATGAAGAATATCCTTAAGTACTTAAGAAGAACTAAAGACATGTTCTTAATATATGGAGAAATGGATGAGGAGCTCTCAGTTAAGTGTTATACTGATGCAAGCTTCCAGACTGATCGTGAGACAAGTCAAGGTCACAGACAGTATATGTTTTCATTCTGAATGGTGGGGCTGTTACTTGGAAGAGCTCTAAGCAAAGTGTGGTTGCTCAATCCACCTGTGAATCAGAATGCAATGCTACATCGAATGCTGCAAAGGAGGCTGCCTGGATGAAGAAGTTCATTACTGATCTTGACGTTGTGCCTAGCACTGGTGTTATTGCTCTTGCAGAGGAACCAAGGTCACATCAAACCACAAGGCATATACTCAGAAAATTCCATTATACTAGAGAGATAATAGAGCGTGGACACATCGTTATAAACAAAGTTCATACAGATCTAAATCTGGTTGACCTCTTTACTGAGCCTTTACCTCAAGCTAAACATGAGGAGCATGCTGGAAAGATGGGGCTTAAATTTGCTATACAGTGGGCATGATAAGTAGTTAGTATTGGTGTTTTATTTTAAACTACAACAGTTACATTACATATTTATTTGATTTAAGGGTTTAATGCAAATTTAATATTTTGTAACTGTGTTCGTTATTTGTATGTTTAAATCCTTGAATAAGAGTATTCTAAAATATCCGTAGTCGATCAAATTACATGGGAATGAATTTGAATGTAAGACTATTGTGAATTGAGATGAT